>CM053624.1:237820-252616 GCA_028646595.1 Phalanger gymnotis | reverse complement strand
GCCAGATGAGAATGTTACCTTGCTTGGCCAAGACAGATGCCTGAGGCACGCCACTGCAGACCCTCAACTCTCTCCAGTATAAGCTAAGCTCCCTAAGGGCAGGGGCAGTGTGGTTTTGGTCTTAGTATCACTTGAGCCTAACACAGTAATATGAATTAATTAATATTAATTAAGAACTGTTTCTTGGATTGAATCTTTTAGTGAGGCTGTATCCGGAGAGAATTCATTAGATGCCTCACTAAAATGGAGGATCCCACCTAGTGCAACCTCCCAGATCACTCCGGGATAAAGGGAATGTGGTGCCTAGTGAGGTGTGACTGTTCTTGTTGGCCCCAAGCTGTCCCCTTGTGACCCCCCTCAAACATCGAATCTCTGATGTGTCCTGTTTCCTGCCTTCAGACTAGAGAAGTGGTAGAGTCTTCTCAAGAAGATCCTAAAGTCTATAAAAACAGAGCCTTGTCCTAATAAGAGATGGAGGGAGTCAGGCATGTTGGTACCAGCTCCAGTGATTTACCTGGAAATTTGGACACTTTCTGTCCCACCCTGCTGCCTGGGCCCCTCTGTCTCCCCTGACCCCACGCTCATCAGCCACGCAGCACCCCCAAGATGGCCCACCCTGTCCTCCCCCCACCCATGAAGAAACAAGAGGTAGTGGCCAGAGAACAAGGAACCCCAGGTCTACAATCATGAAGAGGGTTCTTAGTCCTGATCTGCCTCTCCCCTTTCTGGGACTCAGTTTCCTCTTCTAAAATGGCCTCCCTGTCTAGTGGATCTGACCTTCCCTTTTACTTCTTGGGCAATGAGGAGAGCTCAGAATTAGGACCAGAATGGTGACCAGTCAGTCCCTGCTAGCTGTGCCCCAGTCACATCCAGCCTGCTCCTGCAGCCAGAAAGTTTCATTCAACAGGCATACATGTAAAATCTTACACTTGGGCACCTACGAAAACCCACATCCCAAATATGACTTATAAAAAGGTCAAGAGACATCGTTTTTGAGTAATTGATCATTGTATTAATTGTTGCTGGCAGATGGTCATTTGGCTGCCCCTCATGAACTTAAGATGGATCACGGAAGCCTCTTGATGCTTATATGCCCTTGGAAGGGAGTTCCCAATAGGCAGTGTTCAACTCCAGTTAACAAGTAGAAAAATGGATATTTATGATGAGAGGTGGGCCCATTCTAATGAGAGGCTGGAGGTGGGGCTGGGAACTTGGATTTTGTCACTTTTACTCCCAGGCCACCCCCAGGCTGGGGCAATCTATACAAAAGATCTAACCTCCCCCAAGCCCACTCAGAACACAATGGGCTTCCCCACTTGGGTGCCTTCTGAACCAGATTGGGGAGAACGTTCATCCAATCTCATCATCAGTAATGTCCTTCAGATGCTGGATAATTTCTTAATGAGGAAATAGGAAAGTTAAAAAAAATCTAATTATTGTTAGTATAAGAGAGAAATAATAATTCCTCTCACCTATAAACCGGGGAAGGTCAGGTTGGGTTAGGCCTCCATCCTGGACCTTTCTCTCTTCTCTCTCTAGACTGCTGCACGCCCATGGAGTCCATTATCATCTCCATGCTGAGGATACTTAAATTTACTTATCCAGTGTTTATTAACCACATTTATTCACCTCTCTCCTGACCTCCAATCTCTCATCTCCAACTGCCTTTCTGACATGGTGTATGAACTAGCTGTCCCATAGATATCTTAAACTGATGCTGCAACAATCTGCTAGTGGCTGTGAAGGGGTGTAAGACCCACCACAAACCAGCACACAGAAAGCTGCCAATGCTCAGGTTCTTTTGATCTGCTTTACTAAGGAAAGCAACCTTAAGGGGTTAACAATCTTACTTTAATCCAGCATACAAATATCACTCACTTAGTTCAGGGGAAAAAGCCAGCACCCTGAGCTTCAGAGCAAATACAAACAAATTACAAACATCAACAGACAGACCTTGTCTGATTCAAATCTCAATGCGAAGTTACCAGAGTTTAACAAAGTCTAAACATCTGGGTTACGAGCTTGAGGGCTCTTAACTACAGCTGCCCAGTCTCCACATCGGCACACCACCAAGAGTGAGAGCCCTAAGCAAATAGCTCTGTTCTCTCTTTTTGTACAGTTTCAGAAGTCATCAAACATCATCTGAGCAATCAGAACTTAGGTGCCTACTATTGGCTCTGGTTTTAGCAACTCCTCTTAGGACCCTGATGGCTTCTCATAGGCTTAGCACCTAGTAATTAGGGGTTTGGGCCTGGGGTTTAGCACCTAGTAGGACTCAATCAAAGACACCCAATTTAATTGATATTACAACTGAGCACCTCCAAGACAGAACTCATCCCCTAAATCCTCTCCCCACCCCCACCTGCCCTATTACTGGGGAGGGCACCACCCTCCTCCAAGTTGCCCAGGCTCCCTACCTGAGAGTCCCCTTGGACCCCTCGCTCTCACCTCTCATATCAAATCCGTTCTCAAGGCCTGTCGATTTCACCTTCATAACATCTTCTCCACTCACACCCTTCTCCCCCCCCTCCCCACAGGCCTCATCCCCTCATCCCCTCACCCCTGGACAACAGCCATAGCTGCTGGGGGGGTGGGGGTCTACCTGCCTCAGGGTTCTCCTCAGTCCTGTCCACCTTCCAAAGTGGCCTTCCCAAAGTATGGCTAGGACCCTGTCAATGAACCGAAGAGTCCTATATTACCTCCAAATCAAGAGAAAGTCCTTTGTCACCAATTGTCCTGCTCCCATCTTTCCAGTCTTTTCACACTTTATGACTCATCCTCCAGTGACATCAGTCGACACACAACACACCCCACGTCCCAAAAATGGACATTTTCACTGGCTGTTCCCCATTCCTTCTTCTGCTTTACAATGTACATGGAAATTTATCTTAAGAGGATAAAACCAAAAAGAAAAGACAGATAAGCTGGAGCCTCAGTTAGACCAAGGAGCGCCTTCATCCTGAAGGCCATGGTGGGGGTGGGGCCACTAGTGCTCCCTGGGCTGCATGAAAGCTGGAGAGAGGGAGTCAGCTGCTCAACAACCATTAAGGGCTCACTATGTGTCAGTCACTGGGGATTCAAAGAAAGTTCCCAAATGCCCCCAAACCCAACCCCATCACCCAACCACAAGAACAGTCCTGCTCCTGAAAAGCTCCCATCTGCCAGCCATTCTGTGCCACAACACCCAGACATTCGAGAGAACAGCAGCAGCAGCAGCAGCAGCAGCACCAGAGATAGGCTTCCTGGAGAAGGGAGATTTGAGTTTTGACCTGATTGAAGCCCATTTAGGAGGTGAACAGCAATGAGGACCAGACTTGGGTGATAGCAGTGTGATGGGAGAGAAGGAGACAGGTGCTGGAGGAGATTAAGCCTGAGGGGAGTAGAACAGAAAATGATGCCAAGGATGTGACCCTGTGTTGGGGAGGTCAATGCTATACTCGGTGGGGTTTGGGGAGAAAACCTAAACCACGCTCAGTGTGAGGAGCCTTAGGGACCTCCAGGTGGAAATGCCCTGCAGGCAGCTGGAGGTGGGAGATTGGAGCTTGGGAGGGTGGGGGGTTTAGGGTTAGGGTGCTGTGGGGGGGTTAGGGTCAGGGTGCTGTGGGACCCTGCCACCACAAATAGGGGGTGGGATATGGAAAATGACCAAGGTGAAGCAGCATTGCTGAGAGTCAGGAAGGAGAAAGTAGCCAGGAGGAGGGGAGGCTCAGAAGCGTCACCCATGTCCCAAGATTTCCCTAGTATCATGCCAGCCAGAATGCAAGCCAGAGACAGGAGCCGGCTGTCAGTGTCACAGGCCTCTTTGGCTCAATGCCATCCTGGGCAGGTTAAACTCTCTCCCTCTATCACCTTCCCTAGCCAGCTGAGGAAGGAAGGAACTAGGCCTGGCATCCAGTCTGGCCAGGTCTGGGCATGGAGGAGGGAGCCAGGGCAGGGTCCAGCAGCTTCCCAGCCAGCCCCTTCTCTGGGTATCCCACTAGGGCTGGGCCCCTTTCCTGCCTCCTGGTTGGGCCCCTGAGATCCCTGGCCTCTGTCCTCCACCCCCAACAAAGCCTCACCCTTTTACCTCTTCCCTCTCATAGGTCTCCCACATCTTCAGCCTTTCTCCCTTGCACAGGGGAGGGGCCTCCACGCTGTGGCCAAACCAGTGTGATAATATCAGCTCCCATTTGTAGAGCTCCAGGTACTGTGTGCTAAGCGCTTAACAGATACCATCTTGTATGATACTTACAAGGCTGGGGGGCAGATGCTGTTATCATTATTTTGTTTATTATCATTTTACAGATGAGGCAGTGGTTAAGTGACTTGGCCAGGGTCACACAGCTAGAAGACATCTAAGGCCAGGATAGGGGATGGTGTAGCTGACACTCTGGACACAGGGCTCCATGGTTGGACATGGGCTAGTGATCGATCGCCCTCTTCTCAGGACTGATCCATTCCAGCCTCACCAGGGGAGAGGACCCAGATCCCTCTGAACTTCATCATGCTCAGGGCTCCTGGGTGACTTAGGTGAGGAGGGAGGGGAGCAGCAAAGCCTAGGCCAGGCTTCTCAGGCGTCATCTTGGGAGAATCTCATTACTCAGCTTTTCAAAATATTGGCCTTGAACAGGAAGTGTTGGGAGTGGAGGTGGGGTGTAAGAATGAAGATGGGAAGAAAGAGATATATTGTGCAAAGAGAACACAGTATTTAAACAAAACAATGGGGCAGCCTTCAGGCTGAAATCCAAGGTGACCAGAACCTCAGAGATGCAGACAGAAAGTTAGGCATACACAGGTACATCTAGAAATGATTCCTATTTTCTCATACCATTCCAATGTTCCTTCTTGGGAGAGGAATGGTAGTCTGGAGAGGGTCTAGCTCCAAGGATTTCCTGGGGTCCAGGCCCATCTCGACTATTCTGATTTAGATCTGGGACCCCTCCAAACCCCAACTTGGAGTGGATACAAAGTCTATGAGGACCCTAAAGTGAGCTTCAAGGATAGCAATGAACCCCTACCCTGGCTCCCCACCCTCTAGGCTCCCAGGGCTGCACCCCAGATCTTTCCATCACTGCACCAGGCAGTGAGGCTGGGTCCTATCGAATCAGCAGACCCATCTCTCACCCCAAGCCTTCCAAGAACAGGGTGATGCTAGAAGCATTCCAAGCCAGGAAGGAAGAAGTGAGCTGATGATGAGGTTGACCACAAGATTCTGCAGATTAATCTAAATTGCTGAGAAAAAAAGAGAATCAGTCTTGCTGGTGGAGACCAGCAACTGACAGGACAGTGAGTCATCCAGGGTTAAATGAACAGACCAGATAAGTGGCCAAAGGATATGAGCAGGCAATTTTTGAAGGAAGAAATCCAAGCTAGCTATCTGAGCCACCAACCATTAGAGAAAAGAAAATTAAAGCAACTCTGCGTCTCTACCTCCACCCTTCTGTCCATCAGGTTGGCAAAGATAAAATGAGCAGCAGTGGACGGGCTCTGGGACCCAGGCACCCAAGCACCCAAAGAGACTTTTGGCAAAACTCTGAACCAGCAGGGACCCCAAAAGATCCAAGGAAGAGGAAATGGTCCATGTGGACAAACCTGTTCCTAGCTCTTTTTGTAGCAGGAAAAAACTAGAAACTAACGGACTGCCCACTGACTGAGAAGTGGCAAAACAAATCAGGATACGTGAATGTAATAGAATACGATCCAGAGAAGGCACATAGGGACTGCTGAGAGATGAAGTGAGCAGCATCAGAAGAAATTATACAGTAATGACAAGATTATAAAGAAAAACAACTCAGAAAGACTTTGGAACTCTGACCCAGAGAATACAAAATGAGCCCCTCTCCTGCCAGGGAGGTGGTGGCCTTAAGACGCAGAGTGGGACAAGCAGTTCTGGGCATGGCAAATGCTGCAATGTGTTTAACCTGACTGTGTGTTCTATAAGGAGGCCTTCCTCCCTCCCTCCCTCCCTCCCTTCCTTCCTTCCTTCCTTCCTTCCTTCCTTCCTTCCTTCCTTCCTTCCTTTCTTTCTTTCTTTCTTTCTTTCTTTCTTTCTTTCTTTCTTTCTTTCTTTCTTTCTTTCTTTCATTCTTTCTTTTTCTCTCTCTTTCCCTCTCTCTTTCTCTCTCCCTCTCTTTCTTTAATCCTTACCTCCCTCCCTTCCTTCCTCCCTTTCTCTCTCTCTCTCTCTCTCTCTCTCTCTCTCTCTCTCTCTCTCTCTCTTTCCTCCTCCTCCTCTTCCTCCTCCTCCTCCTTTCTTTCTGTCTCTGTCTGTCCCTCTGTTTCTTCTTCCCAAAGTGGGGAGGGAGAAAAAATAAATGCATTAAAAAAACACATCCAGACCAGAAGGTTTCCCAGCTCATTATGGTGCTGGCCCCCTACACAGTCAATGGTTGATGTCACACTCAAATAGAAACTAAAGCACAGAGAAGAATCCCTGTCTATATTCTATTGCATCTTTCTTTGGTCGAACATTTCCTACTTCCATGTTCATCTGGTTCAGGCTGGCTTGGGAGGACAGCCCCCTGGCTGGCTGCAGATGGACACCCCTGGGCTGGAAGAACTTTGAAGTCTGTCTGCACCACTCCCCTCATTTCATGGTTGGGCACACTGAGGCTCCAAGGGTGGAAGGACTTCACAAGCCTGGTGAGAGAAGCTGGAAGCAAGATGTGAATAGAAAGGGAAAGTGAGGAGAGGGCTCAGACCAGATGGATGTCATGTCATCAGAGTAGCTGAGGAAGGGCCTTGGCAACCTGAGGAGAGTGGAGAAGGCCTGGACTAGCTCGGCCAGTTTGGTCGGGGAAGGCCAAGCAGCCTGGCACTTCCTCCGTGCTCAGCCAGCCTGTACTGACTGCTTACAGGCACAGGGAGAACTCACCACCTACAGGGCTGCAGGAAGTTCATTTTTACAAGGATCCCAAATCTCTCTCTTTGTAAGGCCTAGTGCCTGGTCTCAGTTCTTTATTTTGGAAAAGTCCAGAATGACTCTGCTTCCCCTTCCATACACCCCCTGCTCACCACAAAGCCCCCAGGGCTGTGAGTTCATAGCTTCTTCTTCTTACTCATCTCATTTACAGAGCTGTGTGAATATTCCTTTGCAACTTAGAGAACAAAGGTGCACGCGTGTATATATGTGTGTGTGTGTGTGTGTGTGTCTGGGAAATCAGCCAAGCATCTCTGAACCCAAAGCCCTTGCTTCTCTCCTTGGCCTTGACCAAGGGTCAAGGTCCTTCTCTAAAAGCCATCAGCCAATAGCACCCTCCTGGGTTTCCTCTTGGTGCAAACAACAGAGAGAAAGAAAGAGAGAGAGACAGAGAGAGACAGAGAGACAGAGAGATACAGGGAGGGAGGAAGGGAGGGAGGGGAGGGAGGAGGGGGGGTAGAGAGGGAAGGAGGGAGGGAGGGAGAAAGACAGAACAGGCCCCTGGGAGACAGCACTCACCTGAGAGGAGCTGCCTTGGCAGAATGCCGACTCCTAGGTTTCAATTCAATCCTTGTGGGAGGAGGAGTAGTCCCCCCAGGGGAACTCTAATTGAGAAAGCTTGTCCCAATAGTGCCATCCCAAACTGCTCTCTCCAAAGGCATCAATGATCTCCCCCCACCCTCTCTGTCTCTGTCTCTGTCTCTGTCTCTGTCTCTGTCTGTCTCTCTCTCTCTCTCTCACACACACACACACACACAAAACACATTTTAACAATTTTTAACATTTTTTTAAGTTTTGAGTTCCAAATTCTATTCCTTCCCCCCCCCCCCGAGATTGTAAGCAATCAAAGTTATATATGTGCAATCATGTAAAACATTTCCATATTAGTCATTTTGTTCAGGAAAACTTGAACAAAAATGAAAGAAATAAAAGAAAGGAAAAGAAAAGAAAAGAAAGGAAAAGAAAGTTAAAGAAAACAAAGGAAAAGAAAAGAAGAGTGTGCTTTGGTTTCTATTCAGTTTTTCCCCGGAGGTGGATGGCATTTTTCATCATGAGTCCTTTGGGATTGTCTTGGATCATTGGGTGTCACTGTCCTTTTCAGACTTGCCTCTCCTTCGTCTCCTCCTAAAGTCCATTCCCCACACAAGTGATTTTGATTTTGACTCCCACTGAGATCCATCTTTTAAAAGGTCCCTCGTATTTGACTGAGCTCTAGTAGGACTCTATCCTCCAGTGTTGGGTCTCCGCCCACCTTGCCATCTTCAGTTTGAAAAGCAGGCCACTGAATCTGCTTCTAAGTCACAGGGAACTAATCAATCAACCAACCAATCAGCATTTACTAAGTGCCAAGCCCTGGGGAGGGGCTGTGGGGTCATGAATGGAAGCATCCTTGCCCTTGAGGGGTTCACATTCTACTGGGGGAAGATGCCTTATGCACATAGAAGTGTGTTGAGGACATACAGGTACCTGAAGAGGCTGCAGAATAGGTGTAGACATTTTGTAAGTAGGTCTTTCTCTTAACCACGAGATTAGGAAAGTTTGTCTGAATGTGGAGTCCTCTGCCCTTCATTGACAGCATCCAGAGAGAGGCCAGGCTGTGAGGAGAGACCCTCGCCCTCTCCCTCTGAGGCTGACCTGTGGGGACAAAGGGGAGTCATGTGGAGGCTCTGACCTTGTGAGTTTCCAAAGGCCAAGAGGGCTCGCCGTCTAGGCATCTGGGCAATCCAGGAGTGAGTCCATCTGGGCTTTGTTGCCAACCTAGCATCGAGGCGCCTTTGGGACCTGAACTTGGTAGGATCAGTGCCATGTAAGGACTATGTAAAACCTGAGCCCATTTTCTCCCGAGGCCAAGGTGGTATAGGATGGAGCATGCGGTCAAGTCATCGGAGGAAATGTCTTTACATTTGTTAGTGCTTCAAAGTAAATATCCCTTTCTCAAATATAATTGACACTGAGTGGGTGCTCACTAGTCACTAGTCAGCTGCCAGTGAGGGAAATATATCCAAATTAGGGGCTTGGACCAATGGAATTAGAGAGATATCCCACCTGCTAGGGGAACCCCTAGACTTCTCAGAGGGGACAGTGAAGTCACTTATGGAGGCAGGCTGCTGTCATTTGGGGGAATCAGGAAAGACTTGACCTCTTCATAAGGAAGAAGGGCTCATTAGGGTGGAAGTGAAGAGGAAAGGCATTCTGGGCAGGGTGCATGGTTGATGCAGCACTGTGGGTGAGGGTCAGAGAGACGTTGGAAAGGGAAGTGTGGACTCTAATGCCAGATGGAGGCCTTTGTACTTTATCCACAGGAAGCCCCTGGGGTTCATCTGAGAAGGGCATTGTCATGGTCTGACCTGGCTTTTGGAGAGATAAGAGAGGTAGGGATGTTAATTAAGGGGTGTGTGCTATGGATGTGGGGGGGGCAGGACAGATAGGACAAATGCACTGACACAGAAAGGCAAAGATCTGATGCATAATTACATGTGTGGGTTGGGACGGGGTGAGAGGTGAAGCTGAGATTCCAAAACTGGGGCCTGGGAAATGGCGTCTGCCACAGAATGGAGAAGTTTGGTAGGGGAGGGGCTCGGGGGTGAAGGAATACTGTTTTGGACATAGCCAGTAAGAGCCCTGTCTCTGGGCCATCCTGTATGGGGCAGCCAAGGTCATGGGTGGGGGACCATGCCTCGCACTCTGAACTAGAGCCTCCCCTGGGTACAATTTTCCCACTTGGCACACCCTGGGCACCCCATCTAAATTCCACACACTGAAATCTGGGAGCAGCCATGAAACTGAGTGCTCTCCGTAGCTCCTGGGCCCCACTTCTCTCCCTCAGTTCATTTAGACTGGCGGAGGAGTTGGAGTGCAGTTCAGAACATCGATTTCAACTTTAAAAGCAACAAGGAGAGCGTGTAGACCTCACCACCAAGGAGCAAATTCTTGGCTCACTCCACTTAAGATCCAACTGGGTCCAAGACCTGGGCTTTCTAGGACAGTCACCTCCTTGCAGTGTCTGCCAGGCTTGAGGCCCCTGAGGGGCTCTCCAGAGGGGTGGCAGGGAGGTGCCCCAATGAAGGAGTCTAGTCTTTGCACAACACAACATGCTGTAGCAACAGAAATACGATTATTTGTGCAAAGAAGGAAGAGCTGTTGCACAGCCACCTAAGTTGGAGGGAGAAGCAGAGAAAGGCAGAAATGAGGAGAAAACACCTCCTCTTGGCATAAGGCCAGCTTGCTTCTCCTTCCCAAATGATTTTTGAAAAATTAAGTTTTATCATTCATTTTTTGCACCATCATAACCCCTCCCACCTTATCCCTCCCCTTCTCATTTCATATAACAAACAGTAGTTTTAAAAGACAGAAATGAAAGAGGAGAAAATCAGCATCACCGACCAATGAATGCATCAAAAGCCTAAAAAATGTGCCAATGCAACCCTTGGGGCCCCAAGGTGTGCAAAAGGGCAGGTGAGAGGGTCCTCTCTTCTCTCTCCTTCTGAGCTGCCCCTGTTCTTTATAACTCTATGACATTTGGTTTTGATTGTTGCGCACACAGAATCAGGAGATGAGGAGAGTGAGTCACCTAGTTCAGGAGTCTAGGAGGTAAGTCTAGGTTTTGCACATGTGTGCAGCCTTGGTACCCCAAGAAGCAAACCAGCAGTATAAATGTTGTGTTTGCGTGTGAAGTTGTAGAATCTGTGATAAGTTTGAGCCTACTCCCCCCAGAGACAAGTAGTATAAGGGTCCTCAGAGAGTCAGGGGGAAAGTCTATACTTCTGTTTTTGCTCTATCTTTGAAGTGACCGGCCTCTCAGGAAATGGGGCTGGTGCTCATTGCTGGTGGCCAACAGTAAGAGGGTTGTACACAGAATGGGGGCTTGAGCTGATGGTAGGGGAGACACCACCCCAACCCCTCAGCAATACCCCTAGGACCCTGAAGGGGACATGTATCCAGTGGATCTCTGGGAGACGAGCCCAGGGAGTCCTCGCTAAGGGCACCCTAGATTTGGGGATGCAGAGAAAGGGAAGATAGGATTCCCTGAACCAAGATCCTTTATAGGATGCCACCATAGGAAGTCTGAGGAGAGCTCAGGAATGAAGCCATTTCAATGAGGAAGAAGAGAGTTGCCTAGACCTGGATGTGGATGCAGAGGGAATGACACGATGATGAACGTGTATAGCAGTTTCCACCAGGCTAATGGGAGCTGACTGTGGACAAAGAACACAAATGACCTGGTTTTGTAAGCGGACTCCAGAGTGAGCTGGCCGGGGCAGGTGTATGTACTTGTGTATATGAGCGTGTGGGGGGCGGGGGAGGGAGGCATGCTATTTTAAAAGCCAGATGAAGGAAAGAAGATGGCTCCAAAGACAGCAGCTGCTACTGGGTGGAGGGGCAAGGGTGGTCAGGTGGAGAGAAGACAGTGACTGAGGTCTCCCTTCACCTTTGTTTGCTCTGCTGAGTGCCAGTTGTGTGGACAGAGGTCACAGGTGGGCCATGCTCAGCACCTATTTGGTCCCGGGCTGCTTAACATTTTATCAGGGATTTGGTTAATGGCAGAGCTGGGGGAAGGGGTCCATACTCCCTGCCTTTGGGAAGTTCTGGGCAACGGTGGCCGTGCTTGGCACACTGGAAGCCCTGGAGGCTGTAGGAGGCATTTCCTAACAGTCTCCATGAGGAAATAGGCATCCTGGGGAAGTGAATGGGCTACCTCCCCTGTAGGTCACCTTCTACCTCCTGCGTGTGTGTCCTACATCTACCTAATACATTATTGGGCTGCTGCCTGCCCCATTGGACTTGGAGCTTTTGCCCTCCTCAGTATCCTCAGCACAGCACAGTGTAGACTTTCAGGACACACCTGTTGGTGAACTAACACTCACTGGGTGTTATCAAGAACCACCCACAGGTGGGACCAGTCACCTCTGAAGTCCACTCTGACTGCTACCTTACAAGTAGCCTCTTTGGTGGAAGCAAACAGAATGTGGGGGGAGGAGTGAAAGATGAAGATGCTGAGGAAGAAGGCAGCCCAAGGCAGTTGTGGCTGTCCCTGAGCTCCAGGCTAAATGGTTTGAACTTTATTCAGAACCAAAGAGGAATCATTGACATTGTTGTGGAGAATGAGGTGGAAGGGTCCTTCCTAGTCAATCGAACCACCTCATTTCATAAAGGATACACATGGGGCACAGTAACTGCCCCAAGCCCCTGACTCGAAGTCACCACAGCCATACTGTGTGATGCAATGATGTGGTCCAAGCAAGTGGACATGGAGACCGGGGGAAGGAAGCTGTAAGGGTCCAGTGGATGGCAGCCATGGGATGGTAAAAGGGAAGACAGGTGGGATGTGGGAGAGTCTAGACCTGGAATCACCAGGTTGGGGGACGTTGTAGAGATCACCTCCTTTCTGCATGAAGTCCTTCCTGTCAGGATTGGTTCTGCTCCTGGTTCTCCCCCAGCGCTCTCTGGGGCCATTCCTCCTTGCTAGGCCTTCCCAGTAAGGAACCATTCTTCACAATTCTCCTGCTTGCTCCTGTCCTTTCCCTTCATCTCAGAAGTGGTCCAGGCCCAGACTTTCATCATGTCACCTGCCTGCAGGGGGTCACTTCCTCAGTCCCTCTACAGTCTGGCCCTATCCCACCTCTCCCCAAACAGGGCATGTTTATTTACATGTAGGGCCATTGTCCCCTCCTGTGGCAGCCCATGAGATGGCAGATGAGCCACCACTGACCTCTGTGACAACCCTCTAGACCTCAGTTGGGCTTGACCATGCCTGAGGACCCTCCTACCTCTACCTTTCTGGGGGTTCTTTGGGGATACCCCCCTACCCAATGTCATTGTCTCCCTTCCACCACCCAAACGTGGAAAGAGGTCCAGTGCACTCCAGAGTGCAGACCAGGTGCCTGGACAGCAAACTCTGGGAGGGACCTGTTGAGCAGGCCCAACCTCACACAGGACAAATAGCCTCCTGCCCCTCTCTGGGCCAATGGACAACTTCTAAGGCCTCTTTCAGCTCAGACACCCTTTTCCCTGAAGGTTTTCCTCTCCTCTTCAATCTTTCTGGCTGTCCTGAAAGCCTGGAAGGCTTTGACCTCTCTCGCTTCCTTTCGGTCCCAGCTAAAATCCCAGGTCCTACAGGAAGCTTCCCCCAGGCTGTCTTCATTCTTTATCTCTTCTTTATCCTGTACAGAGCTTGCTTCAAGAGGGGCCTTGAACTTGGAGGTGGCTGGAGAGAAGGAGTTTGGAGATGAGAAAGGCTGTAGGGGGAGATGACACTGTTTGGCACATGGAATGTGAGCACATGGAATGATGTGAGAGGTGGGTTTGGGAAGAAAGGAGTTGTTTTGGATAGAATGAGTTTAAAGTGCGGGATATCCAATGGACTGGAGCACAGGAAACGGGCTGGGCACAGAGCCCTGGGCATGGCCAGCATGGAGATGATGAGAGAAACCTGAAGTGGGCCCAGGCAGGACACCCACAAGATGAAGATGCGGGAAGAGACTGAGAAAACATTGACAGACAGGGGTGGGAGGGCTGAGAAAAGGCAGTCAGAAGAACCCAGAGCTTCTAGAGGGAGATGGCTGGGGGCTGGCCCTCTGTATGCAGCATCCCTTCCACAAATGCCGTCAGGGGTGACACTGCCCAGGAAGTGTGGCCACAGAGAAGCTGCTTCCAGGGTGGTGAAAGAGAACTCCTCGCTCTTGCCAAACAGCCTTCAGAAGGCTCATCACAGGAAGTGCGTGGCCCTTGCTCTTCCTGCCCACAGACAGATGCACAGATGGCATCACTGGAGCCGGAGAAGCCACAGACAGACTAAGGGGGAAGGCCCACTTTTCCTTTCCCAGCATCCTCACTCTGGGCCCTCTGGGGACCCAAGACCAGTCCTTGCTTCCTTCCTATGAGAAACCAAGGCCCAGACAGGTGGCTCACCATTTAGCCTAGCCCTTCAGAAGCAGCCACCTGCCCAAAGGCAGGGGCAGCACCAGGAGCTGGGGACCTGGCTTTGAAGTCAGCTGCTTCTAGCTGTCTTGGTGACATTGGGTAGGTCCCCAGCCTGTTGAAGGTGTGTGTGTGGGGTCAGTCTCTAAGACCTAGCTGTGTCCATTCTCCTTTGATGGTTTCCCTCCTGTTCTATCCCGATCACAAACACTGATGAAGCACCTAACAGGCTCCTGTGGGTCCTAGGATGCATGGCTCTGGCACCCAATGTCCTCCCCTTCCCGTTTCACCAGCCTCTCTGCTCCCTGCCCTCATCCCCTGACTCACTTGGGGAGTCCTCCCTTGTAGCACCCCAGGCCTGGTTGAGACCCTACCTTCTCCAGGAGCCTTTTCTGAGGGGCCTGCCCTGTGCTTCTGCCGTAGACTTGTCTGTTTGCAGACTGTGTTTGCAGGCTGTCCTTCACCTTTCTGTGGGCTCCCAGTGGCTAGCCCTAAATATGTGGGTGCTGTATTGTGCATGTGTGTGTTACCATGTGCATGTGTGTTACTATATGTGACTGGGGCCAGTATCTCAGGAACCCTGGGGGCTGGTGGGGTCTCTCAGGGCAGCTTCCAGGAGACCCCTGGCCAGGGAGTCATCAGAGCTGGCAGTGCACTCACCAGCACCAGGGGCTCCACCTCCTCAAGCAGAAGCTGCCCAGTCAGTGTGTTGTTAAGCAAAATTGTCTCATTAGCATGGCTTTTGTTTCTTTTGAGTGGAAGTACTTTCAGCTGTTAAGTGCTAAGCCCCAGGCCCAGGGCCCTATCAGGTGTGAAACCTGTGTGGGTGTAAATTAATGACTTAAGAGGGGCTAACTCGGGAACCAATGGTCTCTGGTCGTTGAGGCGGGGCTTGAGAATGCCAGAAGCTTGGCTGCGAGGAAAGGTGAGCCAAGAGACAGTTTCAGCGGAAGCAGAAGCTGCGGAAGCAGGGCTTACCC
>CM053624.1:215430-237320 GCA_028646595.1 Phalanger gymnotis | reverse complement strand
CACACACACAGAGCACACACTCTCCGGAACCAGGACAAGACCCCTCTTCCTCCTCCCCATTATGGACCCTGACAGTTCCTACCCCCTTCTTTCTCCCCCTTCTCCCACATACCCCCAAATCAGACATCTCCAGTCACAAATACAGCAGGTTCTGTTTGGCCCCTCTTGCCTCTCCAGCCTTCTCCCCTAGGCCTAAAACGCTTACCTCCCGTAGGAAGCCTTCCCAGACTCACTTCCCCCCTGCTTCCATAGAGTTCTTGGTGTGTCGTTTCCTTGCACTGGTAGCTCCGTGTTGTTTCCCTTCCACCTTTCTTTGTATCTCTGGCACTTAGCACATAGTAGGCACTTGACAAATGTTACTGACTTGATTCTTTACTCTTCAAACCTGAGGTGGCTGGTGTTGCCACAGTGCCCCAAGTGAGGAGCCTGGAGTCAGGAAGACATGTGTTCAAATCCAGCCTCAGACCCTTCCTAGCTAGGTGACCCTGAGCAAATCACTGCACCACTGCCTGCCTCCATTTTTTCATCTGTAAAGTGGGAAAAGTAAGAGCTCCTAAGATCAAGTGAGATAATAATTGTAAAGCGCTTAGCCCAGCTTACTCCTTTCCTTCCTTCCCAGGCTCCTGTTTTTCACCATCCTTTGGATCTAGCTGTTGCTGTTCAAAAAGGTAGTTGAATAAACTAGACACCAAATGTGACAAAGGAGAGTCATCATAATTAGCGGTCCGTTCTTGTGCTTGCTCTTGATGCAGATTTTCCAGGTGATGGACATTGAGCTTGGTTCGTTTCTCCTTGAGAGACTCTTGTTTCATTCCCCAAAGACAAGAGGAGGGCTTTGATGGTGTCTCTGTCCCGTCCTCCCATCCCCCCCCCCACTCCTCAACTGCTCAGTTGGTCCTCCAGTTTTAGAGAAATGGTTTGCTTTGTCTTCAGGTGAAAACTCTGTGATGTTTGTGACCCAGCCCCGGAAACATGAGTGAATTCCGGATTCACCACGACGTGAACGAGCTGCTGAGTTTGCTGCGTGTGCATGGAGGGGATGGCGCCGAGGTCTACATCGACTTGCTGCAGAAGAATAGGACGCCCTACGTCACGACAACAGTGTCTGCACACAGCGCCAAGGTGAGCCTCTCCCCCTTCCAGAATGACAGCCAAAAACACCCTGGTCAGGACTCCTTTCTGGGCCTTGGCTCCCTTAGAGTGGATGCCCCTCCAGGGCAAGGACTGTCTTGTGCCTTGTTTCGCATCCCTAGTGCTGCACACAGTGCCCTGCACTGTGGGCGCTTTGTAAATGTTTATGGACTGACTGCTAAGAATTGAATACATTCAGGCCTTCTGAAGAAAAGCTGTTTGGGGAAGAGCCAGGAAACTCTAGGGTACAAGGTCCTCCTCTGATCACACTGGCTGTGTGATGCCAGGCAGAAAGCTGCAAAGAAGGTGCTAGCCTACTGTGATGAAGGGAGTTTGCTCCCCTGGGATTTCCCAAGACCAGAGAAATGACAGGGGCCAACCCAGTCCTAAAATCTTTTTAAAGCCAACATTAGTATCCTAGGGTATGATAATGTTCAAAGTATCAGCTCTTCTCCAGTTGATTCCCTGAGGTCATCTTCAGTACTGGTCTCAAGTAGCACCAAATTCATTTTTCTTGAATTCTAAAAACACAGGTTTTTATTTGTACTCTGTCCTGACAATTGTGCAGCACAGTTTGCTATTTCTGGCACTCCATTACCTCCAACCCTAACCATGTCTTTCCTGCCTGTTCAATGCTTTGTAAGGTTGTATTTTAATGAATATTAGACAACTTCCTGGCCCCGCTAGTTTGGAATGTGGTGAAGATGCAGTGTGTGGGGGGGTGGTAAAGGGTGCCTCATGCACCTCCAAAGGTGGACAGAGGAGTGGCCATGCAGGTGTGGGGCTGGGGGTGGTGAAGGGTGCCTCACCTGAAGGTGGACAGAGGATCAGCCATGGTGGGGGAAGGGAGAGAAAGGGGGACTGGGGGTGGTGAAGCATGGCTCATGGGCCTCCAAAGGTGGATGGAGGAGCAGTGATGAGGGGAAGGGGGCTGGGGGCAGTCCTTCATTTGACTTTTGGTCTGCACCCTCAGCGGTTCATTTGACCTCAGCAGTTGGTTCTCTTTGCCTCATCTTGAGGTGACGTGTTCATGCTTGTGCTCCCTAGGTAAAAATAGCAGAATTTTCCCGTACTCCTGAAGATTTTCTGAAGAAGTATGATGAGTTGAAATCAAAGAATGCCCGAAATCTTGACCCTCTGGTCTACCTCTTGGCAAAGCTCACAGAAGACAGAGAGGTAGTTTATTATCTCATGGAAAACCACAAGTTCCTCAGGGGCGGGTGTGAAGCCCCTTGGGGAGAGTTGAGCTATGCCTTTATGGTGGGAAGTAGAAGGCCTGGATTCAGATCCCACCAGTGAGATGCAGGGATTCTGTAACCCTGGATAAGTTCTGTCCCTCTGCATGCCTCCAGGGTCCTCCTAGGATTTCTTCACTAGGTCTGCCCAGATTGACTTTACTGTGAAGCTGAAAGTGCCAGGTTCTGTTCCCTGTCTGAGCTGACTCACTGAGGTGCCTGCTGCTCCTGAGGCTTCCTGGGGGGCAGTCATGGCAGGAGCTTTCCTGCTGTGCTGGGTGGGAGGCCCTGAAGGCCTCACGTCCTTCCTCACAGTGACTACTGATGTGTTTCACACCTTGGATGTTAATAGATACTATGTGGAAGAGATGATTTCTAAATTTCTAGAAAGATAAATGTAGGAGCTTGTCTTACTGTTGGGATAGTGTAGACTTTTCTTCCTAGATGGTCAAGGACAAGATGGCTTGGAACCCTGGCCTTCTGGACAGTTCCTTTTCCCACAGGCAGTAGGCCAATCAGAAATTAGGGTTAATGTGCTTAATCTTTTGGTCTAATGAAATAGTCGTGTGCCCATGTTTCAGACTCTTCAGTATCTGCAGCAGAATGCCAAAGACCGGGCCGAGCTGGCTGCCAGCACGGCCGTGAACAGCAGCACCAACTTTAGCATCCCTTCGACGGCATCCAAGATTTCCATGCAGGAGCTAGAGGAGCTCCGGAAGCAGCTGGGCAGTGTGGCCACTGGCCCCAACTTACAGCAGGTCCGTGTCACCGTCTGTCTTCCTCTGGAGCCCAAGTTGCCCTCTGCAGGTCCCCAACCCCCAATCAGGGCTTAGGTGGGGTTGTGCCCTTGGCAGGGGTGGTAAGGGTCAGGAGCTGGTGGCTGGACTCATAGACACATACCAGCTGCGTGTCCTTATTGGTAAAGTGGGCAGATGAGCAGCCCTTCCTGGGGTAGTTGGGAGGACCAGGTGAAATCCCTTCTGGAAAGCACCGTAGAAATGTGTGCTTTTGATAAATTTTAATCATTGAAAACATTTTTCTAAGCACATTTGGGCAGGTCTGAAAATGGAAACCACCCTGGATCTGCAGAAGTGCTGTTCTAACGGGACAGCACAGGCCATATCTGTATCAGTGTCAGTCCACACACCCACACATACACACGCACAGTAGTTACTTGCAGGGTCATTTGAAAGAGAGGGCACTGCCATTTGGAGGGCGCTGCATCTTAAGAGAAGAGAGGGACTCTGAGGCATGCCACACATGAGGGCCAGCTCATGCAAAAGCCCAGAGACAGGAGATGGATTGTGCTGGGTGAGGAACAGAGAAAAGACCACTGCAGTGGTACTGCAGGGTAGGAGACGGGGAGTGATGTCCAGTGTGGCTGGAAAGGCAGGTTTCCTCTGGCCTGTGCAGGGCTTCAGAAGCTAATGAGGGGCCTTGGGGCTTGACAGAGTGGAGGAGGCAGGGCCAGGCTCACCCTTGAGAATAAAAGACTAGACCCGAAAGGGGAGAGGCTAGAGGTTCTCATTGGGGTGACGAGAGAGGCTGGCTGGGGGCAGCTGGGGATGAGATCTGAATCAGGGTAGCAGCCTGAGAGGGGAGGACCCTCATCCCCCAGCTGGGGAGCCTGGCATAGATGAGAAGCCAGCATAGGGGTGCTGAGACAGGATGGAGAGAAGGGTGGGACAGGCAAGAAGGACGGGTTCTGGGAGAGGAGTAGGAAGGAGAGGTGGGGGCGGACTCCCTGATGGGGGCGAGGCTGTGGGGCACTGGTCCAGGGCTGCTGCCCTAACAAGGAGGAAGCACGTCCCTAGATGTCATGGTGACTGCAGAGGGGAATGGGGGGGGGTGGCAAACACACCCCTGCATGAGCTTCTCCAGTGGCCAGCCGCCTTTTACCTAGCCTTTTCTGGAACCTCCCTGCTTCCAGTCTTCCCCCTAGTTCCATGTCCTGGTTGAGGCCTTGATGCAGCCCTGGTCTCCAAAACAGTCTTTGTTTGGTGAACCTCACCCTGGCCTCTGTTAATGTGGACAGCGAGGGTCAGGGAGGGGTGCTGCCTGGAACCCACAGGGTCAGTGGGGGAGTTATCTGACAGGAAGAGAAGGTGGACCAGTGCCCTGAGGGAGGCCCTTTCCAACTCCTCCCCCACCCGTGGCTGCCTCAGGTGGGCACCCGGCAGAGCCCTTGGCTTTGCCAGAGCCTTGCTTTACCTGGGGTCCTGCTCTTGGCCACTCAGCTGTGGTTCCACCTTGGGCCTGGAGTAGTTGTTGCTACCCATCAATTTGATTGCAAGTAGGATGTTTTATTCTGAAATCATCTGTCTCACAAGTAAAAAATATGTCTTGACTCTTTTTATTTAAAAAACCTCTCAGTCGCAGGAGCTCACCAGGAAGATGCTCCGGGACAAACAGAGCAAGAGAAATTCAGGTCACCACCTGCCGGTGTTTCCCGTGTGGGTGTATGAGAGACCGACCCTGATTGGGGATTTCTTGGTTGGCTCTGGCCTCAGCTTGGACTCTGCTATGCCTGTTGGTATGTGCTCTTGAGGAGTCAGAGATGGTGGAAGGGGTAGAGATTCTGGGGTGGCAGGGGGTGCCCCAAGCAGGGCCAGGACTTCTTTGCCCCTGTCTGAGCCCTCCTCCTCGGCCAGCTTCCCTGGGCATTTGTGGGGAGGGTCTCGAAGGAAATGCCCAGTGATGACAGGAATCCTCAAGCAAAGGCTTGAAGAGTTCAGGTGCTCCCAGAGAAGCCTCACTGCCCCGTCTGGCAGACAGAGGGTTGGGTTTAGACCCGCGGGGTCCAGTGAGATGACACTCAGCAGACTGCCTGTCACAAAGTAGGTGCCATGTCAATGTTAACAACGCCAGTGATGGAAGAGAGAAAGACAAAGGATTGGTTTTCTTCCCCAAAGGAAGGGGGGAAAACTCCTAGGAACATTCCCTCCAAGGAAGGGCTCCTGGGTGACCTTCGAGCCCTCCTGGGGACCCCTTTTGAAAGGGGAGGCCAGTGTTCCTTGAATTTGGGAATTTTCCACCTAAACCCTGGCAGTGGCCTCCAGCTCTCAACTGTTCTATTTTATGGGTTCTGTTTTCTTTCTCTCCTCCGGGAAGAAGCTGCGCTCCACTTGGACTTGGCCTGGCTCCTCTCCCCAGGGATCAAGCAGCCTGGCCGTTAAGAGGCCTTGGCCCAAATCCTGTCTGTGACCCTAACTAGTCGCAGGCAGGTGTGAGCAAGTCCGTTCCTCTCTGAGGCTGTGATGCCTAGCCTCTCTCCTGTGTGGGTGGTGGGGAGTCTCTCATAAAGCCCTATACAGAGTCGAAAGAGGTCCATAAACCTCCATCCTGATTGTGAAGAGGGTCATCCACCTAGAGTGACCTGTGTTTCAGAAAGGCCTCGAGAAGAGGCTGTTGGAGCCCACCTTTGGACACTCTCTCCCCTGGGAGAAAGGGGAAGTAGCTTGTTGGCTTCCCTTGAGGCAAAGTGCCCTTTGGGTTGCTGGCTACATCCAGATCAGGCCTTATTGAAGGGGGGACCTTGAGGATGGTTCCTGGGTGATTGTCCTTTGGAGCCAGGACCACAGGGCAGCACCTGCTAACTCCAAGCTCCTTGCTTCTTCCTTCTGGGCCCAGACACCCCAGAGAAAGCTGCTGAGACAGTGTGTGATGAACAGCATCTCCTGATTTTTAGGCTTGGGATTGCCTCAGCTGGGAGTTGGAAACTGACCAGTCCTTTGTGCCCCTTTTGGGGGGCTTTTTGGTCTGACTTTCTGAAGGGAGTTTGCCCTTGGCCTCTCAAGAATCCGCAGTCGTGGAGGACTTGCTGTATGTTCTGGTCGGAGTGGATGGGCGCTACATCACGGCTCAGGCTCTCCTCAGCAGGCAGAGCCGCACGTTCCTTGTGGACCCTAATCTAGACATGTCTGTCAAGGAGCTGGTGAACAGGATTCTCCCAGTGGCCGCAAGTTACTCAGCTGTGACCAGGTAGCTTTCACCTCTGTATGTGTGTGCTTCCTGACTCCCTCACCACCTCCCACCAGGAGCCCTTCCTTGCAGACGCTCCCTTCCCCTCCAGCCTGTTTTGGGGACTGTCTTCCTTTGTGCTTCCTCCCACCAGACAGCCTCACTCCATCTAGGGCTCCTCCATCCTCAGGGGCCAGTGCCTAGTTCACAGCCTTCCTCTCTCTCACCATCCTTGGGGGCTGTAGCACTCACAGAAATGTCTCTTGGGATGCTCTCACCTTCTCATTCCTCAACCATCTTCATTTCAAGAAATGTTTTTTGTCCACCCATGAAAGGTAGCTTAGATGCCTCTAAGTGCTCCCAGACTCCTGTCCAAGATGGAGAAAGGACATCAAAGGTTTCTCTCAGCTCATCTGTGTTGGGCTATCCCTGATCTGTGCTCTAGGGAGGCCTTCCTTGGAGGGAGAGGCTTCCCATGCAGATGCTTGGTTTCTATGTCATCGACCCCACTGAGCATCAGTGGGCACTGATTAATGGGGAAGGGGGGTGTCCTAACAAAGTATTCAGATTTCTTCCCCTCTTTACTCTCTACGATTATTCCCAGCTATGTGTCTGTGTGTATGTCTGGCTGTGTCTGAGTCCTTTTCAGAGCAGACTTTTTACATGTCCACATCATGAATCCTCTAGCATCAAGTCACCTGGCAACCCCTTGAATCATGTTCCTTGTTTCTGTCCCAAGGACAAGAAAATTGACTCTTCCTCCTTTATCACACCTAGGAAGGCCCACAAGGCCATGGGCCATTGAGCTGGCCCCCTCTCCTTCTTTGGGTTTGGTTTATCTTGAGACTGTCAGGGTGGCTACTGTCTGGTCCTCCTTTAGCAGAGCCAGCTGGGCTTTCTAACGATTTTGTGGGTCATTGTGCCGGGCCCTGAGAGCCAAATGACCCTCGATAGATGACTGACATGGTGCCCTCTTCTGTTCCTTGGCCTCCATCACTGTGGGGCCATGCCCCATTGAGGCATTTTCCTCACTCAGTGGCCAGCCTGCCAGGGACAAGCCTCTCCAGACTTAGCCAGGCCTGGCCTTGGAAGGCAGCTTTGGTCCCTTGCCAATCTCACACATAGTATGTGCTTAGTGGCTTTGTGCAATTTAGTCAACCCCTAATATTCCCTGTGCTGTGCCCTGTCAAGAATCAGGTAGCCATGAAGGACCCCATCACGGCCTTCTTGGCTCCTCCTAAGCGCTGAAGGAACAAATCTGTGTTATCTAATGTCTCCTGCCACTTGGACCCAAGAGCTCAGTCCTGTGATCTCCTTCAGGATCTTCTGTCTTTTCACTCCTGACTCCTCTCCTGCTGTCTCTGCTGGACCCTCAAACCTTGAATTCCACCTCCACTTTTCTTCCCTTATCCCCTCTCTGGCCTCCTGAAGCTGGCTTCTGAGCTGACCACTTAATTGAAACTGATTCCTGAGGTCACCACTGACCTCTCCTTCCTGCCTGAAACTCAGGGAAGCCCTCCCTGGGGTCTGGTACACCAGTGACCCCCTTGGCCTGGGGTTGCTTCCTGGCTTTCCTCTCTATCTGCCCTTTCTTTTTGCTTTTCTTTTTTTTATTACAAAAAAAATACACAATAAGAAAAAAGATACATATTATAAACTTAAATATTGAAACTTAAATACAAAATAAGAAATGAAAAAAAAAATACCATGTCCTGTGCACAGCAGGATTCAAAATATATAGCAATAAATTTCCATTTCAAGAAAGCCTATGTAATAAATATTCCACAATGTGTTGAGAGCTGTCCCTCTTTTCTTTGCTTCCTTGGAAGTTTTCTTTTCCCTGCTGTGCACTGTTTACTTTGGTCTTTTCCTCCCTTCCCCCCTCCCCCCCAGAAGGCTACAAGCAAGTGCTGATATATTTATAGAGCCATAGATACACACACATACACACATGCGCGCACAAACATACATACATATATAGACATGTACTTTCCCTAACAAACTCTACTTCTGATCTTTGTTTTTATGTTTATATTTCTTATTTCCTATCCCTTCTGACTCTTCTACTTTACTTCTACCCCTTACCTTGCCCTCCTATTACTTAACCTAGTCCACCTCCAGGGATCCCTCCCATATCCTCCCATTCCCATAAATCTAAACACCCTTTTATACACCCCTTTCACCTATTCCCTCCCCATCCCCATCCCCTTGGCATTTTATTTCTTTCTGAATTTAGAAGACTTGTACACTCCTCTAGATATATATGTGTTCCCTCTAGAACCCCTGCTTGCTGAAAGTAGGTTTGCACAACTAACAGCTCTCCTACCCCTATTCTTCTATGTTAGTTCTTCCTTTCATACCTCATTTGTATAAAATAATTACTCTTTTTAGCTGTTCCTGAATGGTTTTACTTTTTAAAGTCATATCATACTCAGGTCTACCCCAGATTTTCTTACAAGCTACTCAATTACTAATAATAATCTTAGACATGTTTTACATTTTACATACATAAAAGGTAAATGGCGCGTCCTTATTTAATCTCTCATAATTAGTCTTTGGTAGGTACCTTATGTTCCTCTTGGCTCTTCAATGTCAAATCTTTTAGTAAGTTAATTTTTTTTTAACAAAGTCCTGAAAGTCTGACAGTTCATTAAATGTCCATTTTTTTTCCTCTCAGGATTATGCCTAGTTTTGCTGCGTATGACATTTTCAGCTGGAGCCCCGGTTCTTTTGCTCTTTGATATATAGTGTTCTAAGACCTGTGGTCTTCTAGTGTCGCCGCTGCTAGGTCTTGTGTGATTCTAATTGTGACACTGCCATGTTTAAATTGTTTTTCTCTTGTTGCTTGTATTTTATCCTTGAGCTGGGGGCTTCAGAATTTGACTATGATATTCCTGTGGGTTTTCCTCATAGGATTTCTTTCAGGTGGTGCTCAGTGGATTTTTTCTAGTTCTACTTTCACCTCCTGTTCTAATACTTCAGGACAATTATTTCTTGTATTATTGTATCAAGATTTTTTTTGCTCATAGCTTTCAGGTAGCCCGATTATTGTGGTTTTCTCTTGATCTGTTCTCTAGATCCATTGTTTTTCTTATGAGATCTTTCACATTCTCTTCTACTTTTTTCATTTTGTATTTTGTTCTTGATGTATGATTTCACTGGCTTCCCCTTGCCCAATTCTGATTCTCGAGGAGTTGTTTTCTTCCTTAAAATTATGGATCTTCTTTTTCAGTTGGTTGACTTTCTTTTCATGATCATCTTGTTTTTCTTGCATTGTTCTTGGTTTTTTTTTTTTTCTCTCAATCTCTTTCATTTGATTTTTAAAGTCTTTTTAAAGTTCTTCAATGAATTCTGTTTGGGCAGGTGATCATTTGACATTACTCTTTGGGATAGAAAAGGGTTTCTTTGCTTCAGAATCCTCTGAAGACAAACCCTGTCTTCTCTATTCCCATCGTAACTCTCCATGGTTGGATTCTTTCTTCTTTGCCTGTTCATCTTTTTTTTGTAGTAATTTATTTTTTGTAATCACCTTTAACCCTGGGTTATGAGGGGTGGTGCCTCTAGCCTCAGATCCTCCTTCAGTTCTCCCCTATGACCTGCAGCCAAAGCTAAACCTCCAGCATCCTGTAAGTGCCCACAGGCAGGGGTGTCCCTCCCCCACTACTTTTGCACTTACCAGGCTGTGCTGGTTCCTTCTCATCCCCCTCAGCATCTCTGCAGCATAGCTGGGTCTTGCCTTCCTTGTCAGCAAAGGTTCCCTCGATCATCTCCAACTCAGGCACCCAACTCCCCTCCCTGTCCCAGGGGTAAAAGTTCCTGGGGCTGGGGCTGGGGCTGAGGCAGCCTACCAACCTCACTAACCCCAGGGCTTGCCACTTGTTTAAGGGTCCCTAGCCTGGAGGTGTTAACTCTTCAGAGAAACTAAACCTTATCTGGGATTTTTCTTCAAATCTTCACTGATTGTCCCAGGAGGACATCTGTTCTTCCCCTACTCTTATTTATTTTTACCCCTTTATGTTAGCCCTGAGGTGCTATTTTGTCTCATCTGTGGGAGAAATCTTGAGAGCTTGGAATTTTCTGACCTCCTCTGCCATCTTCCCAGAATCCTCTCCCTGTCTGCCCTTTCTTGAGCTCTCTCCCTGACCTCCATCCTGCTGGACGTGTCTACCCGTGTGTCCCATTGTGTGTGTGAAGGGATTTCTCATCTTTTGCCCTCCCCCAGCATGTGCTCCAGGCTTCCTGATCCTCCTGGTTGCCCCAGTCCTGAAGCCTAGTCAGGCAAGGCCTCCCTGGATCTCCCTGCTCCTCTCCAAAACCATCCTTCCCGTCCTTGCTCCAGAGCCTTCCCAGGCTCCTTGTAACCTCTAGCATGCGAGTTCAGCAAGGCAAAGCTGCTTAAAAAGTTCTCGTTGGCTGGGCCTATTATCATTATTCAGTGACACTTAATCATAAGCGATGATATTGATTTCCACTCCTAAGCTGCTTGCCCCACTCACATGGTTTCATCTGAGGCCACATTCACCAGGCCCACAGGGGACATTCTCATTTCCCACAGGAGCCAACCAGGATGTGTCAGAGAGGGGACCCCAGCCCCAGACCTACTCGTCCTCTCCAAGGAATGTCAGCCATGTTGGTCTGTTTGCAGGTTCATAGAGGAGAAGTCTTCCTTTGAGTACGGCCAGGTCAATCATGCCTTGGCAGCCGCCATGAGGACCCTGGTCAAGGAGTACATGATCCTGGTCACTCAGCTAGAGCACCTGCAAAGGCAAGGCCTCCTCTCCTTGCAAAAACTATGGTTTTACATTCAGCCTACTATGCGCACCATGGAGATCCTGGCCTCCCTTGGTGAGTCTCCCATGGCCCCTTGGGGCCTCTGTGTTCCTTGAGGAACAAATGAACACACTGTGACAGCTCCAGGCACCATGGACCTGGTTCCCAGGAGACTGCGTACCAGGGTAGTCTAGTGAATAGAGGGGTGTGGTTCAGGAGAACCCTGTGTGAATCTCACCTTGTATGCTGTTAGGGTGTGAGGTTGTGAGGTGGGGGACAGTGGGTACCTCCTGACCCTCTCCAGGCTTCAGGGTCCTCCTGTGGAAGTTGAGGTACAATGAGCCTGAGCCTTTCCTCAAGGCTCTTTCTTTTTGGCTTTGGTCTGGCCTCATGATCTCATCATGAGAAGGAATCCTTCTACCAAGTCTGTGTCCAGCGTGAGGGCTGGCCTGATGCTGGAGAGGAGGGTCAGGAGGAGCCCAGGAGGGTGGATGGACGTCTCCTCACCCTTTACCCCCAGGGCAGGGGGCAGACCAGAGGCCTTGCTGGCTCCAGGCTAGCCCTCTAGGGCTCCACTGCAGCCACTGTGGCTTCTGTGACCACAGTCGGGTTGGAGGTGGTGTCCATAATCACCTGCAGTAACATCATCTCTCCCCCAGTGGTCACTGGTCCTTTCTTGTCTCGTTTCCATTCTAATCATTGACCTTTGTGATGCTTTTAGGGCTCATGTCAAGTCTCGTAGACCCTGGACACTTCACAAGAAAGAGGGGTGCTTAGTTCCCCACTGCCTTTGGGTCCTTAGTGAAGTGACAGCCCCGGCTTAGGGAGATGGACCACCTCTGCTGCCCAGAAGGGTGGATGTGGGGGGAGCTTCTCCAACAGCTCAGAGCTTAGGGACTTGGCCAGTGGCTGGGACAAGGAGCAGCCTCACCTCCCTCGGGGACTTATTTCCCGGAGTGGGGGTTTGTCCAGCAGCTGCCAACCCTGTCCCAGGCCCGCTTATTTCCCTGCAGCCTCCCCGGTCTCCCCCTGATTGTCATGGGGCCTACATCCACCTCAAGCCATCCCTGGGTTAGGTTGCCACCGCCTCTTGTTGGGGGGTGGGGTAGTTTCCTGGGACAGAGGTGTGCTCTGGCAATTGGCAGAGCTCATGCAGGAGGGAAGGGGAAGGGTGAGTGGGCACTCCTCATTTGGTCACTGCTCTCTTCCTTTCCCACAGCCACATCTGTGGATAAAGGTGAGTGCCTGGGGGGTGCAACCCTGAGCCTTCTCCACGACAGAAGCTTCAACTACACTGGTGACAGCCAGGCCCAGGAACTCTGTCTGTATCTGACCAAGGCAGCCAGTGTCCCCTACTTTGAGATCCTGGAGAAATGGATCTACCGTGGGATCATCAATGACCCCTACAGGTCAGCCCTCCCCACTTCCCCAAGCACATCCTGTCACCCCTCACCCTGCTGCTGGGGTCCCCTGGCCACACTCACACTCTCCTACCTGACCAAACTGGTGGCAATCTCCAGTCGTCATGCCTTTGTATAGACCTTCCCCAGGGCCAGGAACACAGTCCAGCTTGCCACCTCTACTTCTAGGAAGCCCAGGTTCTCTTCCAGACTCCACCCAGTCACCACCTTTTCCAGAAAGGCCTCCCTCCCACCCTAAATGGCTGTATCTTCATTATAAAGGCCATGGGGAGGGCAAGAGCACAGGGCCTGGTACACAGTCAGTGTTTAATCAATGCTTGTCGATGGAGTGCTTGCCCCGTGGCCTAGCTAGCTTAGTCCTATCAGGGTGGTGATCTCAGCTGGCAGAGGAAGGCCCCACAGCATCCCTGAAGAAGCCACAGGTCCTTTGTGTGGTTACCCACAAACCTTTTTTTAGTTTGTGACTCGGCCTTTTCTAGGGCCATGCTGACCAGGACCTTGCCCGGGGCAGTGGATGTGATGGAGAGATGGCTGGACACTTGCTCTGTTTCCTCATCTGTCAGAGGGCTGGGTTGGCTCTAACTTCATTCTGAGCCTGTGAAAATATGGCCAGTAATTGGTCTCCTTGACCAAGGAACAGGGAGATGGTTTTGCAAAGATGTAGCAGAGAACACTTATAGACACTCTTTGGGGTTCCTTTGGTGGCTTTTGGTTTTGGGGAATATACTTTGTGGCATGAGTTTCTCAGTTGGTCAGCAGTGGTCCTGGCTGGCAAAAGTCAAGTCTCACTGTGAAGAAAGTTCATTTGACAGACCCGGAAGCTGAGACAGGGACAAGTCCAATGACCTACCTGAAGAACCCAGCTCAGTGGCTGAGGCAGGGCCCCAACTAGTTGCTTCTAAACCAGCATTTATGAAGCATCTAGGGATATAGAGAAAAATGAAGCTGTCCCTGCCCTCAAGGGCCTGACATTTTGTTGGGGGAGGCAGGATAGCAGCAATAAAATCTGCCCTTAGGAGGAAAGCACACTTGTTGGGGAGGACTGAAGAGGGCACAAGCAATTGGTGACTGCCAGAGGATCAGGGCACACTTACTGGGGAGGGCACAGGATTAGGGCACACTGACTGTGGAGGACATGAGGAATCGGTGACAGCCGCTGGATTGGGGTGCATTGACTGAGGAGGGCATGGGATCAGGGCGCACCGACTGGGGAGGGCACGGGATCAGGGCTCACCGACTGGGGAGGGCACGGGATCAGGGCGCACTGACTGGGGAGGGCACGAGATCAGGGTGCACTGACTGGGGAGGGCACGAGATCAGGGCGCACTGACTGGGGAGGGCACGAGATTAGGGCACACTGACTGGGGAGGGCATGAGGGATTGGTGATGGCCACCGGATTAGGGTGCACTGAATGGGGAGGGCATGGGATTAGGGCGCACTGACTGGGGAAGGCACAAGGGATCGGAGATGGCCGCTGGATTAGGGATGGGACTAGAAAGGACATAGGAGAAAACTGAGGCTGGACAGGGCAGCGGCTGACCTGGCTGCAGATCCGAGGGCAGACGGGGGTGTGGAAGTTGGGGCAGGGCAACACCAAAGGAGGGGTGGCTGCCAGCTCTGTCCTTGATAGCTCTTCCTTATTCCTTTTCCTAAATAAATGACTTAGCGAATTCATGGTGGAAGAGCATGAGCTTCAGAAAGAGAAGATCCAGGAGGATTACAACGACAAGTACTGGGATCAGAGGTATACTGTTGTCCAGCCACAGATCCCTTCTTTTCTCCAGAAAATGGCAGACAAGATCCTAAGCACAGGTGAGAAAAGATGCTTGGCCCTGGAGGGGAGGGAGAAGCAGCCGCAGACCGCTGACCAGGTCGTCCACTTAGGGCTCCTCCTCCTCCTGCTCTCTGGGAGTCTGTCCAGGACGGAGCCACCTGTGCCATGGGACAGAGCCTCACTCGCTCTCTCTTGGGCCATTCTCACTACTCTGGGCTCTGTGTCCCTGGTGCCTTCAGTCAGGCCTCTCGCCAGCCTGGCCCTGCTCGGGTGGTGGCCAGTGGGGCTCCGGCCAGGGCATCTGGGTTTACCTTGGACCTTCTGCCTGGGGCAGCACCTGAGGCCCTGGCCC
Source organism: Phalanger gymnotis (assembly GCA_028646595.1). Classification (NCBI taxonomy): domain Eukaryota; kingdom Metazoa; phylum Chordata; class Mammalia; order Diprotodontia; family Phalangeridae; genus Phalanger; species Phalanger gymnotis. Next base: position 222,676 of record CM053624.1, on the reverse strand, counting down.
CAACAGACCCCCCAGGACCTTGGGCAAGAGCCTCCATTGGCTCCCTTACCGAAGGACAGGAGTGGACACGGGGCCTTCCTGCTTGGCACAGAGGGTTCTGTGTATGTGCTGTCTACCCTGTCCCCTCCCAGCTTCAGATCACCTGTACACCGGCTGTTCTCTGGCATCACCCTGGTCATGGGTGCCAAGGACTGATGGCTTTGGGGATGGGCCCTCTCACCAGCGTGTCTTCTCCCACCTTCTCAGAAATTTGAGTGTGCCCTTCACCCATCCGCCCTTCCCCTTATCCTGTCCAGGAAGCTCTTGGTGAAGCCACCCTAGGGTTCATGGATCACTGCCAGGAGTCAGTGTAGCCAGAGTCCTTGGCCAAGGGCTGCCTTCTTTCTGGACCTTGGAATGCTGGCCTTTCTCATCCTCAGTCTCTGTGATCTTCTCGAGTGACTGGCAGCGCCTCATCAGTCCTCTCCCCCAGCTCACTGCCTGCACCTGCCCTGTGTTCCCTCTCAGCATGTGCCCCTCCCTCACAGAGCCTTCCCTCCGCCTGAGGAAGGAAAACTAGGCAGTGGAACGCCGCGCTGCAGTCTTGGTGGAGGTGCTTCTGCCCCTGTTCCTACAGATCCTCCTGGGCTTCCCCTAGTCTCCTCTTATGGGGCTGCGCTTCCAGGAGCTCTCTCCCAATGGTCACACACTGCCGTGTTTCCAGTCCATTACTCCCCCACTGAGGGCTGCTATTAATACTCGGGGGTGCCTGGAGCCTTTCTGTGACCACTGCACTGACCACAATTGTCAAGGCCTCTGCCAAGCTGGCTAGTCACTGGGTCAAAGGCACAGCCGTTGGGTCTCTCTGAATCCTCCCCCCATGTACTGGTCCACAGTTGGGGAAGGCAGCTCTCCTCTGGGCCTCTCTTGCCACATCTGTAGAATGGGCAGAGTTGCACCTCAGATGTGTTTCCAAGGTTGCAGTGGGGAAAGGACTATCCACTTTTGCTCCCTCTCAATACTGCCCCTTTTAGCAGAGGAAGCAGATACCAAAGAGTGACCCACACTTTCCTCACCCTCCCTTGTGACTGTGGTGGGGTTGTCCTGCCCCTCCCCCTTTGACCAGCTTGGAAACTGAGGGAGCTGAGGAGTGGCGGGACCTAAGCCAAGAAGACTAGGTGGGAGGCTGCTGGAAGAGTCTGGGACATAGCGGAGGGAGAGCCCCAGGGGGCGAGGCAGGGGTCTGGGGGGAACGACCCTCAATGAGGCTACCTCCCACCCCAATCCCTGCTGCTCCTTGACCTCCTACCTCCTTCCAGGCAAGTATCTGAACGTGGTCCGAGAGTGTGGCCATGACGTGACCTGCCCCGTGGCCAAGGAGATCGTCTACACTCTAAAGGAGCGCGCCTATATGGAGCAGATTGAGAAGGCCTTCAACTACGCAAGCAAAGTACTGTTGGACTTCCTGATGGAGGAGAAGGAGCTCGTGGCTCACTTGAGGTGAGGGCTCACCCCCCCCCCCCCAGGCCACACTCTGCGCAGCCTCCTTTCTAGGACCTCTCCTCCTCCTCTTCTTGGATTTCTTTCCCAACAGTAGCAGGACGATGGAGACAATGTGGTGCCTGGTGGTTGGGAAGCCTGGTTGGGTCTTCCCAAGGACCCTGGAAGACAGGTGCTGTGGTTAGGCCCATTTCACAGCTGAGGAAAGCAAGGCAGACAGCATTTGTTCAGCCTTGCCTGGGCTCCCCCACCTTCTGACTGTTGGGTGCCTCTGGGGGTCTGTAGGTCCATCAAGCACTACTTCCTCATGGACCAGGGGGACTTCTTTGTGCATTTCATGGACCTCACGGAAGAAGAGCTGAAGAAGCCCGTGGACGACATCATCCCCACTCGGCTTGAAGCTCTGCTCGAACTGGCACTCAGGATGAGCACGGCCAACACGGACCCCTTCAAGGACGATCTGAAGGTGAGTGAAATCCTGCTTCTTAGGAGGAAAAGGTGTGGGGGTGGTCAAAGCTAGGACATGCCCACTGCCTTTGGTAGGTGGGGTGGGGGGAGGGGAGGGCAGCTCATGGGGTGGGGAGAGGGAAGGGAGAGAGGATAGCTCATGGGGTGGGGGGAGGGAAGGGAGGGAGGGCAGCTCCATCAGGTGTGGGGAGGGGAGGGAGGGCAGCTCCATCAGGTAGGGGGAAGGGAGAGAGGGCAGCTCATGGGGGTGGGGGGAAAATTCAGGCTGTGAAGCTTCTACAGGGTTCAAACCCATTGGTCTCCTAGTCACTGGGTCCAGGTCAAAGGGTCTTCCCACATGCTCCCTAGTTCTTCCTGGTCAGGTCTTGTGACAGTGTGGCAGGGATCAGGGATGTTTCTAAGGGAGTCACAGATTTTGGAAGCGGGGGTGGCCACAAGAAGAGCATTTCTGACTAGGGTCGTCCAGTGAGGACAGCCCCCTCCTCTCACTGCCCTCCTATGGGGACTCCCCATCCCATCTGGGTCAGTCCTCTGGGACCACATGGAACAAGGCTCATCCCTTGTCCCCTGATGGGGTCTCGTGTTCCATCCTTATGGGGGGTGGCCCTGGGTCCTCGCCAGGGCTGGCTGCCCCTCTCTGGCCCTTCCTAGCTGAGCCCCGTCCCTTCTGGTCCCTTCTGAACAAAGGGAGGAGCTTCTGCCGGGGTTGGGGGTGGGGGGGGACCTCAATGTGTCTTGACCTCTCGTAGATCGACCTGATGCCTCATGACCTCATCACGCAGCTTTTGCGAGTTCTCGCTATAGAAACCAAACAGGAAAAATCCATCATTAATGCTGACCCTACGGAGCTCACTCTGAGCGGCCTTGAAGCCTTTTCTTTTGATTACATCGTCAAGTGGCCACTCTCACTGATCATCAACAGGTAGAGAATCCCTCCCCTGGGCCGGCAGGGCTGCCCTCAGTTTCCCTACACATCTAGCCTCCCCACGGTGTTGGTCACCAGGCACAGCTTAAGAAGTGGTGAGAACCAGGCACCCCAAGGGCTGCCATCTGTACTGGTGGAGGGGCTGGGCACCAGCCAGACATCAGGGTCAGGCTTAGAGAGCATGGAGGTCAAGAATGGGTCAGAGATGGTGGCCCCAGTCAGCCTCCAGGGCTTGTCCGTCTCACGGCAGAACCTCTGAGGGGCTAATTGGCCCCTGGTCCCAAGGGCTGGACCAAGAGCGTCCACCATTCCACCAGGGTCTGCAGTGGTGTCAGACCAGCTGAGAGGCACAGTCAGCGAGTATGTGTGGTGGAGGGTGCAGGTGTGTGTGTGAGCACGTGTGCCATGTGAGTGTGTCCATGTGTACACGTGTGAGTGCAGATGTGTATTTGTATGGGTGACCATACATGACTGCACATGTGCACGGGTGGGTATGAGACATTTGTGTGCATGCACATGCGTATGTGCCCGTGGTGTGGTATAGCCTGTGCACATGCACATGTATAGATGTGGCCCAGGTGTGCATGCATGTATACACTGTAACAGGTGTGCAGCACATGTATGCAGGTGTGCATTCATGGGGGTTCACATGTGTGTGGCAGCACAGGCAGGCCACAGAGGACAGACCTCCGGCAGCAGTCACACCATCCCTCCTGCTTCTGTCCTAGGAAGGCGCTCACCCGCTACCAGATGCTCTTCCGGCACATGTTCTATTGCAAGCACGTGGAGAGGCAGCTGTGCAGCGTCTGGATCAGCAACAAGACGGCCAAGCAGTTCTCCCTGCCCTGCGCCAAGTGGTGTGTGGCGGGCCAAGCCGTGGGGCAAGCACAGGCCACAAGGTGGACCAGGGCACTCTGGTGTAGGGATTCCTCCCACCCTGGCCCTGGTGGTGCAGAGAAGACTGTGGTTGGGCCCCGGGACCCCCCTCCCCTCTGCACACCAGAGCCAAGGGAAACTCGGTGAATGCGGCCAGGTCCCAGTCTCTGGTTGGGTGCAGATTCAAGGGAGGTGGACATTCCGGTGGCTCTTCAGTGAGTGGCCTTCCAAGCCCAGAGAGGGGCATGGCCTGAGCCTCCAGCCAAAATGAGGCTTAGTGCCTTCTTTGGGGTTCATGTGTTCTCCCCCTGGGAGGGCATGGCTCTGGAGCCAGAGTCAGGAAGAGCTGCGCTGGACCCCTGGCCCTCACTAGTAGCCTTGTGGTGCTAAAATAGGCATGTAATTTCTGCCTACCTCAGTTTCCTCATCTGTGAAACGGGCATCATCTTAGCCCTCAAAGGAGGTGCCACGTTGTAAAGCGCTTCCAAACCTAGGGATGGCAACAATGTTTATTCTGTGGAGATTGATGTAACAAAGAAAGAAGAGCTGAGGCCTGCGTACTACACATACTTATGTGTACACTCACATATGCACAGTCGCGTGTACTTACACACTCACATGCACACACATTTATTTACTCACGCATATGCTTGTGTGCTTGCACACACATTTCTTCATACACTCACATGCACATATATGTGCGTGCATGCTCATATGTTTGTACACTTATGTGTACACACTTGTGTGCATGTGTGCTTAAACTCATGTACACTTATGTGCACACACTTGTGCATATGTGCATACACATGTGCTCACACAGTCACATGCACATATGTGAACACCTGTGTTCACACGCTCCTGTGCACACACTTGTGTACACATTTAAGCACTCCCCTGTGCACATACTCATGTGCACATACTTTTGTGCATGTACACGTGTGCTCACTCACATGCACATAATTATGTATATGCACACACATATCGATGTGCTTACACACTCACATTTGTACGTGCATGCTGAGATCTCCTGTTCACTTTATCGGTTCAGGTTCGCTGGGGCTTTCACACTGAGACAGCGTATGTTGAACTTTGTCCAAAACATCCAGTATTACATGATGTTCGAGGTGATGGAGCCAACCTGGCACATCCTGGAGAAGAATCTGAAGTCGGTGAGAGCCGGTCTCCCTGGGCAGATGATGAAAGACAAAGGCGGGGAGCTGCAGTCTGCCCCCAGGCTTCCCATGAGCCCCCTTCTGTGGTCTGGGGGGCCCTCCCGGCCTATGCTGGTGAATGACCCAATGATGGCAGGGTAGGGGGCTCCCCTGAGAAGACCATGGAGCCCTAGATGGCTGGGGGGACGCAGGGGCTTCAGTCTGCCCCCAGGGTCCCCATGAGGCCCCTTCTGTGGTCCGGGGGGGCCCTACCAGCCTGTGACCCAATGACAGCAGGGTAGGGGGCTCCCTTAGAAGGGCCATCGAGCTCAAGTCGGCTGGGGAGGCAGGGGGAGACATGCAAAGCCTGGCCCTAATAGCCCAGGAAGGAGAGGGAGTGCGTGGCTGACTGTAGCCAGGCCGTCAGAGGCTCCTTAGCGTTTGCTCCCAGGAGGACCATGGTGGCGAATCCCTGGGCTTCTCCTGCCCACACAAAAAGAAATGAGCATTTATTAAGTGCTTACTGTGTACCAGGCACTGCAGGCAGCTAGGAGAGTTCTGGTGGAAGAACAGGGTGGTGGGCAGAGACAGAGAAGGAGGGCCAGCCCCACAGGGGGTGGGGAGGCCCTTGCAGGAGACACCAGGAAGTTTGGCTGCTCTCTCCCAGGGTTCTCTCCTGCCCTGGCACCCTAACGCCACATGCTCGCCCACAGGCGTCCAACATCGACGATGTCCTCAGCCACCACACAAGCTTCTTGGACAACTGTCTCAAGGACTGTATGCTCACAAACCCGGAGCTGCTGAAGATCTTCTCAAAGCTGATGTCTGTGTGTGTCATGTTCACAAACTGCATGCAGGTCAGTGGGGGGGGGGATGGGGTGGACTCCAGGAGCGGGGAGGGGCCTCAGTGTGTCTTCACTATTCTCCCTTCCCTTGCCCCTGAAGAGATTCACCCAGAGCATGAAGCTGGACAGCGAGCTGGGCCGTCCCCCAGCCGAGCCGGGCACCATGCTGGGTCCCCCCACGGAGGCTGAGAGGGCTGAGGAGGCACTCAAGAGGAAGCTGGCCACGAAGGTGAGCAGGGCGAGGGACCCTCTGGGGGCCAAGGGACTGTGAACTGATCCAGCCCTTTCCAGGATGTGACCAGAGGGAAGGAATAGGCCAGTGTGAAGCAGCAGCTGGCCCTGCGCTAAGCGCTTTACAAACAGCATCTCATCTGGGAGGAAGGGGGCACTGTTATCAGCCCACTTTACATTTGGGGAAACTTGAGGCATGCAGTGGTGAAGTGACTTGCCCAGGCTTGCACAGGAGGAAGTGTCTGAGGCTGGATTTGAATCTGGGTCCTCCAGACTGCTGGTCCAGCACTCTGTAGCCCAAGCCACTGTGCTGCCTCTAGGCAAGAAGCCTTGGGTTTGAGCCTTCTAGCTGCGCTCCCCCAAGCCAGTCCCTTGCTCACCTCCTCCTCTCTGTGGCTGACAAGGCCTTCTGTAAAATGGTGATTGTGTACCTACCCCCTGGGCATTCTCGCCACACCCAGCTTAGCCTGCAGGGAAGGTCCTTGCTGGGCTGGTGAGGGAAGACCCTGCTCACACCTGCCTGGAGCCAGACCACTGGGGAGCCTGGGACTGGCCAGGGTGACCCTTATCGCCCCAGGCCTCGTGGCTCCAAGAGCAGCCTCAGCTTACTCACCTGTGAAATGGGCCAGAGAAGGTGTGAGTGCCCCTGTTGTCCTGGGAACCGGGGTTAGGGTCGGGGCACTCCTTACAGTGGGCCAGCTGCAAGGAGCTCACACGCCCTGCCTTTTCCCAGTATCTGGCAGAGCATGTGGACGCTCTTCAACTGACCTCGGGGTTTGAGGCCACTATCAACAAGTTTGATAAGAATTTCTCCACCCATCTCCTTGACCTCTTGGATAAACTGAGTGTGTTCAGCACCAATGATTGTGAGCACAGTATGGTCAGCGTCATCTCCAGGTGAGGGGGCCCCATGGGGAGCGCACATTTATAAAGCTCCGACTATGTGCCAGGCACTGTGCCAGAGACCAAGAAGCAACCCCTGCTCTCCAGAATTGGAGAGGTCTTCCCACTGTGGGCATGGCTGGTACCTCTCCCACTCCCCCCATTCCCCTGTGCCCTCTGCCCCGCCCTTCCCTTGTGGAGACTTTGAGCACATTGTGTAGAAGAGAGAGGCCATGGCCAAGGGGCAGGGCCCAGACCACTGCAGGCATTGCCTTGTGCTCCTGCACCCAGACTGAGACCTTTTCTTGAAAACACCTAAATGTCCCCTGAGCCCCTCCCTCCCCTTCCTCTCAGGGGGTCATCCTGTACTTGGGAGAGGAAGAACAAAA
>CM053624.1:179434-214930 GCA_028646595.1 Phalanger gymnotis | reverse complement strand
CTCTAACTTGCTTTTCCAAATCCCTTTTGAGCTCTTCCATGGCCTGAGACCAGTTCATGCTTTTCTTGGACGTTTTTGATGTAGACTCTTTGACTTTGTTGACTTCTTCTGGCTGTATGTTTTGGTCTTCTTTGTCACTAAAGAAAGATTCCAAAGTCTGAGTCTGAATATGAGTCTGTTTTTGCTGCCTGGCCATGTTCCCATCCAACTACTTGACCCTTGGGTTTTTCGGGGTATGACTGTTTGTAGAATAGAGAGTACTTTGTCCCAAGCTTGAGGGGCTGCACTGTTGTTTTCAGAGCTATTTCTACACAGCAAGCTCTGCCATACCAGTGCTCCTCCTCCCGTAAGAACTGCCAACCCAGATCTGAGCAAGCTCTTCACTGCTGTTCTGATCTGCCACTTAATTCTTCCCACTAGGTGGGCCTGGGGCCAGAAGCAACTGCAGCTGTAGTTCTGTAGATGCACTACCTCCCCTGCCTGGGGCAGTGCCCAAACCTCGAACTCTTTTCACTCAGTCCCTGCAGTTTTTTCCCACTAACCTTCTCTGTTGTCTTTGGTGTTTTTGGGTTAAGAAGTCTGGTAACTGCCACAGGTCACTGATTCAGGGCACCAGGGCCTTTTCTGCCCAGCTCCTGATCTGATTGGTCCAGGCGCAGCCCACAATGGGCTCTGCTCAGCTCTGCTCACAGCTCTGTGTGATAGACCCTACCCAGCGACCATCCAGGCTGTTCTGGGCTGGATCCCTGCTTCCCTCTGGTATTTTGTAGGTTCTGCAGTTCTAGAATTTGTTCAGAGCCATTTTTTTATGGGTGTTTGGAGGGTCCTGTGGAAAAGCCCTAGGCAAGTCCCTGCTATCCAGCTGCCATCTTGGCTCTGCCCTTAAGAATATTCAAATTACTGAACAATTGGGCCCATTTCACAGGCCACCAAGGTTATGCTTGAGATGCTGCCATTGAGGCGTCGGCAACATTTGAACTGAGAATTCCTAGAAGAGCAGGCTGGTTTTCAAAGAGGCAGAGGAACTAGAGACCAAATTGCCAATATTTGCTGGATTATGGAGAAAGCAAGAGAGTTCCAGAAAAAAAAACAAAACCATCTACTTCTGCTTTATTGACTATATTTTGACTACCCTTCAACTGTGTGGATCAGAACAAAATGTGTCAAGTCCTCAAAGAGATGGGAGTATCTGATCATCTTACTTGTCTCTGGAGGAGCCTTTATGCAGGTCAAGAAGCAACAGTTAGAACCGAACATGGAACAACTAATTGGTTTCAGATTGGAAAAGGAATATGACAAGGCTGTATGTTGTCACCTTATTTATTTAACTTATATGCAGAGTTTATCATGTGAAATGCCAGGCTGAATGAATCAAAAGCTGGAATTAAGGTGGCTGGGGGAAATATCAACAGTCTCAAATATGCAGATGATACCTCTCTGAGGCAGAAAATAAAGAAGAATTAAGAAGTCTCTTGATAAGGGTGAAAGAGGAGAGTATAAAAGCTGGCTGAAACTTACCATAAAAAAACAAACAAACAAACAAACAAACAAAAAAACCCTAAGATCTTGGTAAATGATCCCATCACTTCCTGGAAAACAGAGCGAGAAGAAATGGCAGCAGTGTCAGATTTTCTATTCTTGGGCTCAAAGATCACTGCTGGCAGTGACTGCAGCCATAAAATTAAAAGATGCTTGCTCCTTGAAAGGAAAGCTCTGGCTAATCTGGACATCAGACTAAAAAGCAGAGACATGACCTTGCTGACAAGGGGCCATATAGCCAAAGCTATGGTTTTTCCAGTAGCAATGTATGGATGTAAGAGTTGGATTATGATGAAAACTGAGCAACAATATTCTTATTCATTGCTTTTGAAGTGTGATGCTGGAGAAGACTTATGAGACCCCCTTGGACAGCAAGGAGGTTAAATCAGTCAATCCTTAAAGATATTAATTCTATTTATCTAAGGCTATTTATTGGAGGATCAAAGATGAAATTGAAGCTTAAATATTTTGGCCACATGATGAGAAGAATGGACTCATTGGAAAGGACCCTCAAGTTGAGAAAGATTTAAGGCAAAAGGAACAGGGGACAGCAGAGGATGAGATGGATGGGTAATGTCATGGAAATAGTGAATATGAATTTGGACAAGCTTTGGGAGATAATGGAGAATGGAAGTGCCGGTGTGCTGTGGTCTATGGGGTCCTGAAAAATCAGATGTGACTGAACAACAGCATTCATACAACTCTTGGAATGTTTTTTACATGTATCTTATTTGATCCGACAACAATCTTATAATGAAAACACTGTTAGCATGTCCATTTTGGAAATGAGGAAACTCAGGCAGACCTAGGTTAAGTGAGTTGTCCAGAGTCACACAACTAGGAAGTATCTAAGGCAGGAGTTGAAAATCACTCTTCCCTTCTTGGGCACGGCCAGAGGCCAGCTATATCTCAGTCTATTTATTACAAAGGTTTTTGGCTTGGGGGGAGAGGGAAGTTTTTTCACTTTTTCAATGGATTGGGGGGAGAAGCAGAAATGTATTTTTACTAATAGAAAAAAAGAATTCCATTTTTAAAAAGATAAGAAAATGAGTTCCATTTTCTCAGCACCACGGACACTGACTGGGAACCTTTTCATGGGGCCACTGCCAAGTTCCATGGGAGTAAGAGACTTCAGAGGGAGGGGACGCTGACCCTAAGACACAGAGGCGATCAAGTATGTGATGCATAGAGAAGAGAACAGGGTCACTGGAATGTGTAAGGGGAGTAAGGGGACATGAGTAGGCCCAAAGAAGAGAGGGAAGAGGAGGAACCAGAGACATTTGTCGGAGTGACAGAACCCCACTGATGGGCTTGGATTAACTTGCCTTTTGTAGCCCTTGAACCCTGGGGGAGGAAAAGAGAGGGAAGAGATGCCAGAAAGATTGAGAAGGAGGGAAGGATAAAAAAAAGAAAGAAAGAAAGAATTAAAAGAAGGAGAATATCAGTGAGTAGAAGCAGCAGCAGCAGGAGGAGGAGAATGATTAAGAAGAAGGGAGAGGCAGGAGAAAGAGAAACAGAGATGAGAAGAAAGGCTAGTTCAGGAGGTCCCTGAGGTAACCACCCACAAGGCAGTGATGCTCTTTGGACTGACTAGGGGTTACAGATGCTTGGGGAGGAGAGGACTTCTTTGAACCCAGGTGCAAATCATCTCCAGCAATTTACAGAAGAGTATGGCTGGTCTCTTAGGGTCTAGGGGTAACCCTTTGGGTGGCAGTGGCTACTGCTGCTGCTACTGTTACAATTTACATGGCGTTTTAAGGTTTGCAATGCACTTGATAAATGATCTCATTTGAAAAGTAAGTGCTAGTAGTGCCCCTGTTTCACAGATGCAGAAACTGAGGCAGACACAGATTAAGTGACTTGACTGGGGTCACATAGCTAGGAAGTGTCTGAAGCTGGATTTGCTCTGTACTCTAATCATCATCTAGCTGCCCTGAGGATGACATGTAGAGAAAAAGGAAGGAAATTTCCCCTTCTTCCTTTTCTTCCCTTCCTGTCTTCTGGTTCAGGCAAAGGAAAAGAAGGGAACAAGCATTTATTAAACATCTGCTGTGGACTAGACACCATGCTTTACAAATCTTATCTCATCTGAACCTCACCAAAACCCTGGGAGGTAGGTGCTCTTCTTATCTACATTTGACAGTTGAGGAAACTGAGGCAGATAGAAGTTAAGTGACTAACCCAGGTTCACATAGTTAGTAAGAGTCTGGAGCTGGATTTGAACTCAGGTCTTCATCCCACCCCAGACTGCACTGTTGGCTCATCTCCATGCATAGAAACCTCTACACCTCTACACCTTGGAAGTTTACCCCTACACTAGAAGTTATCTCAGCCCCCATAGTCTCAGCTTCTGATTGGCTGGTTCCTCCAAGAACCTCTGACTGAAGGAGGATCTTCCATCCAATCACTCCTTTCTGATCTCGCCAAGATTTTCATTGTCTTATTTTTGTGCATTTCCATCCCCTTCTACTTTTCAGCTCCCTCTTATGAGTTGCCCTCTCCTATCAGAAGGGGGCAGGAATTATCCCTCTTTTTCCTTGTATTCCCACTGCTCGGCTTGGTGCCTGGCTCTGACTGACTGGTCTAGAACTCTATATGCAATCTGGAGGCTGGAGTCTCTATATAGGGTTGATGGGAGAGACTGGCTCAACCAACCACAAAAATCTTCCTTCCTGGTGACAGTTGCCTTAGTCCAGTGGCTAATGGCCTAAACCCTTTCCAGTTCACCAAGGACTTTTTCCACACATTCTATGTGAGTTAGTAGGAAAGTTCCTTAAATGCCTCTTTTCTGCTTAGGGATTACATTCTGGGCCTGCTGTGATTAAATTTTCTGATGGGGAGAGGTGAATGCTTTACTTAACATATAGTTATTTGTTGTTTCTGTGATTTGGTCTTTTACCCATTTATTCTGGGGGGATTTTATATCAGTTCTTCATTTGGATCTGTCTCTTTGGTATTTTTACCTTTTTTTTTTTTACATTTATTTATAGTTTACCTGTTTCCTAGTGCATGATCCATTTGTATAAAAGTGTGGGGTCCAAAATTGTTCAATCTGCAAGAAAAAACACCAAGGCAGAGCTCCAAGTCAATAGTACCGCATTATTAAAGGGTCCATGGCCTCTCCTAATTAAGTAGAACTCAGATCCTCCTCACAATATGAGATGCCCTTGGTCCCCAGGATCCTACTTTTATAGGGTTTGATACCCAAATATGCAAAAGAGGCATGGTAAAATACAGAATCTCATTGGTTGATAGATCTTGCTCTTGGGGGCCAAAAATGACATATCAGCAGGGAAGCCACTGTTTGGGTGAAGTGTGAGACATCTCCATCAACTAAGTGGTCATAAGATGATCACCTGCTCATGTTGGACAAGAGAGAGTAGTCCATGGGTACAAAACCTAGTTGGATGACTTTCCAAAGAATCAAGGTAACCCACCCACGCTAGGCTTGGAGATGGAATTTCAGCAAATGGGATGGAGATATCTTTGTCAACATTCTTGTGGTTGTGCAAGTGAGCTTCATAACTGGTAATCAAGTAGTGAATGTTACATTAAAGTTTGAGATCTACTATAAAGGCCCAAAATAAGCACCTGTCTTATCTAATTATCCCTATGTGTTTTACGTAAAATATCAAACTGATTAATACTGATTGGAATGGAGTAGGAATACGTGAATCATATCTCATAAAGGTGTCACATGGTACTAAGAAATATGCATAGTCTTTGATGTTGTCATTCAGAAGATACCAGCAATCGTTTAGCTCTAAATTCTCTTACATTTGTTAAGTTCCATATTTTATTTTTTTTAACATATTTTTGTTTATCTTGTGGTTAGATTTGTTTGCTTCTGATAGAGAAATGTGTAGGTCTTCTGCTATTATTGTGTTAATGTATTTTGTTGCTATTTAATTGTTTCTTTGTAGATGCTAAGCCAATTGCTGCACACATGTAGAACACTGAAATTGATTAGTTGTTTAGATATCCTTTATGCATTATCTTATTTCCTTGTTTCTTTCTACTGGTATTGTGAATTTTTATTTTTGCTTTGTTTGATGCACAGTGGCAATTCTCTTCTAATTTCTTGAATTCACCTCTTACATTTTGTTTGCTGTAGCACTAGCATAGTGCATTGGGTTCCAGGCTCTTGATGTGATTCTGTGCCTGTCTTTGCTCTTTTCTGGAGATCCTTCCCCCTCGTCCTATTGCAATTCTGTCCTGCCATGCCTTGGATCACCCCTCCCATCCGGCTGCCTTTATTCCTACTCACAAATCAGTGGAAGATCACCAGCACGGCCCCCGGCTGACTCTCCTCAGAGGGCTTCAGAAGAGCAGAGGACTCCTGAGGGTCCTCTCATGTTCTTGGACACTTGTTTCTTTGTCTCTGCACTGACTCCCTAACACAAGTGACTTAAAGTCTATGCCCTTTAACCCAGAGACCCCACTGCTAGGCATCTACAGATCCTGTAGGGGTCAGAGACAAGAAAAGGGAGGCCCCATATACAAAACACTGAAAACATTGATTGAGAACTCACTTTGTACTAGGCACTGTGCTCCCCACTGGGGTGCTGGGGATGCAAAAAAATGTCCCAGAAATTCCAGTTGGGAGAGGCAACAGGTCAGTATCTGAGTCCATATAAGATAGAGACAGAGGAGATGGAAGGGAATAGAAAAGGGGAAAGCATTTCTCAGTTGAAAGCTCCAAAAGCATCACTTTCTTTTCTCACCAGACTCCCCTACTTCCTTAGGAAGTTCATTAATGGAATAATCCCATTATCCTGTGAGGACCCATCAGCCCAGGGACTCCCCCTCATCCACACCTTCTGCCTCCCTGATTGGAGGGTGGGGCCAAGAATTCTTTTGTTATTGTTGTTCAATTGTGTCTGACTCTTCTTGACCCCATTTGGGGTTTTCTTGGCAAAGAGACTGGAGTGGTTTGCCATTTCTTTCTCCAGCCCATTTTACAGATGAGGATACTGAGGCAATCAGGATGAAATGACTTGCCCAGGGTCACACAGCTAGGAAGTGTCTGAGACTGGATTTGAACTCAGGAAGATGATGAGTCATCCAGTGCTCTATGCACTATGGTGCCACCTAACAGCGTTTATTAACTATTGACTTTTTTCTGGGATTTTTGACTCGGTCTCAGAGCATAGATAGATAAAGCCCATGAGGACCAAGGCTCTCTGAATACACAACTTTCATCTGCTTTCAAGGCCTCTTTTGCACCTCCCCCCTCATCTAGTCACTCTCTAGGGAAGCCTTCCTTTCAGGGTTTTGGACTTAAATCCCATTGGTGTGCCCTGGTCTCTTGGCCTGGATCATGCTGGTGGAGGTGTTGGTTTTCAGGGAATAAATTCCTGGCCTTGTAACAAGAGGGTAGGATTTGGGGGAGGGGAGAGAGGTCTGTGTGGACCATGTCAGTTTTCTCATCTGTGAAATAAGGACTCAAAGAACTCAGTCTGACGCTGACTCAGATCTATCTTATATCGTGAGAGGCATTGTGCCAATCCCAAGAGATATAAAGAAAGGCAAGAGACAGTCTCCCACCTTTGGGCCTCAGTGAGGTGCCTAGCAGGGGAATAGCGGAGTTAAACATTTATTCAGGATAAATCAGAGATAACAGAGGAAATGAACTACAATTAAGAAGGATCAGAAAAGATTTCCTGTAGTAGGTGAGATTTTAGCAAGGAAGTGAAGGAAGCCAGGAAAGCTAGAAAGTGGACATGCCGAGGTAGGCCTGGGGGACTGCCACAGTACAAATGGGGGAGAGTCTGGAGATGGAGTGTTTTGTGCAAGGAACAGCAGGGAAGCTTGTGTGGTATCAAGGTAGGAAGGGGCTCATGTAGTAAAGGGCTTTGAATGCCAAAATGAGCATTTTAGATTTGATCCTGGCGGCCGCAGGCAACTACTCTTTACTGAGTGGGAGGTGGTGGTGGTGGGGATGATATGGTCAGATCTGCCCTTTAGGGAGATCACTGTGAATGGAAGATGACTAGGGTTGGGAGAGACTTGATGCGGGCAGACCCCCACCCCCAGTAGCTATGCAGCCCAGGCATGAGGGTGGGGCTAATGTCCGAGGGGACTAGAAGAGATGTTTGCAAAGGCCTTGGCACCATGTTGAATATGGGGGCGGTGAGAGAATGAGGAGTCCAGGATGACTCCTAGGTTTCCAGCCTGAGGCCCTGGGAGGGTGGTATTGTCCTCCTAAGTAATCGGGAAGGTCGGAGGGGTGGAGGGTTTTGGGAGAAAGATAAGGAGCTTGGCTTTGGATGCCTTGAGTTTAGGAAGTCCACCTGACATTCAGTTTGAGATATCTGGAAGGCTTTTGGAGATGAGAGACTGAAGCTCAGCAGAGAGGCTGAGGCAGGAGAGGGAGACTGGATAATCAACAGCATAGAAATGGTCATTGAATCCAGGGGAGCTGAATGAGTTCACCAAATGAAGTAGTAGAGAGGCGGAAGAGAAGAGGGTCTGGGACAGCCTTCTTTGGGCCACCTACAGTTAAAGAAGAGGGAGGCTGAGGAGTTAAGTTCTTAGGGTATTTGAAGGAGAGTCAACCTGTCTATCCAAGTCCCTTATTATGAGGGCAAGAGTTGGGGAGAAGAGTAAAATGGTGAGCTGGGGACTTAACTCATTGAGGAAGGACCGGGAATAGCTTGGAGTGGGGAGGGGGGATGCAGACAACAGCTACCAGGATTTTGATTAGTTGGATATGGAGGTTCTGGAGTGATGGAGGAAGGGGGAGAATCTGATACTGGCAATCCAGAGGACTTTATTCAGTCATTTCAGTCGTGTCCAACTCTTTGTGACCCCATTTCTTGGCAAAGATACTGGAGTGGTTTGACATTTCCTCAGGTCATTTTACAGATGAGGAACTGAGGCAACCAGGGTTAAATGACTTGGCCGGGGTCACACAGCTAATAAGCGTCTGAGGTCTAATTTGAACTCATGTCTTCCTGACACCTCCCGTATTCCACCCCTGAGCCGAGGAGAATGAGTGAAACTGCAGCCAGTATCAGGCCTGGTCGGGGGTGGGGTACAGGGTGGGCCCAAGTAAGAGTTAATAGAAAGAAGTGGGACAGGATAAGATTTACGGTGCTTAATAAATGTTTACGGACATCCACAAGGATTTAGGGATTCGAAACCTGGTCGGCAGGTTTCCAGAGGTCCAAACCACACCCATCCCTCCCTGGGCTCCCACTTACCTTTGTCAATCACGGTCAGATGGCCTTGGGTGGGGAGGGTTGAGGCCGACTGGATTAGGATTGGCTGGTGGGGGCGGGGACCGAAGGGGCAGCGGGCTGCTTCCACCGCAAATCCAGCACGAAGCTGGGTGTAGGGCGTGTGGGGCGCAGCAGGGCGCTAGGGACTGGACCCTTGTCATGGAACTTTTCCACCAGACTGGCTCAGCCTGGCCCCAGGGCCCTTCTCCGACGGATTGCAGGCCCCCAAGAGCCGTGGAGGGCGCCTTCCCCGACGCCTGGGCCGCGAACCTTCTCGAGAAACCCTACGCATCGTCTTCTGCTGCTTTCCAAGACAGCCCAGGTGAGTTGAGGCTGGGCTGAGCTGGGGTCCCGAAGGCACTAGGTTGGAGACTCGGTTGGAGGGCATCTGTAGGGGCAGCTGTGGCCTGAAAAGGGAGCCCCCATTTATAGGCTGGTTGACAGAGGGCAGCCCCTCCGGAGGCAGAAAGGCAGCGGAGGGGGCGCAATAGCAGAGATGGCTTTAAGATTGGCTCTTACTGGAACTCTGGAGGTGGGGATACAGAGGCTAAAAAGATGAAGTCATACAGCTAGCAAGTGCCCGAGGCGTTATTCTAACTGAGCCATCGGATTCCAAGCTCAACACATCGCCTTACAATCCAGTCTTCTCCCAAACTCGGTTTCTAACCTTACTGCACAGAAAATTAATCCAACAAGGATGTCCAAGGCACTGTCTAAGGTCCATACTAAGAGAAGACGTTGCCCCTAAAGGGGCTCACACCATGCAAACAAGCATGAAACCCAATCCTCAATTCTCTTAACCAGCTAAGTCTGAGAGGAAGGAAGACAGACTCAGATGCTGAGGTCTGGCTCACCAGAAAGAACCCCAACCATCTTCACTCCAGCCCTTTGGAACCATTTGACTTCAGGAAGAAAGGAAGGAGGGAATGGGAGGGAGGAAGAGTGGGTTAAGGGTGGGGTCTGTGCCCTCCAGGATTAGTCCTCCTTATTCCATGGTCCTTGGGAGGAGCTACTGGGGAAAACTGGGAAATCTTGGGCCTCATTAACCTCATTCAGCCCCCTAGAATGGCCACTTTGCCTTGACTCTCTATTGGGTGTTTGGGGGGGATTAGAGGATGTGAACTAGCCCCCTCCCCCCCATGGGGGTATGCTTCTGCCACAGAGAGGCATCTAGTGGCTGGGCAGGATACAGGTAACCTCTGTGAGCCCTGAGATTCCCTTCATCCTCATAACAATGCCCCCTTTGCCTCCCTGGGTTGTCCTGTGTTTGGCCTAACCTATTGTTGTTTAGTTCTGTCTTGGGGATTTCTTGGCAGAGATACTGGAGTGGTTTGCCATTTCCTTCTCCAGCTCATTTTACCAATGAGAAAACTGAGGCAAGCAGGATTAAATGACTTGCCCAGGGTTATACAACTAGTAAGTATCTGAGGTCAAATTTGAACTCAGGAAGATGATTCTCTTAGGCTGTGCCCTATGGCGCCACCTAGCTGCCCTTGGCTTAATTACCAATTGATGATCTCTACCTTGGTTGAGATGGATCATCTTGTCCCTCTGAAGCCAGTCCTTTTCTGTTTTCTCCACACCCCCCTTTTGGGGGAGAGGAAGCTTGGCCCCTTGCTGGGCATTTGGACAAAACTGACAGAAGTCCCCTCCTTTCCTTGCTTTTTCCTCCTCCAGCTTTCCCCACTCCTCCCTTATCTGTGGATCCGCTTGTTCAAGACACCCCCACAGTCCAGGAGAATAAAGTAGATCAGAGCCGCACCAAGAAGCCCAAGACCAGGACAACATTCTCTCAGGAGCAGCTGAGGTTGCTCAGGAGGGACTTCACAGTGTCCAGATACATTACCCGGGAGAGGGGGCACCAGCTGGCTGAGACGTTAGGACTAAACTACAAACAGGTAAATGAATATTCGAGTGAGGGTCTGGACTGCCACCAGCACATCCTTGGACCTGAGGGCTTCAGGGAGGCCAGGGAAGTGACCTTTCCCTTTCAGAGTGTGAGTGAGGTGGGAGGCAGGGGGCCTCTTCTCCCTCTAGATGGGGCTACCATTGTTTGATGGGGGCTGGTTTTCTCCTCCAGGTCAAAACTTGGTTCCAGAACCAGAGACTGAAGGCAAAAAGATGGCAGACTGTGCCTATGTGCACTGTACGTGATGGAGACCCCAGGCTGCCTCAGGTAAAGAGGGGAGGTCCCTGCCCCACCCTCCATTTTGGGATTTCCCTCAGGCCCCTGGGAAGCAGTGCTCTTTTGCTGTCTTGTTCAGAAGGGGATCCTCCATCCCACTTGGGGATCCAGTGTCCTTCAATTAACCCATCTCTCCTTTCTTTTAGCTGGAACCAGCAATTGGACCACAAGGCCTCAGCCTCCCCCCTTTTCACATGGACCCTGTGAACAATCGTTCTGAAAACTATTCAGGATGGAGCAACCAGGTTTCAGAGGACTGGCTCCAGAATTACAGAGAGGCACCCTTTCCTTACCAGATGGCCCTCCAACCCCCCTACCTTGCCAGCCCCCTGAAGGCCCCCCATGGAGAACACTGGCTGGAGCTATCCCATACGATCACAGACCAGTTTGGCTTCTTGCGCCCCACCCACCGTACAGGGTCACTTGCTACTCTCAACAACAGCATTCAGGGGAGCTGGATGCAGTTGGAGCAGAGCTTCTTAGATGGTTCAGAGGCCAGCTCTGCTTCTGCCCCATCCCCTGATGGCAGTAGTGTCTGCTGGCATCGGTCCTACCCCCTGATGGGTCCAGTGCTGTCTGCCCCATGAAATGGCACTTTCTTCTCAGTGAGCCACTGGCTTTCTACTACTTCCTGAGGGTCTTTTTTGGGTGGGAAGATGCTTTGTGTGGGCTGCTCCTGAGGGGCTTGGCCCCAAAAGTCTGTGATTTTCCAAATCCAGATAGAAATGACCAAGCTGGATAGCCACCAGCAGCCAAGGAGAAAGGTAGGAAGAGGGAGAGGGAGAGGGAGCACAAGCACGGTGGGACTTTGGGTTTTCTGTCTTGAACTCTCTATTGTTGCTATAGTGATTTGGGGGTGGAGCTGGTCATTATCATCCAGCCAGGATGGCTGGAGCTCAGATGAGCTGTTGTTACCTTTCAAGTACCAAAGGGCTGAGTGTAAAGGAGCCTTTCGTTAAAACCCAGACATGAATTTCATTGAAATCTGTTTCATTTTTGAAAATAAAAATGTTAATTTGAAGTCTTTGGCCCCCAGATGATCAATGATTTGGAAGGAAAGACTGTGATTTGGATTGTGCCCTGATGCCACCATGACCAAACTAGGCCAGCCAGGGGTCCTGGAAGCCAAGAGAGACCCCCTTTTCTCTCCAGTGCACCAAGAGGCTTTGGAGGAGAGAGTCTTGAGACCCTGAGGAGGGAGGTGCACATGGAGAATGATAGAAATAGGCAAAGAAAAAAGGGCAATGAGGTTTCTGAACTTATTCTGTCCTCCCCAGGAAAGTCACTTTCACCACAATCTATAGAGCAGGAATAGGCCTTTAAATCAATTCATGCTCTAAAGAAATCTAGGCATCAAGAAAAGAGGTTGGGGTGTAGGCATAGGCTTAGGCATAGGTGTAGGCAGGTGTGAACAGCTCCAGAAGAAGGTGGGCAGATGCTGAAGGGGGAGAGCCGGGGAAAGTGAACCAGAGGTTGTTAAGAACAAATGGCATTTCGGGTTAAGAAGGAGTAAAACGGGGAAGGAGGTGATCTAGACCTCTCAGGGAAGGCTTGTTCATGCTTGCAGCCAGGTACTACACCAGGGTTGGCTCATGAAACAAGTGAACCCCTAGCCATTGGCCCAGGGGGGACAAGTTTCTACCTCATAGATAAATGTTCTAATCCAGGGCTGTCCAACCTTAGGTTTTTATTGGAACAATAGACAATATATTTTGATTTGCCATTTTAGTGAGAACTTCGCTTAGTGAGAGCTCTGCAGTAGCTCAGCATCTTTTACTAAAGCATTTATGTAAATTTCTATGCTTGTAGGCCAACCACATAAATCAGGCAGCATTTCGGACAGCCCTGTTCTAATCTATTGGAAGATTCCTTTGCCACTTGGGAGTCTCTGTCAGCTCAAATTAACTCCAGTGGGTAGAGAATCGACCCAATGGAATCAGGAAGATGAGTTTAAATTTTACCTGGCATTCATTAGCTTCTACCATGCTCTTAGACTCCGTTTTCTTATTTGTAAAACGAGAGAGTTGGACTCAATGTCCCCTGAGGTCCCTTCTGGTTTGATACATAGGATCTTAGGAATTCTGCTTCTCAAAATTCCAGCTTATTATTGTTTACATTTTTTTCTCCCACCTACAGAAACCTGCCTTCCCTCCCTCCCACCCACCCTCAAATGAGAAAAAAAGAAAAAAACCAAAACCCTGTATTGGCCATGTCCCCCCCACCCCATGCCAGCCTCTCCAAATGGCTCTTCCTACCCTCTAAGTCCTTCACCTCTATCTGCTTTCATCATAAGCCCTCTGGAATTGGTCTTGGTCATTATACTGATCAGAGTTTATAAGTCTTTTAAAACTGTACTAGCAATATTGTTGTCATAAAAATTGTTTTCCTGGTCCTGCTCACTTCACTCTGCATCATTTCATACAAGTCTTCCCAGGTTTCTCTGAAACCATCCCCTTCATCATTTCTTAAAACACATTTATGTGCCTTAATTTGTTCAGCCATTCCCCAATTGATAGACACCTGTTCAGTTTCCAATTTTTTGCCATGGCAAAATATGAATAAATAGATAAATAAACGCTATAAACATTGCTGGGGCACACCTTTTGCTTGATTTTACTTAGGAATAATCCTTTTCTATATATACCTTCTCTCTTATTCCACCCCCCCCCCTTCCATTCTCCCTTTCCTCTCTTGTTTTCCTGTAAAATGAAATGTGTATGCATGTGTATTCTTAATTGCTTTGGCCAAGTCAGATGAGAGTGAAGTTGTGCTAGTTGCTCCCTTCACCCATTCCTCCTTGTTTGTATAGACTTGAGAAAATTTTATGAGAAAATTTTCCTTAGCCTTCCTCTCCCTTCCAAAGACCCAGTCAGTCCTTTTTTTCCTTCTTGAGCTATAGTCCTGCAGCACCCATGCCTACTAGACAGCTCCCACTGGACGTTCCAGAGGCATCTCACATTAGCATGTCCCAAATGGGAGCCCAGGATCATTCCTGACCCTGTACCTCTTACCAAACTGCTATTGAAAGCAATAGTTTTCCTCCTTTGACGACCAACTTCATCACAGAAGAGTCAAGTTACCCTGGACTCTTCCTCTTCTTCACCCTCAGTTTCATGACTTTATAATATGTTGGGCATTCAGCCTTAATTCTAGTCTTTCTAGTCCTGCAATCACCCCCTTCGATGCTATCAGCCTCTTTGGCCCAGACTCTGGTAACAACCTCTTCATTGGTCCTCCTTTTCAAGTCGGTTTTTCACACAGCTGTGTTTCCTGAGGCATTGGTCCCTCCCCACTCATAAGGCTTCTGAGGCTCCCTCTGTCTTCTAGGATATCAAGCTGGAGAAGTCCTCCACAGTCTGGCCTTTCCAGTTATCCATCATGGCTCTCTATTTCAACCCAACTCAACTAGGAATCGTTCTATAAATTTCCATCCTCTGCCTCCTGTCCAGTGTAGACAGGAGTGGAGAGTGTGGAGAGACACTCTCTACATAGTGTGGAGAAAGCTGCATGTGGAATCAGGGAGCCCTGCCTTTAGCTTCAGCCTCAGATGCTGCCTCCATGGGCCTCAGGGATGGAATAGGCTGGACTCATTGCAATTCAACACAAGATTTGATTCAATGTCATCTTGATGCAGTTCAGCCAGTTTGTCCCCTCTGCTTAGTCTGGGGCCAGAAATGAAGCCCAAGAGATGGCAGATGGACTTGAGGACCAAGAGCTTCCCCTCACCATCAGGGCCATTCTGACAGCATCACACACAACAACTGAAGGGCACCTCTGAAATTCTGTAACTCTTTGCAGTTGGTTATTCATTGCTTAGGTAAAGCCTCCTCCTTTCCCTCTCATGTTTTCTTTGCACACTCCTTCACCTCTTGTCCAGTACAATTATGGTGCACTGCAGGAAGGGTGACAAACTACTGATGTCTTCCAGGCCCAGAAGAGCCCTGGATTGAACCTTATCCTCCCTATCTCCATAAGAGGCTGCTTCAGGAAAGGCCCAGTGACCTGATCACCAGCATGGGGGAGATGGCACACATAGATGTTCTATGGCTGTCTGATCACTATGGGATGGGCACAGAATATGCTTTCCAAAGGTGCTGGGAAACCAACTCTTGGAGACCTCTCCTGTGACGTGGCACTGGAGCCTATGAATGTGGCATCTGTTCTTTGCCTCTGTGTGTTGTTGGTTCACATTTTAGGGGAAGGAAGTTGGGAATGACCATGACTTTATGCCAGTCTAGGAAGTGGAGTCCATGCTGGATGTTTTCAGAAGCCAGACCTTGAGGAGCCAAGTCTGACCCAGTCCAGCAGGAGCAGAGGCATGGAAGCATTTACCCTTTGGCTGATGCATTTGGAAGCAAACTTGGAGGGATGAATCAATGCAGACATTGTACTAAATTTGAGTCCACTCTTCCTGGGGACCAAAATGTGACACTCAGGTACTGGGGTAGTGGTAGAATGTATGTACTCCTGTACTTGCTCTAGCTATGAAGTAGAAATTCCTTTGAAAGAGTTGATTTATATCTATCTATTAAATGGATCTGGAGGATTAATTGCTGGCAGCAGACAGGGTGGGGGCACACCAGAATTTGTGCTTCAGTCAATAGCAATAGAGAGACACCTGCAGTCCCTCAGTGGTATCCCTTGAACCTAGTTGGGGAGATGGAGCCAGCTTTGCTCTGGAAGAGTGAGCCTGGAGTATTTTGATTTTTGACTGTGGTGCCATGAAATCTGTAATAGACAAGTACAGACTTGGTGTCAAAGGGCAATTACCAGTTGTGTGACCCTGGGCCAGCCATCTTCCTTCTTTGAATTTCAGTTTCCTCATTTGTAAAAGAGTAATAATACTATGTCTCAGAGCTTTTGTGGGAATCAAGTGAGACCTAATATGGTGCTTTCCAGATCTCAAAGCATTACTTACAAATGTGAGAGATTATTATCATTAAAACTAATTAACATTAATCTAATTTTCTTGTAGCCCAGCCTTCAAAAACCAACAAATAAAAATCTCTCCATCTTCTTCTGATCATATGAATAATAGATGAGTCTGCTCCATCCCTTCCTGAAAGCTCCAAGCCTAATCTTTAGCTTTGACAGCCCTGCCCAGTGGGGCTCCAGCACCCTTTTCCAGGCTTTTTGCACACAGTCTACCTTCTCCAGGCCCCATTGACCTTGCTCTTTTCATTACATACTCTTCTGGCTCCTGTTTCCCATTTCGTGTTGGCCATCCCTGATACATGGGATGCTATCCTTCTTCCCCTTTCCTTCTTTTGTTTCAGAGAAACTCTAAGCAACATCAGTGATCAGAGTCAACTTCTCTCTGTACCTTTGTCCATTCTCCATTCTTGGGGTCATAACTCATGGAAATAGGTCAGGTTGGAGTTGTCATTGTTTCAAGATTATCTCATCATTCTTTCTGCCCAGTCAGTAGTTTGTGCACAGACACCAGATTCAGAAAAGACACACAAGATAGCAATCCCTCATTTCCTGCCTATCCATCTATCCCTAACCATTTATTAAAGGCCTACTATGTGCCAGGCACTGGCAGTTAGAAAGATAAAATGAACAGTTTCTGTCCTCAAGAAGCTTACAACACCCCCCCCCCCATATATATAATGTGTATATATTTATGTACATATATTTATATATATACACACATACTCACATTTATACAGATATGTGTATATATACATACATACACAGAATAATACATATGAAATTAATTCTAATGCTTAGCATAGTGCCTGGAACATAGAAGGTGCTGAATATTTATTGCCTGACTAGTGGTGCCTTCAGGAAGGAGGGGACTAGCAGCTTGGATGGACCAGGAAAGGCCTGCAGAAGGTGATGCTAGAGCTGAAACATTGCAAGAGATGGAGGGGAGGAGGGACAGATGCCAGGCATGGGTGAAATCCAGCACAAAAGTAAGTATGGAGATGGGAGATGGTATGTTGTATATGAAGGAAAAAGCAGGTTGGTTGGTACTGCTGGATCATGGAATAAATGGAGGGGAATAACATGTGAGAAGACTGGGGACTGAAAAAAGGTTAGGAAGAGCTTTACGAGATAAATAAATTTATATTTGACCATAGTGACAATAGGAAGCAACTGGAGTGTTGCCTAGGGAGCTCCCATGGCCAGATAGACATTTTAGCAGCTGTGGAGAGGATGTACTGGACAAAGAAAAACCTGGAAGTCAGAAGACCCAATGGGAGGCCATTGTGATGGTCCAGACAGGAGATGATGAGGGGCTGTACTAGGGAGATAGAGGCTATATAGTTAGAAAGAGACAGATAAGAGAGGTGGTTTGGCAAGTGATTGGCTAGAGAATAAAGGGGTATTTGGGGTGCTCAGGACTAGCACCTCTGTGGTGAGGGCTGCTCATCCATCTTTGGTGCTCACCTTCACCAAACTCTCATCTGTGGCTCCAAGAAGCTGTAGCATGTGTGGTGACCATACCCTGGTAAACTGTCTTGGCGGGTGAGTTAAACCAGGTTAAAGCCTCAAAGCCATTGGTGAGTTTGGGGGATGTATACCCCAAGCACCAGGTAGAATAGGCAAATGAGAACAATTTGTTCTAGGAGCCATGAAGGTGGCTGGAGATCTTAGAGCTTAGTCAGATGTCAAAGATGCCACGGTCATCTTCTGCATCCTAAGCCATTGCTAGTCATCCTGACTTCTGTCCTGCTGCTGGACTTCAATGATTCTGGAAGAGAGAATGAGGCTGACAACTTTGTGCAGCTCAGCCTCACTTCAATCCACAGATAAGTCAAGACATCACTCTGATATCATCGGTCTTCTTTGAAAATAAAGGACAAAGAACATCAGAGTGAAGGAAAATGAGAAGTTGAGAGCAACACCAAGATGGCTAATGTGGGGGCCTGGGAGCATGGTGGTATTCTCCACAATAACAGAGAACTCCAGAAGAGGGACTATTTGGAGGGGGAGGACAGAATGAGTTCTATTTTGAGTTTGAGGTGCTAACAGGACAGCCCTGGGAATGTTCCCTAGGCTGGTGCTAAAGCAAGTCTGATGATGATGATGGTGGTGGTGGTGATGATGATGATCATGATGGTGATGATGATGGTGGTGGTGATGGTAATGATGATGATAGCTAGCATTTATATAGAAATCTGCCGGGGACAGTGGTAAGCACTTTACAAATATCTAAGTCGATGGTTTTATTATCCCCATTTTACAGCTGAGGAAACTGAAGCAGACAAAGGTTAAGTGACTTTCTCAGGGCCACACAGCTAGTAAGGGTCTGAGGAAGGATCTGAACTCAGGTCCTCATGACCCCAGGCCCAGCACTCTGTATACTTCACTATTCATCTATTTCAGTATCAGAGCTCAGGAAAAAGACTAGGGCTGGGTATATGGTTCTGGGAGTCATCTGTATAAAGAAGATAAGTGAACCCATGGAGGCCAATGAATTTTACTAAGTCAGAGAGTGTAGATAATAAAGAGAAATGGGCCCAGGCCAGAGTCTTGGGCATTTTCCCACAATTACTCTATCATGGGTGATGATGCAGTAAAGGAGACTGAGGAGTGGCCAGAGAAGTAGGAGGATAACCAGGAGAAAGCCCAGGTATCCAGGGAGAGAGGGTGGTGAGGTGCATCACCTAGTGTGAGTAGGTCACAGATGATGAGAGCTGAGGAGTCATTCTCTTTGGTCCATTTCCTTTTCCATGGTGGTGCTCCTCATGCAATCCCATGATGACTTTCTCCATTAAGAAAGTTTCATGACTTAACAGGCCTGAGTTTTCTGGATCATCAACAAGCTTTGGATGTCTTTTGCTTTTTCATTGTCTGTTGCAGACATCATCACTTGAGCAGACGTATCTTTGTGACAGTTTTGCTGCTCAGACTTGTCATGACCACTGCAAGGCAGAATGACCAAGGGCCCCCTGAAAGGACATTCCATTTGTGGTACAATGTGATGAAACCAACTCTTCCCTTCATGGGGGGAAGTTCCTTGATGACTGGGGCTGCTTCCTTTGTCTCTGTGTATTGTGAGGCAGGGAGCTGGTGCTCTGCCCATGGGCTGGACTTGAATTCACATTGGGCAGTGGACACTCACTAGTCACTTCAGCATGGCACTTCACCTCCTTCTGCTTGAATTTTCCCATCTGTAAAAGAAGGATTATAATAACAGACCTAGTTTCCAAGGTTGTTGTGAAAATTATGTGAGATATTTATAAAATGCTTCATGAACCTTCAGCAAAATGTAAATGCGAGCCATTATTATCACAAGCATTGAGCCCTAGGACTGGTATGTAGTCAGCACTTAATAAACGCTTTAAACCTCCTTTAACCCCTCTGGTCAAACACCTGTGAGGCACCCATCTCTTTGCCTGCAACTTCTGGTTGGCCTGGGCTGCAAGGGCAGTTAGTATGGAGAGATTATTCCAGGACTGGCTAGGCTGGAAGAGCTTGGACAGGGGGACCTGAGAGGGTCAGGCCTGCCAACAGTGAGCTTGGTCTGTGATCAGTGTGTGCGATAACTGATATCTTGGATTCCTTTCTGCATGATCACTGGAGTAGAACATTGGCCACTTTGGAGTCAGTTCCTTTGGTTTCCTGGGCATGTTTCATGGTGTCCCGTCCAAAGAGTTTATCCATGGGGGACCAACCTGTTGATGCCAAAAAATCCAGCACTGGGTCATGGGTCTGGAGGGAGGAAACCAACATGTGGATTTGCTACTATTTGCCACATGTGAGCAAATCAGCCAGACTCCCACCCCCATCTAGGCCTCAATTTTCTCATTTGTAAAGAGGGTGGGTGTGGCTGTGCCTTTCAGCTCTAGGCCCAAGAGAGTGCCCTCAGCCAAGTGCTCTGGCTGGCCTTGCTCAAAGCCTTTCCAGCTTGGTGGGACCTGGCCTTGGAGAACCCACTTTCTGCAGCTAAGAGCTGCAGTGGGTGGTGGAGCTGGACTGCACCCCGGGGCCTCCAGCAAAGCAGCCAAGGTGGGAGGTAGGAGGTGGGGGCAGTGCCAAGGTGGGGGTTGGGGCACGGCTCAGGGCAGGCTGGATGCAGCTCCGGGCCACCAGAGTGGAGTTAACAGGTGCTCAGATGGCTCCTGACCTCTAGGAGCAGCCCTCCCAGCTCGACACCCCCTCTCCCAGCCCGTGTCACTCCAGGTTGAGGTGGAGTGGGAGACCAAGCTGACCCACCCTGAATGCCTGCTCTGTTGGCCTCTACCGCCAGCCCAGATGGATCAAGCTACTGAATTGCTCATGTATGTTTTACGGGTGGTGATACGGAATTACCTCCTGGGGCTGTCTTATGACTGCAGTGACAATAGCAGCTCGGGACCCAGAGGCCCCAGCTCTAGAACTTCGAATATTCCCTAGTCTTCTCCTTCTCCCTCCTTCATCCTGAAGGCAGTCAGAAGAGACATCCAGCTTCAGTAGGGCCCTCCTTCGAATTCCTTATGTAGAAACTGGCCTACCAGCACAAAGTAAACCCTTTGACCTTGGTCCAGGTGATGAAGCTGGCTTTCAGCAGTGGCCCTACCAACTGGGGTCGGGTAGTGACTTTCCTAGTGCTTTTTTTTTCCAATTCATGCTGAGGTATCTGGGGTAACTAGATTGCCTAGCTCAGCAGATTTGTTTGCTATTGACTTCTGTTAATTCCATTCCAACACCTTTTTTTCCCTGACATCTACAAACACTGGTTTCCCTGCCTTTAGCCTCTCTGCTCCTCAATCCATCTTCCCTACATCTGCCAAAGTGGCACCTCCACTGATTCCCTTTTGCTTCTGGGATAGCATCCCAACATAACTGGTACCTTCCTCCTCACTGGTCCTTCTTTATGTTACTTCCCACTCTGTGGTCCAACCTAATTGACCTTCACACTGCTCTTCATTTTCCTTTCTGACCTCCAGGTTTTTGCCCACAAACTCCTCTACGTGCCCGTGCCTGGAACGCCCTCTTTTCTGACCTGCTTCCCTACAGTCTCTTATTCATTTTGGCCTTCAGTTCCTCCTGAACTCTTTCCTAATTCTCTCCAGCTGGTGCTCCTCCTCCCACCTCAGTTACTTTGGTGAATTTAAATCCCCATTTGTTTCTCCTAGAATTTAGAGGCTGATGCCCTTTTGGCTTGATTTTCCCAGCACCCAATATGAATTCTGGGCCTCGAGAGCTAATCCAAACCCAAAATTGCTTGTTAAGGAGTCTGAGTTACCCTGGCTGGCAATGCCTGAAGGCAGGGAGATTACTAACCCTAACCCTGTCCCCAGGTTCTCTAGATCTCTGCTAATAACTCCAGCCCCTCACAGATCGTGTTCCCCCAAGTGTAGGGAGTGGTTTTTGCACCCCAGTTCCATTTAGCTACTAATAGATAAATTTTTTAAAAAGGATATTGACTTCAAAGGTATAATCACAATTATATAAATTTACTCCCCTAACCTATGGGAGGCATATTCCCTCCCCCTCATACCTCAGTCTTTGGGGAGGGAAAAGGGACTAGATGCATAATTTAGTTGAGTTCCTGTAGAATACACAGTCTCAGTTCCAAGTCCAACCTCTCTTCCCAACCCCCTACCCACCCCCCCAGCCCCCCATGAAATTCAAGTCTTCAGCACCCTGGCTCCTCTAGGCTTCCCTGCAAAGCTGGCTGACTGCATTCATCTTGGTTTTTTTTTTTTTAATGCTTAGTGATACTTTACTTTTATTTATTTTATTTTTAATTTATGGAATAAAACAAGCATTTCCATCTGAGAAAATGTCTATAAAATTTTTCCCCCCAGTTTTTCTATTTTCCTTCTGATCTTGGCTGCATTTGTTTTATCTGTACAAAACCTCTTTAAATTTAATGTAATTGATATTCTCCATTTTACACTTAACTTTGCTCTCTATCTCTTGCTTATTCATAAATTGTTAGCCTATCTATAAGTCTGATATGTAATACGTTCCATGTTCTTCTAATTTTCTTGTAATCTCTCTTTATATCTAGGTCATGTATCCATTTTGACCTTATCTTGGTAAACTGTGGTGATTAAAAAATTCGAGAGACAGTTTCTGGGTAATTTAATCTTTTTAATAATAAGGCCAGCATGTTATTAAAGAAAGGATGCACATTTCGCCACATCTCTTAGACCAAAGACAAGCCTGGTGGTGTCTCAGGGCTTATATGTTCTTTTGAAAGAAGACTGGCAGTTAACTCTGATTGGTTAACACAGTAGGAGGTGAGCTATATTAAAATGAGGGACTGAGAGTGAGATCATGTCTCCCTTGGACGGTCTCTATACTCAGACCACCCCCAGCCTTGGGCTGTCTAGACAAAAGGAACTATCTTCGCCCAAGCTTGATTGAATGGAATTAACCAGAGACTAGAGATTCTTTGTAAGGCTGGGTTGGGTCAGATTGAGGAAAAATTCAACTTGACCTTCAGAGACTGAGGTCTTCAAAATAGAAAAGATAGTGGGAACTTTGAATGTCCCCAAATCATTAGTTGTTAATAACTTCTCTCAAAATGGTGTAAGATATTGGTCTATACCCAGTTTCTGCTTTCCAGTTTTCCCAGCAATTTTTACCAAATAATATCTCAAAATCCTTATACTTATCTAATACAAGATTATTATATTTATTTGCTGTTGTAAATTGTATGTCTACTCTGTTCCACTGATCTACCTTTCTAGCCATTACCAGACAGTTTTGATAATTACTGCCATATAGTTGAAAATCTGTTACTGCTAAACCTCCTTCCTTTATACTTTTTTCATGAGTTCCTTTGATATTCTTGACTTCATGTTCTTCCAAATGAATTTTCAAATTTTTTCTAATTCAGTAAAAATTTTTTTTGGTAATTTAATTGCAATAGCATTAAATATTTCAATTAGTTTAAATTGTCACTTTTATTAGATTGGCCTTACCTACCCATGAGTAATTAATATTTCTCCAATTATTTAAATTTGATTTTATTTGTATAAATTTTTTTTTATAATTTTGTTTGTATAGCTCCTGGGTTTGTTTTGGCAGGTATACTTCAAGGTGTTTTATACTGTCTAGAGTTATTTTAAATAAATTATTTTGAATACTATGCAAAGAATGGGTCCTACCAAACTCCTTTTATGAAATAAATATGACACTGATAACTAAACCAGGAAGAGTAAAAACAGAAAGAAAATTCTAGACCAATTCTCTTAATGAATATGGACGCAAAAATCCTAAATAAAATGCTAGCTAAAAGATTATAACAATATATTACAAAGATTATACATTATGATCAAGTGAGATTTATACCAGGAATGCAGAGATGTAAACTATCCAGTTTCACTCATCCCTTTTCAAGGTCTCCAGATTTAGTCTATGAGGATCACAGCTGGCACCTGAAGCTTAGAAGGTCAAGTGGGACAGATCAGAAACAAACACCTCCAGGAGCATTTCTTAAAGACTGGTCCTGAGTATCCCTGCTCTGGTTCAGTTTATTTTGCCCATGCTTGGGGTGAACTGGATTTTTCACCTTAGGGAAGCAGCAGGAAAAAGAAAGACTGTTCAGTCTGTTCATTTCTAAAAATGAACCCATGGGGTTGTGGAACTCAGGGAAGCAGGGTGCCTCCATGTTAGGTGACCTGGCCATGCTGAGGCAAGCCTCACTGCAAAGGCAACAACCCCGGGAGGCAAAGGCTAGCATGATCCCCATTTCTGAAGCTCAGAACCCAAGTGACTTGCCTGTTGTCACATGACTAGCATGTGCTTGAAGTGAGATTTGAACCCAAATCTTCCTGGCTCCAACTCCACCATACGATCCAGCCCCAGAAGTCTCCTTTCTCCACTATTCCACAGCTCCCTCACAGACACTGTTGTTTGTATCCAAGGAATCAAAGACCATTTGAATAAACTGTGGAAATGACATCCTGGCTGAAGACTCTTCTGTGGAAAAAGATGTTGTGGAGTAAGTTTTGGGGGAGTGGGAGGGGCAGCAATAAAAGTATGCTTGAGTAGCCCAAAGAATTTGGTCAGCCAGGACCTGGACATGCCCCATGTGCTTGCCCTGGTCTCCAGATCTCTGTGTCAGCTGGCCTTCTGCCTGTCCTTGAACCAGCTCCTTGGGGTCAGCAAAGGTCCCCCCAGGGGCCAGGTATCTCTTGATACTTCCCTGACCAACAAATTCTCCTCTTTCTCAGGGTTAGTCATTACATTGACTAGAGTTTTCATCTTTCCTTTGTTAATAATTATTTTTATTTCACTAAATATTTGCCAATTACATGTAAATTTCTAAATATAATCTTTAAAAAATTTTTGAGTTCTAAATTCTCTCTGTCCCTCTTCGTCTTCCCTCTCCTTGAGAAGGCAAGCAATTTGATTTTGATTATGCATATGATGTCATGTCAAACATATTTCTATGTTTACCATGTTGCAAAAGAAAACACAAACAAGATAAACCAACAAAAATAAAGGAAGTTAAAAAAAATCTACTTTCATCTGCACTCAGAGTTCCTCAGTTCTCTCTCTGGAGGTAAAGAGCACTTTTCATCATGGGTCCTGTCTAGGTATTTGGAGACATCCTATTTCCCAGAGCTAAGGCCCAGCAAGCAGGCACTACCCTGAGCCTGGCGTAACAATCCTTTGCTCTCTGGATGATCTCATCCTCTGGCAAAGTATATTATTACTTTGACCAGCACTGGTGTTCACTGACAGATTTTTGATTTTCATATTAATAAATAACTGTTTGGATTTGTTGGAGCTCCCCTTGTTTGCTAGGGACCTGAGAACCAGAAGTAGCCTAAAGCCATCTATCACATCTCTTGACATACTTACAATCCCTATGCTTGACATACTTACAATCCCTATGCTTATGTAACTGCCAAGTGAACTGAACCAGGTACTGCACTCCTGTTCCTGCCATGCTAACTCTGGTTCTGTACCCCACTAATCAGATCACAAGACTTGATGACCCTTAAGATTTGAGAGACTGTTCCCATGGAACCCGAGCCCAAGAAATGTCAACCATAGGAACTGCTTACTCAAGACTTAAGAATGATCGTGTTGTAGTCCAGCCCCTTTCATGTTTATAAGCCCTGCGTTGCCCCAGAATGTTAAGCCCTCCTTCTCAGGATGGGGGGTTTCCACTTGTAAGCATTTTCCTCACTCTGAAATTAATTCAACTTCTCTTTGATTCCTGACACACTTGCCTCCAGCCTGCTTTGTTAGGCTCCAGCCATTCACAAGTTAGAGGCCTGTTCTGGTCCAGTTGATAGTCCTTTGGAATTGTCTTGGATCATTGTTTTGGTTAGTCTCAAGTCTTTTTCCATAACATTGTTGCTATATAAATTATTCTCCCATTGCTCTGCATCCATTCATAGAGACCATTCCTGTTTTCTTTGAAACCATCCATTCCACCATTTCTTGTTGCCCAGGGGAGTTCCATTACATTCCTATACCACTATTGATTCATTCAGTCTGTACCTAATGGGCACACCCTTTGGTTTCCAGTTCTTTGCCAGTACAAAACAAATGTCTATAAATACATTTATATAGATGGGTCCATTTCCTCTTTCTTTGATCGTTTTGGGACATGGGCCTGGAGTATGTTTGCTTCAGTAACTTTGGGGGAATGGTTTAGTCAGTGGGTCAATAACCATTTATTAAGTGCCTACTATGTGCTAGGCACTGTGCTAAGCTCTAGTTTCAAACAGATTTTCAGAATGGCTGGACAAATTTGCAGAAAGACCTTAGACTCTAATTGGCAGCTAGGTGGCACAGTGGATAGTGTGCTGGGCTTGGAGTGAGAAAGATTCCTTTTCCTGAGTTCAAGTCTAGCCTTCGATACTCAATAGCTGTGTGGCCCTGGGCAAGTCTCTTCCCAGGAGGATGGCTAAGGGCACTAGGCCACAAGCAGGGTTGATGCTCTGGGGAGAGGGTGCTGCCACTTGGGCTTGCCTGGCAGCCATCAGCATCTGGTCAACAGTTGGTGGTGGTGGTGGTGAGGAAAGTTAGCCCCTTTTCCATAGTGAGTGCTTCCCTCAGTGATGGCTGTGGAGGCTGGGCTAGAAGACTGATAGTCTGGGCTTCAACATCCTGAGTTATATCCACTGGAGCCTGAGTGGAGGGGGTGGTGGTGGTTTGACCTGCCTGGCACTTGTTGCTCCTTATCTCTCCTGCTTCAGCTATTCTGGTTTTCTTGTCCCATAGGTGATACTTGGTAGGGATAGTTGGTTCCAGATGGCTTTGGGGACTAGACTGGAAGCAGGAGTGGTCAGGGGTGTGTGTGTGTGTGCGTGTGTGTGTGTGGGTGATGCCATTCCCAGGCCCATTCTTCCGCGGGTGGTTGATAGCATGTCAGCCTCTGGTGTTGGTGGTAGGAAGGAAGATGGGTCTAGTCTTGCTCCCTTTAACAATGTCTGTGGAATCTAGGCACTGGTATTTTCTTTTACGCATGACCCATTCCTGGCCCAGAAGCATGAAATGAGGAGAGATGAATTTTTCTTAGGTAACTGATAAGAAGATGAATAGAAAAGGGGAAAGGGATGAGGAATTTGTGCATATGTGAGAAAGCATTTGCCAGAGGTAAAAGTGGCCAATCCATGAGATATGAAAGACGGAAGGAAGAAGGAGAGCATGGTATGAAAAGGACCCCCTTTGCAGGGAAGCAAAGAAATGGTGGGCAGCAAGGTGGTGCCATAGAGAACAGAGTGCCAGGACTAAAGGCAGAAGGACTCATCTTCCCAAGTTCAAATCTGACTTCAGACACTTCCTAGCTGTGTTACCATGGGCCAGTTACTTCATCCTATTTGCCTCAGTTTTCTCATCTGTAAAATGGGCTGGAGAAGAAAATGCCAAACCACTGCAGGATCTTTGCCAAGAATACCACAAATGGGGTCGTGAAGAGATGCACCTGAGATGACTGAACAACAGCAAGAGAAATGGTGGATGATCTGGATCAAATAACTCCCCACACCAGTCACCAGATGGAACTGTCTGCCCAAGGTGAGGAAGGTGTGAGAAGGGAGGGCTTCAGGCTGGGGGCAGGAGGGAGCAGGAGAGGTCAGGGTTAGGGTGGCCTCCTTGTCTTAGATGTTTGTGAGAGGAGTCCCTTGCTTCTAGCTCCAGGCTTAGCCCTTCCTGTCCTTGTATCTCCACCCTCCTGGCCAGCTGGGGAGCTCCTGACAAAGAATTTAAATGTAATTATGTAATGCCTCTGACACCATATCAAGGTGGTTGGGTAACCATGGGGTTGTGAAGGCTCTCCTGGCTTGGCATGCCCTACCTCAATGGAAAGATTTCAAGTCCAGTCTTGGCTCCAACAGGCCATGCATTTGTTATCTGAGGGCTAGCCCAGCTATTTAGAGAACTCATCACCAGCTGGCCATGTGTTTGTTATCTGAGGACTAGCCCAGCTACCTGGTGAGTTGGCTGGCTCATGGAGGGGCTTCAACTCTTCCCTAATCCCCTGTCTAACCCTAGAAGTCAGAAGGGAAGTGCTTCCCCTCCTAGTCCCCCACCACACATGCTTCTCTGGAGGAGCCTTTCTTCATTTTCCATCAGCAGCTTTGCTCCCAAATCTCCTCCCACTCCCTGCCCTACCCCTTTTAGCTTCTTTTTGTGTTTTGTTGTGTTGTGTGTGTGTGTGTGTTTTTTTAACCATTATAGAGAGGGCTGTCACAGAAACCTGGAGTGGATCTGGCTCACTCTAGACTTATTACACCTATCATAGGCCAGAACTAAAGCTATTAGGTAGGACGAGGGGACCATTGGGGTAGGTTAAATGATGAGGAGTTAATAATTGTTGGCTAATATATTAACCCTAACCCTCTTGATCAGCTTTTCTCATTTGAGCCTAACAAGAGCTTTGTGAGGGAGACATTATGGTCTCCATTTTATAAAGGAAGAAACAGTCTCAGGAAGGTAGAGGGAGCTGCCCATAGTCAGGCAGCTAGTAAGGGTCCAAGGTAGGATTTGAGCTATGGTCACCCCGGGCTGTATCAGGCGAGGAGCTGGAGAGCTCTGGGTGTCTTTGTCCTTTGGCTCTCTATGCCTTAGGCGTCGGTGGGCTACAAACACAATCCCTTTAGCAGTTTATATTTGCTTTCTTAGGCACCAGTTCCTCAGGGCAATTTTGCGCAAGTTGTCTGATCAGTCAGTCAGTGGATAAGCATTTG
Organism: Phalanger gymnotis; assembly: GCA_028646595.1. Taxonomy (NCBI): domain Eukaryota; kingdom Metazoa; phylum Chordata; class Mammalia; order Diprotodontia; family Phalangeridae; genus Phalanger; species Phalanger gymnotis. Next base: position 186,881 of record CM053624.1, on the reverse strand, counting down.
TTAAGCACCTGGTATGTGTGGGGGATGGAGACAAAAAGAGGCAAAAGATGGTCCTTGCTCTTGTGCTGCTCCCACTCTACTGGGGAGACAAGCAGGAAATAACTGTCTGAGCAAGCCCTAAGCAGGATAAATAGGAAATCCTTAGCTGAAAGAAGGCACTGGAAATAAGGCAGGGTGAGAAAGGCTTTTGTAGGAGGTGAGATTTTCAGCTGGGACTCCAGGAAGGAATCCAGGAAGGTCAGTATTTGGAGCAGACTGGGGAGAGTTTAAGGCCTGGGGGATGGTCAGAGAGAATTCCCAGAGCTGAGAGATGAAGGGTCTTCCCTGTGGAACAGCCAGGAGGCCAGCATCACTGGAGTGAGTCTACCTCAGATGTGGGGTGGGGCCACGGAGAAGGGTAGGTTGTGGAGGGCTTTGAATGCCAAAGAGAGCATTTTTAAGGGGGTGGGGGGCAGTTTTGTTTCTACAGAATTGAAAGCATTCCTCTTCCTCCCCCACTCTCAATTTTAGCAGAATGTAAGGCAGGTGACTGGTTAGTACGAGTTCTAATCAAAGCTCTGGGGTGAAAATTTAGAGGCTTGTACTCATGCTTAAATGAGCCATTTAAGGATGGCATGACATAGGCAGTCATGGGGTTGTATCTGGCCGATGAAGAGTCTGGCGAAAGATTTGAAGGGAGTCAATAAAAGGACTGGCATCCATCGGAGTCCTTTGTACCCTCCTGTACTCTGTTCAGGGGACGTGCCCATTTATTCAGACCGAGTAAATGTAAAACATAATTAAAGCGCCCCTGCTTGGGTGGCGTCCTTTCTCATGAGAAAGCAATAAAATTCCTTTTTGCCTTCTCTCAGGAATGGTCTCTCTCTATTTTTAATGTGAGTAGTGGTATCAGACCCACACAATTTTAAATTTGATCCTGGAGGAGAGAGTGAGCCACTGCTGTTTACTGAGTAGAGGGGTGATACAGAGCTTTAGGAAAATCCCTTTGGTGGCTAAATGGAGGGTGGACTGATGTAGGAAGAGATTTGAGGCAGGCAGACCCCTCCCCCCCACCAGCTGCTATTGCAGTAATGCAAGTGTGAGGTGATAAGGGCTTGTACCAGGGTGGGGGCAGGGTCAGAGGAGAGATGCTGATGCTGAACAGGTGAAATCAGTAGGCCTTGGGAATGGCTTGGATGTGGGGTGGGGGATGAGCAATCACATCTTGATGATTCAAAGGTTTTAAAGAAGCAGGTACTATCACCATTGAGCAAACTAGGGCCCAAGGGGTAAAGGTTTTGGTTTGGGCCCATATGCCGTCACCACCAAGCTGAAAAGGATTTGACTATTAGCCCCATTACAGATGCTGTGTCTATTCTCCAATGACCAGCCTAGCTAAAATGTGGCCTCGAGGAGACTGATTCCTTTAACCCCAGGAGGTAGGAGTTTTCTCTGTTGAAGTGATGGGGTACAGGCCCCAAGCAGAAACCTTTTCCGTTTCCCAGAAGATCTGGAGTCCCATTTATCCATAGGCCCTGGGAGAACCCCCCCTACCTTGAACTCTCCTTGAATCTTCCCACTTGACCTGGCCTTGGCCTGAGGCCATAAACCTTTCATTATCATTAGGCCCAAATCTCTAGCTTTGCCCTTTATTGTCCAGCTATTTCCCATCCGGGATCCTGACCAAAATATCTATACCCTAGCTTTGTTACCCTAGCCCTCTATTGTCGGTCATCTCCCTGTAGCCTTCAGCTATTTCCCACCCTTAATCTCACTCCTCTAGTCATCCCCGTCCCAACAAGATCTTCCTTAGACTCCTCCTCAAGACCCTCCCTAAACCCCTCCTCTAGTCACTCCAGACTACTTAACCACTCCTCAATCCCTCCCACAATCTTTCTGTATATAAGTCTCATCTTGCCTCCATGAAGGCGCTCAGATTCAATGTAGCTCAACTCAGATTAATCTGGCCCACTGGCATTAGCGGCACAAATGCTCAGGCTCTGTAAGAGTCTGCCCAATATGGCTAATCTTAAATAAACTGTCTTTTTCTTTGGCTGAGAAGGCTTGAGTCGAATTTATTTGGCAGGACCTGGCATGTTGGTATTTTGAGGTCTGGAGCACCACCTCAACCCCGAACCTCATCAGAAGCACCAATGTGCCCATCTGACATGGGTAGAGCTTCTGGAGAGTATGTCCACGGGGATGAAATCTGTGGGCTTTTGAAGCCCTCAGGTAAGATGTAACAATACTCGTACCCAAGGGTATATGCATATACACTCTACCACAGGGTGCTTTAGAGACTTTAAAGCCAAATCACCTAAGTTGAATTATTTGAGCTCTAACAGCCAGGGGAGGAAGGCAAGGTCCGGATTGTTGTGCCATTTTTTTCAGGTAAAGGGACCGAGTCTCCCTTAGCCTCAGTCAGCTAGCCAATGATGGAGTATGGACAAGGCTCATTTTTTCTCATGTGTGTCAGGGTCTTGATCTGGGATTGGGGGGGCGGTGCGGAGATTCGCAATTTCTTTGCTCTCCATGACATTTTGCAGAAAGCTGAATAGAGAAGCTTTTGCTTCCAAACAGCTTTGGAGTTTGTGTTCCTGTTTTTTGCAAACAACTGCTAAAAAAAAAAGAGGAAGCAATCTCTGCTGCCCACAGCAGCCATGTGTCTTTCAAAGCAGGACTTCTGGGAAGGCTCCTGCAGCCTTCCTGCATTTTGACCCTATCATGCCCTTCCTTTTAGAAGGAGACCTGGGAGGGAGGGAGGGAGGGAGAGAGGGAGGACCTCAGATCTTTACCAGACTCATGGTCCTTACTTCCTCATCCATATTTCCTGGCAAGGAATGGGAGGAACAGCAGCAGCTCACACACAGAAAGAAAACCTTTGTGGATACCCCAAGCCTTGGTGCAGAGAGACCCTGACTAGATCCCAACTCCCAAGGGCTCTTTTCATGGGTTTTCCAGCATCTGTCTATGGGGAAGATGAAGTAAGCAACGTTAGGCAGTGCAGTTGCTAAGATCAGCCACAATGCTCATACCAGGAGAAGTAAGGAAAGGGTGTCCAGTTCTCAGGTGTGGGTTTGCAGCATTTTATAGCCCAGCTTCTCCCCATGAGAAGAAAGACACACCTGAAGATAGGGACTCGGACCATCCTAACTCAGGAATGTAGATTTCTGAGGGAGGTGAGGTGTTAGTATATTAACATTTCTTCAAATTGAACTCTAGCCTATAGGTGCAACCACATTCAACACAGGCAGGCTGGAGGGTCTTCAGGGCTTGGCTACTTCTCTTCAGTTTCCTAGAGAGACCCCAGGGGGTTGGGATGGTGAGGTTCCCTAATATCAATCAATCAATTAAAATCTCCTCAATACAACTTAACCAATGATTAGCCCCCTAATATCAACACATGTATTAAATAATCCTTTTGCTAATGGATATTTACAAAAAAAGTAGAACAGACAGAAGTATAATTCCCTCCCTCCAAACTGAGGCACACTCTTCCCTTTACATACCCACTCAGTCTCTAGGGAGAACAAATTCAAGCTTAGAATGGTGACTACCAGATACTGCCTCCCACCAAGTTCACCTCTGGGGCTAGCTCAGCTGATCAATGATAGACTCCCTTGCTCCCAAGACATGGTGCCAGATTAATTTCCCACTCGATTGGGTCAAGTGAATGGCTACTTGACAGGCAAACGATTTCAGATCTGGACTTCTGGGGACTCCCCTGGACTTTGAAGCTCCCAAGGTCATGACCTGGTTCATTCTGTCCCTTAATATCTATTTACCTAAGACAAAGAAAGAAGAGCTGGGAAGGGGAGGCTTGCCCCTGCCTCTTTCCTGGCCTGGAAACATACAATAGTTCTTTCTCACCCAAAAGTCACCAGGAAAGAAGAGAGAACTTTTGTTTAGGTGCGCCCTTCAAATGCACACGGACCTGTCTCAGTGGCTCATTAATAGGCTCTCTGCTATCATCTATTAGGCTGACAGTCAAAGGACATCACCCATACATGCTTGCCATTGGGGGCAGAACCCTCATCATACAGGTCTGCAGGTGAGTTCTCTAGGCCTCCACATGGATGCATAGCCATAGGGAACACTGGGCATGCTCCAAGAATTGTGCTTTCTTTTGTACCTCCACCCCATTACATAGTCTTATTAAGATAACAGCTAGGCGGTGACCAGGTCAGAGCTGGGAGAGGTGGTTCAAATGTGAAAGAATGCACTTAGACCTTCTCAAAAACAGCAGGCCTGAGATTTAGCAAGGAGCTAAATGAAGGCTCTGATATGTGGAAAGAACCAGACTTATATAGTCAGACAGCTATACAGCCTATAAGATGATGATGTAATTTTTAGGGTTTCTAATGGGGGTTGGAGATTTGGGGACAGGATGAGAAATATGGATAACACAAGATAAGGGAGACAGGAGAAATTTTATGACCCAGAATGAGGGGAGACAACGAATTTTATGGTCCAGGATAAGGGGTAAGTTTCGTAATAATTCAAGATAAGGGGAAGAGATTCCAGGGTACCTTCAGGATAGAGAATAAAGTAGAGGCTTCACAAAGTCAACTTTTAATATTCATTTTAATTCTTAGGTCACTGTTTGTATCCACATCAGTGGTGGAGTGGATGGAACGCTAGGCTTGGAATCAGGAAGATCTGAGTTCAAATGCTACCTCAGACACTAGCTATTTCGATATATTCAATAAGTCACTTAACCTCAGTTTGAGTGGAAGTTAAGGGGCACAAACCATCAGGTCACCATTTCCCTGTTCCTCAACAAATGTGGGTGTGACTAAAGTGGTCCAGAGCTATTTGCTGATGTTGTGATTTTGTGAATTGCAGTCTCTGAGAAATGGGTTTGCAGGAAACTTGGCATGATACCCAAGGAAGGTGTGCTACTCTGAGAATTGTTTATAAATGAAACTTGTGATAGAAAACAGAGAGAGAAGCCACAGACTTGTCAATTTTTCCTCCCCACAGCTAATTAACAAGCTGGTATTTCTAGAGTTGTAACAACGTTACTTGCAGCTGCTGTAGGGGTGGAAGACAACTACAGGAGCACACAGAAGGCTGCTAGCACAGGTCCTTTGATCTGCTTTTCTAAGGAAAGCAATTTTAAGGGGTTAACAATCTCACTTTAATTAAACATATCATTCATTTAGTTCAGGGGGAAAAGCCAACACCCTAAACTTCAGAGAAAACACAAACAGAAATTACAAGCAGAAATCATAGAAACAGCAAAATAACACAAGTCAGTAGACAGGCTTCTATCTGTCTGTCCAAGAAGTACATAAACAGCTACCAGAGAGAAAAGCACCATCATCTGGGTTTTTAAATGGGAGGAACAGCTCCCCAGAGTCTCTTCACCAACACTCTTTCAATGAGTGTTACCCCAAAGGCAAAACACTAACCTCTGAGTTGATATACACTTCCTCAAGGCCAAAGGGCTTCACAACCATTCGACTCAAACCCACATGACTTAGGCCTTCCCTTGAGTAAGCAGGTCTAAGACTCCTAATTTAATCAAAGATTCTTTAGTGCTGAGAAGCACTAAAAAAAAAAAACAAAACAAAAACAACAACAACAACAACAAAAACACCAAAAAGTCCACTTTGCTTGCCATTACTTTTGAAAAGCAAAATTCATCAAAGGTGCTTGATTACCTTGGCATTCCAAAAGAAAAAAAAAACAGTAAAAAACTGTCCCACCCTAATTACTGTAACAAGAGACCAGATACAGCCCCCTCATTGCCTACCTCTTGTGCTTCTTCTGGCTGTCAAGCCTTCTGGGGAGTGCTGAGAGCCTTTACCAATCTGCACCCTGTCCACCTCACCAGACTTCGAGTGCACTTCTCTCCTCCAAACAACCTGTGCTCCGGCCACACTTGATATTCTTTGTAGGGGACATTCCCATCCCCTTTTAATGCCTGTTCTGGACTGTCCTGCTTAGGACTCAACCCTTCTCTGCTTCTACTTCTTGGAGTCCCATGTTTCCTTCAAGGCCGCACCCCAATGCCATCTCCTCTGGGATGTCTGTCTTAATACTGTCAATGGCCAGGCCCATTCCTACCCACATCCCTTGCAAAAAAAGGAAAAAGACTCATGGACTGTATGTTCCCAGTGAAAACCAAAGTCCTTAAGATCAGGAAGGCACTGCTCTCTCTTTATCTTGTATCCCCAGTGCCCGGGCACAGAGTAGGTGCTCAATAAATTCTTATTGAATGAGTGAATTTTGCAGTAATTATTTTCATGGCCAGTAATAGAGAAAACATTATGTTTATGCTCACATGCTTCAATCTTAGATAAGAAAATAACACCTAGAAAAGTTGTTAGGATAACCCAAGCACAATGCCCCCTCAGGGATTGTTCATCCAACTCCTATGACTCCTGGCTGATTGGGTCCTCAGAGGTATGGCTATCACTACTCCCACGCTCCTAGGCTTCTGTGTAGCGATCCTGCTAAATGTATATACTTGCTTCCCTTTCAGCAATTAGCCAGTAGACTCAGTTCATTCTTTGGTAAAGGCAGTGACTAAAATGCCACAACAATGATAATAAGAACCACTGACATTTATGTAGCATCTTCTATGGGCCAGAGATTGTGCTAAGCACTTTACAAGTGGATTCTCTCTTTTGATCCTCACGAAATCCCTGATAAAATAGCTTTTATCATCAGCATTTTGCAGATGAGGAAACAGAAGCAGACAACAGTCAAGCCACTTGGCCAGGGTTACCCAACTAAGTATCTGAGACTGGATTTGAACTCAGATCTTTCTGAAGTCTGTAATATTAATGTGATTGAAGATATTCCCCACCTATTAATAGGCCTCACAAGGGAAGAGCCTATTGGGGGACTGTAGTATGAAGGCAGAATTTATGATTTCAAAGAGAATCACATATATGTCTGAACGGTTCAGAACTGCAGGATATAAGGAATTCCCTAAGTAGAAGGCAGAAGAATCAAAGCATTTATTCAAGCTCCAAAGTAGCAGACCCACAAACCAGTGTCCCCATTTTGATATCCTGGTCAAAAGCTTCCAAGCCCAATAAGTCTGCCTCACAAGAGTAACCAGGAGGCCATAGAAAAACATGATGACATTAAACCAAATCATATTCATGATTCCTCTCTCCGGTAAGAAGATTACCCACTGGCCTCAAGTCGTTGCTCAGCACTCCTCGGTACACACACACACACACACACACAGGTAGGCTCTGCTACCGGCAGCTCCTGCTTGGGCTTTATCTTCAGCTTGGGCTGTAGCTGTCTCTGTCTCCAATAGAAATCAATCTTCAAGCTGTCTTCTCTCCTCTTATAGAATTTTTGATGTCATCAAGCGTCATCTGAATGACTAGAGCTTATTGGTTCTTGAGTTGGCCCCTCCCCTTTAGGACGCTGGGAGGTTCACATCCACATAGATTAGGTTAACACCTAATAGGGCATGGCTCTGGAGTTAACACCTCCCCTT
>CM053624.1:123390-178934 GCA_028646595.1 Phalanger gymnotis | reverse complement strand
ATATTTAAGGTGGTATTTTCTTCAGTGGTCTTTTGGACGTCCTTTTCCATTTGGCTAATTCTGCCTTTCAAGGCATTATTTTCCTCATTGGCTTTTTGGAGCTCTTTTGCCATTTGAGTTAGTCTATTTTTTAAGGTATTGTTTTCTTCAGTATATTTTTGAGTATTTTTTTTTGGGTCTCCTTTAGCAAGTCATTGACTTGTTTTTCATGGTTTTCTCGCAACACTCATTTCTCCTCCCAATTTTTCCTCTACTTCTCTAACTTGCTTTTCCAAATCCTTTTTGAGCTCTTCCATGGCCCGAGACTAGTTCATGTTTTTCTTAGAGGTTTTGATGTAGGCTGTTTGACTTTGTTGACTTCTTCTGGCTGTATGTTTTGGTCTTCTGTGTCACTAAAGAAAGATTCCAAAGTCTGAGTCTGAATACGAGTCCATTTTCACTGCCTGTTCATGTTCCCAGCCAACTACTTGACCCTTGAGTTTTTCGGGGTGTGACTGTTTGTGGAATAGAGAGTACTTTGTCTCAAGCTTGAGGGCTGTGCTGTTGTTTTCAGAGCTATTTCTCCACAGCAAACTCTGCCATGCCAGTGCTCCTCCTCCCCTAAGAACCGCCAACCTGGACTGCAACTCAGATCTAAGCAGGCTCTGCACTCCTGCTCTGATCTGCCACTTAATTCTTCCCACCTGGTGGGCCTGGGGCCAGAAGCAACTGCAGCTGTAGTTCTGTCCTCAGAGCTGCACCACCTCCACTGCCCCGGGGCGGTGGCTGAACCGTGAACTCCTTTCACTCAGTCCCTGCAGTTTTTCCCACTAACCTTCTCTGTTGTCTTTGGTGTTTGTGGTTTGAGAAGTCTGGTAACTGCCACAGGTCACTGATTCAGGGTGCTAGGGCCTGTTCCGCCTGGCTCCCAGTGTGGTTGGTCCAGGTGCAGCCCCTGCTGGGCTCTGCTCCACTCTGTTCCCAGCTTCGTGCCATAGACCTTACCCAGAGACCATCCAGGCTGTCCTGGGCTGGAGCCCTGCTTCCCTCTGCTATTCTGTGGGTTGTGCAGTTCTAGAATTTATTCAGAGCCATTTTTATAGGTGTTTGGAGAGTCCCGGGGGAGAACTTTAGGCAAGAACCTGCTTTCTAGCCACCATCTTGGCTCCACCCTCCAGTTTCTGTCTGATTTTGAGGTGGTTACATTCTATCAAAGGAAATGATATGTCTACCTTGATGTATATACAAAGTAAAAGTAAAATTCTTCCCGGATTGGGGCTGAGCCCAGCAGTTGGAAATGTTAGGAAATGGGTCAGGTAGAAGGTAGTGCTGTAGATGACTTTTGAAGGAAACGAGGGAATCTCCTAGACAGAGAGGAGGAGGTCAAGTGTGGACCCTCCATGATCTATCTGAATCTCATTCTCCTCATCCAGACCATAAGGATGTTGGACCAGATGACCTCTGAGGTCCATTCTAGCTTGATTCTGGGAACAATCTACATTGCAGCAGGGGGTCAATCAAGGAATCGCTGGTTAAGTGAATTCACAGGGGGAGATGAAAGAGACAATGAAATGTCAGAATTTTACTTTCAAACTGAATGAATGGTCATATCCACAGCTTGTAAAGGGCCTGAAACTGTATACAAACTGTAGGCCCCGACAGTGATCCATTCGTACTTTAGAAAGGGGGTCCCCTCTTTCAGGCTTTGATGGGACTTTAGGAGGAGTCACAATGTTCTTGTAAGCCACTGCCTAGCTGAAGGACCAGCTGCTGACTGCTTGGTGGCACTAAAAATAAAAAAGCAAGTTCAGAGGAGGGAGTGATTCCTGGTAGTTGAGAAGAGAGCCCAGCTCAGATGAGAAATCCTGCTCTTGAGAGAGAATTGCCCCTCCCTTTTCCCCTTGTGCACCTGTCAGAGGGATGGTGGGATGATCCCTTCCCCTTCCCCCATTAGCAATGATATATTTGTGTCAGTAAGGCAAAATGGGTTTCTTAGCACTTACTTTAATGGGTGCCCTTGAAGAGTTTGGCTTTTGTTTACCTTGAGTGAAAGTACTTTCAGCTGTTAAGTGCTAAGCCCCAGGCCCAAAGCCCTATCAGGTGTGAAACCTGTGTGGGTGTAGATTAATGACTTAAGAGGGGCCAACTCGGGAACCAATGGTCTCTGGTCATTGAGGCAGGGCTTGAGAATGCTAGAGGCTGGGCTGTGAAGAGAGAGGAGCTAAGAGAAAACTATAGCTGAAGCTGAAAAAAAAGCCGAAGCAGGAGACCTGTGTGAACCCAGGGGTGCGAGCAAGGACTTGAGGCCAGTAAATATTATTTGGCTATATACTATCTTGTTTTGCTGTGGCCTCCTGGTTACTCTTGTGAGGTGGGCCTATTGGGCCTGGGGTTTTTTGGTCAAGATGTCTGAATGGGGAGGCTGGTTCGCGAATCTGTTGCTCTGGGGCCTAAATAAATGTTCTAATGCTTTCTACTTAGAGAATCCCTCATACCTTGCGGTTTCAAACCATTCAAACACACACGCACACACATATGTATATATATATATATATATATATATATATATAATTATATTTGAGATTATAAATTCAGCCTTCCTACTACAATATTATAGCAGAGCAATGTTCTCAGGAGGAGATGATATGCCCATCAGAGAGCACACTCAGGGAGTGTCCAGGTATAGACTCACCTGAAGAGCAGAGAGGATCCAGAAGATTTGGTGGAGTTACAAACCCAGTAGAGATGCCATCTGCAGGGAGAGCAACAGAAAACCACCACAAAAAACAAAACAAAAAAAAACCAACAAAAAAAATCATTGTTGAAGTGTTGGAGGTAGAAACCGCTTTGGGCATGAATATTTGCTCAGTGCTTATCCAGTTTTCCCTCTGATGCTGTGTGTATTTGTGGGATAGGACACCCTAGAATGGTATGTGTGCATGTGTACATATGTGTATATGTATGTATGCATGCATGTATGTATGTGTACATGTGTATGTATGTGTATATGTGTACAGCTATTACTTTTTACTTTGCCATTTAAGGAACTGTCTTTGCTTTGAGCTTATTGTTTCCTCGGGCTTTCTATTGAAGGCAAAACAGTGGGGACTTGTGAGCTTAGTTTTAGGATTATAGACCTATAGACTAGCATGAATCTGAGGCACTGCTCACAATTCACAACAGTGAATTTTTGTCCATCCAGACTTGCCACTTCAATCCATATGCATTGTCTTTGAATTTTTCCATTCCCACATTTCGTTGTAAGAACTCCAGATTGTGAATGGAATAATGGGTCATTCAGGCCTCTGCTGGCAAAGGTCATGCTTTTGGTAGAGGAGTGCTCCTTCCAAATTGGCATCAGTGAGGAGGACAAAAAGCTGTTTGGGTTATTGGAGAGCAGGGCTGGTCCCTGACTGTGGGAGGTGGTGACTAAGACCTCTTCACATCTAGCTGTCCTCTGGTCTCAAGAGACCTTTGTTTCTTTAAGACAATTTTGTCTTTCTTCTTCTGTGCATCTTATGTTGGGGAGAGTTCCTTTTGTGGCTTCTCAATGGCAGCAGAGCTTTTTAAAAACAAGTTTTCAATAATGACCAAATCCTTGATAATTCCTTTAGGCTCAAAGGTTTTTTCGGTTTGGCCAAGTCAGATGTGCAATTCCTATCTTTTTTTTTCCTTTTTTGTATTTTTATTATTTAATATTTTTAATTTTCAACATTGATTTCCACAAGATTTTGAGTTAGAAATTTTCTCCCCATTTCTACCCTCCCCCACTTGAAGAAGGCATATATTCTGATTGCCCCTTTCCCAAGTCTGCCCTCCCGTCTCTCACCCCACTCCCCCTTCTCGCCCCTTATCCTCTTTCCCCTTACTTTCTTGTAGGGCAAGATAGATTTCTATACCCTATTGCTTGTATATCTTATTTCCCAGTTGCATGCAAAAACAAACTTTTTTTTTGAGTATATCTTTTTAGAACTTTGAGTTCCAAATTCTCTCCCTTCTTCCCTCCCCACCCACCCTCCTTGAGAGGGCAACCAATTCAACATAGGCCACACATGTATCATTATGCAAAACCCTTCCACAATACTCATGTTGTGAAAGACTAACTCTACTTCCCTCCATCCTATCCTGTCCCCCTTTATTCAATTTTCTCCCTTGACCCTGTCCCTTTTCAAAAGTGTTTGCTTTTGATTACCTCCTCTCCCAATCTACCCTCCGTTCTATCGTCCTCCCTGTCTTATCCCTTTCCCTTCTATTTTCCTATGGGGCAAGATACCCAGTTGAGTGCATATGTTATTTCCTCCTTAAGTCAAACCTGATGAGAGCAAGATTTATTCATTCCCCCTCACTTGCCCCCCTTCCCTTCCAGTAGAACTGCTTTTTCTTGCCACTTTTATGTGAGATAATTTACCCCATTCTATCTCTCCCCTTCTCCTTCTCCCAATATATTCCTCTCTCACCCCTTGATTTTATTTTTTTTAGATATCATTCCTCCATATTCAACTCATCCTGTGCCCTCTGTCTATGTATATGTATATTCCCTTCAACTACTCTAATACTGAGAAAGGTCTCATGACTTACAAATATCATCTTTCCATGTAGGAATGTAACAAAATGGTTCAATTTTAGTAAGTCCTTTATGATTTCTCTTTCCTGTTTACCTTTTCATGCTTCTCTTGATTCTTGTATTTGAAAGTCAAATTTTCTCTTCTGCTCTGGTCTTTTCTTTTTCAAAAATTCATAAAAGCCCTCTATTTTATTGAAAATCCATATTTTGCCCTGGAGTATTATACTCAGTTTTGCTGGGTAGGTGATTCTTGGTTTTAATCCTAGCTCCATTGACCTCTGGAATATCATATTCCAAGACCTTTGATCCCTTAATGTAGAAGCTGCTAGATCTTGTGTTATCCTGATTGTGTTTCCACAATACTTGAATTGTTTCTTACTGCTTGCAATATTTTCTCCTTGACCTGGGAACTCTGGAATTTGGCTATAATATTCCTAGGAGTTTTCTTTTTTGGCGAATACTTCCAATTTCGATTTTACCATCTGTTTCCAGAATATCAGGGCAGTTTTCCTTGATAATTTCTTGAAAGAGGATGCCTACGTTCTTTTTTGCTCATGGCTTTCAGGCAATCTAATACTTTTCAAATTATCTCTCCTGGATCTGTTCTTCAGGAAGTGGTTTTTCCAATGAGATATTTCACATTGTCTTCCATTTTTTCATTCTTTTGGTTCTGTTTTATAATATCTTAATTTCTCATAAAGTCAATACATTCCACTTGTCCCGATCTAATTTTTAAGGTGGTATTTCCTTCAGTAGTCTTTTGGACCTCCTTTTCTATTTGGCTAATTCTGCCTTTTAAGGCATTCTTCTCTTCATTGGCTTTTGGGAGCTCTTTTGCCATTTGGGTTAGTCTGTTTTTTAAGGTGTTATTTTCTTCAGTATTTTTTTGGCTCTCCTTTAGCAAGTTGGTTTTCATGGTTTTCTTGCATCACTCTCATTTCTCTTCCCAATTTTTCCTCTACTTCTCTCACTTGTTTTTCCAAATCCTTTTTGAGCTCTTCCATGGCCTGAGGCCAGTTCATGTTTTTTTTGGAGGCTTTTGATGTAGGCTGTTTGACTTTGTTGACTTCTTCTGGCTGTATGTTTTGGTCTTCTTTGTCACAAAAAGATTTCTGTAGTCTGAGTCTGAGTCCTTTTATGCTGCCTGGCCATGTTCCCAGCCAACCACTTGACTTTTGAGCTTTTTGTCAGGGTATGACTGCTTTTGGAACGAGCTTTTTGTCAGGGTATGACTGCTTTTAGAATGGAGAGTACTTTGTACCAAGCTTTAGGGGCCTTGCACTGCTGCTTTTTTCTACTCCACAGTCACTGCAAGCTCTGCCACACCAGCACTCCTCCTCCCCCAAGAACTGCCAACAAGGACCATGACCCACAACCATGCAGGTCAAAGCAAGAGAACCCTGTCTCTGCACCAGCAAAGCAATCCTTGCACTCCTGCTCCAATCTGCTGCCTGACTCCTCTCACCATGTGGGCCTGGGGCTAGAAGCAACCTCCGCTGGAACTCTAGAAGCAGTTGCAGGAGTTTCCTACTGCTGCTGTCCCACCACCTCCACTGCCCCTGGGGCCGGACTGCATGCCTCTCTCACCTACATTCAGCAGCTCTCCCACTAACCTGCTTTGTTGTCTTTGGCGTTTGTGAGTTGAGAAGTCTGGCGGCTGCCACTTGACTCTCAGTCTGGTCTGTCCTGGTTGCTGGGCTGCGCTCCACTCTCAGCATGGTTAGATAGACCTTTCCCAGCAACCATCCAGGCTGTCTTGGGCTGGAGACTTTTTTCCCTCTGTTATTTTGTGGGTTCTGTAGCTCTAGAATTCACTCAGAGCCACCCTTCACAGATGTTTAGAGGGATTAGGGGGAGAGCCCAAGTGAGTCACTATTTTCCAGCTGCCATCTTGACTCTACCCGCCATGTGCTCTTCATTTCTCTGCAACTAGTGAGTGCCTTGTTGTGATACAAAAGGACCCACCTATTTCACTTAGGCTCTTCAGAACTGGTGCTTGTCAGTGCAGTTTTCCTGACTCCAGGCCTGGCACTCTAGCCACTGGGCCACCAGGCAGGCTGCCCTTTTATTAGCATAAAATTGGGCAAAATAGGCCATTTAAAAATGATTTCCTTTTCTTCCTCTTCAGTTGCTGTGAATGCTTCCTTTTTATTTTTGATACGAACAATTTGGTTTTCCTCTTTCTTTTTAAACATCCGATTAGCTAACCTTAATCCTAAAAGCTTCTAGTTTTATTTACTGATTTTATGTGCTTTTTAAATGAAATTTTATTATTATCTTTTTAAATTTACATTATTTGTACTTTGTTGCTTAGTTAGGGACTTTAAATTTGTTGTTGCTGAGCTGTTTTTAGTTGTATGTATGACTCATTGATTTGTTCTTTCTTTCGTTGACAAAAGTGCATTTAGAGACAGAAAATTTCCCTTAAGAAACGTTTTAGCCATATCCCATGTTTTGGTATGCTGTCTCATTACTGGTACTTTCTTTAATGAAATTGTATTTTATTTCTACAACTTGGTTTTTTTTTGGGCTTATCAGTTCTTTAAAATTATGTTACTCAATCTCCATTTACTTTTTAATTCTTTAAGAGGCTTTTATTGAATATAATTTTATTTTGTTGTGATCAATAAATTATGTATATAATGTTCCTGCTTTTCTATATTTTTGGTGAGGTCTTTATTCCCCAATACATGGTCGGTTTTTGTAAAGGTGCTTACAGTTGAGAAATATGTGAATGCATTTCTGGTACTATTCACTAATTGCCAAAGATCTATCGTCTCTAACTTTACTCTAATAGCTTTACTCTTTATTTGTTCCTCCAACTCGATGAACTTTTCTTTTAAATATTTAGTCTCTATATAGGATATGCCAAAAGTCTTAGTTCAGTGTTAGGCTTTAATAACTTAACACTCTACTAAAACTTTTGGAACACCCTACATGTATATTAAATCTTGACATTGACTCATTATCGACGGTGCCTTTAAGTGTAAGGTAATTTCCCTACTTATCTCTTTTTAATCATGGCTATATTTACTATAGACCTATCTGAAATCTTGATTGCTACCCTTACTTTTAAAATTTGGCTGAAATGAAATCGATTCTGTTCCATCTTGCCTCCATGTGAATCATTTTGTTTCAAGTATGTTTCTTCTAAGCAACATTATCTGATTCTGTTTTCTAATCCAGTCTGCTATGGTCTTTCTGTTCTCTATAAATGAAGAGACCCATTTCCTCTCTGGTGCAGCTCTTTGCTTCCCCTTGTCCCTCCCTCCATCCCAAGTTTTTACTCTTTTGTTTCTCCTTAAATATTTGAGTTTGTTTTTCTTATGACATAATCCTTACCTGTCCTGCTCTCACCCTTACACACCCCCTCCCTCCCTCCCCCTCCATTTCCCTCTCCCCCTCCCTTCCCCCTCCCCACTGTCTTTAATCTTTATTTTGTTCAGGTGAGAGTGAGATTCATGGGATGCCCATTTCCCTTCCCATCGCTTCTTCCATAATTATATACTATTCATGTAATGCACCTCTGTTATGTGATAATGATTTCACTTCACTTCCTCCTTCTTTCTTCCCCAGTGTATTTCCCTTGTCCCTCCCATTTTTATCTTTTCTTAGACCATCAAAACAGAACAAAACCACCCAAAATGGCATTTTTACCATTCTCAAAATCCCTTAAATATATTAGGATTCTGAGAAGAGATTTGTTTCTTCCTTCTCATTAACATAAACCTTCCATCCCCACATATTTACTTCCAATCAAGCAAAGGTCTTGTTTACACCTTCTCTTGGTACATGCATATTTCAAAATATCTACTCAGTCTTGGCCTTTTCATCAAGAAAACTTGAAAATCCTCTGTTCTCTTAAAGATTAATTTTCTTTCCTGCAGGATTATACTTAGTTTGGAGAGAGAGGTTATCCTTTGCTATAAGCCTTTTTCTTTTGGTTTGGAGAATATTATATTCCAAGTACTCATTTTTTAAAAAATTGTGGCAGTTGCTAAGTCTTGTGTGATTCTTGCTGTGGCTTCTTTGTACTTGCACTGATATATGTTTGCCCTCTCCCTTGGCTTCAAGGCATTTGCTTATTTGGTAGCTTAAAGTCTCCAGGTCACTGACTCGATTCCCTGGGGCTCTTCTCCACTGGAGAAGTTGGTCCATTAAAAACGTCTTTGTGCCTCTGGCCCCTCAGCCAGTCTGGAGTCCAGTTGCAGCATCCATCTCATGGTATGGTCCAGCTCCACAAGAAGAGTATGAGACACTTCATCCAAAACTCACGAACTAAGTCATGGCACAAAGGCTGGTCCTGGAGTCAGGAAGACCTGAGTTCAAATCCAGACTCAGAAGGTTGTTGTGAGGATCAAATGAGATCTGATTTGTCAAGTGCCTGGCGCAGAGTAGGTTCCATAGAGATATTAGCTATTATTATTATGAATTAGATTTATAAGAATGTCTTCATCTACTAGCTTAGTAACCCTATCAGAAAAAAAAAGAAATAAGGACAGAGGCTGCTCAGTGGTGCTGCAGTGCGCAGAGCACTAGGCCTTGGAATCAGGAAGACCTGAGTTCAAATCTGGCCTCAGATACTTCCTAACTGGGTGATGATCTGTTTGCCTCAGTTTCCTCCATTGTAAACTGGGGATAATAACAGCAGCCACCCTGAAGACTTATTTTGAGGATCAAAGTAGAGAATCTTTGTAAAGAACTTTGTAAACCTGAACATGCTATGGAGATATGAGCTATCGTTATTATGGTCTGACCAGACTCATCTTCACGAACTCCCTCTGGCTCTTTGTAACCATTCACTTATTTTTCTTTGAATATCAGCCACCTTCTTAACAAATGCTCTGGAATTCTCCCTGGAATTCCAGACTACTGGCCCGTAGTTTGCTGGCTCCATTCTATCTCCTTTCTGGAAATAGGCACATTTGCCTTTGCCCATTCCTAATGTGTCTCTCCCGTCTTCCATGACAGTTCCCATGTCTCTGACTGACCCAGCCAAACCTACCAGCACCTCCGGGAGCCTGGAACCAGTTCTCCTGGATGCCAGCTTCCTGCAAGCCTTTCCTGTTGTCCTTGTGAAGGAGGCTTCCAGGGGTGCGCTGAATCAGAGTGACTGCAAGAGTGACTCCCCATGGCAGCATACCTCATTGTCCATTGAGAGGAGAAGGGCTATTTATTTAGTCAAGGTTGAACCTGGTTTCCTTTAGGTTTTTCCCACACCCCTCTTTTTGGGTAGAACTGTTATAGATCCCTCCTCTTAGGCATGGCAGCGTTGATGTAAAATGAAGAAATGAAAATATGAAAATTCATCAGAATTCAGTATATTAGTTTAAAATTTCCTAATTCTTAAAAAAAAAATCTGTGGGCCAAGTTCCTCAATTTCCTCCTGATGCCAGGATAAAAAGGAACATCGGCTCTTAGGGTAACTTCTTCTTTTGAGGTGACATTGTTGCTGCTCGGCGGGAACTCTCAGAACTCAGCTGTGCGTCTTCTTTGGAGCCTGTGGACATCACAGGACAGAGATGGGCAGGGCCACAATGTGGCTGCCTGAACACTCCAGGCATACAGGTATAGGCATTTCTCTACATCCATGTCTTTTGGGATAACCTTAGAGAATTCTTACAGTCCAGGGAACATGGACATGGGGGTTGAGAAGAGGATCTGAAACATGGAAGGCATGAGGAAAGAATTAGTGAGCTCAGAAGAGGGCTGGAGACACAATAAGGTTTCAGGGAATTAATGGTCTTATAAGAACAGGAGCAAGGCTGACCTTGTGGGATAAAGCAGGGGTGGTGGTGGGAGGGAGAGGGGAGAGTGAATATACTCAATGTTTAACAACTGTCTTTCCAAAATCACAGGGAACCTTTTAAGTTGATTCCAAATTATTAACGTTTTCACTTCTTAAGTCTAGGCAATCAATGAAACAAGAAATCAAGTCTTGATGTGTCAGTGTTCCCAGTGAAAATTTCACAATCTGGTGAACTCCTGGACAAGGTCTGGGCGGGGTGGGGCAAGGCAAGAGGGAGTACAGAGTAGGAAAGAAAGAAGGAAGAAAAGGATAGAGGAAGAAAAAAAGAGGAAAGAAGGAGGAGTATGTCTGCTCTCTCACCAGCAGCAGATGGCCCAGGAGGGACGAAGGCTGTCTTTACTGGGCATTCACTTTGTGCAACAGATGACATCAAATTCATCTGGTCCAAGCCTGAGAGGAGGGAGGGTGGAGAGGCTCAGTGGCTGGGAGAGTGGTAGGCTCTGATCATCACCATCATCAGAGCTTCTGAGTATGTGTATGGACAGCTAAGGACTCCCGTGAACCTTGGCACTGATATTTGCCATGGATAGATGTTGAAAGGGAACAAATAGACTGGGGTTAGGGAGGGGATAGTTGAGTGGACCTAGAAGTGAAGGAGCTCATGGTTCAATGGTCAGTAGGGAGAAGATGGAGGGAAGGGAAAGAGAGGCCATTTGATGAGGAAGTGGTGGAAGTGTTGGACTGAGGCTATGGGTAAGAGAAAGGGGAGAAGTGGTGAATCAAATGGGGGCAGCACCCCCATTTAAATACCCCAAATTGGCCAATAAGGAAGCAATGACCATCATCCTGGGTCTAGTAGAAGCAATAAATGAATTTAGGGGCACATGGTTGTAATGGGCCTTTTAGAACCCCACACCTTTAGTCTCATTCCTAAAAGGCCTTCCCTCCCTCCTTCCTCCTCTAGAACCTGACCAGGGGCCTGGCATCATCGTGGTGCCCCCAGAGCTCCCCTGAGCTTGGGTCTGAAATTTCCTCTGTCTAGGTCTTTGTCTCTGGGTCTGACTCTCTCCCCATGCCATGGCCCCTGAGGTCACTCCAATTCTATGTTCGGGTTTTCTCATCCCTGCAGAACTTGGAAGATGCAGGCACCAACTGCCTCTCTGGGCTTGTGGCCTTTCCCTCCTGTTGGTCGGTACCTGTTTCCTCAGCAGATGTGTTGGTAGGTTCTGGGTCCCTCTGCTCCCCATTTTCCTAGCCTGGAGCTATGAAGAAACCACAAGGAGCCTATAGCATACCCTAGTGCAGAACAGTGGGGCTGACCCTGGTCTAGCAGTGCGAAGCTTCTAGGGCACTTTTTTTCACCCCTGCCCTTTGAGGTAGACTGTGCACATGCTATCAGTTCCAGTTTACAAAGTGCCTTTCTGACCATCGCAAGGCAGCTGGTTGGTCGAACTAGCAAGGCAGGTCTTGGGTTTACTTGGCCCTTGACTCTTCTCTGTCCATGAGCCCTCCCTAGAAGTCACACCTCCAAGACCCGATGCTCCTCCAAACCCTAAAAATTTATAGTCATCTGGTGAAGGAAGAAAGGGATAGAGACAGTTTTCAAAATTCTAGAAAAAATTCCCTTGGAAAGGAAGGAGAAGAAAGCGTGCAGAATAAGGAAGGTCACAAAATAGCCAAGGCCAGCGGCTGCCTTGGGGACCCACCAGGCAAAGCGATGTAAAGGCTGCTGCTGTAGTATATTGAGGCCAGGCTGGATTCTGAGGATCTGGGAGCAGATGCTGTAGCAGGTGATGCTAGCATGATGAAGCCCCTGAGCCTCTGACTCTATCCCAAGGGAGCTTGTGAAGGAAGCAGATTTACTAATGAATCTGTGGGCAGTACTGGCCCTACTTGGGGATGGAATGTGTCAGTGGCTTCCAGCCTGCACTGTAAGATATTGCTCTGTGCCTCAGTTTCTTCATCTATAAAATGAGGAGGCTAGACTTAAGGACCTTTGAGGTTCTTTTCAGTTCTAAATGTTTGACCCTAGGACCCCTAGTTTAAAGAGTAAAAGGTTACACATGTGGGGAGATGGTTGATGGAGAAAAGTGGGGTCCAGAGAAGCAGATCTGAATGGGGGCATCATATTGGGGCTCTTCACAGTTTCTGTCCTAGCCTGGACCTGGAGCCTGAGGCAGTTGGTAGAATTCAGACAACTGTTTCTGAATGAGCAAAGGGAATGGAGCAAGCCCGAGGGACCCTAGAGAATCTGAATGTGAAGTGGCTTGACCCTAACCCTCTTTCCTCAGGGCCAGGTTTGTTATGTTTGACCCCAAGGCTTCTTTAGGACATGTTCTGGAGGGGGCAGAGGGAGGTCTCTCTTCTCTGCCGTAGCTCTGCCCACCAGTTGTGTTCCCTTAGGACCAGGTCTATTACGTTTGACCCCAAGGGTTCTCTAGGACATGATCCGGAGGGGATGGGGGGCCTCTTCTCTGCCCTGGCTCAGGCTCATACCAGTTGTGTCCCCACTTTTATGGGGGATGTAGTGTCTAGCATTCCAACTCCATTGAGCCACTCAGTATTGGATTAGCTTTTAAGAGGGATATTTGCTTCACAGATACAGCAAGAACAAACATTCATCTATTCACCCCAATATTTCAGCGATGAAATCCTCCCCAATGCCCTCCTCCTGGCATCTGCTCCATCCCCACACCACTTCAATGTGGGAGCGCACAGTTCTATTTTTACATAGCAACAGTCCCTCGAAGCTAGCAGTGCTTCTGCTGGCTGGCCAAGAGTCCATTGTCCACAAGGTGACCACATCAGCCATGCTCCTCAGGATGCAGCTGCTGGATCAGCTGCCACAGCCAGCCTTGACCCCAGGACTCCCATCTCATGTGCCCAGGCCAGATCTCAATCCCTTCCCTGTGCTGGGACCAAGAAGAACAAAACCCAGCCCTGTTTCTTAGGGATCCATGATCTGGGCAGGGTGGGGGGTGGTGACTGATGCTCTCCTCTGACCCCAAGGCTGATTGCTTCTAACACAGATGAAGGAAAAAGCCCTGTGGGGTCCAGCCAGATGGTTTTAAAGGCTCTTCCAGTGAGGCAGCCCCCCACCCAGGTGTCAGGCCAAGCCAGAATGTCCACAAGTGTGAAAGCAGGCCCCCTAGCATCTTTCACATAGCTGACTCCATCTTAGGTGCTTTAGACACCTGCCAAGGCTTCATACAGCAGAATTCGGGTCTCACCCCCTTTGGCCTCTCATGTCACTGAGGTCTGTGTCTTCTTTGCAGGGAATTTGGACCCAGAGTTGAGGCTGGTCAATGGAAGCAGCCCCTGTGAGGGCTTAGTGCAATTGAAATTCCAGGACCAGTGGGGGACGCTGTGCAGCGACAACTGGAGTAGAAATGAGGTTTCTGTGGTCTGTAAGCAGCTGGGGTGTCCCTCCACGGTCAGCAGCTCTGGCTGGTCTAATATTAGTGATCTATCCGGACACTCATGGTTGGGCAATGTTTCCTGCCACGGGAATGAGTCAGCTCTTGGGGACTGCAGGCACAGCCAATGGGATCAGTGGCCCTGCGTGCCCAGGCAGGAGGCTCGAGTGAACTGCTCAGGTAAGATTCATCTGCCTCTTCCCACATACCCAGAAAGAGAAGGATAAGCCAAATTCCTGGGAATAAATACATTTACCCAGAGACCCAGCTCTTGGACCTGACCTGGGAAAAGCGGTGCTCACATGTGAGCATGTCAGAGAACCCCCTGCCCTCTCTGCATGCCTGAGCTGGGGGAGTGCCTTCGGGCTGCCTGAGATTTGGCCTAGTTAGGGATCCCTTGCTTCCCTGGATAGCTGCCAACCGTCCCATCATCCATTTTGATTGACTTTCCTGGGTCAGAGTCGGAGTCAAGGGAAGATCATCCAGTCCCAAGAGCTGGGCCCTGATAGTCCTTCTCCCTGGCTTCCACCTCTCTAAAAGCCCCGGGTCCTCTGGCCAATCTTGGCAGGTAGGAGTCAGCTAGAACCATTTCCACTCCTGGCCCAGCTGGCTGGATTAACCTCCTTTGATCACAGTTCAGCCAAGTTAAAGTTGGGTATTCTCAAAGGAACGTTCTTAGGGAATCAAAGGAAAAATGAAGTGTCTGGAGAGGCAGGTCCACACCAACACCAAGAATAATCCTTTGGCTTTGGGCCTCACGTCTCCTCCAGGCACAGACAACGGCTTGTGGCCTAAGCGGCTCACTAATAGCTGAGGCCTCTATAGCTGCCAATCCTCCTCAGCTGAGGCTGTTTCTATAGCGGGATCTCCATAGATGAAACCATAGACTGGCACCAAAGGTGCCCAAGTTGTTTACGGTCTCATACTGTGATAAAATGTTGGCAAAGACAAAGACTTGCATGATCTCCCTGATGTGGGCATTCCCTTCCCTGGAGTAGATCTCATCTCATCCCCATCTTCTCTTCTGGTGACCATAGGCATGAGCAGACAGTCTGCCCAGCACTCTGGGGGCCCTGGGAGTACTTTGGGATTCTTGGACTCTCTGTGGCTTGGTCACCCACATCCCATTCCAGCTGTGAGCCCCTCTATCCCTGGTCATTACTAGGAATGTTGCAGGATACTCTCTCATTGCCCTTTGGGTCACCTGGAATGGTGCTGCTTCTGAGGTTCAGGTACTGGAGAAGCTTGGTTTCACTGACATGATCTAGCCTGATTTCTACCTGGGCAATCCTAGCTCACAATCTGCTGAGCTTTAGCTCTATAGGAGATTGAGGGGAGGGTGGTCTGGAGTGGAAGGGGAGAGCTGAAGACGAAGGTCTGAGGTGTGACTGATTGTCCTTGTGCATGAGTAAGGCAGATGGAAGCTAGTAGTCATGGGAATTGGAGAGGGGGTACAGGATACGTAGGGGATGGTAGTGCAGAAGAGCACGAATTGGGGAAGAGGGGAAATGACTGGATGGTGATGAAGCGAGAAGGATGAGGAGGACTTGAGGGAGGAGAGGTGGGTGATGAGGGATTGGGGTGACCAGGAGTCCACTTACTTCCTCTCCTGAAGCTGGGGATACAAGATGGAGCAGCCATCTTGGTTAAGGGGGCCATCAGACAGATGGGTATCTGTGCATACCAGAAGATGGAGGGCCTGGGTAGGAAGAGATGGGATCTGAAATAGAACTTGTCAGTTGAGGCAGGTTTGAAATGGCCTAGGGGACAGAGAGGGTGGAAGGGGCAGGGGACCCTACCCTTTAGTTAGTTAGTTCTGAATCCTAAGGCTGGAAGGAGAGGATGCAGGAATTCACTAGCTACAGTATGGGTAGAGAGAAGCTGGAGTGACTCTAGGCTTTTAATGAGGAGGCTGTGTCCAGGACCAGCTCCTCCATCCTGGGGCAGCTCATCTACTGTCTCACCTTGGAGCCCACTTGCCACCTCCCTGGTGTGAGTGGCCAGGGCAGGGCAGGGGTGCACCTCTGGGATCAAAGGAGAGGACGCTTGTAAAAAGCCTTTATCCCAGAGCCTGGCATGTGCTAGATGCTATGTGAGTGCATGCCTCCTTCCCCCTCCTCCTCTCTGGGCATGATGGCAGAGCAAGGCTGTGCCCAAGAGCTTGATCTAGAGATGCAGAACTCCTGGGCCCATGCCTGCTTGCAGGGGTTTGATAGGGAACTTAGGTGTGTCTTGGATGGCACCCCTGAAGTCAAAGGTGGGAAGACCTAATGAGCTGAGGCGGAAGGATCCAATCTGAAAGAGCAGGTTCTAGAGGGTATCAATGGCACTGGAAATGGGATTACGGTATGGGATCCCAAGGAAAGGCAGGGCAGAAAGGTCAGGGTCTTAGGAGGAAGAGGAAGTGTGGCTAGGGGGAAAGGGGAAGGAAAAGGGAAAGAGAGATACCTTCTGTGTACTCCCAGCCCCTAACTTTCATCCTAAGCTCTCTGTTTACTTCTTGTGGAAAATTACCAGAGAATTAAAGACTCCCCACCAAGGAGCCCAGGTTCATGGTGTGTGTGTGTGTGTGTGTGTAAATGTGTGAGCATGTGTGTGTGTAAATGTGTGAGCATGTGCATACATATGAATGAGTGTAAATGTGTGTGACTGTATGTGTGTATGTGAGTGTGTGGGTGTGCATAGCTGTGTGGATCTGCCTGACACATATTCTCTGGTGAGAGCTTTGTTCCCATCTAGATGGAGCTGCCCTGGAAGTGAGGCTGGCTGGCGGCCCAAACGCATGCACAGGACGTTTAGAAGTAAAATTCCAGGGTGAGTGGGGAACCGTATGTGATGACCTCTGGGGCAAGGAGGACTCAGAGGTCGTGTGCCGGCAGCTGGGCTGTGGAACAGCTTACCACCTTCAGAAGCCAGTGGGTCCTGGCCTTGGCACTGGCACCATCTGGATGGATGATGTTGGCTGTCATGGAAACGAATCATCTCTCTGGGACTGCAGCCATCGAGGATGGGGTCAACACAACTGTAACCATCATGAAGATGTGGGGCTGGTGTGCTCAGGTGAGGCCCGTGGGGACACCTCCACCAAAGAGGGCTATGGGGTTATGTGGAGCAGGAGCAGGGCCTGAAAGCCAGCCAGCTTCTGACCTGGCCTGGATTCAAGACAACTCCCTAGGCCGAGAGGCTGCTTGACATAACTGAATACTAATGATCAAATTGAATTGTCACTGAATTAGATTCTGCGGTTACAATGGGAATGAGCAGCAATCCAAGGATGTTTTCTAGGGATCCCAAAGTATTGGTTGAATCGGGCCCTCAGGATTCCATAATGGAAGGGCCCAGTGGACAGCGGAAGCTGCTCTAAATGACCTGCCCTGTGCCCTTCTGAGCCTCGGTCTCACAGTGAATATGTCTGGGGCCACAGGGGTTGACCTAGGGGGGCCTCCAGAACATTAGTATTCAGGACAGTACTTTCTGGCACTAAGACCTAGTCCATACCCATAGGGGAAACATGTACTCCTCTGATCCCACAAGGCTTTGGGCCAGGATTCCCTACCTCCTGTGCTCCCCCTCTCTCCCTCCTCTAACCTCACCTCTGCCTCATTGCAGGAATTTCTGTGAAGTTTCCTCCTCCTTCCCAGCTTTCCCCATCACTGACACCTCTCTTTACTTCTCTCTTGCAGAAGGAGCAGATATGGAACTGAGGCTGGTGGGTGGAACAAAAAATTGTTCTGGGTTGGTGGAAGTGAGAGTGCACGGACAGTGGGGGAGAGTTTGCGATAACAACTGGAACAAGGATGTCGCTGGGGTGGTGTGCAGGCAGCTCGGATGCCCCTCTCCCCAAAACGCAGTGAGCTGGTTTGATGGCGGTGAGGAGGTGGAGCAGATTTGGTTCAGCAACGTTCACTGCCATGGGAATGAGTCAGCCCTCTGGGACTGTGAATACAATGGATGGTCCAACTATGTCTGTGGGTCCCAGAACCACGCTAAAGTCATCTGTTCTGGTAAGACACCTGGGTGGGGGACGGGGAAGATCATTCGGTCAAGAACCTTCTTTCACCTTCTATCCAGAGGCAGTTAGCTGGATGATTTGAGTTCAATTCAGCCTCAGATGCCTATTAGCTGTGTGACACCAGGCAAATCACTCAAATTGTGTCTGCCTCAGTTTTCCCATCTGTAGAATGGGGAATAATGATAGCACCTCCTTCCCAGAGTTGTTATGATGATTATCAGGTGAGATAATATCAGTCAAGCACTTTGCAAAACTTATAGTGCACATATGTGCTAGTGTTCTTGTCATCATTCCATCTGTGATTCGTTTTCTAGCTTCTCTTCTCAGAGCCAAGTTCCTACCTAGAGCTCTTTCTGGGGTTGAAGATAGGAGACCTAGAGAGGGTCATTTGACCTTTGAGTTATCTATTCCCATTGACCAATCACCTTTTACCTGCATCTCCACATCATACTCTGGCCCCACAGAACTATAGCCCTATGCCTCTATTTCCCTAAACATAGTCTGGCCTTAAGGAAATTGTGTTGGCAGTGGTGGGGAGGGTTAGGGTTAGACAGGAGACTCTTGTATGTGAAAGGTGGTCAGGGCTTGACCTAAACTCCTGAATGTGTGGGTGGAGAGAAGGTATAATAAGGAGGTTGAGGAAGAAAGGAAGTCAGAATGGCATTGATTTTATGTATGAGCTTGGCTAACTGAGAGGACTGAGGTGCCCTCCATGGAAATAGAGAGGCTAGTACCACAGTAAACATGGGGGAAAGTAAAAATAATTCTCACGTTGAGTTTGGCACACCAAGGGACATCCAGGTGGAGATGCCTAGCAGCTGTCTGAGGCGCTTGGCCAGTGTTCAGAAGAAAGATTAAGGTTAGATAGATAGATTCTGGAGTCACAAGTGAAGAGACGGATGATTAGATCTGTGCAAGAAGATGAGATCATCAAGGGAAAGAGAGCATTTGCAGCAAGAAAACAGAAAAAGGGCAAGGTCAAAGCATTTGGCATCAACCCATTGTAGGAAGAAGGGAGACAGATGAGATACAGCAAAGGACACTGAGAAGTGATATTCTGACCATCTAGTCAGGAGGAGAACCACAAAAGCATCTGGCAGAAGCCAAGGGAAGGAGAATACCCAGGATGAGGGGGAGGTTGACAGCTTCAAAAGCTATAGAGAGGTCAGAGAGAATGAATACTAAGAAAAGGCTCTGGCTTCATTTATTAAGTGACTGTTGATAACCTTGGAGACTGGTGTTGGCAGAGGTTGGTTCAGAAGCCAGACTGCAAGAGGATGAGTTGTGAGTAGGAGATAATGAGTGTAGATGAAATTTTCTAGGATATTGAGTGTGAAAAGATGGAAAGATACAAGGGTGGAGGTATCTGCTCCTAGATATCATCTGAAGGTTTTGTAAGGATGGGGGCGGTAGGTGATTGGAAAGGAGCCAGGTGAAAGAGCAGAGGATGAAAATGAGTGGGTTGGGGATGGCTGCGAGGGTTATCTCCTAGAAGAGATTAGAAGGTGTGAGACCAAAGGCACTGAGAGAGGATGAAAGTCTATTGAAGTCAGCCTCTAAGAGGGCCACTCTTCAGGTCTCTGATGTTTTTTTCCCCCACTGTATATAAAATGATGTACTAACTCTCCATGCCAGTTTGGTGTTGCCAGCAGAGGTGACACACTCACCATCTATACCTTCACCTAAGTCATTGATAAAAATTTTGGGCAGTGTGCCAACAATGGCTCCCTGGAGTCCCCTCCAGGACACTTCCCTCCAAATTCACAGTGCCTGCTCTTCCAGTCCATCAGTGATGGAGCCTGCTCCCTGTCATCTACTGTTCTCAACCCATCCACCTCAAGGAGGAGATGGTTTCTCACTGACCACCCCCTACCCGCCCCAGTGTTCAGTATGGTATCATACCTTTTTTTTGTCGTTCCCGTTTATTTCTTGCCTCAGCTAATTCTAAGCATAGTGCTCCTGACAGTTTGTGGTCACTCTCGGTTATGTACCATTGCTTCCATCTGTTATTTATTTTCCTGATATGATTTCATCAATCAGTCAATAAATATTTATTAAATACCTACTATGTGCTAGGATATTTAGCATGTGCTAAGCACTGGGAATACCTAACCCTGCCCTAACCCTAAAAGACAGTCCCTGCTCTCAAGTAGCTCACAGTCTAGTGGGGGGAACAACATGCAAACAGCTAGGGCTGGGCAAATGACTTAACCTCTGTCTCAGTTTTCTCATCTGTAAAATGAGGCTAATAATACCACCCGCCTCCAGAGTTGTGAGAATCAAATAAAACACTTAACACAGTACCTGGCACATAATAAGTTCATATAAAAGTCATTATTATTTACAAACAATCTAGATATAGGATAAATTACGGAAAATCAACAGAGGGAAGCCACCTGAATTAGAAGGGTTGGAAAAGATTCCCTGTAGAAGGTTGGATTTTATGAGAGACTTGAAGGAATCCAGGTAATCCAAGAGGCAGAGACAAGGAGGGAGGATATTCCAGGCCTGGGAGACAGCTAGTTGAAATGCCTGGAGTCAAGAGATAGAAGGTCTTGTTCAAGGAGTAGCCAGGAGGCCGGTGACATGGATTCAAGAGGATGTGCCAGAGAGTAAAGTGTAACAAGACTGGAAAGGGAGGAGGAGACTTGTTTATGAAGGGCTTTGAAAGACAGAGAATTTGTTATTTGATCCTGGAGATGACAGGGATTCACATGGAGTTTATTGGTTATGAGTATGAGTATGAGTATGAGGGTAATGGACCAGACCTGTACTTTAGAAGGATGGATTTGACAGCTGAATAGAGGACAGATTGGAGTAGGGGAAGACTTGAGGCAGGTAGAACTGCACTGCCCCTCCCTCCCCCCTCCCTCCCCCCTCCCCCCACCCACGGCTATTATAATAGTCTATGTGTGAAATAATGAGGGTCTGCACCAGGCTGGGGAGAGTGACATGGGAGAGAAGGGGGCATATGGGAGAGAGGTTACAAGAAGTACAATAATTGATTGGATATGATAGGAATGAGAAAAAATTAAACATCGAGGATGACACCCAATGGTCCTGGGTAACTGGGACAAGGGGAGAGTGTTTGGGGGAAAGATCATGAGTTCTCTTTCGGACATGTTGGGTTTCAGATGTTTACTAAATGTCTGGTTTGAGATATCTGAAAGGCAGTTGGAAATGAGATATTGGAGGTCAGCAGAGAGGCTGAGGCTGGATAAATAGATTTGAGAATCATTAGGACAGAGATGATAAGGCGAAGGGAATGAGTATTTATTAAGTGCATATTATAGGTCAGGCAATGTCCTAAGTGTTGTATCAATTTATCTCATTTGAACCTTACAACAATCCTGGGAGATGGGTCATGTTATTCTTTACAGATGAGGAAACTGAGGCAAGGGTTAAGTGACTTGCCTAGGGTCACACAACTAGCAACTAGGTGTTTGAGGCTAGATTTGAACTCAGGTCTTCCTGACTCTTGGCCTGGAGCTTTATCCACAGTACCAACTAGTTGCCTCAATAACTGAATCCATGAGACCCTCAGTGTGGAAACTCTCCAGTGAGGGAAATTAGCACCTCATCATAATCTAAAGTCTTAGTATGGAGCTGCTGGGGACACAAGAGGTGAAGCCATTTGCCCGTGCCCACATTTGTCAGTCTTCCAGCTGCTTCTTCCATCTTTCATAGGTTTCTCTGGCAGATGTCTCTGTCTGGTTCATGAGGTCCCTGAGTACTGCCTGGGCTCTCAGTGCAGCAGGCTCCTCTTTGTCTCTAGATATCAGCAAATCTAATTCTTGGAGAGCAGTGTTAACCAGCCCAGGGCCAAGCTAGTGATTATCCTCCCAGATCCAATCCTGCTTTGGCCTAGAAACTCTGATTTGCTCTGTTTCTGACCTGGGTTGGTTCTCCCCTCCTTAGGCAGCTTGGTTGAAAACCCCCCTCTTCTCCCAGGGCTCCCTATGTTGGTGCCAGGCTTGGCAGTGACAACAGATTGGCTTAGGCCCACTACTGTAGTCAGAACATCTGAGCTCAAGCCACTCAGCAGCCTCAGCATCCTTGGTAGCAGGGATTTAGGCCTGCACTGCTACCCCAGCTGAAAGAATCACGCAGGCAAGTCAAAGAATTACTAGCTATTCTGATTTCAGCAGAGAGAATTCTAGCAGATGACTGGATAATTAAAATCCACCATCGAATGGGATAGCATTTGTAAAGCACAGCACAGTGATTATGCAGTAGGGGCTTAATAAATGCTTGTCCCTTCCTCTTTCCCTCTCCTACATCAGGACTCTACCCTGCCAAGCTCGGGACTTGTCTCCTAAGCTTTTTATCACTTCCTTGTTCTTGTCCGGAGGGTCTCTAACATGATTTGATGAAAATAAAAACATCACTTTTGTTTCTCCTTCCATTGGTCTTCACCTGCCTGTCTCCTCAGAACTCTCTTCATTCTGGTTCCTGAGTTTCCTTCTGAAGAGAATGCTTCTCTCCTCCCCTTGCCTCCATCCTGTTTCCTTTGCCAAGGCTGGTCCTATCTGGAGCCATGTTCCAGGCAGGAGTTTCCCTCTATCATGTCTCAGTGATACCTATCAGACCAAATCTGTGTCCCTGAATTAGAACCCCCAGGTTCTTTGCAAGCTGGTTCTTTAAACATTAGATGTTTGTGTTCAGACAAATGAAGCCAATGATTTTATTATTGAGCTTTTTCTTGAAAACTTAGCGGTATCGACTGCTATCTCTTTCCCTTTCTTGTAGCTCCTTTCAAGGGAACACAGCCAGGCGTACATAGGTGATCTTCTCCTTCCCCTTGCCTTGATGTTAAAGCCCTTTTGTCAGACAGATGATTCCAGGAGAATCTATTCTCTTCCTGTCAGTCATGCCTATGTCTTCAGATATGATTCAGGGGTCCAAACTCAGTTCCCAGACCCCATTTTCTTGGCCAGCTGGTGACTTCCCCTCCCCAATTCAGCATTCTTTTTATAGCCTGGATCCCAGCAATCTTTGGTTGCTTGCCCAAGACTTCACAATCTGTGACAATACCTTCTAGGTCTCTCTGGCAGTGGTGTGATTTGTATCCACATGAATCACCAGGAGCTTGCTGGCACCTGTTTGTATGGGTCTTGAGAGATGCCCTGGGGTGTCTTGGATACATGCCTCAGTGCTCTCTCTTGCTCTTATAAGACCCACAAATCATGGCCATGTGCCCCTGTGCAGGGTGCCATTCTCTGGGTCTGTGACTGTCTCTGCTTGGTCTACCCCCTGGCACCTTCTGGGCTCATTTCATGGCTGCGGGAGGGAAGGGAGCTACTGCTTCCTCAGAGCATCTACCTTTCCCCTTCACAGGAAGAGCCTCCAGGTCCCTCTTCACTCCTTGGCCAACCCCAGACATGGTTGTTCTTTTCCTTCCTTTCCTCCTCTTGGTGCTCCAGCTTCCTGACTGGGCCAAGTTTCCCCTCCCCCTTGCAGACCCTCATTTCCCTGCTTTGATATCTCACTTCTGGTCTGGTTTGTTTCCTCTGAAATATTTCACTTTCCCTCATAATGAAGAGTGGGGGGAAATGTCCCTCCAGCTCCTTCAACTTCTCTTCTAGAAGGGAGACTAGTCAGCCAGTCACAAGGCATTTATTAAGCGCTTACTATATGCTGGGCACTGGCATTACACTGGGAAGACCAATGGAGGCCTCTCCTCCAAGAGCTTCCATTCTAACAGAGAAAGACCATGCAGAGAAGAGCATGGTCTCTGGACTGTGGCGCCCTCAGGGCAAATTTATGCACATCTCTCCCCCTTTTCCCCAGGCCCCATAATTCTATTGAGGAAGTAAGGGAAATGTAACTCTATCCAATCCTACTGGTATTTTCTACACACACTCTCATAGAGGAGCCCTGTCCAAGCCCTATGACCACAATCCAACTGCACAGGCAAAGGCCACATTTTGTGCAGCCTTAGGGATGCTGGGTGACTCTGTCATGGGGTCTGGCAAGCTTATTCCATGTGATGATCCTCTGTCCCTAAACTGAGAAAGAAGCATCTGTCAAGAGAGAGAAGAAAGGGTCAGCTAGGTGGCTTAGTGGATAGAGTACCAGCCTTGGAGTCAGGAGGATCTGAGATCAAATCCAGCCTTAGACACTTACAAGCTATGTGACTCTGGGCAAGTCACTTAACCCTGACTGCCTCAAAAAAAAAAAAAGTAAGAGGAGGAGGGAAAATCCTCCACCCCATATCTGGTCACTTATCTACAGGCCAGACACAATTAGGAAACCCACCTGAGTGGTGGGAGCTCCAATTTTCATGTGTGTGTGTTGGGGGGGGCAGAGTGGATAAAGGAGGGAGCAAGGTCTGAAAGGTCTGCCTCTTGGAGATCTTTTATATGACTCAAATCTCTCTCATTTACAGATGAGAATGAGCTGGAGCTGAGGCTTATTGGGGGTGGCAGTCAATGTGCTGGGACCGTGGAGGTCCAGATGCAGGGATTGGTGGGCACTGTGTGCCAGTCAGCAATGAACATGGAAGCAGCTGCAGTGGTTTGTAGGCAGTTGGGATGTGGGTCTGCTGTCAGCATCTCCCATACAGAAGGCTTCAAAGAGGTGACAATGCACAGAGGACTCAACGCTGTCACTTGCAACGGGGATGAGCCATCTTTTTGGGACTGCAAGAGCTGGTGGTGGGAAACACAACCCTGTGGCACTGGAGCCAAAGTCATCTGTTCAGGTAAGTCTTGGTCCTGGACACAGACGAGACTGTGGTGTGCCCTGGTATCCAGCTACAAGGTAATCTGCCACCTGTCTGTAGGGCCCAGAAGGCGGAGGCTTGAGAACCTCCTCAGCTCCAGCATCACCCAGAGTGGCAACCAATCCCCAAACCAACTGCACTTCTTTTGAGTCTTGGGGCTGGTTCTCCAGACCCCATTCCACAGTCACCAGAGACAACACAACCCCAAGCCTTAGATCTTAAACACTGAGAGACTTGAGGATTTGTTGTGAGGGTCCCAGAGGGAGTCTGATGATTCTTGGGGTGGCAGAGACCCTTCGTTAGGGGCAGAAACCTCCTGGCCCTTCCTGAGAAATTCCTATCCATATGCTGTGACCTGAAAAGCTGCTAAACTTCTCTGTTGCCAGGACACCAGGCCTGACACAGATAAAGGGATTGGGAGCCATTGGGGCTTCCATCTCAACCCTAGGGACCCATTACCCATGGAACCAAGGACTTGGAGCCCCGCCCCCCCATCTGACACTTGAAGGAGGAGCTTGTTCTGCTGCTACCCATTGGGACATGGTAGAGTAGGAGGCACACCCTTAGTGTTGGTCTCCTGGTTTGCAGGATCCAGAGGAAGCTCAATCAGGAAGAACCTGCCAGACTCAGCCTTGCCCTCTTTGCCCTCCTTACCTCAGTCTTGCCCCATTTCCAGGCCCCCAGAGAAAGAGACATCACACTCCCTGGATGGAACCCAGGGAGCCACGTCTGAGGACAGACTCACAGGGAGGGCACCCAGGATGGAGCATGAACTTTACGTGTTCACATCCACTCCCCACCCCACAGTTACAGAGACATACACAGACAGTCACACAGTCAATGATGGGAGGCATTCCAAACAAATTTACTTCTGGGGATGGCAAAGCCCATGCACTCATGAGTTACTCCCTGGCTTTCATGACGTGGTGTGTTGGCCACCAGAGATCAGACCTCTGCTGGTCTGGATCGGTTAACCTGTCTAGGACTACTCTGCCTCCTGACCAGCTTCAGCTGGACTAGCTCACACAGATTGCTCTTCAGGGCTAGCAACAACTCCCCTTTAGGGTTCCAGGGCGGGGCTGTCCAAACTTAGGTTTTTATTAAAACAATAGACAATATATTTTGATTTGCCATTTTAGTGAGAGCTCTGTGTAGCTCAGCTTCATTTACTAAAGCATTTATGTAAATTTCTATGCTTGTAGGCAGGCCACATAAATCGAACACACTCCGCGGGCTGCATTTTGAACATCCCAGTTCTAGGGGATATCCCTGAAGCAGTTTTTCTCAAATATTGCAGCCTGAGCCCCCATTCTGTTGTGTTTTCCCCAACATAAATGACCATTTGCAGTAATTATCTGTCCCACATTTTTGACTGACTCAGTGATTCTCCTCCTTGGGTCATCTAGCCAGTTAATCTCAATTAGTTTTTACAAAAGGATATTTTCTAATCAGGGTTAGTAAGAGCTACAGCACAACCAGCCCCCCACAATATCAGAGACACGCTCTTCCCTTCATCACGTCTTTCTGGATCATACTTAAATCAGCTGCCACCAAGTGGTCGCCCCATACAGTTCACTTCCAAAGGTGGCTTAGCCACTAGAGGAGTCTCTCTTTGGCAGACATGCCAAGTGGCATGTACAAGTGGCGGTACATCCATGGATGGGTAGGGAGATGATACCACTGCCTTACTTACCTCAGCTGCTGGCATGGAATGCAGTTCCTAGACCAAATATCTCCCAAACTGTTTCCTCCCCCTGCACCTGGCCCCTACCATCAATTGTTTTTTCAATTAGCAAAAATTAATTTTTTTCTATCCCACATTCATTCTCCAATTGGAAAAACACACACACAACAGCAACAGCACTGTAATAAGTACTCATAGTCAAACAAAATAAATCCCTATTTCAGCCTTATAAGGAAATATGCCAACCCACAGCCTGGTTCTCACCTCTCTGTCAGGAGATGGGTAGCATGTTTCATGATCAGTCCTGTGGAATCAGTCATTGTGTCAATCAGAATTCTTAAGTTCAAAGTTGTTTGTGTTGACAGTGTTATCGTTATTGAAAATTTTTTTTTGGGGGGGGGGTTCTACTCTATTCTGCATCAGTTCATACAAGTCTTCTCAGGTTTCTTTGAAACTACCCCATACATTATTTCTTAGAGTACAGTCATATTCCATTAAATTCATGTAATATAATTTATTTAGCAATTGCCCAAATGATATATATGTATATATATATGTTTATATATGTATATACATGTATATATACACATATGTGTACACACATATGTACATATAGTCAGCCTGGGGAAGTCCACCTCTCAAAATGCAGAGGAGTCTAAGCTGAGTTGAAAGCAGAAAAATTTTATTAGGAGGAAAATCAGACACTAGTGTTGAGACCTCCTAGCCCTATACAAGGTGCAAAGGAGCCCGTAGCCCAGGAGAGGCAGAGATGATTTATGCTTGAAAATTGCAAAGGAGAGGCTCAGGGAGGAGTTGTGAAAAAGAATGGACAATCTTTCCCAGTAACAGGTAGACATAGAAGCAGAATGTTTTGCTGGAGCAGTTGAATGCAAGGCTGGATTGGGCCAGTTGTGTGGTGTGTGTGGGTGCTCAGCAAGATCAGCCAATGAACACCAGCAAAGGCATCTGGGAGTGAGCAAGACTTTGACTCGTTACAGGCTCCTTGATTGGGTCAAAGTAAGCACAGGCTTACTTTGTGTCCAGTGCATCTGCTTGGTAAGGTAACTCAGAGAAAACAGACATCTCAGGGGCACTTCCACAATATATACTGGAAATGAGACCCTCATCAGAGAAACTTGCTTATCAGTTGTTTTCAATATTGTCTGACCCTTTGTGACCTCACTTGAGGTTTTCTTGGCAAAGATACTGGAGTGGCTTGCCATTTCCTTCTTCAGAATGTTTGATAGATGAGAAAAATGAGGCACACTGAAGGTTAAATGACTTGACCAGGGTCACACCACTAGTAAGTGTCTGAGTCCAGATTTGAACTTAGGAAGATGAGTCTTCCTGACTCTAGTTCTAGTGTTCTATCTACTGTGTCACCTAGCATTACAAAGATTTTTCTCCCCAGTTAATTGTTTTCCTTCTAATTTTAGCTACATTGATTTTGCTTGTGAAAAAACCTTATAATTGCATATAATAAAATTGTCCATTTTATTTTCTGTGATCCTTTCTATCTCTTGTTTGGTCATAAACTCTTCTATCAATAGATCTGAACAGAGCTGAAAGGCAAGCGTGATATGTGTGTGTATATATACATATAAATATTATACATACATCATATACATATTATGTATATACATATATATATATTTGCTCTACTAATTTTTTATGATGTTACCCTTTGTGTTGAAGTCATGTATCCTTTTATCTTGGTACATGGTATGAGATTCTGATCCATGCCTCATATCTGCCAGAATGCTTTTTAGGTTTTCAATCAGGGTTAGCCAAATACTGCATTTTTGCCCAAGTCACCGGAGTTTGGGGATTTATCAAACACCAATCTCCTGTGTTTCTTTGTTTCTATATGTCTTGTACCCTAATCTGTTCTACTAATTGGCCTTTCTATCTCTTAACCAGTGCCAAACCCCCATTAATGGAATTCTAGTTGAACTTGTGTCTAAACTATTTTTTTTGAACCGTTGCTTGTAGATGTTTAGGAGTCATTCTCTTTTTCTGGCTTATCCCTATCATCATAATAGTGCTTCGTGGTGAGATTCTTTTGTGTTTACTCATTCTTCCAACCTTACTTCCTGAATTGGGACTTTGTGTTAGGGCTAGGCTTACTAAATTTCTAGAGGGAATGTCTGAGTCTTGTATAGATCTGTTTTGTATACTCTTGGGTCCTGTTGGATATTGAGTGCTGTGTTCTTCAAGAATCTCAAGAGAGAGTCAGTCTGGAGACTGGCAAGCCTCTAGTGTGTCCAAAGCTATCTTATCTATTGCAAGATCTGATTATGGATCTGATATGATCTGAGTTTTACAAGTTCATAACAGAGTATTGGTTTGGGCAGTTTAACCATCTTCTTGGACCTGGTTGGAGCTGCAGCAGATGTCAGTTGGTCCTGACCTCCATTAGTCATCTGTAAATTGGGGCAGGTTCAGACAGAACTGAAGGCCACCACTTTCATCTGAGCTATCTGTCCTGGTTATTCAACTGTAGGTCTCAGATCAGGCCTGGGGCTGGACCCAAGGTCAGTCACCCACTTGTTAATCTCTTGTGTTCTTGCTTCATGGCTGGTGCATAGTCTCAGACTGTGATTGTCTAGCCCACCACTCTGAAGTGCATAGTCCCCCCTCTATCTATTCTGGATCTATGACCCAGCTCTGGGCTATGAACAACAAAGTTAACAATTGGTACCTACTCCCTCTCTGTGCACTGTACCAGGTCTGTTTTGCCTGCAGTTCTAAATTCTCTTGCCCAATGCACAGTCCACCCCCCTGCTCAGTATTCCCCTGCTGTGTGGTGCCCTCCTAGCTAAATCTTGCTTCCAGTGTCTGTATTCCTTTGTCTGTCTTCTTATGCCAATCTGGGCTGGAAAAAATGACTCATGGTGGTTTTTCCTTGGATTTCCCAATGACTACTTGGTCTGGAGCTTATCTAAGTCTTTGTTAGAGTAATTGTGGGCGTGGTGAGCTGTGAGTTGGGCTGCAGTCTTCCTCCTTCTCTGCCATCTTGGTTAGTTTCTACTCTCCTAACCTTTTGAAACTTACAAGTTCACAGCCTAGTCTATTCTGACTCTTGCACTCCAAAGAGCAAACAAATGCCAATAGGCAAGGAAGAGAAGCACCATGTTTTCATGGCGCCTGTCCCTGGCTGTACTTCTCCCCACACCCAGAGGCTCCTGTAAATTATTGCCTATTCATCACCATGAAGAGAAGGCTCATCCCTTTGTGTACACATGCTCACTTCTGTCTCAAAAGCCAACCAATGGACTTTCTCTTCACTGTGTGCTGAACGGGAGGAAGCAGTCACAGAATCTATTCCCTGCTCAGAAGCTCACACAGGAGACTTCATCAGGCTGAGCACACTCTGAAAGGGCATAAGGAGTGGACTCTTGTTGGCTTGTCCTCCATCACACCTGGGTTGGTCAATTCTTTGAGAACACTGACCCTTGAGATCTTGAATACAGGAAGTGGTCAATAAATGCTTGTTGACTAAATGGCACAGGATAAAGGAGAGCACATGGGGCAGCTGGTCCACAATTCATGCTTTCTTAGAGGTGCAGCTTGCGTGGTCTGACCAGGAATAGGAGTGATGAGAGTGGGAAAGGCATAGAAGAATAATGAGAATACATTTCTAGGTATTGTTCATTTTTCCCACATTTTGTCTTTGTGACCCTTGGTGCTTAGTCTAACACAGAGACTAAGATATTGGGTGACAAAGTGACTAACATGGAAATGTTTTACATGATTATATGTGCATAACTTATATCAGATTGTTTACAGTCTCAGGGAGGGGAGAGGGGAGGGAAGGAGAGAATTTGGAATTCCAAACTTAACAGCGAATGTTAAAAATGGTTTTTACGTATATATGGGGAAAAATAAGATCCTTAAAGCAAGATGTTAGGGACTTGCCTACAGTCACATAATATCTCCAGTGGAATTGGGCATCTTGCATTCTTCACCCTGGAACATCAGGGACCCACTTCTGAACGAAGCCTTTTTGTTCCCCAGAGCATATGAAGCCAAAGCTGGTTGGAGGGCACTTTCCCTGCTCAGGAAGAGTTCTGGTGAAGCACAAAGACACCTGGGATTCCATCTGTGCACATGACTTCCCTCTATCCACGGCCAAAGTGCTGTGCAGTGAGCTTCAGTGTGGTTCTCTTGTCTCTGTTGTGGAGGCAACTCATTTTGGAGAAAGAAAAGGACAGATCCTAGACGAAGAGCTGAGGTGTAAAGGCAGCGAGTCCCATCTGTCGCTGTGTCCCAGGGTGCTCCTTCCAGAGGGCAGCTGTATGGATGCCAGGGACATTGGAGTCATCTGCTCCCGTGAGAATCAGAGAACACATTGCCTCTCTCCACCCCCTCCCCTTCCCCCATCACCTCTATTTAGTTCTTGGAGGAGGCATTGGCCCAGGCACTGACATCTGGGACAGCTGTTCATGTCCTCCCCTTATCTGCTTTACCTTGTCTTGTGCTTCTCTGCCAGCTTGCCTTGGGTCATCATCCCCAGTGTTCCTTCAATGATATGCCCCCTTCTAGGTCTTCCCTTCTCCCCCAGACCCTTTGGGAATGAGGTCAGTACTCTCTAGGGACCAGCAGCAGCCTTGACCCAGAAAAACCATACCTATGCTTAGACCTCCCTCTGAACTACTGGCCCAGCCCCATTCAACTGAACTTGGTTCTGGGCCCTACTCCAAGCCACTGTCTTCTCTCCAGGGTACATGGACTTCCGGCTGGCTGATGGAAACTCTAGGTGTGAAGGCCGAGTGGAAATTCAGATCCAGGAGGGCTGGGGAGCCCTGTGTGACTCTTCCTGGGATTTAGCTAATGCCAATGTCCTTTGCAATCAGCTCAACTGTGGAGTTGCTCTCTCAATTCCCAAAAGAGTTCATTTGGGGGAAGGAGGAGGCCACATCTGGGGTCATATGTTTCATTGCTCAGGAATGGAGCACCACTTGGGGGATTGTCCTGTGACTGCTCTGGGGGCTCCTGTGTGTACCCATGAAAACACTGCCTCAGTGATATGCTCAGGTAACAAAAGGGAATCAACTAGGGGGCCATAATTCAGGGACAGAGAACTCACCTTTGGAAGAATGGATTAAGGGGTCGCCTTAGCCTGAGCTTCAGAGAATCCCAGGTGAGGGAAGTGGGGGGCAGGCAGTTACTCCCAGAAGAGGGCTTTCCCTGTGACAGGAAACAATTCAGATGGACCATAAAGAACAAGGACACTCTTGCTTAGACAGGACAACACCCTCTCAGGGCCCCGGCCAGCCATTCCACTCAACCCTCCCCTCCCCCCTAATTGGCCAACCTGCTCAGCCTCCACATGCATGCCAGCCAGAAGGCTGAGCAGATACATGTTTGTAGGAAACCAGACTGAGACATGGGCCCCATGCAGAGACTCCCTGCACAGCCCAGCTGGGGCTACTTTACGCATGAGGAATTCTACCAGATGCTCAGGTGAGAGTTGGGGGAACACCTCAGAACTGGTGAGTGTGAGGCCCTACAAGCCACCACCAAGTCTCACCAAGCATCTCTCCCTGAAGAGATCCGTGAGATCCGCCTTATGGATGGAGGAGACCGCTGTGCTGGCAGAGTGGAGGTCTATCATGAAGGCTCCTGGGGTACCATCTGTGATGACTCCTGGGACCTGAATGATGCCCATGTGGTGTGCCGACAGTTGGGCTGTGGAACAGCCTTCAATGCCACTATTTCGGCCCACTTTGGACAAGGATCGGGGCCCATCTGGCTCGATGACCTGGGGTGCTCTGGGGATGAATCCCAGGTGTGGCAATGTCCTTTTCGAGGCTGGGGTCGTCACAACTGCCGTCATAAGGAAGATGCAGGAGTTATCTGCTCAGGTCTGTTGATGAGAGGAGAAAGGGCAGAGGGAGGGAAGGAGGAAGAGAATGACTCGCTGCAGAGGGAGAAGCCCCATACTTAACCCTTACCTTGAGGGGACCCTAGCCTCAGTTGCAGCCCTGAAGTCGTAGACAAAGTCTGACTGACAGTACCTGGATCGGGTTGGGGGCGCGGCTAGCCCTTACACAAAGAGCCCCCTGGAAGTTTACTTTCCTGGTCAATTACACGTTAAAACAATTTTTGTTAAATTTGTTCTTCTTAAAATTTTGAGTCCAAATTCTATCCCTCCCTCCCTTCCTTGCCTCTATATGAATAGGAATGAAAGAGGGGGCTGATGGGAATGATTTAGGATCCGTGTTTGGTGAGGTGTGGTGGGTGACTGGACAAGGGGAAATATGTGATTAGAGAGTAGAGCATGCTCTAAAGCAGCCCTGGTTCACCAAAGGGCCAGAATGTAGAGTAGCCAGTGCAGGGTGGAGCACATGGGGGTCCTAGGGAGGAGGAAGAACAGCGTTAAGGATATGAAGGCATTGGGAAAGCTGGAATGACCAACACTTGTGGTCAGATAAAGGAATTCCAGAGTTCATGGACTAGGATCCAGGTTGGGTTCATCTCTGTATGGAGCTGAGAGAATTAGGATTTGACTGAGAAGACTTGGGAAATTGGCTCTTAGAAGAAGCTTCAGTTTGCAGGTGGAAATGTCTGTGCATGAAGCAGAGCTGGGCAGGAGAGACTTCTCCTTTTTCTTTTCTAGATTCTCTCTCTATGACTTTCCCAAGTCCTGCTCCAGTTCCCTTCCTCCAATGGAATCTCCGTACCCCAAAATGTCTAGATCACGGCCACAATGCCTTTACCACTTTTCTTTTTCTTTATTCAGCTCCTCCCATGAAGCCTTCTTCCAGTAATGGGCAATGCCCACCTGTTAAACTGGTATCACCGAGTCCTTCAATGAGGAGGAATACCCCTCCCCCATCCTCCCTATTCACCCTCCCCTTCCTCCAACCAGATCCTTAGTATGATTGTGGGGCTACATTGGATTGAATCTGGAGAGGTGGCAAGTTGTAATGAACACAACTCTGGGTCACCCTTGACTTAACTCTCCTTGAGTCTTAGTCTCTTCATTTGGAAAAATGCTTT
The DNA here is from genome assembly GCA_028646595.1 of Phalanger gymnotis. NCBI lineage: Eukaryota > Metazoa > Chordata > Mammalia > Diprotodontia > Phalangeridae > Phalanger > Phalanger gymnotis. The sequence continues at coordinate 145,801 of CM053624.1, read as the reverse complement.
GTGTTTTATGATTTCATAGAACCCTTACAACCCCCCTCCCAAAAAAAAGAATCCCCACTACTTAATATGGAACCAAAGAAGGTACCAACTAACCCCGACCCTTAGACAAAGGAAAACCCAAATGGGCCCAAACTAGTCACTGTAAAGGGTTGTACTTGGAAATGTCTAGACCAGTCATTGACCACTTTTTAAAAAGAAATAAAGCTTCCATGTGCTTCTTTAATAAGGCGACAGGCAGCAAAGCATTACAACGTAGTTCACAGGAATTATAGCGCTGTTTTTATATGTACTAACTTTATATAAAAACAACTATGGAACAAACAAAATGTGATTTTCCAAGGTGAGCAGATGAGGCAACAAGGTCTCTCCAAAATGCAGTAGTCGCCATGTCCATGAAAAAGGGGAAGTTTCTTGGAAGATGCCTGGATCAGGTCATCGTAAGGTCAGGGGTATGGAGGTTGGCTTAGCCAACTATGGAAGTCACCTTCCATGTTGAAAACCCCAATTCCTTCATGAGGGGCCATGAACCAGGGATACATGCTAGAGAATCAACTGGAGCAGAGGGAGGGAATTTTACCTCAACACGTTATTCAGGAAATTTCTCTCATCACTAATGCCTTTTCTCTCTAGGGGTCCTGGCTTTGAGGCTGCACAGTGATACCAGCACTCAGCACTGTGCTGGACGCTTGGAGATCTTTTACAATGGGAGCTGGGGAAGTGTTGGCAAAGATAAAATGACTGAAGTCACCCCCAGGCTGGTGTGCAGTCAGCTGGGCTGTGGGGACAACGGCACAGTGCGAGATGCCCCTTCCCACAAGGCAAGCACCAGCTTTGCCTGGGTTAATGACATTCAGTGCCCTGATGGGCCTGCCTCCCTCTGGCAATGCCCATCTGCATCATGGGGGAAGAGATACCTGAGCCCAGAGGAAGAAGCCTGGGTTACCTGTATAGGTGAGTGTCCTCGTCACTAGGTTAAGGCTCAAGGGAGGCTCAGGAGGCCTAGGCTTGGGAGCAGAGTCATTCCACCCACTTTTGGCTTGGCCAGGTTCACTTACCTTTGGGAACATCCCACAAGCTAGGCAACTAACCCTGATTCTCTCTCTTAATCAAACACAGAATATTTGAATGGGCAAAGTCACTGACACTCCCTGGGTTTCAGTTTCCTCTTCTGTAAAATGAGAATTTCTGGTTTAATGATACTATACTAATACAAATCCAATTTTCTACCATCCAGTAAGCCAGTCAATCAAATGTTAAGATAATTAAATTTACTGTCAATAAAATGATGAATAGGTAAGAGGTAATAATTACTAGGCAATCCTTCTATGGGCCAAGCACTTTGCTAAGCACTGGAGATCCAAGTGGTTAGAAGAATAAACCGCCCCTGCTTTCAAGGAATGCATAATCTTAAGGATTTATGTGTAAACAATGACAGGGAAACAAGATGTAGATAGGAGGCTCAGCAGAGGGAAGGCACTTAGCATTAGGCAGAGGAGGGAGGGAAGGTCCAGGAAAATCTTCCTGGAGAAGGGGAGATTTTAGGTGGACTTGAAGGGAGACAGGGTGGGGAGGAGCCAGCCAGGAACAGGGAAAGCATTCCAGGCATGCAGGTCAGTCAGCGAAAATGTTGGGAATTGGAGTGTCTTCTTCAAGGAACAGCCAGACTAGTGTCACTGGGTCACAGAGTACAGGAAGGGGAGGGAGGAGAAGGAAGACTGGAAAGGGAGGAGCTGAGTTGGCTGAGTTATGAAGGCCAAACAAAGGCCAGTTTTGTATTTGATCTTGGAGGGACAGGGAGCCACTGAAGTTTATTGAGTAGAGGGGTTTAGAAAAACCAGTGGTGGCTAAGTGGAGGATGGAGTGAAGACGGGAGAGACTTGAGGCTGGCAGTACCCCCCCCCCCAAAGCTATTGCAATAGTTCAAGTGCGAGGTGAAGGTCTTCCCTAGGGTGGGGGCAGCATCAAAGGAGAGAAGGGGGGCTGGTATTTGAAAGTGGTTACAATGATAAAATCAAGAAGCCTTGGCAATGGATTGGATACAGGAGGTGACAGAGAGTGAAGAGCTCAGGATGGCACCTAGGTTGTGAACATGAGGGACTGGGAGGATAGTGGGGCCCTCCAAAATCATTCTGAAGAATGGGGGTTTGGGTGAAAGAGAGTAAATTCAGGCTCTGATATGTTGAATCTACAATATCTGGAGCAAGTGGTATCAAACCCAAATAGATTCATTCTGGCATAGATTGACTTAGAAAACTCCAAATTCACATTATGTTGTATTTTTGTTTATTTTGTTAAACATTTCCTAAGGCCATTTTAATTTGGTGATACCTCTGGTCTAGAGGACATTCAGTTCGATATGTCTAGTAGCCAAATAGAGATTAGAGGTGGAGACCATGAAAGACATTAGGGCCAGATAAGTAGATCTGGGAGTCATCAGCATAGAGATGGTAACTGAATCCAGGGGAGGCAATATAGTATGGAAGGAGAAAGGGCCCAGGACAAAATATTGAATGACACTAACTGTTGGTGGGAATGACTGGGATGAAGCTCCCCCAAAGGAGATGGAGGAGAAGAGGAGAGAGTAGTTGTGGATGCCTAGAGAAGAGACTATCTTGAAGAAAGGGTGATGGCCAAGGAGGGCAAGGACAGAGAAAAGGCCAGGAGATATGGCCATTAGGAGACCACTGGAGAGAGCACCTTCACTTGAATGTTGAGGCTGGGAGCCAGACTGCCTAGGGTTTGGAAGAAGAGAGGAAGGGGAGAAGAGACATAGGACCACAATGAAATGGACAGCTGGGTTTTTAGGGGTGGAGGAGACACAGGTAGTCTGTGGGCAACAGCTAGCACACAGATTGCAGATTGGTGAGAGGGTGGCGTGCTGGAGAAGATGAAATGACACAGAATCCCTCATGCAGGTAACAGATTGATTTAGAAATGAGGAGGTCTACCTCTTGGAAGGAGATAGGCATGGAGGAGAGAGTGGCAGAAGGCATCTGGGTACTGTGAGATGAGGAGGAATCACCCTAGTTTGGACTGTCAGAGACTGGTCCCAATGAAATATGAGGTCAGGGTCTCAGCTGAAAGGGTAGGATCAGGGAGAGCCGTGGGAAGTTTGAGGAGGGATGAGGTTTGGGAGAGCTGCTGTGAGAATGGAAAAGGGAAGTCATTAGGAGATTCTAAGCAGATTGCCTGGCAGCAGTAAGGACCCATTTGAGGTTGTGTTACATGAAACTTGTAGTAAACCCAGTCAGCAGTTCTGTGATTTTTCCCTGGCTTCACTGTGCAGCCCCTGAGGAGGAACAAGAATGGTGAAAGAGGTGGTGGAAGTGACCCATGACTGAGGCTCAGCAGGGCAGGGCCTTCACTAGGATAAAGGAACGAGGGTCTCAAGAGAAGAGGCTAGTGTACCATTGGACAGTCATCAACCACTATTTGGAGAGGAGCTGTGGGCCAGAGAAGCCCTTTCTCTATTGTTTCCAGTCCCAGTCAGAGCAGGGACTCTGATGGGGTAGTTAAAGATCTATGGACAGCTCTGAAGTGTCTGGCTGCCACGTTCCTCCACTCCAGTGGACCTGGGATCTCATTAGCAAAATGGATGGCTACCCGATCCACCTGACTCTCATCAATATGCCCTTCCCCCAATGGGCTGGGGCTTCTCTTGACTTCAAGTACCAATGGAACACACCAGCCCTTTGGTAGTTTGACCACCACATGACCGGTTCATGTTCATTTTCAATCACAATTTTTTTTTCTGATATCCAGGTCTCATTTTTTCTTTGTAATTTCTTATTGATGAAGCAATATGGCAGACTCATAACCAAATTGCATCCCATCCCTCACCCCATTGATAGTCTTTGTGATTCTCACCTTTAATGCTTCAGAGACAGCAGTTTTCAAGGCCTTTCAGTAACACTGATGGAATATTGGTAGGACAAAGATAGGTCTTCATTTGAGGGAGATTTTGGGGGGCAGCAAAGGGGTTCTGCATCTTCTAAGGGCAATACAACCCTCTCTTCTCATCTTGGTGTATTCTATCCCTATCCATCATTCACAGCCTCTGTCCAGGGTAGAGGTAACTTGAGGAGGGAGTCCTACAGGCTATGATTCCAACTGGCCAATGTTCACCTAGAAAGTTGGCACTGTTCATGTAATTGTTTTATCACTGTCAGGAGAGGTATGCCAGGCACTGGACTATAACCTACCAAATAATTGGTCCACTAAGACTCATATGGATAAAAAGACAGCATTTAATTTGAAGTCATCATGCTTCCTAAGAGGAAATGAATATAAATTTCAATGACATTTTCAAATATTGTTGAATATTTTCAACAAAGGAACCTGCAAAGCTAGGGCCAATGCATGATGGACCCATGGCTAAGAGCCCCAGGAGAGGTGATGAGGACATCCCTTTCCTTTTTATCTCTGGACAGGCTTCTTATTATTCACCCTTCTGTATCAGTGACCACAAATGATATTGAAAAATACTCATCTGCGCTCTGTGATCAAGTATGGGATGCTCTGATACCGCTGGTTAGCTCTCTGTTCTCTTTGCCTTTTTCTACATCTACTGAGATCCAGTTCTTGAGCTCTGAGCAACTTCAGCTCCATTGCTGACCCTTCCATTGATTGGCCAGCACCAGCCTGTTCCCCAGTGTCAGAGAGAGAGAGTAGTGACCCTTGGCATGGACCTTTCCTGGAAACCTTCAGCTGTGGTTTCAGGGTGCATAAGATATCTGGTTTGGGTTGCTCTGGAGGAAGAGAATGGTAATCTGTGCCATAAAGATCTTGGGACAAGGGGGGGACCAAAGCTAGGCACTGCAACCTTTTGTCTTGATTTGGTATAGGAGCCTGGAGAAGGAGAAATCTATTGGGGGACCCAGAGACCTCTTCCTCTCCCCACAAGGGCATGAGCCACTGCACTGAACCTCTCCCTGGCACAATGACCAAATCCACCTTCTTTCTTGACTTAGGGTGTGCTTCATCTGTTTATTCTCCCCTGGGCCCAAGGCCCTGAGGCTCAGGATGTTTCTCTCCTCCTGGTGAGCTGCCCACATTTCAAAGTCCCTTGGCATGCTCCCCCTCCTTTTAAGTCACTTAACAAGATTCCATATGTTGGAAGATACTTTTGGTTCCACCCTTGACACCAGGAAATCTGGGAACCAAGACTTTCTTACTATTCTCCAGGTTTCTCTTCACCCCCACCCTCCAACCCCCCAAACTCTTCCCAGTTTTAGCAGGCCTCTTTAAAACCTTTCAGCAGTAGAGGAGAGAGCATTGGGATTCAGTGTCTCCTCTCCCCACCCCCCACTCCCCACAAGCCATCAGCCTCTGGAATGAAAGGCCTGGTGGGGCTTGGTGTGATGAGTCTGAGTGGATTCTTTGGTTAGTCACCTACAGCTATTTATCTATGTTTAAAGAATGGGACTCCACAATACTAGGCACACTGAAGGCAGAGAGTACATCTGTTTTCCCTTCCTAGGTGTCTACCCAGTGAACAGTTGAAGAATCTTAGAAAAAATAACTTCCTAACGTCATCAGTTAACTCTCTGACTGACAGAATGGTTGGAAGTCAACCAGGCAGGTCATGTCCCACATTCTTGTGAATCTTCTTGGGCTCTTCTGCCCTAAGATTAATAAGGGTCACTTCTGCATTTCCAGATAAGATCCGACTCCAAGGAGGGAACTCCCAGTGCTCAGGGCGTGTGGAGGTGTGGTATAAAGGCTCCTGGGGCACAGTGTGTGATGACTCCTGGGACTTGGCTGATGCCAACGTGGTGTGCCGGCAGCTGGGCTGTGGCTCAGCTCTAGCTGCCCCGCCACAGGCTGCCTTTGGCCAAGGGATTGGGCCTGTCTTGCTGAGTAATGTTCGTTGCCAAGGAAATGAGTCATCTCTGTGGGACTGTCCTGCCAATCCTTGGGGGCAGGTAGAGTGTGGGCACAAGGAAGATGCTAGTGTGAAGTGCTTAGGTAAGTATTTACAAACTGGGCTGAGACTAAGAACAATGGCCCCTGGTTGGGGAATGAGGCTATGACATGATGGCCTGGGGTCATGAGAAGGGGAGGAGGTGGAAACAATGAAGGGGTCCTTCATCCACATTGCTGAGGCTCTATTGGTCACCTTTCTTTGCCCATATTCTCTTTAGACCTCTTGGCCCTGTGGGAGGAGACAAGGGGACTCTGGAAGTCTTAGGGACTCTTGTACTGACTCTGGGGGCACAGAAAGGAACCAGGCTACCCCTTCAAGCCCAGACTGCAACTTCCCCTCTCCTTCTTCCTGCAGGTGTTTCCAAGGGCCCTGGACATTCTGAAGGTAACAGCATCCTTGCCCAACCAGTCACTGTGATGAGAGTCATGACGGGAGGGGCTGATAATGCCTTTAGCCAGGTTCCAGGTTCCTCATTGCCCACTGGCCTTGGCCAGCTCTAAGGCCTGCTGGCTTCTAGCAGGTGCAGGGATAATCCTCAGTCAGATGTCCACCTGGAAGGGGCCTCCATACTTGGTTCTCATCCTTTCAGCAGCTTCATTGACTAGTAGTAGAGTATGAGAACTAGCTTTGGTGTGGGCCTTCCCCCCAAAGTGTAGTTCTGATTTAAGACATATTAGGGACCCAATGCCTTGGTGACATCTGGAATCTGTGCCTCAGGAGAGGAAGAAGGTTCATCACCGGAATGCTTCATCTTTCCCAGGAGTCTAGAGGCCTTTGGATTTTTGTTTTCCTGGAGCTTGGGACCTGGCTACTCATCTTTCCCTCTCTTCCTTCTCAGGGCACAAAGGCTCTGCACTGCCCTGGATCTTTGGAGTCCTCCTGGTGGTCCTGCTTCTTTTTGCTCTCGCCTTTTTGGCTCAGGCTAGAAGACGGAGACAGCAAGTCAGAGGTGGGAAACCCACCCCCTCCCCCAGGCTCCAGAGGAAGGACAGTGAGGTCTCTGGGAGTCAGGAGGATGCTTAGGCCAGAAGTAATGGCCTTCAGAAGTGGTTTGCTCTGATGGACAGGGTGGGGGGATCACAAGAGGATGGATCGGCCTTCCAGGGGGGTCACCTGACCTGGAAACGAGGAAGGAGGCAGAGCTGGGGGCTGGGTATCAGCTTCTGTGTAGGGGCCAGGAACAGTTGGGAAGCTGAAACTTAGGAGAAGAAGCTGTGCCAAGTTCCCAATATCTTCATGCCACACTAGGAATCTTAGACTAATTTTCTCCCTGAATTATTTACGGAGCGTGGAGAATCAGAGTAGGGAAAAGCATGTTTGAGGTCTCCAGTTTGAAACAACCTTGTCGTGGTCAGAATGGAGAATTGGGCTTCAGCCAGGCTATGGGTAGGACAGGTGCTTTGAGAAGGCTGAGTCCAATGGGAGGACTCATTTGACCAAAGTGACCTTTTCAGGAAATAGGGTCATAGAGGTGAGTAAGGATGGGGGACAGGTGGGAGCAGTTCTGGGGCTCAAGGTCCAGCAAGAAGGTGAAGGGGCTAATGCCCACGGTGTCATTATGAGAGGGCCAGGCTTGGGGGGTCTGTATTGACTCAGAGAGGATCCTCTGTTCTCAGCCCTTTCCAATGGAGGAGACCTGAACCACATGGCCGTGTACCAGAAGACTGATTTCAAATGGAAAGATGACCAAAACTTGCTAAGCAATGCAGGTCTGTGGGGCTCAGTGGCCCATCTCAGAGGTGAAGGAATCCCCCCCTCCCCAAGTAAAAGGACTTCCAAATCCCTGCCCCCATATCAGCAAAAAGGGGAGGCATGAATGGCCAGCATAAAAACAAGACAGTTGCTCTCTTGGTGCATCTGGAAAGCCCTAGCTTTTGAGGGACACAAAACCTAGGCATCCTGGAGGGAGGGCCAGCTTAGAGTTAGGAATGAGGAAGCACCCCCATGTGCCAAGGCCTGTGTTAAACCCTGGGAATACAAATGGAGCCATGAGATGGCTCTGGTTCTCCAAGGGCTCACATTTAATTGAAGGAGACAGCACACCTTGAAATATTCACGCACGGGGGAAGTGAAAGAGAGAGCCTCATGGCACTGGGGTGGGGTCATGGAAGAATGCTTCTGCCCCATCCTGATGGGCTCTGGCACCCTGGAGGGTTCCTAGGAAGACAGCCTTCGAATTCCTCCTCTGATACTAGGCCTGGAGTCAGGAAGAGCCAAGTTCAAATCTAGCCTCAGGCACCTGTACTAGCTATGTGACTTCACCTCTGTCACCCCAACTTCCTAATCTGTGAAGTGGGGATGATAATGACAAGTACCTCCCAGCCTTGTAAGGATAAAATGAGATAATATTTGTAATGTGCTCGGCAAAACTGAAAGCACTTTATAATTGAGAGTTATTATTATCATTAATTTATTATGGGCAAGTCTCTTAACCTCTCAACGTACCAGCTAATGCTTCCTGAGGCAATATCCAAAGGTGATATGCCTATGTGTATTGGTAGCGGATCTTTCCACATTAATGAAGTCATAGTTTATCCTCCTCCCCCTAAATCTGGCTCTCAGGGTCACTTTGTGGGAGACAACAGAAGGCCACACCTGCGTGGTGAGAAAGGCTTAAACGTGAGGTTCTTAAATGGGCGGTTCTTGGAGGAACACTTGGAATCGCCCTGTTCTCTTTGCCTGCATCAAAGCCATCAGACTCAGGCCCATGGCCTGTACCTCACTAGGATACTTCCTCTTTCCTCCCAATTTATTTGTTCTCCCTCCTTCCTTCCTCCATCCCCACTCTACTCGTCCACCCAAAGGCTGGGTGCTGGCTCCCTACCAGGGGTCCCTGGAGGGAACCTGACTTTCTGGGCTTGATCTACACATAAGCCATAATCCTAACCCTTACCCCATTCCCTGGGTGTCAGCAGCTGCTGACTCAATAAAACAATTGGGTGAATCCCGAAAACCACCCCTGAAGCTAATTGTCCATGGCCTGAGCCAGTCTCTTCCTGGAATAGTTTGCATTCTTTGGGAATTTCCCAATTGCTTAAGGCTTTAGCTCAGACCTTCTCTAAATGGCTGCAGGATAAAATGAAGAGGCTACAAATCTGATCCTTTTAATCTCTCCAGAGGTCCCCGATGGATGTGACGATGCTTCAGACAGTAGTTCCAATATTGTCTCTAGGTCAGAGACTCTCCTTGTTCCTTGGAGAAACAAAAAGGATGTTCAATTCCGAAGGTAGCTCTACAGGTGAGGAAATGTGTTTGCCGATCCCTGTTCCTAACAGTTGCACTCACTAAGGGCACTGAGACCCCACCAGCTTCATCCCAATCACACGCTCTCGGTAATCCAGAGCCAATACCAGACATTCTGCTGCCCGGCCCGTCCTCTGCATCTCAGACCAGTGGTCTCTTCACCTCTTCTTGAGTACCCCCAGTGAGGCTATGCCCCTGCCTCCAGGCCACTCTTGGTTAGGACATTGTCCCCAATCTTTCCCTTCAACTGGCCTCTCTGAAGCTTGGCCCCATCACTCTGGCGTCTGTCCTCTGGAGTCAAGCAGAAAAAAGATCTGTCTGTCTTCTCTTCCACTATCTGACTTTAGATCACTTGATGGCAGCTGCTGTCCCTTTGACATCGTCACCAAATCTGTCTCCTACGAAGCATTGCACAGAGATCCCTCAAATGGAGACCCAGAGCAATCCTTGTGTGGCAGGGGCTCAAGGTCCCTCTGCAGCCTGGCGGCCACCCTTTGGATATTCAGCAGCTGCTCTGGTTCCTTCGTAGGCACTGTCAGAGGGTCTGGGCTAAAATCCCAGTGGCTTTGCTGTGTCTCCTTCTAGCCCTCCCCCCCGAAGGCTCTCTGTGGCTTTTCTCCATCCAGCTGACCACGTCCTACCCCCCCCCCCCCTTGGGCTCTCATTCCACCTCCCAGTGTCTGCTTCTTGCCTGCAGCAGGGTGTGTTAGACTCAAAAAGAAACAGATCTCTGAGGGCCATCCAAATGAATGTTGCCTGCGATTTTGGTAAACATTTCCTATGTCCATTTTAAGCTGGTTCTTAGGTCCCAAGCCCTGAGCCTGATATCTCTGACTACTGATTTCCTAGGTTGGCTTTTAAAATCTTTCATTCTCCAACTCATCTTCCTTTCCATACATTTCCCTTGGTTCCCTGGTGTGCTGTCCACATGCCTGCTGCTTTCTTCCTGTCTCTGGCTCTGTGTCTTTGCACAGCTGTGCCTCATGCCTGGAATGCCCCTCCCCCTCTCTCCTCTCTTAGAATCCCTGGCTTCAGTGAAGATCCTTTCCTGCAGCGCCAGCTACATCTCACGTCATCTTTCAATGCACGCTGTGTATGGGTTGCTTGCTGATTTAAATGTCTGCTAGACTGAATGGCTACTGAGTAAGATTCTGTGGTTCAAATGACAGTAGAAGAAACAATAAGAACACATCCATACTTCTGTGGGAATGTAGTCATGGGACAGCAAAATAGTGTAAGGAACCAAAGGCTTTTAGGGGACTCTTCATGTCTGTATGTGACAGATGCTCTTGACCAGAAGAGGACTAGTCACTCCAAGATCCAAGGTAGTCAAAGCATCACCTGGGTAAAAAAAATAGACTCATTTGGGAGGAAAATGATGGGAGAAGAGAAGCAGTGTCTTTGCAAAGTAGGGCCTCTACATGAAGGGAGGGATGAATCTTTTGAAAGATGAATCTGAGAGTCCACTAAGCCAACTTGTCCCTGGAATATTGAAAGATGAACAAAGCCCCCAACAAATGGAACACAAGGAATATCACAAATGTACTAGTATTTTATAACAAGAAACTTTCATGATCTCTGACAGTGGAAAGCAGAAATGGTATTTGAGAAAACTAAGTAGGGAAGTAGGACCAGACTACTGATGCACAGATGGGATTCATGATGGATACCACAAATTAGGAAACCACTGAGAGAACGGTTTTTAGAAGATGTTTTACCAAGAGTAAAATGCCAAATGATTTTTTGAAATGGTGACCACACAGAAAGGTTATTGAAAGAACACAAATGGTCACTGACCTGCTTCCTCATCTCTAAAAGACCTTCATGTGAATGTTCTGTATTTTTATTGAAGGTGTCCTTAATGACCACATAAGGGCCTACCCACCAGAAGGAACCGTCACCACCTTTAGACAGAAAGTAAGGGACTGAGGGTAACTATTTCTCTATGGCCATCTGGTGTCTACAAACTTATTCTTTAGAATATTTTGGTAATTGTATTTCACTCTGTTTTCCTTTCTAATGCTATGTATTTAATTTTGTGCGTCTAAAAGCATTATTGTGAGAAAGGGCCCATACTTTATCAGCCTGCCAAAGGCATCCATGACACAAGAATGGTTAAGACCTTTCCTTATACAACACCTGTAGTCTGGACACTCCAGCTCTATCTTTGATTCCATTGGTGTGATCGTATAATCGGCTAAATCAAAAGTTGAAACATTACCAATCTAACAGTCCCTTAGTTCTTTAAATGTCTCATTTTTGTTCTAAGGAAAACATCTTCCTGAGCACCCCTGGCTGGTCACTCTGTGCACATGCAGTATTGTTCCTAAATTCACCTGAAGAGAGATTAATGCCTCTGGCTCCCGACTCTAACGCTAATCCTAAGCCTTGGTTCTTTTCCCACATGTATTTACAGCATCTTGCATGACCTGCCTCTGATGCTCATTTTCTATATGACTCGGGTCAAGCCACTCTTGAGCCTATTTCCTCACCTGTACTAGAAGACATTGGCAACTGCTATGATGCCTTATTGATCTAAATCTAGGATCCATCCAATTGTAGAAAGAGAATGATGATTTTTCCAGGTCAAAACACTAGAAAGTTGAGGTTTCTTGCTGGGTATGGTTCCAAGTAATAAAGGAAGGCAGTTGGATCAAGTGGGAGGGCAACGGTGTCTTTGCCTTCCTTGTCTTGGATCAGAATCATCTAGATCAGAATACTTGGAACCATTAGTCAGAGAGGTGGTAGTAAGTTTCAGATCCTAGGTCAGAGAGCTGTCCTGGACTGAGGGCTGAGAATTAGATGCAGCCACAGGAAGTGCTCACTGTAGACTTGATCTTAGCCTCCTTAGGATGGCAGCTCTTAGCTTGGCTGTGGATGAATAGAGCTGTCTGGCTAGATGTATTAGGGGTAAGGTTAGGGTTTCAAATTGTTGTCCTGTAGCAAAGTCAAGGGGACCAGGGCCTCCAAGGCCATCAAATGCATTTCAGTTCTCAGGAATTCATGGAAGGTGACCTTTGACCTTTTATTCTAGGTGATTTTCTAGCTTCACTTCACCTCCATTTTCTCCTCCATAAAATGAAGATAATAACAGACCCACCTCTAAGGATTGCTGTAAGGTCCACAGGAGCCAACATGGGAAGTGCCTTAAGGCTTTCATGTTTATGATTATTATTAGGACTTCCATGTCTGATGGCTAGTCTTGTTCACTGGCCTTATTTTTCCATCTTTCTCCTCTAATATGTTATACCAGTGAGGTAGATTTCCAAACCTTTGTTCCAGCAAAGAGAGCTGATCAATCAATAAATTAGTCGATAAGTATTCATTAAGTGCTTACAATTGCCAGGCACAGTACTAAGTTTTGGACATATAGAGACATATAGAGAAGAAGCACGAGTCCCCTCCCCCAACCCCTCAAAACTCCTGCTTTTAAGGACCCTTCCATTCTGATGGATGAGACCACCTAAACCAGTAAGAGCCAACACAATAAGTACAGAGCAGACTGGGGGGTGGGGATGGAACTAGGAGTTGGGCCAATTAGAAAAGACCTCCTGGAAGAGGTGGCCTGTGAGCGTGGGGACTGGGGATTCTAAGAGTTGGGAGATCACCTTCCTGGCAAAAGCCGGATGAAAGTCCAGGGAGGAGATGAGGATTGTCTTGGAGGAGCAAAAAGTGGGTCCTGAAGGTGACAGACTTTTTCATGGTGGTTAAGCCTCTGTAGGAAATGCCATTGATGGAGGGAAATATCTGGGCTGTCTTTTCCTGTATGTTGTTTGGTTTAAGTTTAGGGGAAGCTTTGGCACTTGGGCCCAGGGCAAGGCTGGGGAACCTGTGGCCAATGTGACCTGAAGGCCCAGGGCCTTCTCCAAATGGAGGTACTTCTAATTTTCTGTTAACTTTGGCTTTTGGTTGTGCTAGTTAGATATTGGTCTCTCTGCACTCACACAGATTGTTCTGACCCCACTGGTCTTGTCTGGCCTTTGAAGAAACAGCATTTCCCTTTTCCTGTTTGAATATTGGTCACTCACTCTGTTCACAATGAAGAAGAGAAGGGCAGGAGCCACAGCCCTCTTTCTTTTTCTAAATCCACCCCACTATTCCAAGGTGCTTTTCTAGAACCTTTCTGAGGGCAAGTCACAAACAGTAGGACAGAAAGAGAAAGGGCTTCTAGCCCCTTCTGGCCCTCGCTCATTAATTATCCTTCATCAGGGTTTACTGAGCACCATGGAATGGCACCCCATCTGTGGAGTGCCTGGCAAACCCAGAAACAACCCAGTGATGGGGGCCGCCATGTTGTTGGCTCAGTTGGAATCCATCTTTATGTTTCTCCTAAATCCTCTCTCACAGATGGTGCATAAGCTGTGATTCTCTTCATTTGGGTCTACTTAATTTCCTTCATCATCCTGAGCCCTGGAGGAAGAGATGAAGAAGTAGCCAATGTAACTGTTTGCCTCCTTCTCCAAGGTGAGCCTGGGAAACATCCTTCCAAGGAGTCATGACTTCCCCTGTGCCCTGGCTTCCTTTGTCACGAGGATAGTTCCAATCTTCTGAGAACACCTCAGTTCACCAGTCTTTGGACAACAGAGCTCACACCGGGCATAGCAACAGTGGCTATTTTTAGACTCTCTAAAAATCATCGTCCTTGTAGTCTGAAGATGTGGTAGGATTGTAGGCCATTTGGCAGCAAAGGGTTGGACTGCTTTAGACATCATAGAACATAATTATAATCAAATAAAGTTCCTTGGTAATATTTACATGTAAATAAATGGGTCTCAATTCAGGCAAAATGAGATCTTTTCTGTCCTTTCCTTGGGGGCAGCTGGTTGTCACAATGGATCAGGGCTGGAATCCAGAAGATCTGAGTTCAAATCCAGCCTGACTAGCTGTGTGACCCTGGGCAAGTCACTCAACCTCTGTTTGCTCCAGTTTCCTCAGCTGTGAAATGGGGATGAATAGCACCTACCTTCTAGAGTCGTGGGGATTCAATGAGATAGTAGGTGTAAAACACACAGAAAATACTTTATAAATGTTAGCTAACAGTATGATGTTTCGCTTCTGTATTCTGTTGGTGGATTCAATCTCATTTTCATTCGCTCCTAAATGGTCCTCATCAGTATGTAAATATTTTTCCCCTTGGGGTATGCTTTTTTCCCACTGAGAAAAATTAATTTTAATGCTGTATCATTTGATTAAAATGTAATGCACCCTTTTTGGAAGCCCTGCCTTTCAGCCCAGCTCTTAGAGAGCCCTCTCCCATTCTAGCTGAGCAATGAAATCACAATCTAGCCCCCTCCTAAGGCTTGCTCTGGGCCTCTTCTACCCTAGAAACAGAAGCCAACCATAGCTAGGCCACACTTGGGCCCTAGCTTTCTAATCAAAATTGGGGGTGACTCGGTCTGCAAAGGGGAAGGGAAGCCCGGGAGAGCCAGAGCCCAGATTTCTGGAGGTGGCTCTAAGTCCCGTGACCAGGCCACATTCCTCAGCTATTCATCTCATAGCGGTGAAGTAATCCCGAGTGCAGAATTCAGTCCACCTCCTCATTAAACGTCCACCAATCAGGGCTGGCCTTTGCTTGCCAGGGGTGGTCTGCTGAGGGGCTGACAGAGGAAGAGACCTGGGCCCAAGATGCTCCTTTGGTCACCCAGAGAGACCACTGGCCTCGATTTATAGGTGATTTGTGGGCCTTGCTAATAAATGCATAAATCATACCTTAGCTCAGGCTCGCTGCATTAGAGCCTTTGGGGAACTTGCCCGTGGCGGAGATCTAGGCCTCTCTGGTGGAGACCAATAGGAGAATCGCTTCACTCCATTGCTGGGTCCATGTTCTTTATAAACATTCCCTGATTTCTATTTTGTTACTAATTTGGACAAATGGGTTTTCCTGGATGAGTACTATTTCCCATGTGTGTTCATACTGGAGCTGCTATTTGCATTTAGGGAGTCAAGCCTTAGGTGTAAAGCATGGGGTCCCCACCTAACACACTAACATTATTTAAGGGAGGACATAGATAGAGTTATAGCCCAGTGCCTCCTCTCTCTGAGACAGCAGAGTGTCTACTGGTCCCACCTTCTTGCTTTTCTGTCTTTGGGAAAGGGTGGGCCCAGGCACAGAAGAGGCTAGAGATCTCTTTGGCTTCCTCTTGAGTCACCCAAACACAGCCTCCTCATAGCACGGCCCCCCTCTCTCTAAGGTATTGGAGTCAGCTTCTGTGGCAGGAGAAAATAGGTACCCCAGAGAAAGTCTCCAACTCCTCAAAAACCAGTAAGGCCATGGAAAAATAGGAGTGAGCCCTCTATGGCACTGTTGGGTCGGAGTAATGAGGAAAACCACCGTACGATACCACCAGGCCAAAGGAATCTTGGGAGAGAAAAGACTCCTTGGTGGCCTCAGTGGCTGCTTGGTCCTGGGTGCACCTGCCCACCCAGTCCTGCTGTAGGGCTCAGCCACTCCGACTGCCGACTGGCCCCTCCAGTGCTGCTAATTCCAACTTGGCTAGCAATGCCACACTTTTGTGGCACCAGGCTTTACTATTAGAAGGGGCCCATGGCCAGCGAGAAGCCTGGAAGATGGATCTAAGTACTGCAGCATTCGCGGGCCAGGAGGATAAGAGGAAAGGCGGTAAAGGGCTTCGGGTCGCAGCATCTTCCCGTGGCGACAGGGTGACTGACAGAGCGGAGAAGGCCACCTGCCTCCTCTATGGGTTTCGAGACAATCTCTGCCCACATTCCCAACAGCCTAGTTCCATACTCTCTCCCGGTCTAAGAGGGAAGCTGACGAGAGGCTGGGCGTGGGGTGGGGGTGGGGCAACCCCTGATACTGAGGTCTTCGGCAAAGTGAAGCAAGAGGGACACGGGAGATCCGGGCTACTCCCTGGAGCACCACCCCGCCCCCGGCCCACTGTGAGCTAGTGGACAGGCGGCCGAGCCTGGGAGAGGGAAGGCGAGGCAGGGGCTAGCCTGGACGTTTTGTCAGAGGTTCCCAGAGGGGAGGGAGAATGCGGGGCTTGAGGGTGGTGGGGCTCCTCCCCCCAACCCTTCACTTCCAGGATAGCCGTGGCCGGGTTGCAGTAGAGCTTGGCCCAGGCTGGGAGGCATCTAGTCGGGCAGCCACCTGGGGGTAAGGAACAAGCCAACGGTGTAAAGGCAGAACCTCCCAAAGTTCTAAAAGGCAGCCTCCAGAGTAGGCCTCGTGGCGCAACGGTAGCGCGTCTGACTCCAGATCAGAAGGTTGCGTGTTCGAGTCACGTCGAGGTCAGCGTTAGTATTCCGTTTTAGGCTTTTTGAACCTTCGGCGAGGCTCGGCAGTCGCAACCCTAACCCCCCCCCCCCCCCCCCCCCCCCCCCCCCCCCCCCCCCCCCCCCCCCCCCGCCCCGAGCCGTTGTCATCCAGGTCCCTCGGCCTTTGCTCACACCTGCACCCCTTAGGCGTGCATCCTCCGCTCAAACCGTAACGCAGCTTCGCGCGTGCCTCCTCGGCCTGGTTCTCCAATGCCTGCACCCCATGAGGGTACCGCGGCCTCTCCGGGCATTCTCTCATCTCTGGGGCCAACCCTCTGAACGAATTTTTAAAACAGAAAAAGCGAAAGTTCAGCAGAACCTCCCAAGATCTTGTGAAAATCGGATGTGAGGCAATCATCTCCGCCCCTCGCCCCCCCCCCCCCCCCCCCCCCCCCCCCCCCCCCCCCCCCCCCCCCCCCCCCCCCCCCCCCCCCCCCGTTCACCTTTGCCAGGCAGGAAAAGGACGAAGGGGTTTCTCGTATTTTGGCTTTGGGGCCAGGCCACTACTCTTCCTGGCTCCAAGCGCCTCGGCCCCTTCATTTTTCGATAGCTGCCGTCGTGGCCGAGTCTCCAGGGCTTTTGGGAGGGCCCGCTGCCCTGGGTCTGGCACCAGAGTTGTCCAGTCTTCTGGTACTGAGGCCGGTCCCTCCCAGGGAGGCCGGCTTCGGGACTTTGCTCCTTACCATCCCTAAGTAAATGTCAGTAGTAAGAGGGCACCCAAAGGGCCCTCGAGCCCCGAGGCAGAGAGGGAGGGAGCCCTAAATCCGATAGGAAGAGCAGGGCAAGTAGGCTCAGGCTCCCTTAGGAAACAGTCCTTGAGGGAGGGGTAAGGAAACTATTTTGACCCAAAGGAGCCAAAATGGAGCTTGAAAAAGCAAAGTAGCTACCAGGGGTGGGGTTCGAACCCACGAAAGCAATCGCTCATTGGATCTTAAGTCCAACGCCTTAACCACTCGGCCACCCTGGTATCAGTACATTATTTGTGTCCAGTATCACCTACAATAAGTTCCTTTTTGTTAGTCAATATGGCAGACTGTCATTTTACAGTAGATTTCCAGCAGGCAACTGAAATATTCCTGGGGTGAGGGGTGGTGGCAGGTGAAAGAAAGAAGGAAGTAATGGAGGATCAATTGATTGGCATAACCTAGATATAGCGTTCTCCTTCCTATAGATATACACAACGACTTTGTATCATTTTCACTAACTTTTTGATAGTAAAGGAGATTATTATCCTTTATGTTCTACGATAAAGTTTGCCTCATTGTCACGTGATCAACAGCGGTTTGAATTAGAAGGATCCTTTGATTTGTAGCATAGTAATTTCTGTATCTGTTTTTATTAAAACACAATCTTGACTTCTTATATCAATTAGAGTTAACAGGAATTACATTACTAAAAAAAAAAATGTCTGGTGGAGGCTGTGATTTTCTGAAGGGCTCAAAGTGTAACCTTTTCTCTATTTCCTATGAAATCACTCAAAGGTTAAGTCTATTTCTTCTGTTTTCTTCCTCAGTAACTCTTACCATAATTTATAAGCTTCACAGGAAAACATTAAATTTTACTTACTTTTCAGTTGTTTTCTGATTTTAAAACAAGCCTTTCTCTCTGTGGGAACCCTATGGGATTTGTCTCCAATCTGGAAGTCTCAGTGTAGGAAACAGGGCTCACCTCACTTGGTGTCTTCAGGTTGGTTGTTTAAAAGCAGTAAACAACTGAAAGGTAAATAAATTACAACTTTACTTACTTTTATTCTTTTGGAGAGAGAAAGCTGAAAGTGGTCTAACATTTTCCTGTTCTGCCTTTTAATCAGGAAAAAAAAATCCTATGTCCATCCTGCAATAAATTTGCCATTCCCTTTTAGTGCCATTTTTAAGGGTATCTTTTGCACAGAAAACTTTAGATTCATAGACTGAGAAACTGAAACTGCTTTGGGAAAAGTGATCTAATTTCAATCCTTAGTTCTCCAACATATTACTTTGATGTTAAGTAGCAAACGTATTTCATTTTTTGAACTAACCTAATAGATCTGCCAATTTTTGTTTTCATCAAACTTTACAATGTTTTATTCCTATTTAAACCATCTTTCTATACTGGTACCCCTCCCCCAACTCATCAAAATATTCATTAAGACATTCACATCATAATTTAGAAATTTTCAGCAGAGAAAAAATTTTTAATCACAAATTTAGTCTCTAGTTGTTTTTTTTTTTTACCTTTTATCTCTACAATTACCAATGTGGCCAGTGTTAGAAATATACAGAGAAAAGAGAGGCTTGTCTTTTCTGAAGACTTTTGGAAGTTTCACTTTTTAGTCTTTTTTCCTTGGCTGATCAAACTAAAAGAAACAGCTAGGTTGAGTTGTTTTGATATGGAAACAAAACAAACACTTGGAAAACTTTGCTGGCTTAGATCAGTGCAACACCCAGAAAAGACAGACACCCTCATACTCTCATACTGTAAATTTTTAAAACATACTCCCAGTGTCCCCTTTTTATTCCTGTTCTGTAAATCTCTCTTTTTCTTTCTGCAATCTCTAGTGAAATGCTCCCTTTTGTGGCAATGAAAGCAAACCCATTCCTGAAGGTTTTGTGGCAAAGTTCAACAAGGAGTCTGAGGCACTTGGACAGTTGGCAAGATCGGCAGAGGTTTCTGCCTAGGTTTCTTCTTTTCCTTATCTCTTCCTTCATATTGGGTAATTTCTGGGGTAACAAGATCGAGTTTTAAGAATGTCATTTTTCTGGGCTAGATGACATCAGCTATAAAATTCTTTTGAAAAGGAAAACCATCAGCAGTGGTCCCTGTTATCCAAAAGAGGTTATATCTCTTACCACTATAGAAAGAATAGGGTAGAAGTGTAAATAAGGGGCAGCTAGGCAGCACAGTGAGTAGAGCACCGGCCTTGGAGTCAGGAGGACTTGAGTTCAAATGTGACCTCAGACACTTGATACACTTACTAGCTGTGTGAGCTTGGGCAAGTCACTTAACCCCAATTGTCCTGCCTTCCCACTTCCAAAAAAAAAAAAAGTATAAATAACAAGTTGGAGGGCACCCACAGTCGTCAGAACTGAAAAGTCAGGGGCAGATCCTTTAAAGAGTAGTGGGGTCGCCATCTCCCTTCAGACAGGGCTGCCCTGAAACAAATGTACACACAATTGATCTGTATTGAGTGAGAATGTTCAGTGGTCATTTTTAGTTTCTTTAATGTGCAATAATCCAAAGTGTCAAATTTAGGGTTAGGCTTCCCATAGGAACAGAGAAGTTAAATTCTTACACATTTTCCCACTGAAGCCTATATAATCAAATCCAAATCTGATCTATAAATAGAGACCAGATACAATTCTCAATCAATAATTAAGACAAAATAAAGTGGGATATCAATTTTCAATTTCACAGAACCTTTTTGCCCAATGCCTGTCTGAAATAACTCGAAGCAAAGAAGATGTTTCACCCCTGGCTTATAGTATTACTTTCAATACTCAGTGACACTTAGCATGGAACGTGGGAATGCCACTAACCTTTCACTACTCAAAGATGAAGGTGGTAAAAGTGGCCATCTCATTTCTACCTTTGCTTACTGTATTTAGCCACCATTACCTTTGAAGGCAATTAAGTAAGCAGCTGATTTGACAAACAGAGCCTTAAAGTGTACAGTTAATTGCCAGGGATAAGGACAAATCACCCTCAAGGCCATAATCTACCCGGCCATTCAATCATTCCATGTTGAAGTTAGGTATCCCTTGGCAGTTTCAAGAAAATCGTTGGGCACAATTCACGTCTCGTGACCACATCACATCTGACAAAGGAAGAAGAACAGATGTATGCTGTCATATGTGAATCTTGAAGCAAATGATCCCTAGAGTCCCTTTCAGCTCTGACATTCGATGGTTCTAAGACATGCCAGCCATCTTAGGACATTCTTTGGGTTGTGACCTGGCAGATTCCAAGTCATGCTCAAGTCATCAACCTAGCAATTTTCTACCACACAAAAGAAAAAGTGAGTTTGACAAACAAAACTACCCAGCAAAAGTGTGTTCTTTGAAGTGCTGGTGGGAGTGAATCAGTAGAAAAGCATTTATTTAAATACACTATGCTCTTGTAAGGTCAAGTTCAGTTCTGACATTCTAGGTTTCTAAGATTATGTAACAGCTTATGAGTCTAAGGAGAGTCTTTCTTTCTTGACTTGGCAGGTTCTAGGTATTCACTGGAACAGAAAGCCCATGATTGGTCAGGTGGGGAAGCATGGTCATAGCTTATTCCTCTAAGAATTTGTTCATGGATGGTTATCTGCTGCTAATGCAGAAAAAATATAAAAAAGGATTCTAAGGCTAAATCTGTAGTAACAGAAAGTGTTTCTATACTTTTTTACTTCACCCCATTAAAGAACGACAGGCTTAAAAAAAAAACAACTTTTTTCATGGAGAGAGTTGCATGGGAATTGAAAAACAGAAAACACTGGAGAGCAATGTATGTCTCATTCTTAGTCTTTACTGAGCTTCTCTTACCGTCCTTACTGCTCACCCTCACGTGGCCAAAATCAAAGCAACTTTTAAAGAACTCCTTCACAGAAACTTATCTCAATAAGAGAATCACCAGGAATCCCCCAATTCCTTTTCATTGGGGTTGGTTCACTCTGATTTTCTTGTACTCTAAAAACTGAACTAAGAGAATTCAGGAGAGGATCATGTTAGCTAAAAAATATGTCGTCCCACCTCACTCCCCACCCCACCCCCAATCCTGGCCCCCGTCCCTGAGATTTTTCAAATGTGGTATCAAGACCTAGTCCTAATAATCTCTAAATCATTTACTGGAGGTGCTTAACCACGGTGCTATCCTTTTTGCTCCATTGAGACAAATCAGGGAAAAAAAAATGTAAACCTGCACTCTGAGTCTTCTGCCTTTTCCTAAGACAGATATTTCCTGAGCTTCGGAAGAGGGATACTCTCACCCCACGCTTCTAGAGTTTTCTTTTGTTAAAAGAGATAACTCTTAAATTTCATCCAGTCCTAAATCTCTGACACACTGATATCACCAATTGAAGTCCAATGTTATTAACTAAAGATTAAAAATAAAAAATACACTTGACTCTTTTCAAAAGCAATCATCGAACCACTGGGTTCTTCCTTTAAGAAAATATTTGTCATGTAAGAGAAATGATATTTATAAGTTTAAGTTATTATATAAGATGCCGTCACTATTTTCCAATAATGTTGGGAACTTCTACATATGTTTTTTTTACAAGATCTCAGAATTATATAATTTAACATGTTTTTCCATACACATCTAGAAATACCTAGTCATCTGCCTGCCCTGGCTACCAAAAAAATGGATCCCATGACAATAAGTGTATGGGAGTTGGTAGAGAGAGCTTCCAGCTGTGCCAGTAAGGCAAAATGGGCTTAGTTTAAGGGGTGCCCTTGAGGAGTTTGGCTTTTGTTTATTTTGTTTACTTTGAGTGAAAGGCTTCACTTCAGGAGTTTTGGCTTTTGTTTACCTTGAAAGTACTTTCACCTGTTAAGTGCTAAGCCCCAGGCCCAAAGCCCTATCAGGTGTGAAACCTGTGTGGGCGTAGATTAATGACTTAAGAGGGGCCAGCTCGGGAACCAATGGTCTCTGGTCTCTGGTTGTTGAGGCAGGGCTTGAAAACGCCCGAGGCTTGGCTTCGAGGAGAGGTGAGAAACTACAGCTGAAGCCAAAGCAGAGCTGACCCATGTGTGGACCCAGGAGTTCGAGCGAGGACTTGAGGCCAGTGAATATGATTTATGCCATCTTATTTTTCTGTGGCCTCCTGGTTACTCTTGTGAGGGGCCTACTGGGCCTGGAGGCTTGTGATCACAATATTGGAGTGGGGAGATTGGTTCGTGAATCTGTCACTCTGGGGCCTAAATAAATGTTTTGATGCCATCTACTTAGAGAATTCTATATACCTTGCAATTTTGAACCATTCAAATATATATATGATCCTTT
>CM053624.1:104007-122890 GCA_028646595.1 Phalanger gymnotis | reverse complement strand
TCCCTCTGCCACTTTGTGGGTTCTGCAGCTCTAAAATTGGTTCAGAGCCATTGTTTTATAGGTTTTTGGAGGAACTTGGTGGGGAGCTCACGCCAGTCACTGCTTCCCAGCCGCCATCTTGGCTCCGCCCCCGAGAGGAGCCTACTTGTAACAAACAGTTGGGAAACCACTCGATATCTTGTCATCCTTTTCTAAAACTCTGCACATTAGGTGTGCCTACTATATTCAAAGTCCAGGCTAGGACCAGAAAGGGAAATGGGACTTGTTTCCTTTCCCTGAGAATTCTAACTTTGGCCTGGGTTGGTTTGCTCTGATTTTCTTGTGCTCTGAAAACTGAACTAAGAATTTAGGAGGGAATTCATGTTAGCTATTTTCAAAAACTGTGTGTGTGTGTGTGTGTGTGTGTGTGTGTGTGTGTGTGTGTGTGTGTGTGTGTTTCAATTTGATTTTTGGACTGTCTTAAAGAGGAAGAGAATGGGAGTCTTTGCAGAGACATGTATTTCCAATATTGACTCTCAGAGCTGAGATTTGCCCAAACAAGAAACGTGGCCTTTTAAAGGCCACAACAGACAAGTCTAACTGACAGCTCATGTGCTGAAAGGTTTTGGGACCCTAGTGAGAATAAGCAAAGAAGTGGTCTCTCTGCCCCTGGCAATGGTCTTTCTAGCCCAGAAACATTCTTGTCGCTAGCACATGCAGATCAGCAACATAGGATTTGCCAAGCTACAGGATGCTAATGGGGTTGGACATTTTCTCTCTTTCTCTTTCTTCATAAGGTTCTAAAAGGCAATAAAAGCTAAGCCTTAACTGGAACCTCAACTTGACTGCCATAGGCCAACCTAACGGCTAATATCTTTGTAGTGAAGAGATGCGTGTTGCCAATATCCATCAATGACTTGGCAATCTGAATTATGAGAGTGAGAAAATAGGATTGGATATGCAGAAAGGAAAGGGACAAAGTGAGTGAAAATTTTCAGATTGTAGACAGGGGACAAAAGCTAGCAGAACATGCAATAAATGAAGGATTGGTCACTTAAGGTGAAAAAACAAATTCAGAGCTCTTTGAGGACCTAGAAGATGCATTTGTTAGAGGCTTGTCAGTCTTCTTGACATTTGATTATGGACTCAGGTGATACTTGGTCTCTTCAGAGCAACTTAAGTGTTAAGAACATCAGAGACACTATAATTGCTGAGAATCAATTTAGAATTGATGTATTGGGTGGGGGATGGGAATAAGCATTTATGTAGTACGTAGTACATACCAGGCATTGTGCTAAGCACTTTACAAATATTATCTCATTTGATCCTCAAAATTCTGGGAGGTGTTGTCTTTGAACTTTGTATTGCTGAGAAGGACTCATGATGGAAAGAGCTATCTATATCCGGAGAAAGAACTATGGAGTTTGAATGCAGATTGAGGCACACTATTTGCTCTCTCTCTCTCTCTCTCTCTCTCTCCCTTTTTTTTTTTTGGTTTTGTTTCTTCTTCCTCATGATTCCTTCCATTGGTCATAATTCTTCTTTACAACTTAACTATTGTGTAAATAAGTTTAATGCGAAGGTATATGTAGAAGATATATCAGATTCCATGCCGTCTTAGGGGGGAGGGGGAAGGGGAGGGAGGGGAAGAAAATCCGGAAATCAAAAACATGCAGAACTGAGTGCTGTGTTGTAAACTAAAAAAAAAAAAAATCTTAATTAAAAAAAACATAAAGAAGGATCCCCAGATACAACAACAACAAAAAAATTCTGGGTGGTAAGTGCTGTTATTATCCCCATTTTACATTTGAGGAAACTGAGGCAAACAGAAGTTAAGTGACTTGTCTAAGGTCACACAGCTATTAATTGTCTGAGCCTGGGTTTGAACTCATGTTTTCCTGACTACAAGCCCACTGTGCCACCAACTGCCTCTTAACTGCCTGTTTAGTTGATTTATAGCTAGAAGTGAGGGAAATCTACATTCAGTGACAATTAATGACATGTTATTGAAAATAGAACAGCTAATATGAAAAATATTGAAGGAAATGAATTTTATTTTAGTTCCTCACTTTACATCCAGGAGTGATCTTCAATCAGTAAATACAGGCTTAAAACTGTTTTTTAGGCGGCATCAGCTTAGAGAAGCATTTGTTCCTAAAGTTGGGAATTCTCTTCCCTTCCTTTATCTTTGTTTCTCTTCCTTTCTTTTCTCTTCCTCCTTTCTGTTCCTTTCTCCTCTTTCTGTTCCTCTTTCTTTTCCTTTCTCCACCTAGCTATCTTTCTTTCTGAGTTAGGAAAAGGGAGGAGAAATTGACTAGGTCCCTAATAGAGCCCCATACTAAGAAGACAAAACTTCATCAAAAGATTTTATGAGTTTATTTTATAAACTTGAAAAAAGAGATTATGGAATCTTAAGAGTCATCCAGATCATGGCCTTATTAATTGGAAGTGTTTGATTAGAGTTCTATAATTTTGACCCCACTAAGACAAACCAGAAAAACTGTTCCTACTAGCTCCAAATCTGATTTTTGATCCTTGCCATGACCTTACATGTTACTGTCCACAAATTAAAAATGAAAATAAGTGGGCAGCTAGGTGGCACAGTGAGCAGAACACTAGCCCTGGAGTCAGGAGGACCTGAGTTCAAATCTGGCCTCAGATACTTGATACCCTCACTACCCAATTGCCCTGCCTTTCTTCCTCCAAACAAAAAAAAAATGAAAATAGATGCATTTGTGCTGTACCAAATCTTTTAGAAAATAAAGGTCATACATCGGGAAAAAAAAATTGTCACAAGTTCATTATTAATAGCTAAGGGACCTCAACAGTCTTCCTTTACCCTTGGACTTCTGTTCTAGTTCTTTTGAGAATTTTAGCATCACGCAATGGATTCTTCCATCTTATGAAAGTATGGAAACATCTTATCATCTCCCAGCCTTAGTGAACTGCAAATGGCTCCCAGCTAGACAGGCTGAGGAGATGTGGTAGACAGCAAGAAGTCTTGCCCCAAAAGATCCTGTGGGAGCCACTCTGTTAGGGCATGATGGATCTCCACAAAGATGAAAGGCTCTCTAGAGCTGGAAAGGGAAAGCTGGACCTTTTCTCTTGCTGTATCCTGCCCAAATGGGCTTGGGTGTGGTCTTTCTGCCCATTTTATTGCTGTCCCAAAATGACTAAGGTCCTAAAGGAGGACTTTTAGAGACTCTGCTGGAAGTCCTCATCAAATCAATTTGTCGTTTGGAATTTTGTTTGAAGCCATTTTGTCCAATACCTTTCTGAACTAACTTGGAGGAACAAACCTGGGCTTTACCTGTGGTGGATAGTATCACTCCCCACGCTTGGTCACACTTTTAACAGAGCATTAGAAGCCTTTTACCCTGCCATTACTTAAGGATTAGTGCAGTGAAGTCTACTCTTTCCCCTCTTCTACTTTTTCCAATTTTTTACAGCATCTGTCTTTGAAGATCAGTCAGGTAAGCAGCTGACGTGACAACCAAAGCCACAGCCACATACTACTGGGTACAGTAAAAGCATAGGAACCAACTGCCCCTAAAGCCACCTTCTGCCCAGATATTCTTTCAATTGAAATGGTATCGCTTCCCAGATTTGTGAGAATCATGGCCCTTTCTTGATCTGACCATTTCCAGGTGATTCCTGCGTGTGAGCCAGGTGTGATCCCAGGTGAGCCAGGGGATAATTGTTCTCTTACATAGATCTGAGTCATTACAACTAATAATTATTTATCAATACAAACAACTTCTGCTTTTGCTAAATGGTAATTGGGTTAATCATTTTCCTAAATGGTTTTCTATTTCATATCATAAAAGAATAACAAGATTATGACAACTCGATTCATGGAGAGTATTTGCTATAAGAGAGAAAGTTTAAAGTAAATGATAGTAATGTGTATCTTTCTCAAAACTTCATTTACTCCTTGTGGATTGGTTCTTACCTATCTACAACTTTGGGACTATTAAATTAATCCTTCCCTGAATTGATTTCTGGTAATGAAGAATCCACAAATAGCTTGATTTGTCCAAGTTAAATGTCAGAATTTTAACATAATGAAATTGAATATCATGCCACATTCAGATTGAGAAATGTCTAATCATTAATCCACCCCATCTACCTAAAATTGGAACTTGTCTCAACAGGATAATGAAGATGGTAGAGACACTAACCCTATCCAAACAAGACCATGTGACTGACACTGTTAATTAGGCTATTCAGTTATTAAAACTCCAAGCATGAAATGGATCTACAAATTTTCAAGCTCTCTCGATGCAGAAAGGGAAAGTGGATCCTTCTTCCTTCCACTGTAATTCACAAAGTAGGCCTGGATTAGTGCCCTCTACCCAATTTCTTAAATTCCCAAAACAACTAAGGGAGTAAAAGAGGGCATTTCAAACTCTTATGCTTCCACCATCCACTTTTACTCCCTCAAAAAGTTGATTCATTATTTGGGGGTTAGCTTGGGTTGTTTGGGTAGTCCCTTTATTTCTTTTTCTGAGATGGGATTGCCAAATATCTCTATCAGATTTTCTCATAATTTGGGGGCAGGGTTAGATATTTTGAAGGCATTCCTCTATTGCTTTTATGTTCTCAGGTTTGTTAGAAGAAAAGTGTCCATATAATGTTGTGATTATTATTTTTATTTGTCCTGATTTTGCTGTGAATTCATCTGCTCATCTGCTGTTTTATCGATCTGATTTTCTGCTCCCTTCTTTTTAACTAGATTAGCTAAGGGTTTATCAATATTATTAGTCTTTTCAAAGCACCAGCTTTGTATTTCTATGTATTTTTTCTTTCTGATATATATTTCCCCTCTGGTGTTTAATATAGCCTCTTTTTAAAAATGTTTATTTGTTGGCTCTCTGATTTTTTTAAATGCAGATTCAATTGATTAATCTTCCTTTTCCTATTTTGTTAATGTGTGATTGTAAGGCTATGATTTTTCTCCTGAGAACTGCTTTTGTTCATCCCAGAAACTTTGCTATATAATTTCATCATTATTTTATTTTACATAGTTATTTTCTATTATTTGTTCTTTGACCCATACATTATTTAAGATTTCATTGTTATGTCTCCATTTGAGGTTGTATCTTTTATTTGTGGTCCCCACACCAACTTCTATTCTTACTGTATTATAGTCTATAAAGGACGGATTGACTGTTTCTGCCATTTCATATTTCTTTGCGATATCTTTGTGAATTAGTACATTGTTAACTTTTATCAAATTTCCATGTGGTGCAGAGTAATATATATATATATATATTTTTTCTTTTACTGTTCTATTTAGAAGATGCCACAAGTCCTTTAACTCTAGTTTCTCTTGTTCAGTTTCATATTTTCTCTTTTGCTTATTTTTCTGTTAGACTTATCCAAAACCAACGGAGGGATGCTAAAGTATCATATCTCTGTTGTGTTACTATCTATGTCTTCTTGAAGCTCAGATAATATTTCCTTTATAAAACTAGATGCCAAGGCACATGGAGCATTTAAGTTTATTACCGATACTGGTTCATTGTCTACGGTTCCTTTCAGCATATTCTAATTTCCTTGTTTATCCCTTTTACTTTTTGAACATTTGTTTTTGCTTTGTTTGATAGCACAACTTCTGCTTTTTTACATTCACTTGATACATGGTAAAACAAAATTTCCAGTGTAAGCAACAAATTATAGAGTTTTTTTTAACCTAATCTTGTTTAATCTCTTCACATTTATGATTTAGGGTTCTATTTTCCTCCATCTCTAGAAGTGTTTTATTAGAGTTATGATTTCCCACTCTTCTGCTGTCAATACAATGTCATATTCCTTCAGTCATTTTATTACTTTTTTTTTTTTTCTGAAGGTAGCCTTGCTCCTGCTGGCTCTCTTCCCTCTGCCTGATCTTCTCTTCTCATCTGTCACCCCTTTCTCTTTAGGGTTTTGTTAATCAGTTCTCCTCTCCTGATTTTATCTGGCTCCTTTCAGTTAGTCAACTCTATTCCCCTTCCTCTCCTCCCCTTCATCTAGTGTTAGTCATTAGTTTTTAGATTTGATTTTTTGCACCCCTCTTAAAAACGATTTTTCTCGCTCTTCACTATTTATCTTCTTTTTTCTATTTACTCTAGATTCTTATTCTCTGCTTCATGATTCTTATATTCATCTTGTCTCTTTTCTCTATTTGCTTCATATAATCAAGCTTCCAAGATGCCCCTTCTAGGCACTTCCTGCTACTGTCTTTTAGGGTTTATCCAATTGTGCCTTGCTCTCTGGACAATGCCAGTCATTGCAGGTGTCAGAGAGGTAGGGCCCCTTCCACAGATCTAGACCTTCTCCTGTTGACTTTTATGTTTCTTCTACCTTTTTTTCCCCAAAATGTCCTCTCTGTGTCCATGCTCTCCCACTCCTTCAGGTGCCAGCTGCCCCCAGAGGTTCCAATTCTCCCTTCCAGATCAAGCAGACTTTTTAAGCACCAAATACCCCAGTCCTCATCCAGTGTGAGGTCCTCATCTTCTTTTGCTCACAGGAGTGTTTTCAGTGGAACCCTCTCCCACCTTTAAAGTAAAGCCTCCTACCTTCCCCACCCCTTTCACTCTTTCCGTCTTCCTCCTCACCCACTCCCCTCTTCTCTTTCTGAGACCATATTGCTAACTCTTGATTTGACCTTGACTCCTCTCTGTCCCCCTTCTCTCCTCCCCTCTTTCACTTGTAGGCAAAAGCTTGTGAGAGTCCGTCCATAATGCCCCCGATGTGCCTCCTCACTGTTACCTTTCCCAGATTTTCCACCTTCCCATGGTCTTCTTGTGAGAATTTAGAAAGAAGTCTCTTTCTTACCGGGCTTCCTGTTGTCGTTGTTGCTGTCGCTGTCTGCATTGACTCCCTCCTCCTGTATTTCTGTGGTTGGAATATTGGAGAAGCGAATCATCTCTTCAGTTCTGGCTTTCTTTCTAAAAGTGTTTCCAGCTCTTCTTTATGATAGAATGTTCATTCTTTTTTCTTCACGTTTGAGCTCAGATCTGCAGTGTAGCTCCTGGTGGGCTGCATCCTGAGCTCCATTGTTCTTTGGAAGACATTATTCTGGCCCTCCTCTGTATTTGTATTTGATGATGGCTTTCAGAACCACTGTGTCTCTTGGAATTTTCAGCTTTGAGTTGTTTTTTTTTTTTCCTGGAGGTGATCTGGGAATTTTTTCCATTGGAATTTTATTTTCTATAATTGGAAGTTCTGGACAGCTCTCTTCTATTATTTCCTTCACTATGGTGGTAAGGATTTTTTTGGAGGTGAGGAGTTCACGAAGTGATCAAAGAGGACTAACACCTCTGGGGTAAAGACTTTCCTAGCCCTTTTCAGGGCTGCTCAATTACCTTTGGTGTCCACCTGTCACTCAGCTCTCACCTGTGGCTCCAAGAAGCTCTAACATGCACAGAGGCCACAGCTCAGTAAAAACCTCAACCAGGTTAAGGGTAACTGAGGGGCCTCAAGCCCTTTGGTGAGTGAGGGGGGTATCTACCCCAAGCATATTAAGACTTCCGCTGGTGGAATGGGAGGATGAGAACAATTTGTTTCAACAGCCATGAAAGGGCTCCTAGAGCTTGGTCAGACATCAAAGATGCCAAGGTCATTCACTGTATCCCAGGCCATCACCAGTCATCCTGACTTTTGTCTTGTCACTGGATTTTGACAACTCAGGAAGAGAGTGAGGCTGATGACTTTGAGGCCACATTTCCTTCTGTTATTACAGCTTTCCCTATTGATTTATCTGTCTATGTTCCATGTCTTTGAGATTTTTTTCTTCCTGGAATCTTTGGTCCTTTCAGTCTCCCCTGCCCCCAGCCCTTACTTTCCTTATCCCTTACTTTCTGACTCTCTCCTCTCTTATGGTGGTATCCTGGGGGTCTCAATCTCAAAACATCTCTGTCTCCTCCCATACCAAGCAGTTAATGGCTCCCTTTCTCATGACTTTTCTGTAGTCAGAACTGGCTCCAGTAGGATGCTGTCCTCTTGCCTCAGGCTTGGTGGAGTGCTGCACAGCTCTCAGCATGTGGTATTGGGTCCTGGTGTCCTGTGCCACCCCTTATTTCTTCATTCCTTAGTTCTCTGGCCCAGCACTAATAGTTCAGACCCAGCTTTCCTGCCACTGGAAAGTCAGAGCTTTTTGTTGCTGGTATTTCTGGGTTGTAGCCCTTTGGCTTTGCTCCTGAAGGACTGTGGTCAAGGTGGTTGTAGAAGTCTGAACAAAGTCTCCATGGCACTGGAAAGAAGGAGGGTAGACTGTGGCACAGAGATGGGTTTTGATGTAAGCCTGTGTTGTGTCTTTGGGTCTGCTAGTGCAGCGCCTGCTGGTAATGTGGGTGGTGGGGGAGGGGTGCTGAGAGACCTCAGGGTCAATGAGTGTCAGCACAAGGATTTTTTTAGACTTCTTTTGCATTTGGGGTATTCTAGCCCATAAAAACATCTGACATTGCTTTATTTTGGTGCATAATTTCTGTTTTGGGGAGGTCTGAGAGTTTGTGGGGGTTGGAGAAAATGTCTAGTCTGCCATCTTGTTACTCATGTGATCCAGAAGTCTCTAATCATAGAACCTTAGATGTAGGCTGGAAGAGGCCCCAGCCCATCCTAGGGCTTTGTTTTACTCCATTCTGCTCAATGACTGCTGGCTTTTTGTGAAGCAGACACTGGTTTTCTTCTGGGGCTATTTTAGCTGGACTATCCAACCTTTGCCAAATTTTGTAAAGAGCCTCTGAACCCTTCGACCCTATCATTATTTCAGGATTAATGTAGTAAAGCCCAATGTCTCATTTCTCTGACCCTAATGCCA
Organism: Phalanger gymnotis; assembly: GCA_028646595.1. Taxonomy (NCBI): domain Eukaryota; kingdom Metazoa; phylum Chordata; class Mammalia; order Diprotodontia; family Phalangeridae; genus Phalanger; species Phalanger gymnotis. Next base: position 114,108 of record CM053624.1, on the reverse strand, counting down.
TCACCCCATCATGCCATCACCCCATCTTTTTTTTCCACAGAAAACAATGATGGGGTCAACATGATCATTTAAAAAAATTTGTCACCTCAGCAAACAATAAATGAAGTAGTGTATGTGTGTCTGTGTGCTTTAAAGAAGTATAATTTATCTCTGTTTCGATTTTATTAGTTATTTTAATGTATTGCTTTTTCTTTTCTTTTCTTTTTTGTTTTTAAGAAGCAAACAAAGAAAGCACTAGGTGTCACAGTTACTAAAGTATTGGGCCTGGAGTCAGGGAAAACCGCAGTTCAAATCTAGCTTCAGACACTTTCTAGCTGTGTGACGCTAGGCAAATCACTTAACCTGTTTGCCTCCATTTCTTCAACTGGAACATGGAGAGATAATAATAACAACCTTGCAGGGCTCTTATGAGAATCAAATGAGATAACATCTGTAAAAGTGCTGAGCACAGACAGTGCACAGCACACAGTAGGCACTCTATAAATGCTTATTCCCTTCTCTTCCCATTTCAGCACAAGTATTCTTCCCTCTGGATATCGTCCGAATGTGAATAGATCAGGGTAGACTTACATACTTTCTTCTCTCAGTAACTAGTCTTTACAAGAAATTGTTCCTGATTTTCTGCATCATTGCCCCTCACCCCCACCCCCACCCCCACCCCCCACCCCTGCCCCAGAATCAGTTACTGAGTGTGCTCTTCTGGAACATTTCCCTGTTGTTAATCTTGAGTTCTCTAAAAATGACCGTTAGGAAATTTCCTTTTCTTGATCATGATTAAGAATCCCCTCAACAATCTATCTGATTCTCTTGTGTTTTTCCTTCCAAAGAGCTTTGGAGTCTCCAACTGGAAGAAACAGAGGTAGAGAAATAACCTCTTTAATGGCATAAATGCCTCCTCCCAGACATGGAAATGGGAAAAAAAGGTGTTATGAAAATTTTAGAGGATGCTCTGAGAGGTAGCAAACTTGTAAAAATGGGGACCCGACAGCTCCCCCTGCTGGAGGTTGTTCTAACAGTGAGCGAGAGGACAAAAGGAAGGGATGGGAAACCCAGCAGCATCTTAAGAGCCTGCTCACCTCTTTAAAAAAGAAAATCACTCCTTAGCCATGAGAATAACAGCACCTTAAGGTTTACACATTACACCTTTACATGATCTCATTTTGTCCTCACAACTTGCCCAGGGTCTCCCAGCTAGGTAGGGTCTCCAGGGCCAGCTTTTTCATCCCCTGGATGCCTGAGATGATGCAAGGAAGAAGATGCAGATGATGAACAAATGGACCATTTGCATCCAGAAAAGGGCCAAGATATTCAAACAAATAAGCCCTAGTCCAATTTAGATGGGGAAAGAGATGTGGGGGAGGGTTGATTGCAGTGACTACCTCTTTATTCCTATTATTCCAAGTGAAGAGGCTCCAAGGGGCAGAGGTGATTCACAAGGGTGGTGCCAGCTGCAGATTCACAAAAGGACTATGGGACAGAAGATCTGTGGAAAATCATAATTGGGGCTGCCCCCAAGTTCAAGGGGCTGTGGGGGCAGGGCCAGGGCTATTTTCCTCATAAGCAGGTCTATTCAGGCTGCTCTCAGAAAAAAATGGGACAAGTGGTTACCAAGGAGACCACACAATGCCAATGATTAATGTGCAGCTCTGAATGTTGTATAGGAAGCCTCAGCATATTATGAGCAATTTTTGGAATTATATGTTTGTGGTGTGCTTGTCTCTATATGAAGGTGTTTTTTATGCATGCTAAATTGTGAAATAAGAAAGCACCATTGATTAAGAGCTATACAATATATGTTGTGTTACCATTTAGGCTTTGGATTGTTTAAGAATTCTGTTTGTTAGAAGTAATGAAATTCAGGGCCTTGAGGGGGCGCCACAGTGCACAGAGCACCAGACCTGGAGTCAGAAAGACCTCAGACACTAGCTGTGTGACCCTGGAGAAGTTACTTCACCCTCTTTGCCTCAGTTTCCCCCTCCATAAAGTAGGAATCATCATAGCACCTTCCTCCCAGAGTGGTTTTGAAGGTCAAAGGAGATAAGAATTAGAAAGCACATAGTTAGTGTCTGGTACACAGTAGGTGCTTAATAAATGTTAGCTCTTATGATATTGTTTACTGCATAGTAGGATGACATTCTCTTTGACAGCTGGAGGTCCTAGACTTGTAAATATTGTACTCTGTTCATTTGTGATGGTTGTCAAGATATTAGTGAATGTCATCATGATCATTTGTGAGTAACCCATGGCATTTGACCTGTCTACAATATGAGTGGGCAGAACAAGAGAATACACTTTTAGATGTTGCTAGGGGAGATGTAAAAAAGAGAAACAGGCATTCAGAATTCTCTTACCAGTTCTGTCATTGGTGTTTTCATTTTGTTTGTTTCCAATTTTCTTCCTATGACAAACATCCACGAAGCTGATCCTTTCCAGATACAAAAAAAAAATACAAAAAAGCAGGTGAACTATGAAAACACAAATCTCTAATATGTGTAGATTATTTTTTTAATGTAAGAGAATAAGAGAGACAGAGAGAGGCTAGGAGAGTTGATCCTAGCTATGCCTTCCCATGTAATATCCACTTATATGTAACTGTTCACATAAATATCTAAATGTATTTACATAGATATGCATGTATCTATATGTATAGAGGTATAGATGCTATGTATGCATTCATATATCTATATGTATGTGTTTGTGTATTGAGAGTGGACTGTCACTACATATAATATTGGTGATAGGTGTGGGTTGAAAGGGCTTCCTCCCCCAGTAATCCTCAACCACTTGTAAGTTGGAGGGGAAATCAGTATCTGGGAGGGCTTGTGTGTATGTTGGTAAAGGATTCAAAAAAGGACCGGCTCAGTCCCCATGGTGACACTCCTCCTTTTCTTAGGCCCAGGCTGGCTTGCAAAATTCCTTACGCTTTTCCTAGGGGCTTTAGGTCATTACTCTCCCACGGCTGCCTACCTCTCTCGCACACCACTTGATCAGGCTAAGGAATATTTTTGCAGGCTGAAAGAGACACGTTTGCAATTCAGGTGGGATGGGGGATGGGGGACAGGGAACTGATCGCTTCGCTGTCTCCCTGTGCTTTGCTCTGAGGTTTGATGTGTCTTCTGCTTCTTCTATCCACTTTTGCCCAAATCTCTTTCGATGCAGCTAACAGAAAGCACACAAGCAGGATAAATTTTGTCTCTTCTCTTTATATGGGGGTGAGGGCTAAACTGTAGGAATAAAGCAGACAGCAAATCATAGAGGTCACACTCTGTAACAAATGCAGTTCACATATTGCCTTTTTCTATTTTTTATTCTGGATGGATGGATGGATGGATGGATGGCCTAGTTCTTCTAGGCCTAGCTCTGCCCTTGGGAAGGGAAGAGTCCTTCTGCCTCCATCCATGCCTAGAAGGCAGAGAGATGAGGGAGAAGGACCACCAGGTTGCTGCTGCCTTTACAAGGAGGAATGCCAGATGATGCTGAGATAGCTAGAAAGCCCACAAGTGACAAGAAGTATAAGAGAAGAGACAAATCCACAGCATCCCACCGACCCTCTATCCATCCATCCAACCACCCATTATTCCATCTTTTCAGTTATCATCTGTCCCTTTTGTTCATCACTTATTCACTTCCCCTCTCATATCCTCAGCTTTGGAGGCTTGGTCTGTGCCAGGGAAGGGCTAAGATAAACCTGAGGATGTAAGGAGAACAAAGAAATCAGTGGATCCCCAAAGCGAGACTTAATGTTCTCCAGGAAGAAATACTCAGCTTCCTCTGCTCATGTGTAGAAGAAGAGCAACAGGAGCAGTGGCAGCATCAGGCTTGCTGTCTTTCCAGGGGGCAAACCCAGACTGTGTGTTAGGATCCAGAGCATGTGAGAGGAGGCTGCCTCTGCTACCTTCAGTAGCCCTCAGTCCACAAGGACCAAGCGGGAGGCTGGCTGCCAGGCTGCTTCTCCCTTCCCAGGGAAGAGCAGGAGAAGAAGAGCCAGCCCACCCACCCATCCTCTCCTGCCTTCTCCCATACCTGGAAGAATAAGAGGCAGGAGAGAAGCTAAGCCATCAGAATGCTGCTTCTGCTTTCCCAGGAATACCTCAGGGGAGGAAAGGAGCAGGAGAAGCTCTGTGCTCTGGCTGCCACCTCCTGGGATGGACTCATAATCCAAGGAAGTGCAGAGCAGCTAAGGTCTGCCTCCATCAGTCATATACAGGTCAGAGGGTCACAGTGAAGGGTTTTTTGAAACCCTCTAAGGCACCAAAAGTTTTATTCTTTTTTCCCCTCAAGGCAATTGGGATTAAGTGACTTGCCCAGAGTCACACAGCTAGTAAGAGTCAAGTGTCTGAGGCTGGATTTGAACTCAGTTGATATCTTCCACTTTTTTTGGTTGAGTCCTTTTCATTTACATTCATGGTCATGATTATTAATATTTCCTCCCATCATATTCCCTTATACCTTTCTCTCTCTTTTTGTTGCTCCCTCCTTAAAAAGGATTTATAATAGAAGTGGTCTGCTCTTACCACTTTGTTTCTCTTGGCCCCAAGTCAGAGATTCTTTCATTCTCTCTTTAATCCCATCTTCATGATCCACCCTCTGAAGTTTAGCCTGAACATCCTCCTTACATTCCTCCTTTCCCTCTCCCAATTGTTCCTGCCCATTTCCCTGATGAACTTAATGTATTTGTACACCAAATATGGTCTTCTCATTTTCTGGTCTTTTGATTTTTGTTGTAGCATTTCTTGTTGTCCCATGAAGTTACTGCACTCTGTTTTTGCCACTCTTTTTTTTCAGAGAGTCCACCACTTGGGGTAAGACTTTCATACTTTTGTTCTAATCTCTTTATTCGCCTTCCAATTTTTTTCCCCTTAAGTGTTCTACTTTCCACTTAAGTTACATTTTTGATTTCAGGCTTCATTCCTTCTAGACTCTCTTGAAGTCTTTGTGGCTCAGACATTCTTTTGTCAGAGGCTCTCCTTATCCTCGTGGTGGAATTATTCTTATGTTCTTCACTGACATCTTGGCCTTCTCTTACCCCATACTATTTCTTTCCTGTATTTGGTATTTTCTTGTATTCTTCCTTTATCTACCTTCAGGGTCTGGATTGGGACTTTAGACTAAGGCCAGTGTAAAGACTGGCCTCTGCTTTACTTTCTGGCTTTCATGGTTCCCCCTCTGGGCTGGTGGGAATATTGGTCTTAGCCCCTCTCTGTCCCAGGCTCTTTGTAGAGTTTCCCATTAGAAGTTTGTTCCATCTCTTGCTACTTCTGTGGGAGAGCCCATGCAGGTTTAAGTGATCACAATGGTCTTGGAGCTTCCAGAAAGTCCTCCCACCCAACAGACATATAAGATGATTGGGCTGATATTGTTTCCTGTTGTGATTCTGAGTCCTCTGAGATAGGCGTTGCTCTTCTCTATCAATCTGTGCAATATATTATGGGGACTGTCTCTGTTTAGCACCATTAATAGCAGGCCAGGACAATACTCAACTGGCTTCTGCTTTTCCTGCCTTATCCCTGCTGTCAAGAGCATGGCACACTTCAGAATCCATGAGAGGTCAGTTGGGGTCTAGGACCTTCAGAGCATCCCAGCTCAGAGCACCCCTGGGTATGAGGTCCTGCCATACTTAGGTGGGTTCAGGTGTCCTGCTACATTCTTACTCAGAGAATACACAAGCTTCAGAACTTTCACTGGAGTCCCCTGGTTTCTTCAGTCCTGCACTGGTTTCTGTAGGCCTAGAATGCATGGAGGACCTCACTGCTGTTTCTTTTTGGTGTTCTTTGGTCTATCCTGTCAAGTTTCCTTGTCTGAATGGATTTGGGGGTGCTGGGCTCCTCTGCCACCTTTCATGGAACACAAAGGCTCAAATTGGATGAGATGTCTCAACCGCCTTTTCTGTTAAGAAAACAGCCCAGGGGAGATGGACTTCCTGTCTAGGCAATTCAAAGAATGGAAATGGGTTTCTTGGTCTCAGTTTGATGACTTTGGCATGGAGAGACCCACAAGACACAGCAGAGGGTCTCAGAGCTGTTTTTGTCCAGTAAAAACTTGAGAGATTCAGTTAGAAAAAGAATTTTTTTTCTGTCTTTCATTTATTTATTTTTAATTTATGGAATAAAACAAGCATTTCCACAACATAGTATAATAAAAGAGATGATTGCACATGAAACTGACAATCTATTATGTATCACTTGTTATTACTTTTAAATATATAACAAAGTTATCTTGGAGATCTCTCTTTTTTCTAGGAAAAGAATTCTGAGTTCACCAGGATCGCCTGAATTCAACTTAGAACCTCCAGCCTTCTCAGGTAAGTGAGCCCAAGGAGAAGGGAGCTTTCTGGATGTCCCACTAGCCATGAAGCTTATCATGGAAGTCTGGCAGAGAGAAGAGAGGAAGCTTCATGGCTTCTGATTGGGAAGAATGAGGAGGCTTGTCTGAGGTGGCTGGCTGAGGAGACTAGAGACCCTCCCTCTCTACTGGGCTCACAGAACTAAGCTCTGGTAGCAGGGGCTGAGGTGCAGGTGACTCTAAAGGTGACCTGACATGAAAGTACCCCTTGACTAAGGATGTCTACAGCTAAGAGGCAAAAGGCCCTGGTTAGAGCTGGTTTGCAGAGCAGGGCAGAAGGGAGAGAATCCCTCTTTGGCAGAGGACCCAGGAGGAGCTTTCTATAGAAATATGGTCAGTGGGAGAGGTGGAGGATGGGCCAAGTGTAGACAGACACATAAGGCAATAATGGGCTATTTGGTAGCCTTAGATGGGAAAATGCCAGATAAGGTGCAGTGCAAGATGATGTGTGGGTGGAGAAAAGGATTTCTGAATTTAGGCATTGACTCTGTTTGTGACTGGTGGGTAATATAAGCTGGGGCGCTGGCAGGATTCAAAGAGCTAGCTGGGGCCCTGCTGGGATTTCAGCCTGGCCTCTCCTCCCATCCAGCCACTGCGCCTTAAGGCCAATGAAATCTGTTGCTGCTCTTGAGCTGCTGATGACATCCTAACAGAGGAATGTTGCATTCATTTCTATGGCAACAGAATCATCAAGGTTGCTAAGAGGCATCTCTTGAAACTTCCATGGCAACAGAATCATCAAGGTTGCTAAGAGGTATCTCTCGAAACTTCCATGGCAACAGAATCAGCAGGGTTGCTATGCAGCATCTCTGGAGACTTCCATAGCAACAGAATCAGTAGGGTTGTTAAGCGGCATCTCTGGAGGAGTTATCTGCTCACCCTTGATTTTTGGTGCTGGTGTCAGGAGGTTTGGGGTGGAGAGCCTAGGGAAAGTGAGTCATTGTTTGGTGTCAATTTGCATTCTGTTGAAGGTGAGAATGATTAGTATCAGGCTAAGGTATATGCTACCTTTCCCACCCGCCATGGGTTGCTCAGAATTGAGGTCACACCCTTTGTGAATACATTTCTCCTTGTGGGCTCACTCCTAGATGTTAGCATTTGGGGCTGAGAGAGGATGTAGGGGCTGAGCAGCATGGAGGGACTGGATGTCCAGGATCACTAATCTGTTCCTCTCCCTCCACATCTTACCTCACAAATGAGAGCACTGATGGCAAGAGAGAGGTGCCTCCATCTTCTCAAAGCATTAGGTTGTTGATGTGGAATGCCAGCCCCCCTCCGCCCCCCCAACCATCTTCTGCAAAAGGCAGCACTCAGCAGGAGAGACGGCTCACAACAGAGCGGCACCAGCCAGCCCCCTTTCTACCATGCAGTTGGATTATTTCCCTGGGAGGCAGACATGGAAGATTCTCTGTCTCGTCTCTGTCCATCCACTTTCCTCAACTGGACAAAGTTTGGCTTTAGGCAGGGGTCCATTCCCTGACATCGACAAAATGGTCCTTTTCATCTGATTCATTCTAAGCAAATAAAGTTGATAATTCCATAGGAACATCAGCCTGGGGGCTATTAACTTGAAATGATAGGACAAATTGAGTGATTTTGACATTAGTGGATACCTCCTTTCTTGACCTTGATGAAGTTTTATCATATACTCTAGTGAGATGAGATGAACAAGGTGAAAAGAGGAGCCTCAGGGAATCAATATCTCTGATGATTTTTTTAAATAATGAGATTCTGAGTCTCCCACTTATCATGCCTACCTCACATAACCACAGCACAGCCAATATGTCCCCTGAGGTGTAGACAGAGAAATCTTTTAATCACTCTGTATTATTTGTGTCTCTGCCTCCTGAAGATGGCAGGGCATGGATAACTTGTGAGAGATCGGTGCATATGCATATGTATATATTTACACACATATATAATACACATACATACATGTATACATGTGTACATACACACGCACATACACACGTATTTTATTTCTTGCCCTTGATTGGCAGAATCCCAGGGAGGAATCAAGTAGGAAGGCATCAGTCAGGCTGATCACACTGGTTACTCTTTTTTCCAGACTTTACCACTTTACCGGGATGGGGGTGGGATTGGTAAAGTCAGTCTACATCTAATTTATGAGAGGTTGGGAACTGGAGGAGGAAGGGGAGAGGAGGAAGAAGGACAAGAGGATGAAGGGGCCACCGCATTTGAGATTTCTTTTGTTTTTGTTGTTTTTAGCAGTTCTGCCACAGACAACCCAAGATTATAACCCCTGGAGCACCCTTTCCAAAGCGGTTTATTAATTCATTTTGCAAAGGCCCAAAGTACATGGCTATAGCCATATGGCTATATGTTCATGTGAGTAATATGCATGGAAAAATGACTTTATAAAAGTCTTTGCAAGGGGAATTTCTCCCTTTGCCACTTCTTCAAGTTTGGTATAGAGTGTGTTTGGAACGTCCAATATTCAATAGACATATTCATTTTTAAGAACTCTGGGGTCGCGATATTGTTCTACTCTTTTCTGTGATTAGGAGTAGGAAAAGGCACATATTCTGAATATATTCAGCTTATCTTTCAAAGCATCTAACTTATTCCTCAGGGAGGGGCCCAATTAGACAAAGATGATAGAGAGGAGCCCAGAGGTGCCAAAGGCCCCCTGGTTTCCTCCTTTCAGGAAGCTGAGAAAGTTTATTCAGCTCCTGAAGCTTTGCACCATGAGGACCATTCTGGAGGATAACTAGTGTTGTCATTGGAATTGCAAGAGAGTGGCGCAGTAGGGACTGTTGTTTGAGAGAGATTTCTTTCCTCCTCATTGAGTGCTTCATTTCTGTTCCTCCCTCAGCAATCCAACCCATCTATTAGTTCAATGGGCCAGTCTGTCTTTGTCTACGTTGGCAGAACCAGCTCACTGTGTGCAGGTCAGTGAGCCTCTCTTTGTAGATCATGAATTTCCAAAGCCATCACTGAGCTTGTGTAGTCCTCAAGAGCTTCATGTGCTCATGGGAGTGGCCACACTAGCTTCCTTCTCCAGTTGCAACCTGACCACCGTCTAAGCACTGCTTCTCTACCAGCTCAAGATGCTGCTTCTAAGGAAGAAGCACCATGATGATAGCTTTGAAGGATGAATCACCCTGGTGAAGGGGAAGAAATGGATGAGCAGGGTCTATTACAAAGCCTTGCTGTGTCCTGGATCATCCATCCTCTGTAAGTATGAGCACCTCTTCAGACATAGGACAGACTGTGTTAGCTAAGAGCCTCCAATGCCACTGCAATGAAGAACCAATCCATACATTTTCTCTACCTTCATTGGTGGGGAGCAAGCAAGAGACTCAGGCAGACCCTTAAGGAAGCTATAGAGAAGAATTCAACAGCCTCTCTTCAAAGAAGCGGTGTCTAGGAGAAGGAGCTTTAGGCACTGGACTGAAGGAGAGGGAGAAGGCATTGTGAGGGCGACTGGTGGATGTGAGGATTATGAGGAAGGCCAATGACAGTGCATTTGGCCAGAGCAATTTGGAGTCAGAAGCCTTGAAGGAAAGGAAAGTTGAAGTGGGAAAAGGTCTGATGAGAGCAAGATTCAGTCATTCTCCCTCACCTGCCTTCTCTTCTCTTCCTACAGAACTGCTTTTTCTTGCCACTTTTATGTGAGATAATTTACCCCATTCTATCTCTCCCTATCTCCCTCTCTCAATGTATTCCTCTCATTCCCTAATTTGATTTTATTTCTTTTAGACATCATCCCTTCATCTTCAACTCACCCTGTGCCCT
>CM053624.1:79309-103507 GCA_028646595.1 Phalanger gymnotis | reverse complement strand
AAGTCACCAATCCACACCCACACAGGTTTAACACCTGACAGGGCCCTGGGCCTGGGGCTTAGCACTTAACAGCTGAAAGTACTTCCACTCAAAAGAAACAAAAGCCATGCTAATGAGACAATTTTGCTTAACAACACACCATGTACTACAATTTGTTTACCTTAGCCATTCTCCAATAGCTGGGCATCTTTGTTCACTTCCCTTTCCTCTCCTTCATTTAGTTCTGTTCTTTAGTTTTCTTAATTCCATTTTTGGATCTCTTTTTGAAAAATGATTTCTTTCTTTTACTCTTCATTCTCTATCTTCTCTTTCTGTTTACTCTAGATCCTTAATTCTCTGATTCATAGCACCTATAATCATCTGGCTTCCCTCTTTCCTCTGTATTCTTCATACAATCAAAGCTTCCAAGGTATCCATTCCAGGCTCTATTTTCTAGGCACTTTCTTCCATTGCTTTGTGAGACTTACCCTGTGAATTCCCCTTTCCTTTTGTGCCTCACTCTCAAAACAATGCCAGTTATTAGAAGTGTCTGAAAGGACACTGCCTCAAGGTAAAACACCTCCCCCCAGCCCCCACTGATATATACCCTCTTTTGTTGTCTGGGTCGATACTCTCCTACCCTGCCAGGTGCCAGTGGCCCCTATGGGTTCCAACTCCTTCCCCCGGGGAATAGTGGACTTGTCATACACCAAAACCCCTAGACCTTGGTGTAAGGTCCTCATCTCCCTTCACCCATAGGAGCATTAATCAGTGGACCTCCCTCCCACCTCCCAAATAAGGCCTCCTTCCTTTCCTCCCTTTTTCAATCTTTCTCCTCTATTCCTCATCCACTCTCCTGCAGGATCTTCTCTTTCTGAGATCACAGAGGTCACCCTCTCCTCATTACTAGTACATTACTAGATGTACCTCCTGGCACATCACCACAGTAGCAATCTCACTGTGACCAAGTGTTGCCCAATTCTATCCTCTCATTTTAAGTCTTGCAAGCTGTCATTGAGCTTCTTTTGGCCTCTGCATTCTCATGTGTAAAATGAGGTTTTCAATCCAAGTTTTGTCTTAAATCTCCTCCATCTAACCCTAGCCTCCCATATTCTCATCTGCTTGCCCTGTCACAGGGCACTGTAGGTATCACCAACTCATAAAAACAATACTTAAGGCAGATTTATCTAGGCCTTTAGGCTGGACTACTCTTAGGCAACTCCTTTCACTTTACAAATGAGGAGACTAATACTCAGAGACGTGCTTTGATTAGTCCAAGTTAGTAAATCTAGAACCCAGACACTAAAAAGATTCTCTGGTTATTTCAAGACCTCTTTCCTGTGAATGAAAGAAGACTAAAGCTTAACTTATGAGCAATATAAGTAGATTCTCAACCTTTAATCTTGAAAGTCACACCATTAGATAAGGCTGGAAAAACTCCACTTTCCTAGGCCCCCTCTCCTCCAAGTCATTCTGAAGATGATGGCTTTTGGAATAGTACGAAGGGAGTCAGAAAATGCCAGCATGCTAGACAATAAATAAAAGACCTAGAAAATCCGGTAAATGGGTTTTGAAAGCTCTCTTAGATGCACAGATATCCACAAACATTCATTACTTACAGTCTATTCTTATCCTTAAATGGCATTCTGCTGCATAAGGAAATGAGAGATGAGAAGGCAAACAGTTGATAGAGTGCCAGGCCTGGAGTCAGGAAGACCTAAGTTCAAATTGAGCCTCAGACACTTACTAGCTGACTCTGGGCAAGTCATTTAACCCTATTTGCCTCAGTTTTCTCATCTGTAAAATGAGCTGGAGAAGGAAATGGAAAACCACTCCTGTATCTTGGCCAAGAAAACCCTAAATGGGGTCACAAAGAGTTGGATGGGTAAACAACAACAATAATCTGAAAGAAAATGCCTTAGAGATTCTGATGAAGAATAGCAAAGACCTGTGACTGAAGGCCTATATAAACAAGAGTCTCTTGTAGATGTAAAAGACTAATTTCCACTGGGAGGATCTGCCCTCAAGGAATTAGGATCAGTTCTCAATTTGGGACCATTGCAATGAGCATGAACAGGAAGTGGAAGGAACATGAGGACTTTTAGGCCATTCTTTTCTGTTAAATGTTTCCTGTTCCTACCTGAGAGCATCCCTTTTGTTAATTCACTCTGGTTTTTTTTAATTCACTTTGGCATTCACCAGGCAAATGAGAAATCTCATTCCTTAATAATTCTGAACTCTCCATCAAATGTGCTTTGCTATTGTTATTAATCATTGTGATCACTCAGCCATCCTTTAATTTTTCTGGCCTCATAAATTATGGGAGGCATTTGGTTTGGAGGATGCCTAAGGTTCCTCCAAGCCCCAAAGTCTGCGATCTAGGCTGCTGTTATCTTGTCAGATGTAGTAGGCATGTTAACTGAATATTTTTCTGCATATTTCTCCTTCCATATGGTATATTTTACACATAGCATATATATACAACACACACATAAGTACACATGCATATACATAGATTACATATATATGTGGAGAGAGATTATATACATATATCAGAAAGATTGGTCAATCTGGACTTTAGCTACTCTTGCAGCTAAGGAGTAGAGAACAATGGACATAAAGAGAAAGAATTTTGAGAATTTTATCTTGGACTGACTCAGTCTATCTGCCAAATGAGATGTTGCAGAGAACAGATACAATGTAGGAAGAAGAATGAAAGTAGAAACTTGTAGAGTTTCATAGGTGACAAAATCGAAGAGAAGACCTGTAACAATCTATGGGTTTCAATTTCTGAGAGCTTAGATTATCATGATCTCCAGGAATGCTAATGAAGGTCCAAAGAAAGTATGTCGCTAGAACTTGTAACCTTGTGAAATCAAGCTCTCCTGGCTTCCATGGTGCCTCCATGCATCAGGGCAGCTAGGAGAAATTGAAACTGATCAGGCAAGGATGGACCTTGCTGAGATTTGCCTGATTGGTTTTCAACCTTCATTTTTGCAGGCAGGCAGGAGCCAATCAAGAACTTTCTGTGTGTCAGTTGGAAGGTTCTTTCCAGGTACTAGACAGCAGAATGGGGTGCTAGACAGAAGATTGCTTGACTAGGGTTGGTGAAACAGACTACCAATGAAAAAATTACATCTGAGAAACCAGAGGGTTTGTGTATGTATCTTTGAGTGTTTTCCAGACTCTAATGGGCCAGCCTTACATTGTAGATAATCTAATTCAATATGCCTTGTACTATTTACTGTAAATATTGCTTGGGATATCTATACTATGAATTTCTTTGGACTTAACCCCAAATTAGTTCCAAAATACCCAATGGCTATTTTAAAACCACAAATGTTATGGTTGGGGAGTCTGTCTAGACATATGATATATGTTGAGAAAATGAAAATTATTCTTAGAGGAGGGCTGACTCTGCCATGCAACTAGAATTATTTTTCATGAATTCTTGATGATGAAATGTTTTTTTTACTAAATAAGATTATAAAATATTTACCATTTTATCTGACAAATTTAGAGGACTGCACTTTCTTTACAATGTTTTGCTTTTCCATTCAAGGCAGTTGTGAAACTGCTTGTTTAAGCCCTTAATCAAAAGGTACAGTGATAGTTAGAATTTCCTTTCTTTTCAAACAAGCAAAGGTGAGTAGTTAGGAAATTTCTTTTTCCAATTGTTATTTCACATGAGAGGTGCTCCTGGTGTAGTACACAAAGTGGGCCAAGAAGATATGGTTCAAATCACATGTCAGACCCTTAGGGCACATATTCAGGACACTTCCCCTTACAATGCTCTGGGCTCTCAGCACAAGAACTGGAAGCTGCAGAGAGAGAATTTGCTGAGTTGTATCGGTGAAGGGAGGTTCCACATCTGGGAGTTTCCTCACTGAAATCTCAGGTGTGGTCTCTCTTTATTCTTTTTCTTGGTTTTATACACACACATTTATACATGTAAGCCATCTTTGGATCACTTTCATCGTCATTAAATAGACATTTATTTGATCATATTTCTAATGTAGGGAATTTTTCCAAGCAAAATATTCAAAATTACTCCCATGGACAGAAAAGGTTGAATTAAAATGAGCTGCCAAGTTGGAATACTCCACTTGAAGAAGCCCTCCATAGGAATATCCATTGGCCACTTCATTCTATACACCAGTAGAGCCCTTTCCAAAGCAAGCATATGAGATATGGCCACCTAAGCAGATTCCCTTGTCCCCATCACTAGAAGCAGGTGTACACACATTACAGCTCTCATTCTCACCCTTGTGCCTGCCACTTGCTGCCCAAGGCTCTAGATCAGCTGCATTTCTGGTTCAATAGATTTTGGTGGCCAAGCCTGGGAGGAGGCCAATAAGGATAATGCTGTTCTAGTGAGCTACTTGATCCCAAGGCAGTGTCTTGATTCATCCTTGCATCCTCTTGAGCCAAGAAGGCAGAGTACAGACACATAGCCAGCATTTGTGGAATTAATCCGAATTCAATGGGAAATACATTCTGGGTTATGAATACCTGATTTCCCAAAGAAGTTGTCCAATCCAACCCTTCAGCCCTCATTCTTACCCTTAACTGGATATTTACCACTTTGCTGCTCTGAATGTGTGACTTGATTCTGAGCATTGCTTTCAATGCTTTGGGACTTGGCCTGGAATTTCTGTGCTTGTAGGTAAAAATGATCCCTTAGGGATCTTTATTTTTCATTCCTACCACTTGTTGGACAAGGAGGTGAAGGATTTGAGTGTTTTTGTCATGATATTCTTGAAGGATATGCAACACATAGAGCAGGAAAGGGAGCTTGAAGCTGATCTTATAATTTTTTATAAATTAGCTTTGTAGGGAGGACTTGGGAATATTTGGAATTGGGTGGGCCATTTTAGTAAGCATGTACAGTTGCTATGCAAAAAAATAAAGTGAGGTCATAGAAATGTCTCTACAAAGTCATCTTCCTAGGATACCTCTCACAATATTTCTCCAGCCTAAAAACATTGAAACTGAACAGACTCTATAGCCAAGGTCCTCCGCATTTTCCCCCTTCCTTCCATTTCTAGAGAGTCTGCCACCCTGGGCACCATCTCCCACTGGAGGGTTAATCATTTGGAAGGCCTTTCCTTCTGAAGGGGCTTCATGGAACCTAATATAGATGTACATATGGTTTGTTGCCAGACCTTTGTTTGCCAGATCTTTGAGCTGAGTTGCCTGCCCCTTTGAGGACTGAGCCTAAGAAAATAACTGAGGTTTGACTATGTTAGAAACCAATACCTGTTTCAAGAGTGTGCTTCTCGGAAAATTTTTACAGAAAGTATTTCTGATAAAGGCTTCATTTCTCAAGTACATAGAAAACTGAGTCAAATTTATAAGAATATAGTCATTCCCCAATTTGTAAATGGTCAAAGGATATGAACAGACAGTTTTCAGGTGAAGACATTAAAGCTGTCTATCGTCACATAAAAATGCTTTAAATCACTATTGATTAGAGAAACACAAATTAAAACAACTCTGAGATACCACCTCACACTTCTCAGAGTTGCTAATGTGACAAGAAAGGGAAATGGTAGATGTTGGATATGTGTAATATATACTATATGGAAAAAAACTGGGACACTAATGCACTGTTGGAGTTGTGAACTGATCCAACCATTCTGGAGAGCAATTTGGCATTGTGCCCAAAGGGCTATAAAACTGCATACTCTATATCCCAAAGACATAAAAAAGAGAAAAAAGACATATTTGTAACAAAAAATATTTTTAGCAACTCTTTTTGTGGTGGCTAAGAACTGGAAATTGAGGGGATGTCCATCAATTGGGGAATGACTGAACAAGTTGTGACATATGACTATAATGGAATATTACTGTGGTATAAGAAATGACAAGCAGGATGATTTCAGAAAAAACCTGAAAAGACTTAAATGAACTGACGTAAAGTAAAGTGAGCAGGATCAGGAGAACATTGCACACATTAACAACAATGTTGTGGGATGATTAGGTGTGAATGACTTAGCTCTTCTCAGCAACACGATGATCCAAGACAAACCCAAAGGACTCTATCCACCTCTAGAGGAAGAACTGATATTTGGATACTGACTGAAGCAAACTATTTTTCTCTTTCTTTCTTGTTTGAGTTTTCTTCTTTTTTTCTTCATTTTTTTATTTTAGACTCAAAGGCCAGAAAACAAATACCAAATAGAGAAAAGAAACAAAAATATCATAAACTTAAATACAAAGTAAGAAAGGAAAAGAAAAACATTTCATGTGCATAGCAGAAATAAGAGAGGATTCAAAATACATAAGAATAAATTTTCATTTCAAGAAAGCCAGTATGATAAACAATATATATTATGTTGTGAACTGTCCATCTTTTCTTTGCTTCCTTGTAAGTTTTCTTTTGCTGTCTGCTGTGTACTTTTTTACCTTGTTTTCCCTCCTCCCCCCCCCCCCCCACAGAAGGCTACAATTAAGTTTGGATATGTTTCTCTATAAATATACACATACACATACACATACACACATACATATGTAGACATACACTTTCCCAAACAAATTCTCCTCGTGGGCTTTGTTTTTATGTTTGTGCATATCTCCTGTTTCCTATCCCTCTTGCCTTCTCTCCTTTACTTCTACCTGATACCTTGCCCTTCTATTACTTGCCCACCCCCCTCCAAGGATCCCTACCCTATCCTCCCATTCCCATAAACCTAAAGACCCTTCTATACCCCCTTTTACCTATTCCCTCACCCTCCCCTCTAAAGATCCTCTCCTCCCTCCCTATGCCCCTACCATTTTATTTCTTCTGAATTTAGAAGATTCTTATATTCTTCTAAATATGTATGTATTGTTCCCTCTTAACTGATGATGAAAGTAAGTTGCCAGAACTACCAGCCCTCTTCCCCCATCTAATTCCACTGTATCGATTCTACCTCTTTCACTTCATTTGTATAAAATAATTACTCACTCTTTTTAGCTGTTCCTAAATGGTTTTACTATTTAAATTGATATCATACTCAGATTTACCCCAATCTTCTTTATGAGCTACCCAATTATTAATAAGAATCTTAGACATATATTTTACATATATACAAAGTAAACTGCTGAATCCTTTATAATCAGTCTTTTGTATGTGCCTTATATTTCTCTTGGCTCTTGTATGTCAAATCTTCTATTAAGTTCAGTTTTTTTTTTTAACAAAGTCTCAAAAGTCTGAGAGTTGAATACATATCTGGTTTCTTTTATTCAAGATAATGCTTTTGGCCAGAGCACCAGTTCTTTTGCTCTTCAATATATAGTGTTCCAAGACCTATGGTCCTTTAATGTCTGTGCTGCTAGGTCTTGTGTGATTCTAATTGTGACACCATTATATTTAAAGTGTTTTAATCTTGATGCTTTTAATATTTTATCCTTGAGCTGAGGGTTTTGGGATTTGACTATGATATTCCTACGAGTTTTCCTCATAGGATCTCTTTTAAGTGGTGATGGATGGATTTTTTCTATTTCTACTCTTCTCTGCCTCCCCCCCCCCCTTGTTCTAATGCTTCAGGACAATTTTCTTTATTTTTTGTATCATTGCATCAAGATTCGTTTTTTGATCATCACTTTCAGTTAGTCCAATTATTTTTATGCTTTCTCTTCTTGATCTATTCTCCAAATCTGTTGTTTTTCTTATGTCTCACTTTTTCTTCTATTTTTCCATTATTCATATTTTGTTTAATTATTTCTTGATCTCTTATAATTTTACTGGCTTCACTTTGCCCAATTCTAGTTTTCAAGGTGTCATTTTCTTCTTTAAGATTCTGGATCTTTTCTAATTGGCTGACTTTCTAATCTTTTTGTTTTTCTTGGATCATTATTATTATTTTTTTAGTTTTTTTTCTCCATCTCTGTAATTTGATTTTTAAAGTCTTTTTAAAGATCTTTTATGAATTCTTTTTGGGCAAGGGACCATTTGGTGTTACTCTTCAGGGGTTTCTTTACTTCAATATTCTCCTCTGAAGATGAACCCTGGTCTTCTCTATCCCCATAATAACTTTCTATGGTTGCATTCTTTCTCTTTTGCCTGTGCATTTTTTGTGGTAATAGCTTAATTTTTGTAATCGCCTATAGCCCTGTGGTGTGGGAGGTGGTGCTTCTTGCTCCAGATCTTCAGTTCTACCCTCTAACCTGGAACCAAAGCCAAACCTCCAACCTCCTGTAAGTGTCTACAGCCAGGAGCTTTCTGCCCCACTGCTTCTGCACTCACCAGGCATGTGCTGGTTCCCTCTTGCCACCCACCCACCCCCGCCCCTTTGCAGTATAGCTAGGTCTAACTTTCCTTGTCAGCAGAGGCTCTCTTGATCTTCCTATTTCAACAATCTGGCTAGCAGCTGTTGTGGGGGTGAAATACCAACATAAGCCCAACAACAAGAATGCTGCCAGCATGCTGCAAAAGCCCCGGTTCTTTTGATCTACTTTACTAAGGAAAGCAATGTTAAGGGGTCAACAAGCTTATTTTAATCCAGCATACAAATATCACTCATTTAGTTCAGGGGAAAAAGCCAGCACCCTGAACTTCAGAGCAAAATGTAAACAGAGTACAAAAATCAACAGACAGACCTTGTCTGATTCAAATCCCAATACATAGCTACCAGAATTTAACAAAGTCCCAACATCCAGGTTTACAAGCTGGAGGACGCTTAGCTACAGCTGCCCTGAGTCTCCACATCAGTGCAGGCCACCAAGAGTGAGAGCCCTGCGCAAATACCTCTGTCTTCTCTTCTTATACTATTTCAGAGTCATCAAACGTCATCTGAATGACCAGAACTTAGGCTCCTATGATTGGCTCTTGAGTTATCACTTCCCCTTAGTACCCTGGGAGCATCACACCCACATAGGCTTACCACCTAATAGGGGTTTGGGCCTGGGGCTTAGCACCTAGTAAGACTCAATGAAATACACTGAATTAATCAAAGGAAGCAAAAGCCAAACTCTTCAAGGGCACTTGGTTGAACTGAGTGCTAAGAGCCCATTTTGCTTACCAACACACTTCCCGGACTCAAATGCCAAACTCCCCTCACTATCCCAGGGGTAAAAGTTCCCGTGGCTGGGGTGGATGCAGTCTCTCAAGCCAGCTAACCCCAACGCTTGCTCAAAGTGGAAACTAACCTGAAGGTGTTTACTTTTCACTAGGACCAAGCCTCATTCTGGGATTTTTCTTCTGATCTTCTCAAATTGTCTCAGGAAGACCCAGGTTGTTACCCTATTCTTACTTATTTTTACCCACACTTTGTTTGCCCTAAGGAACGATTTTAACTCTTTTGTTGGGGAAAATCTTGAGAGCTTGAAATTTTCTGACCTACTGTGCCATCTTCCCAGAATCCTCTTCTTGAGTTTTCTTCCACAATATTACTAATACGGAAATATTTTACATGAGTTCATATGTGTAACTATGAGAAATGCTGGAAGCAGTTTTGTTTCCATAGCGCTGAAAGTATACCTCTCCCCCCCCTCCCCTCGGCTTTAGCGGTATGTAAGTTAGGTGATTGATTAGAACTAATTCTAATCGGAACTGTAATCTAGCAGAGACCAGGCTTCTAGTTGGTTGAAAGGTTAGAAGCTTGAACATATGCTTAAATGAGCCATTTTAGGTGGGCATGACTAGGCAGTCAGGGGGTTGCACCTGGCCAATGAAGAGCCTAGCAGGAGATTTGAAATGGAAGTCAATGAAAGGACTGGCATCCAAGTCCTTGTACTCCCTTTGCTCTGTTCAGGGGATGTACTCATTTATTCAGACCTAATAAATGTAAAATATAATTAAAATGTTCCTCGCTTCCCAATGACTATTGTTTATTCCTAGAAAACATGAATATTTTTATAACAGTAACCTATATCAGATTGCTTGCCATCTCAGTGAAGGAGAAGGGTAGAAAGGGAGGGCTAGAATTTGCAACTCAAAACTTAAACAAATAAACAATGCATGTTAAAATTTGTTTTTTTACATGTACTTGGGATTCCTGGATGCCGGGCTTGCTTGTACTTGTGAAGTAAAGCTAAAAACAGATCTGAAGCAGTGATTTTAGAAAATGCTGCATTAAGGAATTCCAACATGCTTCCCAGTAGTCATAGAAATCAGACCTGTATGGATATGAGAAATGATATCAAATAATAGACTCTAAGTCCATTTTCATGGTATGATTTGTAACTCTAATGTCAAATTCTCTCTGAGTTAAGTTTCTTTTTTGCATATTTTCCCAAATAAAACTAAAGAAAAATGTAGAACCTTCAATAGAGTAATTGTTTTACTTGAAGGAAATGTCATTGTTCTCAGGTGAAAGTTGCTTGATGACCACCAGACATGCCAAACTATTGCCCTCATTTCCAGTCCTCTTAGGACATTCCCTCTTGCCTTCTTTAGTTGTGCATAATGTGGACATGCCAGGGATAAGGCTGAAATACCCTCATCGTAGTCCCTCCCATCAGAGTTGTGTCTCTCTCTTGTTTTTATTGTGACATTCATTACTTAATTGTCAATTTTTTTCTAATCACCTAATCTTCTAATCTAGGCCCTTAACCTTTGATATGGGATTTGATGCTTCAGTGGAATAATTGATACCAGCTTCTGAATATAGCATTTGCATTTTGATTGAGATTACCTACAGTAAAGATAAAATGAAAAAAAAATACCCATATTTCAGTTGGTAGAGGGTGGTGGTGGTGGTGCAGTGTGTGTGTGTGTGTGTGCGTGCGCGCGCACACACATGCATTATGGGTGCTGATTTCTTGGGTATCTTTTTCATTGCTGATGCCTCTTGGTGAAATGGAAATGATTCTGGGTTCTGAAAGGCACTACCAGCAGAGGTTCTGCTGAGATGGAAAGGATTTGGGCATGGAGCTGATGAAAGACTGCGTTGTCTATTATGGTTGTAGTAACCTAGCTAAGTCCAGTGAAGGTAATCCTCCAATTGGTGCAGGATAATGAATTTGTTTGGCCACAGCAATCTTCACAACCTACCAGCAATTTGTCTTGAGGGCATGTTTATGTTTGTGAAGAGGTTGTATTCACACCCCAGAAATTCTGGGTCATGAGACACAAGGAAGTATTGCCCTTTGAAGTTTAGTGCTCTTTCTGTTTTTCAGGTTCCAACTATTTGACCAGATCGTTCAAGCCAATGACACATTTCTGATAGAACTAAATAAAGAGGAAATCAACTCTACTTTCTAAAAAAAGGGACAAATTGTCCAGTAAATATATTCCTCTAACCATTGTGATGCAAATATTGTTCTCTCATCTTCTGCACAGAAAATTTCAGGTTATATTAGAACAGCCACAGTGGGAGAAAAGAAATATTATAAAAGATTTCTTTCCTTCCCTGATTTTGTTTTTGGTTATTGGTGTTAGATTTTGTCCAATAAAGTAAAAGATTTTAGGATTCATCTGCACACTTTGGTCAGAGCGTTCAATCACATATCTGAAGCATACTTGGAGAACTTTATAGCCAGCGTTACATTTTGACTTATTTTTAATTGGTAATTTTTTTCCCTGGTGATTAAATACTACCCTAGCCTAAGGAGATTTTTGGAAGTCTGAAAACTCATACATTTACCTACTTAGCTTTTTGCCTACTGGGACTATTCTATGAACATGAAACTGAACATATCTCTTTAGGGATTGGCTTACAATTCATGAAAAAACCTGAGACGAGGAATCTCATCAAGCACCTCACGGAGGAGAAGCAAGCAAAAAGATGTTGGCCCTATTCAGGCAAACAACAGGTGGTATATGAAATACCTACAAAGGACATAAAAACTCAATTTGTTCTATTATTCCCCATTATTAAAAATGACTCTTGTTTAAAATAAATCTTTTTTTAAGGCTCAATAATCTAAAGCACTAGTAAATATTTTGAAACTCATCATCAGTGGCTAATCAATGCTTCTTGTCTGACTCTTCTTCACATGTCACTGTTTGCTCAACCAATCTCCAGTCAGTGGATATCCACTGGGCTACCAGCCAGGAAAATGTGGTTTTACATATGGACTACTTCTTTGTCTTGGACCTCCTAGGATTCTATGTGCTTAAAAGTGGGACCAGTGATCCAGAGGCCATGGGCATTTCAAAGTCCTTTCTTGCATAATTCCAGATTTTTTTTTTCTCCCAGAGTTATTGGACCCATTTTAGCTCCTCCAACAGCATATTGACAGTATTTTCCCTCAGTTCCTCTGATATGTCTAATCCAAATAATCATTTTTGTGAATTTGATGGGGATTCAGTGAAAATACAGTTGGCCTGATTTCCATTTCCGTTCTTATTCATGATGTATATCATGTATTTTTCATAGGGTTGCTGAAAGCCTTCAATTCTTCTTGGGAAAACCATTTGCTTATGTTGTTATTGAATATTTATCTATTGGAGGCAGGAGGGCTGAATTTAAAGATCACAGTTTCATTGGTTTGTGTGAGTTCTTTGGATGTCTTGAATAGCAGACTTTTAATTTAATTAATTTATTTTTTGAAGATCTATTATGTACAACCTGGTATGACTTTTAAATATACAACAAAGTTACCATGTAACTTTCTTTTTTCCCCTCTCTCCCCCCCACCCTAGAGATGGCTACCTTTAGACACAAATATGTGTACATATATGTATATATATGTATATTATATATACATATATGTATACATACATATATATGTATATACACATATATGTATATGTGTGTGTGTGTGTGTGTGTGTGTGTGTGTGTATGTATGTGTGTGTTGCAACAATTCGGCTAGCAGCTGCTGTGGGGGTGAAAGACCAACACAAGCCCAACAACAAGAATGCTGCCAGCACAGATTCTTTTGATCTGCTTTACTAAGGAAAGAAATGTAAAGGGGTTAACAATTTTGCTTTAATCCAACATATACATATAAACTTACTTAGTTCAAGAGGAAAAGTCAGCAACCTGAACTTCAGAGCAAATACAAACAAGTTACAAACATACACAATATAAACAGACCAGACCACAATTCATAGTTACCAAGAAACCATCGATGTCTGGCTTCACGAGCTGGGAGGCTCTTAGCTGCCCAGAGTCCCATGTCAACACTTCTCCAGGAGTGAGAGCCTCAAGCAAACAGTTCTGTTCTCTCTTTTCATACAGTTTTTAGCCGTCATCAAATGTCATCTGAGCAACCGGAACTTAGGTGCCTACTATTGGCTCTTGTCTTAGCAACTCCCCTTAGGTCCCTGGGGACTTCCCACCTCTCTCGAACTAGAGAACCAGATTGCCAACCAGCCTGGGGCTTTGCACTTAGTAGTAAAAGGGTGTGGGCCTGGGGTTTAGCAACTAGTAAAACTAAATCAAAGACACTTAATTTAGCATTCCAAAACAGTAAAAAAGTCCCATCTTAATTAATATTACTCTGTGTGTGTGAGTTCTTTCTCTAGATGCAGATAGCATCTTCCTTCACAGGACTTTTATAGTTGGTATTTATAATAGAATGACTTGGTTGTTCAAAGTTGTTCTTAAAACAATAATGTTATTACTGCATACAATATTCTCTTGGTTCTGCTCATTTTGCTCTTCATTATTTTGTGCAACTCTTTCCATATTTTTCTGAAATCATCAAGCTTGTCATTGCTTATATCAGAGTAGTATCCCATCATGAACATATACCATAACTTGTTTAGCCATTCTCCAATTGATGGGCATCCCCTCAATTTCTAGTTCTTTGCTAAGACTAAGAAAGCTGCTATAAATATTTTGGAACATGTAGGTTCTTTTCCTTTTTCTCTGATCATCTCGGGAAACAGACGTAATAGTGGCATTGCTGGGTCAAAGAGTCTAGGCAGTTTAATAACATTTGGACATAATTCCAGATCACTTTATAAAATGGTTGGATCAGCTGACAGATCCACCAACAATGAATTAGTGTCCCAATTTTTCCATATCCTCTCCAACATTTGTTGCATTCTCCTTCAATCATTTTAGCCAATCTGGTAAGTAGGAAATGATATCTTAGGGTTGTTTAATTTGTATTTCTCTAATCACTAATGATTTAGAACATTTTTTCCTATGTCTATAAATTGTTTTGATTTCTTTACCAGAAAACTGCTCTTTCATATTCTTTGACTAGTTGTCAATTGGGGAATGACTCATTCTTATATATTTGACAAAGTTCTTTATGTATTTGAGATATCAGACCTTTATCTGAGGAACTGTCTATAAAAAATTCTGCCCCAATTTTCTGCTTTCCTTTCAATCTTGGCCACGTTTGTTTTATTTTACAAAACCTTTTTAATTTAATGTAATCAAAATTATCCATTTTATACTTCACAATACTCTCTATCTCTTGTTTGTTCATAAATTGTTCATTTATCTATAAGTCTAATAGGTAACATGTCCCATGTTCTTCAAATTTTCTTGTAATATCTCCCTTTATATAGGTCATGCACCTATTTTGATCTCATCTTGGTAAATAGTGTAAGATATTGGTCTATGCCCAATTTCTGCTTTCCCAACAATTTTTACCAAATAATAAATTATTGACCTGAAAACTTAAGTCTTTATGCTTATCAAACACTAGGTTACTATATTCATTTGCTGCTGTAAATTATATGTCTACTCTGTTCCACTGATCTGCTTTTCCAGTTCTTAGTATCAGATAATTGTGATAATTACCACCTTGTAATATATTTTAAGATCTGGTACTGCTATACCACCTTCCTTTATATTTTTTTAATAGTTCCTTTGATATTCTTGGCCTTTTGTTCTTCCAAATGAATTTAATTATTTTTTCTAATTCAGTATTTTTAACTGGGATGGCATTGAATATATAGATTAATTTAGGTAAAATGATCAGTTTTAATATATTGGTCCTGCCTACTCATGAGCAATTATTTATCTAAATCTGATTTAATTTTTACAAAAATATATTTTTAATGATTTTGTTCATATAGTTCCTTGGTTTGTTTTGGCAGGCATACTCTGAGGTATTTTATACTATATAGTTGTTTTGAAGGGGGTGTCTCTAGCTATCTCTTCATGCAGGGTCCTGTTGGTGATATATAGGAATGCTGATCATCTACATGGGTTTACTTTATATCCTGCTACTTTGCTAAAATTATTAATTATTTCAATTAACTTTTTAGTTGAGTCTAGGATTTTCTAAGTATGTCATCATATCATCGGCAAAAGAGATAGTTTTATTACATCATTGCCAATTCTGATTCCTTCTATTTCTTTTTCTTTTGTTATTGCTCTTGTTAAGATTGCCAATACAATACTGAACAATGTTGGTGTCAATGGGCATCCTTGTTTCACATCTAGTCTTACTGGGAAGGTTTCTAGCTTATCCCCACTAGAAAAAACACTTGCTAACCATTTTAGGTAAATGTTTTTTATCCATATAAAGAAAAGTCCATTCATATCTAAACTTTCCGGTGTGTTTTTTTTTAATAGAAGTAAGTGTTGTATTTTATCAAATGCTTTTTCTGCATCTATTGATATAATTGTATACTTTTTGTTACTTTTATTATTGATATTATCAATTACATTAATGGTCTTCCTTATGTTAAATCATCCCTGCATTCCTGGTATGAATCCCATTTGGTCATAACGTGTAATCTTTGTAATATATCGTAATCTTTTGGCAATATTTTTTAGGATTTTTGTATCCATGTTCAGTAATGAAATTGGCCTAAAATTTTCTTTCTCTGTATTTGCACTTCACTTGCGCCAAACCTTCATCCCTAGGGTATTCTCCAGTTGTCCCAGGAGGACTACAGATCCACCTCAACTCTTATTTATTTTTGCTGCTCTATCTTTACCCTGAGGCTTTGTTCTGTCTTACCGCGGAAAGCTGGAGAATTTGGAATTTTCTGACCTACTCTTCCATCTTCCTTGAATAACTGTCCAGTGGTAGACTTTTTAAATGAGAGATTCAATGTAAAGGACTTTCCCACCTGAGAGTTTCTTGTCCTATCGATTCTGTTGGATTGATTCTGTTCATATAAAAGTTTACTGGAGAGGATTCTGGGAAGATGGGGGAGTAGGTCAGAAAATTCCAAGCTCTCAAGATTTTCCCCCACAAAAGAGTTAAAATAGCACCTTGGGGCAAACAAAGTGGGGTAGAGACAAAGGAATAGGGGCACAACCCGGGTTTTCCTCCCACAGTTTGAGAAGATATGAAGAGAAACCCGGGACTAGATTTCCCCATGAGGAGTAAACACCTCCAGGCTAAAACAACTAGCGGCAAGCCCAGGGGTTAGTTGGTCTGTTGGCCCCAGCCACCGGAACTTTTCACCCGGGATAGTGAGGGGAGTCATGTATTTGAGTCCAAGAAGATTGAGGGAACCTCTGCTGATGAGGAACGCCAGACCCAGCTGTGCTCCGAAGAGCAGGGGGGTGAGAAAGAACCATCACATACTTGGTGAGTGTAGAAGCAATGGGGTAGAAAGCCCCTGGCTGTGGGTTAGGGGTAGGGTTTAGGCGGAGTTTTGGCTTTGGTTCCAGGCTAGAGGAGAGAACTAAAGATCTGGGGCATAAGGCACCAGTTCCCATACCCCAGGGCTAGAGGAGATTACAAAAATCAAGTTATTACTACAAAAAAAAAAAAATGCACAGGCAAAGGAGAAAGAATCCAACTATAGAAACCTATTACAGGAATAGAGATGACTGGGGTTCATCCTCACAGGAGGATATTGAAGTAAAGAAAACCCAAAGAGCAACGTCAAATAGTCACTTGCCCAAAAAGAATTTATAGAAGATCTTAAAAAAAAGACTTTTAAAAATCAAATGACAGAGATGGAGGAAAAACTAAAAAAAAAAAAATTCCAAAAAAACCAAGAAGGTTATGAAAGGAAAGTCAACGAATTAGAAAAGGAGATCCAGAATCCCAAGGAGGAAAATGACACCTTGAAAATTAGAATTGGGCAGAGTGAAACCAGTGAAATTATAAGAGATCATGAAATAAATAAACAAAACATGAATAATGAAACAATAGAAGAGAAAGTGAAACATCTTATGAGAAAAACAACAGATTTGGAGAATAGACCAAGAAGAGAAAATATAAAGTAATCAGAGTAACTGAAAGTCGTGATCAAAAAAAGAATCTGGATACAATAATACAAGAAATAATTAAAGAAAATTGTCCTGAAGCATTAGAACAAGGCAGGGAAGTAGAAATAGAGGAAATCCCCTCGAACACCAATTAAAAGAGATCCTATGAGGAAAACTCATAGGAATATCATAGTCAACTTCCAGAACCCCCAGCTCAAGGATAAAATATTAAAAGCATCAAGATTAAAACAATTCAAATATGATGGTACCACAATTAGAATTACAAAAGACCTAGCAGCAGAGACATTAAAGAACCGCAGGTCCTGGAACACAATATATCGAAAAACAAAAGACCTGGGGTTCCGGCGGAAAATATCATACCCTTCAAATTTCAGTATTATATCGAAAGGGAAAAAATGGACATTTGACAAACCCTCTAACTTTCCAGACTTTGTTAAAAAAAATCCTCAACTTAATACAGGATTTGACATACAAGAACCAAGAGAAACATAAGTACACACCAAAGACTGTCTATAAGGGATTCATAAGAACAGATTGCTTATCTTTTATAGAACATAAAATGTAAAATGTATGGGTAACATTCTTATTAATAATTGTCAAGTTCATAAGAAAGAGGGAGATAAACCTCACCATGATATGAATTTAAAAAGTAAAACCATTTAGAAACAACTAAAAATAGTAACTATATTATACAAAACAAGTGCAAGAAGAAGAAAGGATACAGAAGATTTAGATGGGGAGGAGGGCTGGTAGTTCTGGTAACCTACTTTCATTGGGAATGGGTTTAAGAGGGAACAATACATATATATTTAGAAGAGTATAAAGGTCTTCTAAATTTGGAAGAAATAAAATGGTAGGGGTATAGTGAGGGGGGAAAGGACAAGGGAGGGATTAGGACAAGGGAGGGATTTTTAGAGGGGAGAATGAAGGGATAGGTAAAGGGAGTTTAGATTAATGGGAATGGGGGAATAGGGGAGGGATCCTTAGAGGGGGGAGGGCAAGTAATAGGAGGGTAGGATGGTTGGTGGAGGAGGTGGGTAGGCAAGTAATAGGAAGGCAAGGTAGCAGGTAGAAGTAAAGTAGAGGAGCAGGAAGGATAGGAAATGGAAGATACGTACAAACATAAAAAACAAAGATCAGGAGCAGATTGTGTTTGGGAAAGCATATGTCTATATATGCATGTATATATGTATAAGTGTATGTATATATCTGTATGTCTATGTATATATCAAGAAATATCTAAATTATATTGTGGCCTTCTGGGGGGTGGGGGCAGGGAAAAAAAGAACAGGGTTATAAAGTGCACAGCAGAAAACAAAAGAAAGCACAAGGAAGAAAAGAAAAAATGGAAAATTCTCAACACAAGGGGTATTATTTATCGTACAGGCTTTCTTGAAAAGAAGATTTATTGTTACATATTTTGAATCCTCTCCTATGTTCTGCTATGTACATGACATGCTTTTTTTCTTTCTTACTTTACATTTAAGTTTCAATATTTAAGTTTATGATATGTTTTTGTTTGTTTTTTCTATTTTCTATTTTGTATTTGTCTTCTGGTAAAATAGTTAAAAATAGTTTGCTGATGTAATATAGTTAAAATTTTCTATTTGTTTCATTTCTGTTGACCTCTCCCTTTTGTTATTGACTGCCCCTCCTCCACTCCTAGCCACTCCCCCAACCATATCATTGAGGTTTTTTTTTTTAAAGAGCTTATTGTGTTAAGCTATGTTTGGTGCCATTCTAATCCTAATTATTGTCCAAATGATTTCTCATTTTTCCTGTAGTTTTTCTAGAATGGGGACTTCTTTCCTCCATGCTTTCCTGTTCTTATGTTCATTTGTTTCCAAGGTATTGTTATCTATCTTGTTTCACTGATTTGCTCCCCCTCCCATTTTGAAAACACTACCAAATAGTTTTGATGGGAACTGCTTTATTATATAATTTGAGTAATGGTGGGCTCCTTTAATTCCTTTTCTCCCCATTCTCTCCCCGAGTTTTTGACCTTTTACTACTCTTTAAACTTTAATAGCTAAATTTAGTGGCCTTTTCTCAGTCTTCAGAGCTATCTGCCTCTCTACCACTTTTGTTCAATTGGAGCTCCTCTTCCACATGGAGATTCTCTCCTCTGCAGTTTTTGGGATTTTCCTTTCTCCTGGTGCTTCTCTTCCACATAGAGATTCTCTCTTCTGTGGCTTTTGGGATTTTCCTCTCTCCTGGAGCTCCTCTTCTCATTCTTCTATGTTGGCTCACAGTCCATGCAGTAAACCTGGGTGTCCTCTAGTGCTTTGCCCCACGTAGGTTTCTCTCTCAACACTCTTTTGGGGGGATTCTCTTCAGCTCCATTTGGTTGAATGATTAGCTCTCTGAATGACTCCCAAATTTATATCCAGGTGGAATCTGTCTCCCAAGTTCCAGATTCAATCAGCCAATCATTCACTTTGCATTCATTAAGAATTTCATGCTCAGCATCTCCAAGTTGGAAGGCATTGTCTTCTCAAATCTCACTCATTTCCAACTCCTTGCTCTCCCTTAATTCCCATATCGTATCAGTTAGCAAATCTTGTTACTTCTGTGGCATCCCTGCCACCTATTCCTTTCTTTCTAGTTACACAAGCACTGCTACCTTAGTTGGGGCCTTCTTGCCCAGACTATTAAAATAGCCTTATTTCTAAAAGGCTCCTCCTCCTTCCCAAGGCACATATGTAATTACAAATCATATTTTTCAGTAACAAAAAGGGGGAGAAGAAGAAGAAAAGAGTAAAACCAGTCCAATACAGTGGAAAAGTCTGACTATATATTCAATGCTCTATTCTCTTCTCCCCACTCCTCACAAACCTGCCACCCATTGCAAAGGAGTGAGGAGGCAGCTCTTCTCCCATCTCCTCTTTCAGTTACTCTTGTTCTTAAAATTTTGCAAATTTCTTGACTTTGAGTCACAGAGATGAGAGAACAGCTTCTGAGGATGTGTCATTAGTTTCCTTTCTTACTCGTTAATGTGGCCAATTATGCTATTTGTGCATGGGCATTTTTTCTAGTATTTACCCTCCACAAAGTTTTCAGCCTGAATGATTTTAAGCTGATGCTTCTTTCTCTTTTTGATACAGCCCTGAATTCTCTGGAATCTGGACCAGTGTGCATGCTGTCCTTGCTCGGGGTTTGCCTTGGGAATGGTATTGAGGAAATTTTGTCTCTGTGAGTAATTTTTTCTGCCCGATTAGAGAACCATTAATCACCACAACAGAAGTGGAAAGTGGTCTCAGCTTAGTGATTTAGAAAACAAACATTTGGCTTTAATTCCCTTTAGAACTATGTTTAAATTATCTCTTTCTATCATTTCTAAAGGAAGAAGAAGCTCTTGAAATTCCTACAAGGGAAAAAAGCAGTTGTCAAGCTTCCGATCTGTAAGTGCTCCAGAGTGAGGGGTACACCTATAGACTACTAGTAGGATGGCAGAAGCACTTTGAGAGATATGTGGCAATATCCTGGTCAAGTTACCAAACTTATCATGTACCACCCTATGTCTTTGGCATCCTTTTATTGGGAAATATGCCAAATGGATGGCATTATATAAAGGACAGAAAATGATATATTTTCAAATATATTTATAGTAGTAATATATTGTTATTGCAAAAAAAATCAAGATATCTGAAATGCTTAATGAGAGGGACTTTCTGAACAAGTTCTAGCCAATTAACACAAAGGAATAATACTGCAAATCAGAATCACTCAATATAAGCAGCAGAGAGAAATCTAGAAACATCTTCATGAATTAATGCAAGCAAAGGAAATAGAACCTGAATAAAAGAGTCTACAGAAATTCAAACCACACCAAGAATATGCATATCCTTGAATGTGAAGGAGCATTGGGAACTGAAGGGACAATGCAGTAAAGGGAATACAGAAGCAACTAACTGACCATTTGTTGTAGACAAATTGTACTTAATGTAAGGGGAGGCTAAGTGACACAGTTGATAGAGTGTCAGGCCTGAAATCATCATCTTCCTAAGTTCAAATCTAGTCTCAGATATTAACTGTGACACTGAGCAAGTCACTTAACCCGATTTGCCTCAGTTCTTCATCTGTAAAATGAGCTGGAGAAGGAAATGGCAAATCAATCCAGTGTCTTTGCCAAGAAAACCCTGAACAGGGTCACAAAGAGTTGGACATAATTGAACAACAACCATAACTTAATATAACCCAATAGACTCAACTCATCAAGGGAAGAAATGGGATTAGAACCCAAGACTCACGATGCCAAGGTCAGCACACACACTTGCTGGCTGTTCTTTTCCAGAGAAATCAAAAGAAAATAAGAACTGAAGTTTCGAAGAGCTGTGGAAGAAGTTTGAGAAGCCCAGGAAGTTTCCAGATTCTTCTGGGTAGTATTTGCCATAGTGAGACAGTCCCATTCATAGGCTCTTTTCCCATTTCTGTTTTATAAGAATTAAGAGAGAGCTTGTCTGTGTGCATTGTCTTGGAAGGTGGCAATAAGGTAGGACAGGATGTGGAAGAGGAATAAATGCAATGCCCCCAACTTGAAGGTTGCTGGCAGTTTTGGTGGGAAGCCAAAAATACATATACATAAATGTTTCTACAGAAAGAGAATGCCACTCCCCTTATTCCTGGGAATTCTGATTTAGGGAAAAATGGAAAAAAGACATTGCAATGTTATTCTTTTCAAGTGCCATTAATAATAGATGTTTGCTATTGATTCAGAAATGAAGATACTGGGTGACTCCTATCTATCAAAAAAAGCATACGTAAAAGAAGGGGAAGGGAAGAAGCATTATTATACAACACCTACTATGTGCCACATACTGTGCTAACCACTTTACAGTGAGGATCCTCACTGCAAGTCAAGCAATGCAGAAGATCTCATCTGATCCTCACAACCCTGCAAGGTAGGTGCCATTTTAACAGTTGAGGAAACTGAGGCAAACAGAGGTCAAGCGACCTTGCCCAGAGTCACCTGAGTTAGTATCTGAGATCATATTTGAACTCAGGTCTTCTTGACTCCAGGCCCAGTGCTTTCTCTGTTGCACCATCTAGCTGTCCCTGTTTTGGCATGGGAGATAGATAGTTCCCAATGCTTTCAAATCATTCTGTCTTACTTAAGGCCAACTGATTTCCTCAATTGTTAGCCCCACTACTTTGCTTATCAGGGCTGTTTTCCTCAATGATGAAAAGCAAATTGAACAACATAGGATTGATCCACTCAGAGGTAGAAGTCACCCCTAGAAACTATCCATTCTAACTTCCTAGCACCATAGATATGGACGCTCAGGGAGACTCGGCTTCTAACATATCAGAGGTCACATGACATTTTTATTTAGTGGCCTGTTTTAATTTTTAAGTCCAAAAAGAAAAAAAAATAAATTTCAGTCTTTAGGAATAATTGATCCTTTGGTGGTTGTTAGCCTTCATTCTCGAGGAAGACCAAAATGACATTACTATGTTGGGGTCAAGGTTCAGTGTGTCCAACCGTGGCTGATCAGACCAATAGGAGCTCAGAAGGCTCTGAAATAGGTTGGGCACAAATAGCCCATATGAACATTTGGAGTGGAGAAGGCTCTACATTCGCATATCTCACATTTCTTTTGAGCTACTGCAATTCTGCTTTGCTCATAGACAGTGGCTTCTTTGATGTGGACATGCCATGCTGGGTGGTCCTGTGCCCATGTCTGTCATGTCTCTCAATCAATTCCAAAGTTCTTTAGAGAGACCTTGAGAGCATCCTTGTATCCTTCTGCCACCACGTGGCACTTGCCTTCTGAGTTCTCCATAAAATAGTCTTTTAGGCAAACATACATTTGGCATTTGAACAACATGGCCAGCCCTTGGAGTTGCACTCTCTGCAGTAGAGTTGGAATGCTTGACAGCTCAACTCAAGAACCTTATCCTGCCAGGTGATCTTCAGAATCTTCCTAAGACAATTCAAATGGAAGCGATTCAGTTTCCTGGCATGGTGCTGGTAAACTGTCCAGGTTTCACAGATACAACAAGGAGGTCAGCACAATGGCTCTGTAGATCTTCAGTTTGGTAGGCAGCCTTCAGAGCCTCCTAAACAGTGAGTTAGTTCTGGCAATGTGTACATAAACCTCATCATCTATGTGAACACCCCTGGAAATTATACTTCTGTCAAATGGACCAGAACTGGCCTCTAACCTGTGGGTGTCCAGAGCCAAACAGAACAGGCTAGGGACAAAAGAGTCAGGACACAACCAGAAGCTTAATTTCAGAGTGAGGAAAATGATGTTTGCAAACAGAAGCTGCGCCGCCCCCCACCAAAAGAGGGCTTAAGGCTACTAAGGCTGGAGCCACTTATACATGAAAATGGCTAGCCCAAAACACAATCATTCTTAGATCTTGAGGAAATTCTCATGGTTAGCATTTCTTGGGACGATACAGGTATTCTTGGGTCCTTTGGGAATACTCATTGTCTCAAGTCTTGGGGGTCATGACCAACCTGACAGGTACAGATCCAGAGTTCTATGACAGGAACAGGAGTACGGTACCTGTCAGTGTGTCAGTGATTGTACACATGTGATGGGTGGCCCTGGGAAATAAAGGGAGCTAAATCCTTCAGTGAACTCCTGGTGCTGGCCCAAACAATACACTGCTAGAGGGTGATATCATCTTGAGCACGAAGGATTATTGTTATGCCAAGCTCATGATGCAGCCTCTTTGCTGGACCTTAGCTCTGGAAAACAGGGTATTTCCAAAATATTTCGTCATTGCCAAGGTAAGTGAACTTATCCACAGCAATCAAAATTTCTTCATTTTCTGTAAGGATGGTGTGGTGCTGGCTGTATTCTTTTTTTAAAAAAATTTTTTAATTTAATATATTTAGTTTTCAGCATTGATTTTCACAAGAGTTTGAATTACAACTTTTCTTCCCATCTCTACCTTCCCCCCCACTCCAAGATGGCATATATTCTGATTGCCCTGTTCCCCAGTCAGCCCTCCCTTCTGTCACCCCACTCTCCTCCCATCCCTTTTTCCCTTCTTTCTTGTAGGGCAAGATAAATTTCTATGCCCCATTGCCTGTGTATCTTATTTTCTAGTTGCATGCAAAAACTTTTTTTTTTGTTTTTGAACATCTGTTTTTAAAACTTTGAGTTCCAAATTCTCTCCCTTCTTCCCTTCCCACCCACCCTCCCTAAGAAGTCAAGCAATTCAACATGGGC
>CM053624.1:47828-78809 GCA_028646595.1 Phalanger gymnotis | reverse complement strand
CCTTTTCCATTTGGCTAATTCTGCCTTTCAAGGCATTCTTCTTCTCATTGGCTTTTTGTAACTCTTTTGCCATTTGAGTTAGTCTATTTTTTAAGGTGTTGTTTTCTTCAGTATATTTTTCAGTATTTTTTTGGGTCTCCTTTAGCAAGTCATTGACTTGTTTTTCATGGTTTTCTTGCATCCTTCTCATTTCTCTTTCCAATTTTTCCTCTACTTCTCTAACTTGCTTTTCCAAATCCTTTTTGAGCTCTTCCATGGCCTGAGACCAGTTCATGTTTTTCTTGGAGGCTTTTGTTGTAGGCTCTTTGACTTTGTTGACTTCTTCTGGCTGTATGTTTTAGTTTTCTTTGTCACCAAAGAAAGATTCCAAAGTCTGAGACTGAATCTGGGTGTGTTTTTGCTGCCTGGCCATGATCCCAAATGACTTACTTGACCCTTGAGTTTTTCAGCAGGATATGACTGCTTATAGACTGAAGAGTTCTATGTTCCAAGCTTGGGTGGATGCGCTGCTACACCAGCACTCCTCCTTCCCCAAGAACCCCCAACCAGGACTGGACTTAGATCTTCAGCAGGCTCTGCACTGCTGCCCTGATCAGCCACTTAATTCCTCCCACCAGGTGGGCCTGGGGCCAGAAGCAACTGCAGCTGTAGTTCTGAGGGTGCCCCACCTCTGGGGCCCCCGGGGCGGTGGCCGAACCACAAACTTCA
Organism: Phalanger gymnotis; assembly: GCA_028646595.1. Classification (NCBI taxonomy): domain Eukaryota; kingdom Metazoa; phylum Chordata; class Mammalia; order Diprotodontia; family Phalangeridae; genus Phalanger; species Phalanger gymnotis. The sequence continues at coordinate 78,101 of CM053624.1, read as the reverse complement.
TGTCCCCAGCAGCTTTTCCCACTAATCTTCTCTGTTGTCTTTGGTGTTTGTGGGTTGAGAAGTCTGGTAACTGGTGCAGCTCACTGATTTAGGGCGCTAGGGCATGCTCTGCCCAGCTCCTGGTCTGGTTGGTCCGCGTAGCCCATGCTGGGCTCTGCTCCACTCCCAGCTCCTTGTGGGATAGACTTTACCCAGAGACCATCCAGGCTGTCCTGGGCTAGAGCCCTGCTTCCCTCTGCCACTTTGTGGGCTCTGCAGTTCTTCTCTGTTGTCTTCGGTGTCTGTGGGTTGAGAAGTCTTCTAACTGCCACAGCTCACTGATTCAGGGTGCTAGGGCACACCCAGCCTGGCTCCTGGTCTGGCTGGTCCACGCCACCCACGCTGGGCTCTGCTCTGCTCCCAGCTCCTTGTGGGATAGACTTTACTCAGAGACCATCCAGGCTGTCCTGGCCTGAAGCCCTGCTTCCCCCTGCTATTTTGTGTGTCCTGCAGCTCTAGAATTGGTTCAAAGCCATTTTTATAGGTTTTTGGAGGGACTTGGCAGGGAGTCACGCTAGTCCCTGCTTTCCAGCCACCATCTTGGCTCCCCTCCCCAACCCCCCGACCCCGACTGTTTTCTTGGAGTTAATTGTTAGGCTAAAATTAGTACAAGCAGCAGATAATTGGTCCATACTTTGTTGTGTCTCAGCCTCAGAGGTTGCATTGAATTCACAATCATCTGTGAGCAAAAAGTCACTCATCAACTCTCCCTCCACTATAGTCTTGGTTTTCAGCCTTTTCAAATTAAATAATTTACCATCACCATGTGGTAGTTGACCTTAATGCTGTTTTCCTTCTTGTCGAAGGTAGCATGGGAGCAAGCACACAGACTTGTTTCGCCTTATTGGTGACTGGGAAAGCTCAAGAGCATCATCCGTTATTCAGAACTCGGGCAAGCATGCCATCGTAGAACTGGCATACAATACTGATGAAGTTCTCCAGGCAACAACATTTTGCTATGATTTTCCGTAAGCCCTCATGACTGGCAGTATCAAAGGCCTTGTTCAGCTTGATGAACATGGTGACAGACTTCTGTTCTGCTCCTGATATTTCTCTTGTGGTTGTCAGGCAGCAAACACCATACCAACCGTTCCTCGTCCCTTTCCAAAGCCACGCTGGCTCTCAGGCAGATGCCCATCTACCAGATGAAGGACCAGCATATTTAGGAGGACTCTAGCAAGAATCTTTCCAGAAATAACTAAGAGATCCACACTTCCCCCTGTGATTGTCACAAGATAACCTATTTCATTTTCCTTTAAGGAAATGAACAATGGAGGGTTGAACTCATCCTTGAACTCCTGGGGGACAACCTCTGGCCACATAACCTGAAAATTTCAATCAGTTTTTGTAGGAGCAGTAGACTCCCTGCCTTGTAAATCTCAGCTGGAATAGAATCAGCACCAGGTGCTTTGCCACATGAGAGGCGCTGAATCGCACTCAAACCTCTTCTTCAGTTGGAAGTTCAGCTGGGGAGGAATTGACTTCAACCTGAGGTAAATGGTCAATGGCACCAGCATTGATAGCAGTCTGTTGAGAACACTATGGAAGTGTTCAACCCCTCTTGCCAGGATCATGTCCTTATCAATGTGGTTCTAGCACTGAGTATCTGAGGTGCACCATAGGTTTTCGGTCCATATGTATCCTGCAGGCTTCAGAACAGCATAAAAGTGCTTTGGATTTTTACTATGAGCATAAAACTGAATTTCACCTGTCTTCTTACTGAGCCAGGAATCCTGCATCTCTCTAAGCTTTGCTTGTACTGTACTTATGATGGAATTAAACACTGATTTCTTGGAAATAGAAGACATGTCTTGTTAGTAAACTGTGGCATTCTTGTCTTTCATTTAGCAGCTTCTGAATTTTCTCATCATTTTCATCAAAGCAATCTTGGTGTTTTTGAGTATTCTGGCCCAGATGAGTAAATGCAGTGCTCTGAACCAAATTTCTGAAAGCTGCCCACTCCTTTTTTGCTCCACTGTTAACAACTATGAATTGACTCAGCTTTCCCTCCAAGTTAATGATTTTTTCACTCTTGGAAAAGTGCTCTAATCTCTTGATATTAAATCTTTTGTTAGTCATATTGCTTTGGGACTACCACTTTTGTGAATGTTTGGCTTGGAGAGGATAAGTCTATGATCGGTCTAGCACTCTGTGCCACACATCATTTTGTCATTCTCATTTCCTGTCTGTCTCTTCTTTTTTGAATGACATAGTCTATTAAATGCCAGTGTTTGCTGTGAGGGTGCATCCATGAATGTTTCAACAATCTGGCTAGCAGCTGTTGTGGGGGTGAAAGACAAACACAAGCCCAACAACAAGCATGCTACCAGCATGCTGCAAAAGCCCAGGTTCTTTTGATCTGCTTTACTAAGGAAAGCAACGTTAAGGGGTTGACAAGTTTACTTTAATTCAGCATACAAATACCACTCACTTAGTTCAGGGGAAAAAGCCAGTACCCTGGACTTTGGAGGAAATACAAACAAATTACAAACATTGACAGACAGACCAAATATGATTCATAGTTACCAACATCTAGGTTCAGCCCAGGAGCTCATAACAAGGGCTGGGCCAGAGTTACGTGCACCACCAAGTCTGTGGGTAAGAGCTCTGAAAAAGAGAAAGTCAACCCCTGGTTTTATATCTTTTTCGGGGTCAAGGGTGAGTCACACATGCGACTCACCCATGTGACCTAGAATTGTCACAAAGAGGCGACTTAAACCCACGTAGTCTTAAAGCCTCTGATGTCTCAAACATGTCACTCAAACTCATGTGTAAACTAGGCCCACCCCTGAGGCAAGGAGGTCATCAAGGACACCCAAATCTAATCAAGGAAACAAAGGCCAAACTCTACAAGGGCACTTGGTTGAACTGAGTGCTAAGAGCCCATTTTGTTAAGTAAATGGAAGGCAGTATTTGTGATAAGAAGATCATGAGAAGCACAAGTCTCCAGTAGTGACCATTGCTGTTGCTGTTTCCACCTCCATTCCTCCCAAGGACTCCATGCTCAGTCTGGTAGTGTGAGCCTACTCTGGAACTAAAGTCACCCAGAATTATAAGCTTGTCCTCCTTTGGCACATTGATGATAAGGGTCTCCAGGTCTTCATAAAAAGGGTTTATCATAATGGGAGCATAGTCACTGATGATGGTGGTATTACACTTTCCTACAAGGGGCTATTGCATTGTCATGAGCCTGTCATTCACTCTTTTTGGAGGCATACAAGCTCGTTGACTACATTATTTCTGATTGCAAAACCTATGCCAGCTTTGTGGCAGTCCCCTTCACTGTGGCCACTCCAGAAAAACATGTATCCAGTGTCAACTTTGATAAACTGGCTTTCATTTGCTAACCTCGTTTCACTGCTATTCACTGCTGCTATTTGGATGTGATACGTGCTGAATTCTCTCACAGCAAGAGCTATTAGTCTTTCGGTTCTGCTGGATTTCATGTTGTCCAGAAGTGTGCCCACATTCCACATACAAATGGTACATGGAAAATTGAATCATGTTTGCAAAAGTTTTTGTACATTTTGTGTGTGTGTGTTTTGACTGCAGGGTGGGATCCCTGCCTGCTACAGTAAGCAGGCCAGGGTTGGGTAAAGCAGACAATTTTTAGGACATCTTTTCTAGCCCCTTCCTCACACAGGAGGTGAGCAGTTCAGTCTTTAAGAAGGCTGCTTAGACACCCAGAACTGCTAAATCCTATTACTGCTTCAGTCCAGTGAGAAGGTGACTATATGGCTTAGGCTGCCTGTATGCAGGGTTGTGACTACAGCCCCCAGTGTAGCCACGTTGCTTTGTCACATTCCTGTCAGCACTGGACTTCGAGGTAGATAAAAATGGTAAAATGGCATGGGTGATATCTTTTGACTCTTGCATAAGTTGGATTTAACTGAGGCAGAGTTGTGTACTTAGGGTCCGACTTTAACCCTAACCCTAAAAAATGCATGTACCTTTAACCCTAATCCTAAATGCGCTCTCTTCCAGAGTTAAAGAAGTCCAGTGGCAAGACTACAGTCACAATCACTGGCAGTGGCCCAGGATATAGTGGATGACCTTGGCATCTTCAACATCTAACAAAACTCTTAGCATTCTACAGTGCCTGCTTCAGCCAGCTTCATGGCTGTTGGAATAAGTTGTTCTCATCCACCCATTCTACCAGGGTATAGTAGGAAGGCTGAATTTATAATCTCAAATTTAATCATGTATATGTTTGAATGGTTCGAAATCGCAAGGTATGAGAGGTTCTCAAGGAGAAAACAACAAGAAATTTATTTAGGCCCCACCGCAGCTGATCCGTGAACCAGCCACCCCATTCTGACATCTTGACAAAAAGACTCCAGGCCCAGAAAGCCCACCTCACAAGAGTAACCAGGAGGCCACAGAAAAACAAGATAGTATTTAGCCAAATCATTTTTACTGGCCTCAAGTTGCTGCTCGCACTCCTGGGTCTACACACGGGTAAGCCCTGCTTCCGCAGCTTCCTGCTTCCTCAGCTTCCTGCTTCCTCAGCTTCCTCCCTCCTTCCGCAGCAGCTTCTGTTTCCGCTGAAACTGTCTCTTGGCTCACTTTTCCTCACAGCTGAGCCTCTGGCGTTCTCAAGCCCCGCCTCAACGACCAGAGACCATTGGTTCCTGAGTTGGCCCCTCTTAAGTCATTAATCTACACCCACACAGGTTTCACACCTGATAGGGCTTTGGGCCTGGGGCTTAGCACTTAACAGCTGAAAGTACTTCCACTCAAAAGAAACAAAAGTCATACTAAGGAGACAATTTTGCTTAACAACACACAAGGGAAGTTTTCACATGCTTAGGGTAGATACCCCTCCAACTCACTGATAGGACTGAGAACCCTTGGTTACTTTCGGCCTGTTTTAGCCTGTCTGCTGAAAGGATTTACTGAGGCGTGCCCACTATGTTTGCTACAGCTTCTTGGAGCCAGAGGTGAGAGTTAGGTGAATGAGATAGACACCAAAGTGGATAAGCAGCCCTGAAAAGGGCTCAGCAGCCTTTTCACCAGAGGCACTAGTCTTTGCTGAACAACTCTACACCCCAGTTTTTTGGATAGATAAGATTTAAAAGTCTGGCTCTGAAAGAGCTGACAAAGAGGGCTTGGAAGATAGACAGGGAAAAAGCATTCTAGATGAGAGATGTAAGTAAGGCACAGAAGTGGCAAAGACAAGGGATGTACAACAAATCAGGAGCTTAGCACAAAATAATTAGATGCAATGAAGTTGGGGGATGGTGTGTGAGGGTCATTAGAAGTGAATCATTAGAAGCCACAAATGTGAGAGACCATGAGGTAGGAGGTCTAGGGGACAGCAAAAGGAAAGAATGAAAAAGGCAATTCATTTGGACTTTGGCCTTTTGGACTTGAGGACTTCAGAAAGCTCATGTGGGTTCTTGGTGATCAGGGCTTCCCTTTTCTACATGTTTGCATCTGTTTCATGATATCTTTTGGAATCGTGAAATCCTAAATTTCTAGAAAATCCCTCAAAAGAAAAATCCAGTCCTCTTTGCATAAATGGATCCATTTGCTCATTTACCAGTTATCCAGCTATTCTAGTAATTTTGGGGGAATTTTTCAAGACCATGGTTCTGCCATTATATCAGCCAGGCCTCTGTACCTTTAAAGATCATATACAGTCCTCTGCTCACATCTGCTGCCTAGTGAAATAAGTCCAGATTCAGGGCCTTCCACTATATGATCCCAAAGCACTGGGCCCAGACTAATGAAGGCTTAAGTTGCAATCTGGCCTTACACACTTACTAACTGTATGACCCTGGGCAGGTCACTTAACCCCAGTTTGCTTCGGTTTCCTCAACAGTAAAATGGGGATAATACTAGCACCTACTTTGTAGGGTTGTTGTGAAGATCAAGCCTGGCACATAGTAGGTAGTATAAAAATGCTTATTCCCTCCTCTTTCCTTTCCCCCTTTACTCTACATGATGTTGTCATCCTGCCTCACTTGGCTTTTCCCAAATGTCCATTGAGTGCACCTATGCTCTTATTCTCCCTACTTGGGGAGCCAGTTCTCTCATCTCTGCTATAATCCTGGACTTCCTTCAAGGGCAGATTCTACACAGAGAAGAAAAATTAGCAGAATGTACAATAAATGGACTTTAAACAATATTTGCTTTAGGAAGAATGATAATGATGATGATGATGAGAAGAAGAATATGAACAAAAAGAGGAGAAGGAGGAGAGACAAAGGAGAAGGAGGAACAAGAGGAAGAGGAAGAACAGGAGGAGGAAAAGAAAGAAAAACAAGAAGAGGAGGAGGAGGAACAAGAGGAGGAAGAGGAAGAAGAAGAGGAGGAGAAGAAAGGAGGAAGAGGCCGAGGAGGGGAGGGTGTATTTCAGAGATACAGAGTCAGAGGCTGGCGAATCTTCTTGCCATGTACCCCAGCCTGAGTGGTCATGGACTCAGTGGATGTGGGAAGTTAGAAATACCTATATTTGGAGTCTTCTAAAGCAGCTTAAATCTTAAGAAGAGAGATATCAAAGACACTGTGACTGGCAACAGAATCAATTTAGAATTGATATTTAGGCATTTAGATCTAGCATGGGGGAGATCTCCATTCATTAAAAATTTTAATGACCAGCTGCAGAAGGGAAGATGGTGAATGTTTTCATGAAACTGATCACAGACAGAACCAGGAGAATATTGTACACAATGACAGCGATCAACTGTGCAGTGATCAGCTCCCACAGACTTAGATCTTCTTAGCAATATAAAGAGCTTAGACAATTCCAAAAGGCTCATGACGGCAAAGGCTGTCTGCCTCCAGAGAAAGAACTATGGAGTCTGAATGCAGATTGAAGCAGACTATTTTCACTTTTTTTTGGTTTTTGGTTTTCATGATTTCTCCCTTTTCTTCTGTGTCTTCTTTCACAACAGGACCAATGTGGAAACATGTTTAACATGATTGCACATGTATAACCTATATCAGATAGCTAGCTGTCTTTGGGAGGGGGGAAGGAGGGAGAAAAGTTTGGAACTCAAAATCTTATGTAAAAAAAGGATTGCTGCAAATTATCTTTACATGTAATTGAAAAAAAATAACCATACTATTTAAAAAAAAAAAGAAACTGAAAACAAGGGGTGAGTCCAGGAAAGACCTTTGGAGGTTATCTTGTTCAACCCAGGTGGCATTTTGGAAATAAAGAAAATACAGCCCAGAAGGGTTCCACACCTTGCCAGCTAGTTTTCCAGAGGGAGAATTCAGGGCTTCTGCCACTTTTTATGATGCTCTGGATTCTCTACCATACATGCTGCTAACACGTCGCTCAGATTCCTAATCCAACCAGGGGCTGCTCTTGTCCTTTCCTCAAAGATGTCGGCAATTTCCACTGTTTTCCTCACGGAATGCTTCTTCTTCCCAGTGGCAACAAATGAGGTGCATTATACCTTTGTAGGGACAGCAGTGACATCTGCAGGGAGCACTGGGTAAGACCTGTCTTTTTGCATTCTGGGAATGAAATGAGATCTAAATAAAATGGTTTCTCTCAGCTTTGCTTGACCTGTTTAGCTACTGCCTGGTTTTCTCTTTGTCTTAGAGTCTTCTTCATCATCTCCAACGACTCTCACATGCTCCCATTGTCCCCGGATGGGTCCCAGGTTATTAGAAAGAGTGCTAGATGTGCAGTAAGAGGACCCGGTTCAAATTCTGGTTCTCCCCATTTTTGCCAATTTGCCCAGGGTATTCTCCTGAGCCCATTTCATCTAAAACATGAAGGAGTAGCAAGAATGATGTCCACATTCTGAAACTATGATCCTAGGAGGTTTTTGCCAAGTCTTAGAGTAAGGGTAGGGGCAAGTAGGTAGACTCCTATGGTTATGTGCAGGATCATACAATCATCCATTTTTAGAAAGCATTTATAGAAATGCTTTGAGGCATTTTAAAGAGCCATCCACGATGAGGGATCAAATCTTATGTTTACATCCAAAAATAAAAGAAGTCTACACACACACACACAAACACAGTGGCGGGGGGGAGGGAGATGAGAGGGAGAGAAAAGGAAGGCAGGGAGAGGTGTTGGGGGGGAGAGAGAGAGAGAGATTTTTAACTCATAGGCTTTTCTACTTTGTTGGACACATAGGACTTGTGACAAGTGAAACTATTCTTCAATTCAGTGATATTACAGAGATTGATTACATTTCCAATGTGGGTCCTTGAGAGTTAATTTAAATGTGTTCTTTTTCTTCATCTTGGATTACAGAGCCTTTGAGAGAACATCAGGAAGGGAAGGGGAAATAAAAAAAAAACAGATAAAATGGAGGTAAATTTTTGTCTTAGTCAACTTGTCAATGTAGCTTTAAGTATGCATGTCTTTCTATTCTAGTCACTATATGAAGAGTCTCTTGGTAATCTGAGATTGGAGCAAGAGCAACATTCACTTGAAACTTTCTAGTGGTGGATTGACTTATCTGTAATAATTACCAACAAGTGGGTACAAGACAACAGGCTGAGAGCAAAATTACTTAGAGAGTGCAGAGTCTGGGCACTATAGAGAAACAATAACAATTATGTGTTAATTTGGCCAAACTTGAATTTCTGTCTCTGCCCTGGAAAGATTGTCAGCACTCTTTCTTGGGGAAGAATACAGACCTTGTGCAGGTATTGGATTTTGTAATTCTTCTTTTTGAATGTAACTTTTATTTTTGAAGAGTACAAAATTAAGGGGGCAGTCCAGTGATGAATCTGTAATCTTTAGAAATCATGATATCAAGTCATGGCCTAGTTGGCTTTCAATTGCTCAAGACTAGAACATATTGTTGCCCCACAAACAAGGAACATACAACAAATTCTTTTGTAGCTAGATTTGTGAAATGTTATCATACTGCTTCCGTGATATCAGAAGTTAGGATTTTTCCCCACATGGGACAGAGAAATCTGGGATTTTAAGAAATTATAAGAAGTGAGGATTGTAAAATGTGCCAAGAAATGCTACTGACTATCAACTGTTTCCACATACCACATATACACTTACACGCATGTGTGTACATGTGTTCGAACTAACTGTCTTGGAGAAGAAGAAAACATGAGTTTTGGGAGATATGTATATCCAATAGCCCCTCTCAGAAATGGGATTTTCCCAGGCAAGAAAGATGGTTTTCTGAAAGCCACCAAAGAAAAGGCCTAGTTTTCTTAGCCATCTGGCTTTGGGCCTTAGTAAGAATGAACAAAGATATGACATTTCTTCCTCTGGCAACAATATTCCTTCCCCAAAAATATTCACATGTGGATCAGTAACATAGATATTTTGTTACTTTCCCTTTTTTCATAAGATTCTGAAAGGCAGTAAAGCCAAAACTTCGTTGAAACCTAAGCCTACCTCCTTAGTCCTATCTAATGGGTAATGTGTCTATAGCGCAGAGATGCACCCAGCAGGTATACAATAGCATCTCAAGAATCTGACTTGAGTTAGTAGAGAAAATAAAGTAGAATATTTAGAAAGTGCAGGAATAAACTTAGTTTGAAAAATACGAGATTGTAAATACAAAACAAAAACTAGCAAAATGTCCAATAAATGACAGTTAAATTAAGGTGGATCTTTTCTTTAGGTGAGAAGACAAAAAGTGGACAAGCCCCCCAAAATGCCAGAAATTGGGTCACAGGCTGGTAAGTGACCTGGGCAGTCAGATACTTGGGTCTTGTGAATGACTTATGTGTTAAGAAGAGACACTTCAGAGACAACAGGATTGGTGACAAAGTTAATTGAGAACTGAAATTAAGGTAGCTTGTGTCTAGCAATGTGGGAAATTATATTTATTGATTATTTTAATGACCTTTTGTGGGAAATAGAATAGCTGACATAAGAGCTATTGAAGGAAATCAATTTTTCGTGGTAATTTTTCTGGGAAATGTTATCTTTATTTTTTCTCCAATTTTAAAAACATTTTTATTTTAAGTTTCAAGTTCCAAATTCTATTCCTCCCTCCCTCCCTCTCCTGTCCCCTCCCTGAGACAGTAAGCAGTCAGATATAGGTTATATATGTGCAATTATGTAAAACAAAGGAAATGAATTTTTAAAAATTCCTCACTTTTCTCACCTCAGATGCAAGAATGGGCTTCATACTAATAGGGAATCTGGGCCAGAGTCAGCCTTTTAGGTCGTTCCACTTGTAGAAGTGCTTTTAATTAATCCTTTACCTCAGAAAAGTGTTTTCCCAACAGTGGCTCTTCCTTCTCTTTCCTCTTTCCATCTACCTGTTTTACTTTGTTTTTAAGTAGAGAGATAAGCCTTGAGAGATGGCACTGGTCCGTATTAGGGCCAAATAAGATGAAAAACAAAAGTTTATCAAAAGATTTTTATAAGAGTTTAAGATGTCACCATATCCTCACCACATAAAACCATCTGAAAGCTGAGCATTGCCTGAAAAGACTGAGGTGGGAGCTTCCTCTCATGGATGGGAGGCTCTTGCTCTTCTCTCCCTGTGATAACATGGGAGTCAACTTGCTTATCCTCACTTTCCTAGCTCTCTCTTGTCCTTGGTAATTAACAACAGAGATTCTGAGACATGGAAGAGGTCTTTAGAGGCTTCTACTATTAACCTCCCATGGAATGCAAAACAAAACAACACCACCACCACCAAAACATCATTCCCCGAATCTTTGCAAAAAGCTGCCTGGCTTCAGCCCATTCTGCAGTTGGATGGAACTAACTTTTAGAGATTTCTGTTTCAAATTGGAAACGTTGACCCATTGGTCCTTGTCCCATCCTCTGGAACTAGACAGAAGGCTACCTTATTCCTTTTCCCCCATGACATTTTCCAGATGGTTACAAGTAACTCTAGTTTCCCATTTCAATCTTCAGAATTTCACCATATCTATAATCATCTTTAGCCTGGCCAGCCTCAAATGAATCAGCCCTTGTTCCAGCACTTGGAGATGTTTTGGACTTTGGATTCTGTTGCACAATATGTTGATGCTCTCTGTTTAGAACATCAACAACTCTGAAGAGCAGTCAGTCTGTCTCTTCATTCCATTAATAAAGAAATAATGATTGCGTAATTAATTAGTACAAAGATTAATTTTAAAAAAAATGAGAGAGCTCTAGCCTAGGATGAAGTCATGGAGTTTTGAACCAAATATCATGAAGGCATCAAATTGGTGAAGCTCTTTTGAGTGACCTTTGCATTTTAAAAATCCTTTTTTTTTTAAATTATAGGACATTTCAATAGATAGGATTCACTGTTCCAACCCAAAGTGCAAACAACATAGGTTTCAGACCATCTGCTTCTATGAGCAAACATTTAGATGCTTTTTCAAAGAGCAAAAAAGTTCTTGACAGGATTGTGTTGTGTTCACAATAGTGTCATAAACCTAAGAAAATAAAATTTTTAAGTCTGCGTCCACTCTTAGATTTCAAATGCTCACACACTCCTTCCAAGGTCAAATGGTGGAAAATTCCCCTTTTACCTGGCTTTGGTTTTGCATTGATCTGTTATATGAATATCCAATCTGCTTTTTTCCAAGGAAGTGGACAGTAGTTTAAAATGGGACTGGGAAAAAGTTAGCCTTCTTAAAATGTGTATACGTGTATGTCGGGTTATAGTGTGTATTCAGGGAAGATCAATAAGTCTGGTGTAATGGCTGCCGAGACCTTTTCAGGGCTGCTTTCCACCTTGGTGTCCACCTGTTCCACCCAACTCTTACCTGTGTCTCCAAGAAGCTGTGGCATGTGCAGTGGCTACACCCCATAACCTCATTGCCAGACTGGCTAAACCAGGCTGAGGGTAACCAAGGGTCTCACATCAATCGGTGAGTCACAGAGGTGTGTACTCCAAGTGTGTGAAGACTTTCCCTAGTGGAATGGGCAGATGAGAAAAATTTGTTCCAATGGCCATGAAGGCAGCTGAAGCAGGCACCGTGGAGTGCATAGAGCTTGGTTAGACATTGACGACACCAAGGTCATCCACTGCATCTCAAGCTATCACTAGTTATCTTGACTCTGTCCTGCCACTGGTCTGTGAAGTCTTTGAAGGAGAGAGTAAGGCCTACAACTTCTTACAACTCTGCCTCATTCAAATCCAATTTATGCACAAATCAAAAGACATCACCCATACCGTTTTACCTACTTCAAAGTCCTTTGGTGACAGGCAAGTAATGAAATAGCAGGCAAAGATAGACTGGGAACTGTGGTTACAACCCTGCACACAGTAGGGTTGTTTTCTCACCAAACCGAAGCAGCAGTGGGATTTGGCAGCCCCCTGGGCATTTGAGCAGCCTTTTAAGAACCACACTGATGTGAAGAAGGGGCTAGAAAAGGTGCCCTAAAAATTGTCTGCTTCACCCAACCGTTCTGATTACCACAGCAGGTGGGAATCCTGTCCTGCTTTTGAAACACACACATAAAAAATACCAAAACTTCTGCAAATTTGATTCCATTCACCATTGGCACATGGAATATGTGCATACTTATAGACAACACAAAATCCAGTAGAGCTGAAAGATGAACAGCTCTTGTTGCAAAAGAACTCAGCAGGTATCGCATCCAAATAGCAGCCCTGAGTGAAACAAGGCTGGAAAATGAAGGCCAGCTTAGCCAAGTTTTGTCACAGACATAATCCTTATAGCTGGAAGTTTGCAAACAGTCAAAGCATTGCTGGAGTTGTGGATACCTGAGAGTCCTGGATATGCCTCTGCCTTAAGGACAGGCTCTACTGTGGTGATTAGAAAGTCATTAGTGATCTCTGAGAAGGAAAGTCTTAGTAGAGTGGGGTCAGTGGGGGGGTGGGGGTGGGGTGACAGCACAGAAGCCATGGCTGGGAAGAAAGTGGATAGTGAAGAAGTAGAGATTTTAAATTCAGACTTTTCCCCCTAAGACTATTTGGCAGCAAGGAAGTGGACATTAGTAGCTGTGGACTCTGGTGCTCTCTAGTGGTGAGAATATTCCCTGGCCTTTCCATGGGCCAGGAATTGCACGAGTGCTCCTTTATGCATTGTTTTATCCAATTAGAATGTGAGTTCCTGGATAGCAGCATGCGTCTCAATTTTTTATTTGTATCTATTCTAAACCTGTAGTATTAATATCAACTGCTCAACTATCTCAAACTGAAAACACCACCAATTAAATTAATGCTACAATTGTTATCTAATGTCCACCCTCCTCCCTTTTTTTTTTTAAAAGAAATGTTAGATTGTTTGAGCCTCACCCAAATTCTGTATTATCCCCATTTTCATGGAGAGTGATGGGGACTGGACCTAGGACTTTACTGTGCTAGGGAACTCAGAGATGAGAACCTTTGTGCTCTGAATGTGGCTAATGACTTCTCTGAAATTTGAATCTTTCGGAGTTGATGGGAGGAGAGGTGTCAAACTCCCCACCCCCACCCCCACCCCCACCAGCACATAACAAGTGCTGGTCCCAATCAGATTAAAATGTCATTGGGAAATGTTTAACAACGTAAAAAAATACAACAAAGAAAATGTGAATTTCTTGTTTTCTAATAAATGTCCTGGCCTCCACTGGCCTACAGAAGTGGTATTAAGATGGAGGCCTGTAAACCACAGCCAGAGGTCCCTGCAGGCATGTCTTGATTTCCTTGGAGGTGCTACAGGCCATGTTGGACACCTGTGACCTTGAGTACTAAAAATGAAGAAGTGACTTGCTCAGGATCATGCAGCCAGTATGTTTCTGCAGCAGGATTTGAACTCAGGTCTTCCTGGATTCCATTAGGCTGTGTTGTCTCTCATTTTCATTTTATAGATGAGGAAATTGAGGCTCAAGGAGGATTAGCAGCTTGTCCACTGTCATGGAGCTATTCCATGAAGACATGAATCTAGACCTTCTGACTTCAGATCTTGTTTGTTTACCTGATGTGTTTGAAGAAAAATCCAGCTCTCACTGGCTTCTGTGAATCACCAGTCAAGTAGATTGGCAGGAGAGACTTCCCTTTCTTAGGCTCCTGATGGAAGAGTATCTGCTTGTCACTCCCATGGCCATTGCTCATTTCAATGCACTGCCAACACAAATGGGAATTCTTAGGTCTGAGGGATGCTCCCAAGAGCACCTGCTGGTTATGGACAAACGAATGAAAGAGACTCAGATTTCACATAAATTATCAGGGAAACCACTAGAGAAATTATTTCCTAAATAGAGTTCTAAGGCTCAACCCAAGAGCCAACATGAGTTAAGAAGACTGATGTGTGGTCGAAATTAATGTAATTGACTTGTAAACCTGGCTAAGGTTTGAAAAATGTCAATGTTAATGACATAAGAGATAAAAATGGCCATTGTTATTAGTCCTTGTCAGTCACTGTGGAAGATGAATGGGGAGCTAGGTGATGAGGTCATTTCTGAGAGGGAGGCCAGCAGCAAAATTAAGGCAGAAACTCCCTACACTTTGCATGTTTAATTCAACAAACATATCTTGAAGATTTGCTCTGTACCTTTGCAAGGATCTATGTGGAAATCAACCTCACATATTGTTATGCCCTGCCCCCTACCTCCAGTTTCTCCTTTTTGCCCCAGCTCACCCCACTGTTTGTACTCCCATCTCCACAGACCCCACTGTTTGTGTTCCCTTCTCCATGGAAATAATCCTGCCTCAGGTCATCCCACTGTTTGTGTCCCCATCTCCATGGAAATCTAATTGTGTTCTTTCCCTTTAAATACTATTTCTCTCCCTTTGCTCAGGGCTGTTCGATTTGAGTAATTACTCCGAATAGTTGAGCGCTTCAATAAATACACATCTAAATTTATATCTGGGTCTCGCTTGCTTTTTTTCGGCACAACATTTCTGAAGGCTCCGGTGAGATTTGGGGGTGGCTTATGGCACCCCCTGAGACCTGGGCCAGGTAGGGTCTCATCCTTGGGTAGTGGGCATCTCGAGTTGGCCTCTGAAACATTAATAATTGGTTTTTAGGCCAGACGTTTCAGAGCCCCAGGAGCTTGAGAGGGAGGATTTATCTTAAGATAAATTAGAGTTCATTTTACTGCTTTTCACTAAAGTTTATGGGAAAAGGAAAGGGGAGTCTGTGATAAAAAGTGGAAGATTAGTAAATTAAAAATCTTGAGCAAGTAGCTTAGAGTAAAAGGCTTGATAGCCTGAGTTAAAAACCCAACAGATGAAGTTATAAAGAGATGGAAGAGATTATGTCCACCCACCCTTTGAACTATATCTGTGAGTAGGTTCTATTAAATTTAACATGAATATTGGTTCATTATGTCACTTTAAACTGACCTGGTTATAACAGGTGATTCCAAGTTATAATAGTATTCCTAATTGTAAAAATATTTAGTATATTGCTCGGCAAAAACAAACGTTCAAGTTAAATAGAATTGTTTCATATGTGAATTTTCTTGGATGTGAAGTTTATGTAAGCGGTGATAAGATGAAGGTGAAAATACATCCAGCTAGATTGGTAATTAATTAATTATGATTCTAAAGGTTTACATCTGTTTATGGTATTGTTGTATTTCTAAAATTAAGTTCATGTTGCTAGGTGACAATGGTCAGGTTCATCTGTGTTGTTAGAGAAACAATTTCTCTAAGTGTTGTTAGATTGACAATTGTACTGTTAAAATAATGAATGCATTAGGAAACTGTTAAGTCATTTCATATGACCATGTCTTTTAAGGAAGTTTAATTTAAGAAGTTATAAACTTCCAGGTTTTGTAGCATCAGTACTGGGATCCCTATTTGTACAATAAGTTGGAAAAGCCTGGAAGTGGAAGTTTTTACTGAAAAAGAGAGAACAGTGGAGTCAGAAACTAGCTGACCTCTGAACCTGGCTTTTAAAGTCAGTTGGACTAATTTTTAATAATTGGCTTTTTGGATATTCTTTTAAAAATTAAAATTTGATTGTTAGGTCCAGGTAAAAAGCTCTAAAAAGAAAAGGTATTTGCCAGAAACTGCTATTATTGTCAAGTTGTGATACCTGAAGACCATGGTGAGTCAGTCTCCCTGGACCTAGTCCTGACTTCCCCTCCTCACCTGCCCTTCTTGTGCTGAGTTCCTCCTTCATGAGCTGCCTGAGTCAGCTTCTGCCAGCTCCCACCTGGACTGCCTTTTTCCCTGGTCCCTGGGGTTTCTGCCAAATCTAACCCTCCTGTCTTCTAGCCACAGTCTCTCCGGCTTCTATTCATCAGTATCCCATATCTTCTGAAGCCCACAGAGGGCGTAGCTCTCTGCTTTTCTCTCCTCCAATGGCCCTCCCCCAGGACCCAAAACTGCTTTTCTAGCCTCCAGACAGATTTGTTCTCTTTCCTCAGTAGCTCTCCATATTTCCCACCTCAAGGAGGCTGGCATCCTTGTCCTGTGCTGGTCCCCTGGAACACCCCTCTGCTTCCTGTTAGAAAGCCTGGCACTTCTGACTTTCGGCCAGTGCAAGATCCTTACACCCTCCTCAGCCTCTTGCCACCCACCCACACTATGTACACTGTCTTGGACCTTAAGGACATTTTCTTCTCCATTCCTTTGGCTCCTGCAAGCCAGCCCCTTTTCGCTTTTACCTGAGTCGACTCTTCTTCAGGCTTCTCTGGCTAGCTGACCTGAATGAGGTTGCCTCAGGGTTTCAAAAATTCCCCCACCCTCTTTGATGAAGCCCTCCACCAGAATCTCTTGCCTTTCCGGGAATCTAACCCTTCTTGCTCCCTCATTCAGTATGTTAATGATCTCTTGTTAGCTACATCCACTGAGGGTGGTTGCTTTCAAGCTACTCACTCTCTCTTGTCTCTTTTAAATTCCTTCAGCTACCGTGCAGATCTGTTGCACCTCTGTTTCTTACCTTGGGTACTGCCTTGAGGCTGAAAATCACTCTCTCTCAAGCTCGTATCCAGGCCATCCTAAACATTCCTGTTCCTACTACCAAGAAGCAGGTCCATGAACTGCTGGATCTTTGGGTTTGCTGACCTTGCTAAAACTCCTTTACTCTTCTACTGCTGGGTCTGGCCCTCTAGTCTGGACCCCAGAGGAACAAAACTCCCTTGACCCCCTAAAAAGGGCCCTTGCCTCTGCCCCTGCATTTGCTCTCCCTGACATCACTAAGCCCTTTCATCTTTTTGTGGCAGATCAGCCCCTGCCCTACCCTTTCTAAGTCTTCTGCCCTTAACCCTGCCACTCTCCTTCCTGACTCCGATGATTTTTTTGTCTATTTACAAAGAACAGGGCCCCCCTCACATCTTCCAGTAGGACAGTCAGAGGCAGAGGGGAGATCCTCACCCTCCTGGACTCCGTTTGGCTCCCCTCTCAAGTTTCTCTTGTCCACTGCCTGGGCCATCAACTCGGTGACTCCCCTGAAGCAATTGGCAACCGCCCAGCCACTGCTGCTGCCAGGGCAGCATCCCTCTCGGAAACCACCCCCCCCCTTCTTGTTTCAGACCCCCTCCCCTCTGCCACCCCTCCTCCCTCCTATTCACCCTTGGATGATTCCTTCGAGGCCCAAAGAATAAAAAGGGCGGGGAGAAGGAGTAGTGAGTTTTGGGGAGATGGCCAAACTTTTGTTCCTGAGGTCTTGGGGAGGGATTGGGTGGGAAGACTCCATCAGATCACACCCCTGTGGGAGGAGCTACTTAGGGATAGATATTATATCCTCCACTTAGACAACATCCTTACCAGCACAGTCACCAGATGCGGTCCTGCGCCCAAGTGAATGCCAAACAGATAAAGACAGCTCCACTGGGGGTGAGGCTGCCGGGGGTGCAACTAGGGGAACATTGGGAAATGGATTTTGCTGAAGTCAAACCACCAGCAGCAGATTTTAAATGTCTCTTAGTCCTTGCTGAAGAAAGAGACAGCCCCGATGGTTGTAAAGAAACTCTTGAATGAATTGATCCTTTTGTCCTTCCCCTTAGCATTGGCTCAGATAATGGCCCTAGCTTTGTTGCCAAAAACTTTTCAGCATGTGCCCACAGCCCCAGAACTCCAGTCAGGTTGAATGAGCAAACCATACCCTTAAAGATCTGTCTAAACTTGTCCTGGAAACCCAGGAGAACAGGGTCACTCTACTCCCTCTGACCTTGCTCTGAAGCCGATGCACCCCTAATAAACTAGGTTTGACCCCTCCGAAATTCTTTTTGGGCAGCCCCCTCCTATTAACGCTTCCATCATTAAGTTCCTACAGGGTCTGCAACATACCCAGTCTCAGCTTCATAAATCTGTCTGGGAAGCCGCGCCTACTCCAACTTCCAACCACCTCCATCACTTCCAGCCTGGGGACTCTGTCCTAGTCTGAAAACATATAGCCTCTGGTCTCGCCTAAGTGAAAGGACCCTTATGCTGTCACCCTGACCACACCATCTGCATTCAAGGTTAACTCCATTCCTGTCTGGCTCCACCACAGCCGTGTGAAAGCAGCTACATCTGCACAATGGAAGGCAGAGCCCCTCAAGAACCTCCTAAAGCTAAGATTGTTCTGACCCCCACCCCTTAATCTTCCTGTTAACCCCTTCCATGGTCCCTCGTAATCCCCATGCCCCCAAACCAAGCTCTACTTGGGTAATCACTACAGGGAGCAACAGTCCTGGACTTTCCAAAGTCACGAAGACATACACCTCCCCCTCAGTACCCTTTTTGAGGCCCCAACAGCAGACGCAGGCTACTTGCTCTGTTCTGCTTCAGGATGCCCAACCACATGTGCCTGCCCTTGTATCACAGCCTACAACCTCCCCTCAACTGACCTTAGTGACTCCCTGTGTGTCTCACTGGGTGGCATTAGGGGCTTGGACCAACCCTTGAACCCATTACTCTGTATCCGTACAATCCGTACAATCTGTACAATCAAGTCTGACCCCAAACTCGATCTTATTGTCCTAAATCCTTTCAATCCTGCCTGGAGAGGCCCGGTCTCTCGGGTACTGGGACTCATTATTATCCCTTGGATGACCATGGGTTTCCACATGTGGGAGAGACGGTGACCCTGACTATGACCAAGAAGCCTTTACCAGATCCCCATCCTATTGGCCCAATAGGGGACCTGGCCATCCCTGCCCCATTAGGCAACCTAGCCATCCCTGCCCCAACACCTATTATTCAGGAACCCCACACCTATCAGGTTTCCTTGCTTGCCCTTTTATCGGCTGTTCATAAGACACTTAACAGCTCTAACCACATACTGGGCAAAAATTGTTGGATCTGTGTTAAGCCCCAGCCTCCTTACTATGTATTGGTGGTACTAAATGCCTCTGTCACCCCTATCTCCAACATGGAGAACTGCAAGTGGAACCAACCACGGCTCACCCTTGGGGATATACAGGGAACAGGCTTTTGACTTACATCATCTAACACCACTTTATCCAGTTCTCAGTATGGCTCCATTTGCAAAGAACTCAGGAGATTCAGGCCTCCAGCTCAGACTACTTCCTGGCCCCTCCAAGAGCCTGGTGGGTGTGTCACAATGGCCTGACCCAGTGTGTCTCTGGTACTGTGTTCCTCAGACACCAACGACACCCGTAGGGCCCCCCGTACATCTTGGTGGCCATAATTCCCTGGGTTTTCCTCCTCCCGGGTGAGGAAGATAGGCACTATTTTTCCCCCAAAGGGCAACCAAGTTATCGTCAAAGGCAAGCAATACCACTCCTCATCCCCATCTTAGTGGGCCTGGGGCTTGTGGGCTCTGCTGCCACTGGGACAGGAGCCCTAGTCAAAGGGGATCTCAACTATAAGGCCTTAAGTGCAGTGACCTCTCCCATATACAGCAGTCCATCTCAGTCCTAGAAAAACAAGTGGACTGGTTGGCAGAGGTAGCCCTCCAGAACTCTAGAGGCCTTGATCTTCTTTTTCTCAAGCAGGGTGGCCTATGTGTGGCCCTGGGAGAGGCTTGTTGTTTCTATGCTAACAACTCTGGGGTGGTGCGGGAAAGCCTGAGGTTGGTATGCCAAAATATTGCCAATAGACAAAGGGAGCTGGAAAACTCTGAGAACTGGTATCAGTCCCTGTTCCGTACATCCCCTTGGCTCACTACCCTGGTGTTGGTCCTGGCTGGCCCCCTCCTCCTCTTCATTATAGCTCTGGTTGTGGGCCTCTGCCTCATTAATCGTTTTCTGCAATTTGTCAAGTCCCGCATAAACTCTATTAAATTGCTATTGATTAGGGATCTCCATTACCGATTTGCAAATCCTAGACCCCCTGATTCTTGTGACAGATCCCCTGAAAATGTGTCAAAGAATTGACACACTTAAAAAAGAAGTGGGGAATGTTATGCCCTGCCCCCCCTCCAGTTTCTCCTTCTTGCCCCAACTCACCCCACTTTTTGTACTCCCATCTCCATGGACCCCACTGTTTATGTTCCCTTCTCCATGGAAATAATCTTGCCTCAGCTTGTCCCACTGTTTGTGTCCCCAGCTCCATGGAAATCTAATTGTGTTCTTTCCCTTTAAATACTCTTTCTCTCCCTTTGCTCAGGGCTGTTCGATTTGAGCAATTACTCTGAACAGTCACACGCTTCAGTAAATCCACATCTAAATTTATATCTGGGTCTCGCTCGCTTTTTTTTGGCACAACAATATCACTTCCCCTCTAGTCTGAGCAAATCTATCCTGTTTTCCCCAAATGTATTCTAAAGAGTACTTCTGGAAGTGAAAAGCTGGCTAGCCCCCAACACAGAGCACAGGTACCAGATCCATCCAAATCCAGCGGTATAACTACCAACTGTATTCCTTTGTATTGAGTCTTGCTAACCACTCAAATCTATAGAGAGCAAACAGATGGAGATGTTATGACACTTTTGGAGTTTCAATTCCCTAGTAGCCACATTGATTCTCTCCTTTCCAGTCCAAATACCATTCTCTTAGGCAGGTAAAAGAAAAGCTAAATGAGAATGGAGAAACTCCATTTCCTTTGTTTCTGTAATCGTCCACCCACAGATCCTGAGCAGCACCCCCAGCAGCTCTCTGATCCTTCTCTTTCTCCAAACATAGCTCAGAAAAAGAAAACCTTCTGATTACTTTTGACTTTCCCTGCCAGCTTCATCTCCTGAAAGCCACAAGGTACCAGGACTGGGAACTTCTTATCTAGTGCAGCCCCGCACTTTACAGTGGAAGAAACAGAGGAGTAGAAAGGATTTGTGATGCATTTGATATCATACAGGCTGAAGTAAAAGAATTGGAATTCCAACACTTGGTCTTTAATTCAAATCCAGTGATTGTCCCATCACACTCCATAACTACTTTTCAAGTATTTTCTTTGTGTTGAAAAGATAGCAAAATATTGAGTAGTGAAAAGGTTTGATCAGCGTACCAAGCTGTTTGTCCCAGGGGCAGCTTGGTGGGCCAGTACTGACGATGTAATTCTCATGGTATGGAAAGATGAAGTGAGAGCTTCCGAGGTCTCTTCTGAATTGAAGACCTTTCAAATTTCAAAAACCTAAACTCCCTACAGTCTAAGTATTATCAGAATAATTCATGTTTTCATTAGCTTTTGAAAGAATGTGAAGTCCCAGCTTTGCAAACTGACTTCTGACCATTTGCATATACTTTATTTCCTTCCTTCATCCATCCTAAGCCTTTTAGGCCAAAAACTACCTCCTTCGAAGAGACATCCAGTTATGTGGCAGGCTGGCCATGTACACAATGAAAGACTCAGCTTGTGTCCTCTGTGTTCAGAAGGTAGAAAACATCTTCAGCAGCTGTAGCTGCAACAGGAAGTTTTCTAGCTTCTGGAATCAATGAAGAAAGTTGACCTATTAAAAGAAAACTTTGAAAACTCTTTTTAATGCTTTAGCTGAAATGGCTCTTCACATCAGAATTGAAAAGCTCAGCCAGGTCTGTGCTTCCAGAAACAGTATTTTAACATGGAAGCAAAATCCCCAAATGAGGAGTTAAAAGCTTCCAAACTTTCTCTTTGACTTGTCATATTTTATATGTGGCACCTTGAGTCTTACAAAGATTTTATCTTCAGATGGTGGAAAAGAAATAAATAACTTTCATCTTCATATCACCACTGTGTTCAAGTCACATTTGTAGATGAATAATTAAAAGTCAATCCCAAAACAGCACATCACTGACAGAAATGGCAACTTTGGACTTTTACAATTCCATAGCTCGTTCTCTGACCCCTAATCTATATGTATAAATTGGGAGCACTAAAGTGAAGAGGTCATTTTCCTTTTGAATAGGTAGGAGTTATTTTCATGCTTTTACTTTTGATCCTATATGACCAGCAAATAACCATTTGTTTGTTCTTCCTAGCATGAAGTTTTCACTACATAAAATGGCTGTAGCAAAAATTCTATATATAAACAGTATCAATGGCATTACCCTGACAACAGGCCCAAAGCGTTCAAAAGCCTGAATTCTGAAGGTTGTCCAAGAAAGCTGGAAAGATAGCAAACCCTATAGTGACCTTGCTGATCCTCAAGCCCAACAGTGTGAATGGCACTGTAACAGTCTAGGTTGTGGAACTAGCACAAAGAATGTGCTTTCTGGGCTCACATTACCCACACTGAAATCTTGGCAGATGCAATCTGGAAAAAATAAAATGGTACAGCATGGCAGTGAAGGGAATGCAGAAAGTACAGTATTTGTTGATGACTTCCCCCTCCTCCCCATCCTGGAATGAAAATAAAATTGATTTTAAAAGCTGTCATATTGTAATTACTTGTTTTCTTTTCCTAGTTAGAATCATTCCTTCTTACTTAAGCTAAACTACCCCTTCCATGACAGAATCAAGATGGAAAGCTGGTTGATGCTCTGTTGGTAACTTACATTTTGTATGTCCAAATCCTCAGTGAGCTGTTTGGGACATTTATGGGTAGTGAGGTAGAACTCCTTCAAACAACCTTGTACTTCATGCTGCAATGGTGGCTTGGTATCGGCACAAGTTATATGTGCATTAAAGAATTTTACGACTTAGTAACGTGACAAATCTTACTGTTTTTTCACCAAAGACAAAGGATATTCCTTTGGGTAGCTAGAAACACCTAGACCTCCATTTTCATCCTGAAACCAAGCAAGGTGGATCACTAACACCTTTGAGAACAATAGTTTAACTCTAACCTTGAATGACCAGGGCTCCATATTACTTAAGTGCTACAACCCAGGTTTGACCTTGAAAGAATAAGAAATATGTGTGTGTGATCTTAAAGATACACAACCTTAACAAGATCTCTGCTAGGAGAGAAGGCAATGGGAATTGGGACTTGTTCCAGTTCTGGCCAATGCTCCATTGTTGATTTTTTCTGCTCACTCTTTCTAATGACAAAATCAGGTTGTTTCTTTAGATCCAAATTTGTCATTAAGAGTTTCAAACCATATTCAACTCTGTCTTCAGACTTCTAAATATCTTCAAACATAATAATATGTAGGATCTTTTAAAAAGAGGAAGAAAAACTAGATTCTGAACCAGTCTGAAATAAGCCACAAAGAAAACATAACCTCAGATGTGGCATCCTATGGCAACCAATTAACCAATTAACACTGACTTAATTCTGTGTTCACTCAAAAGTCACTCCTAATTCCATGGGAGAAAATCTTGGGATGAAGAAAGACAATTTTCCAGTCTAAGTTTGACCAAAAAATTTTAATTCATTAGTTCTAAATGCCTCCAACTGCCCAAAGAAAACAAAGCATTTTAGAGAAAGGACTTCACATTTTCACAACTAAGTTTTAATGGGGATCAATTCCCTTTCATAATCTCACCAGAATCAACATTATTGATATTTGTATATAGACCCAAAAGGGAATAAATATTTTGAGTTTCAAAAGTCAAATAGATTTCATTTCATAAATTAAGTTGCAGATGTTGGTTGTTCCCCACTGCAGTGTTTACTACATAGAGCACAGTTAGGTACACTGCAGAATCAATCCCCCCACTCCAGGACAGCTCCTTTGGGTGACTTGCCAATTTCAGGGGAATTTCAGTCCTAAATCTCACAGGACTTTTTCTAGATGTTGACTCTGATGCTCTGCTCATTTGTGTCCACAAGTAATTTTCCTACTATTAGATTAGAATCTCTTTGAGAACAAGGACTACCCTACTTCATCATTGTGTCCCCATTGCCTCAGATGCACAAAAGTTCATCCATTCAACAAGTATTTTATTTTTTGAAATGACTTTGTCCTGATAGCCTTGACTTGTATGTCACCTGGGTCCACTGCCCACTGAATCCCTCTTCTCACCTCTTCCCCCAGAGTCACTGCCTGAAACAAGAAAAAAGAGGAAGAAAAACCAGAGTTCAGCCAAACCAGAGTTCAGCCAAACCAATGGATGCATTGACAAGTCTACCACTGATATGCAGTGTTCCCCACCTCTGCAAGGAGGAAAGACAGGGCAGTGCGCTCCTACCACTAGAACAGACTGCAGTCCCTCACCATGTGGTAAACAGTCACCATCCCTATAGTGCATTTAGGGTTTGC
Source organism: Phalanger gymnotis (assembly GCA_028646595.1). NCBI lineage: Eukaryota > Metazoa > Chordata > Mammalia > Diprotodontia > Phalangeridae > Phalanger > Phalanger gymnotis. The sequence continues at coordinate 53,761 of CM053624.1, read as the reverse complement.
TAAGCACTCTAAGAATATCTCATTTGATAAGACAACTCAGGCAGTAGGTGCTAGCATTCTCTCCATTTTACAGATGAGAAAAGAGAGGCATTAGCACTCTCTGTCTCTCATGCCTGGAATGCTCTCCCTCCTCATCTTGGCCCCTCACTTCTCTGACTTTCTTCAAGTCTCAGCTAAAATCTCTTTTTCCACAAGGCTTTCCCAATTCCCTTTAATGTTACTGCTTTCTCTTTTTATTATTTACTATTTATTTTGTATCTCTTTTATTTGAACATAATTGTTTGCATGTTACACAGTATAACCCCATTAGACTACAAGCTCCTTGGGGGCAAGGGCTGTCTTTTACTTTCCTTTATATCCCCTGTTGAAGTGCCTGGCACACAATAGGTGTTTAATAAATGCTTGTAAACTGACCAAGGCCAACACATGTGAAGTGACTTGCCCAGGGTCCCACAGCTAAGAAGTGTCTGAGGCAGAATTTGAGCTCAGGTATTCCGAGCTCCAGGTCCGGCATTCCTCCCACTGGGTCACTTAGTGCAGGTTTAGACTCAGCAGAGCTCTGGGAGAGCTCATCTGGTCGGACCTGCTCATTTGGGGGAAGAAACTGAAACCCAGAACAATGAGGTGACTTGCCCAAGTGCGCATGGTTAGGCCAGAAGTAGCAGAGTCAGAATTGGAATCCAGGTCCTCTGGACTCCAGATCCAGTGTTCTTTCACTGCTCCAGCCGCGCCCTCCTGCTTGGGAAGTCTCCAGTTATTTTCAGATACTTAGCCCTGCCCTGGTTACTACACCAGTAGACAGTGCCTTCTTAGTTAGAATGGATTCTGGCCTCTGTGGAATATTTGGAATATCCCTGCCTGGGTCTGGCTCAGGAAATTCAACAAAGAATGAATCCCTTGCCCATTAGGGGTCCTTGAAAAGATACGGTGGTTTTAGAAATGTGTAGGGTTACAAGGGAAATGTGTTGGCATCACCCGGCTGCTGCTTGTCTGTCACATGCCCCAGGCAAGTAGGCTGAATGTCCCCCTTAGCTCCACCCTGCTCTGCTCCAGGCAGGCAGAATTGAGGAAGTAAACAAAGATCTGAGAGGTTAGGAACCCCCTCCCCACTAGTCCCCAGGCCAAGCTTTCCCTGTCACCACTGGAAAGTCCTTTAGAAAAGCAAGGTGTAGGGTGAGGAAGATCAGAGCTGCCTGATGAAGTGAGACCTCTGGCTGGGCTGGAGACACAGACCATTCCTCAGGATTTATAGCAGCAGCTAGATAAGAGCTGCAGCATGGATGGATAGACAATATCTTCAGTGGGCACATTTGTGCAGTGACTGCTCACCTACAAAACCCTGGGTAAAAATAATTACACAAATGCCCAGAGGAGAAAATCCCTCTTCGCCTGTGCTCAGGTGGGCTTTCCGGCCTGGAGGGCTGCACATTCCTCACTTTCATCCATCACAGCTAAGGGCCATGCTTTGGCCAGGTCACGGGCGCCATCTTGTGGTGCACTGATGCACCTTCCTCAAAGGAGCCCTGGAAGGAACGAGAGGTAGCCCAACTAGCTGAGGAAGCCAAAGCAGAGAGCTTCCATGCCATCCTCCTCCTCATGACGGCAGGCCCTGAGACAGTGTAGTCCCTGTTGGACACCCTGGTTCTTAGGCAGAGATACCTAAGTGAACCCAAGTCTCAGGGATTGGCCACCCGAGGGAGTGGGGATCACAGACATGGAACAGGTAAGAGGAATAATAATAGACAAAACACTGACCAGGGGCCCCAGTCCCAAACTGAGCCTGGCAATAGGTGCACAGGAGGTCCTCGAGGTAGAGGACAGATAGATCAATGTCAGTCAATGCAAGGCCCCCTGTACTGGAGAGCAAGGTTTCTTCTGGCCAGCTCTCACTGGATAGTCTCAGACCATAGTCCTCAAAAAGTTCAGGCCCCTTTAGCTGTAGTGCAGCGGAAAAGAGCAGGGCAGATTTTGACACCCATGCCAACAAGGACCCAGACCTCTGTATCTGACAGAGCCCCTGAAGGACACCAGCAGTCCTAAGAATATTGGGCCCCCTTGGGGCAAATGCCTCTTCACAGCACTTACAGTGCTATGGGACCCCAGAAACCAGCAGCATTGGAGTGTGCTGCTGTACACCAGGTCTCAGGTCACCCTAGTCCCAATGTTCTGATATACACTGGGGCCCCACCAAGCCCACATTGGGAGTTGGAGGTACCACTAACCAAGGCACCCAAGCCACTGAGGATCTCATTGTGGGAGCAGAGTCCTCTGAGTCCTGATACTTGTAGTTCCTGAGCACTCCATCTCCTTCCCATAATTGGCATAGATTAGCAGCTATCTACCTGGACCAAACCTGAGGTAAAACAGCTGGCCATGGCTAAGGTCATGTGGCAGCCAGTGTCATTACCTCTCCCTATGAAAATTTGCTAAGACCCCACAGTATAAACATAGGCGAGGGACAGAATTCCTGCATCCATCCCATTATAAAAGATTTACTTACTGATTATTGCCACAGTCTCCCCATTCAGCTCACCAATCTGGCCTGTCCAGAAAGCAGACAAGGTGAATGAAGACTAATTGTGAACTCTAGGGATCTGAACAAAGTTGTTCTTTCAGTTGAATGCCCATGACCCAATATTATAAGAGGTGACAGAGGTCATTCAACCCCCTGGCTGCTCGTGGTTTGCAGTACTTGACTTAGCTAATATGCTTTATTCTGTGCCCATATTCTCATACTCCCAAGCCCAATTTGCTTTTACATTTGAAGGGGCACATACACTTTCCCCAGGCTAGCCATGGGGTATGCTCATGGATGGTGCCACAGCACAGGACCTCTGGGTACCAGTGGGACCCCCCATATGGCAGTTGGTGGATGACATGATTGGAGGTTCTGGTCCCCTGCACCTGTGCATGCTGACCCCACGGCTCCAGTCAGACATTTGACACATCATAGTTGGTCAATAGCCAGGGGCTGAGGCACTCAATGCTATTAGGGTTCAAGATGTCTCTCACATAGAGTGAGAAATTGTTAAATACTCAGACAGACATTTGTCCCATACAGAGGAGGAGGATGGAAACCCAAGGTGACAATTTGGTTATGAGGGAAGTTCTGGAAGATTTTTAACAGCAAGAGATCACAGACATTTGAGTAGATTCACGCAAAGAATGAGAGGATCATTAATATTGTGGATGATAAGAATCAGTGATCAAGATGCCAATGTATCAGCCAGTATCCTGTAGTTCAGCAAGCATTTAGGGATTATCATCAACAAGAAGATGGTGATAGCAGGACTAATCTGTTGGCATTAGCTGCTGAGGGATGTAGTAAAAAATATCCTACTGATTCTATATGGCCCATTGGGAATAAACCTTGGTATTCACTTAGAGATCATATCATAAAACTAAAGGTAATGAAAACTGCTATCATGACAGGAACTGTAGATACATATTACGATGATCCCTTGGGAGTCTCTCATAGGAATTTAATAGTTAAGACAGCTCCTCCTGCTTATAAATATCTAATTTTGACTCTGTTACTTGGGGAAATAGGGAGCTGTCTTTCAGTGGTGATAGATAAGATTTTACAGTTAAATGACTTAAGAGACTGGGGAAGAGATAGATCTCCTTGAGAGAGGAGACCGAATAGCCAGCAAATTCAGTGCCAAAATAGAGTGACAAGAAAAGAAATGCTCGCTGCTCTATTGAGAGCAGGGGTAGACTTTGAAATGATAGATGGCATTTTAACCAATGAACTGTACAGAAGGTACCGAGATAAGGGACTCGATAACAGACGAAATAGGCAAATAAGAACTGCTCCTGTAGACACTACAGACCCTGAACCCTCGTACCCAAGTGAGTCACATGTTTGGGGATACTAGGAAACAGGCCAACCCCAATTTAAGGAAATACACAGGCTGGATTGCAGACCCTACATTAACTTGACCATAGATTGGAAAAATGGGTCAAGTATGCTAACTAGGGCATTAATAGACACTGAGGCAGAGGCCACTCTTATCCATTGAAATCCAATTTCAGCCATGGAACCCCTATTGCCATCACAGCATTAGGAAGGGCCGAAATATCAGCCAGATAAGTTAAACTGATGATGAAAATTGGACGGTTGCCCAGGAAAGAATATAGTGTGGTTATTGTGCCTATTCCTGAATACATCATTGGAATAGACATATTGAAGGGTATGACCTTAAATTTACCTGAAGGGAAATACCAATTTGCTGTGAGGAAAATAGGTGTTAATGCAGTCTTAGTGGGGAAAGTAAAGATGGATCCAATCACTTTGCCTGAACCTTCTGAAGTAATTACTTTGAGACAATATCGTGTGCAAGGTGGGCAAGATGAAATTGCTAGTAATATAAAAGAATGTGTTGAAGCAGGAGTGTTAGTCCCTACAACTACTCAGTGGAACAACAACCTGTCTGGCCAGTTCAAAAGTCAGATGGAATGTGGAAGATGACAGTAGATTATAGACAGTTGAACAAAATGACTACTCCCCTGTATGCTGCTGTTCCGGACACTGTTACTTCAATAAACAGAATATAGAAACATGAAGGGACTTGGTATGCAGTTATTGATTTGGCCAATGCCTTCTTTATGATCCCAATAGACCCCCAAGCAATGGGGCCAGTTTGCTTTTACTTGGCAAGGACGACAGTATACATTTACATGCCTGCCACAAGGATATCTTCATAGCCCAACTATTTGCCACAGGATTGTAGCTGAGCATTTAGATGAATTAAAGTTACCTGGTGTACAGCTTACCCACTACACAGATGACATCATGATACAGGGAGAAAATATAAAAGAAGTGGAGAAGAGTTTCATATGATTAATTGACCATATGAAAAGCAAAGAATGGGAAATTAACCCCACAGAGGTTCAAGGGCCAGTTCAAACTGTAAAATTTTTGGGGATACAGTAGAATAAAGGACTGTGAGAAATTCTCTCATGAGCTCAATAAAAAATCCAGGATTTTACTACCTCTACTAATAAGAAAGAGGCCCAAAAGTTCATAGGGCTATTTGGTTATTGGAGATACCACATCCTACACTTGGGACAGATTTTGAAACCCTTGTATAAAGTCACCATGAAGAAATATGAATTTGATTGGGGACTTGAACAAAGTAGAGCTTTTGAGGAAGCAAAGGCTGCTATACAATTAGCCCTGGATTTATGGTCTATGCAAAATGGGTCAGTGGAATTACAAGTGACTGTGCAAGATGACTATGCGAATAGGAGTTTGTGGCAAAAGCAACAAAGCTGAAGTGTACCTTTAGGATTTTGGTCAAAGATACTACCTTCATCCAGGATGTAATATACACCTTTTCAGAAGCAGCTGTTAGCTGCATATTGACCTTTGTGTCAAGGCAAACCTTTGTGTCAAGGCAAACCTTTATGGTAAGGCAAAATGGGCTCCTTAGCACTTGAGGAGTTTGGCTTTTGCTTACTTTGAGTGAAAATACTTTCAGCTGCTAAGTGCTAAGCCCCAGGCCCAAAGCCCTATCAGGTGTGAAACCTGTGTGGGTGTAGATTGATGACTTAAGAGGGGCCAACTCAGGAACAAATGGCCTCTGGTCATTCAGGTGGGGCTTGAGGATGCCAGAGGCTCGGCTGAGAGGAAAGGAGAGCCAAGAGGCAGCTACAGCTGAAGCTGAAAAAAGCCGAAGCCGAAGCAGGAGCTGCAGAAGCAGAGCCGACCTGTGTGTGGACCCAGGAGTGAGAGCAAGGACTTGAGGCCAGTAAATATGATTTGGTTAAATAGTATCTTGTTTTTCTGTGGCCTCCTGGTTACTCTCGTGAGGCGGGCTTACTGGGCCTGGAAGCTTTCGGTCAAGATGTCGGAATGGGGAGGCTGGTTCATGGATCTGTCACTGTGGGGCCTAAATAAATGTTTTGATGTCTTCTACTTGGAGAATTTC
>CM053624.1:26648-47328 GCA_028646595.1 Phalanger gymnotis | reverse complement strand
CTTTTTGGAGCTCTTTTGCCACTTGAGTTAGTCTATTTTTAAGGTGTTGTTTTATTCATTATATTTTTCAATATTTTTTTGGGTCTCCTTTAGCAAGTCATTGACTTGTTTTTCATGGTTTTTTTGCATCCTTCTCATTTCTCTTCCCAGTTTTTCCTCTACTTCTCTACCTTGCTTTTCCAAATCCTTTTTGAGCTCTTCCATGGCCTGTGACCAGTTCATGTTTTTCTTGGAGGCTTTTGTTGTAGGCTCTTTGACTTTGTTGACTTCTTCTGGCTGTATGTTTTGGTCTTCTTTGTCACCAAAGAAAGATTCCAGTCTGAGACTGAATCTGGGTGTGTTTTTGCTGCCTGGCCATGTTCCCAGCCAACTTACTAGACCCTTGAGTTTTTCAGCGGGGTATGACTACTTGTAGAGTAAAGAATACTTTGTTCTAAGCTTGAGGGGATGCGCTGTTGTTTTCAGAGCTATTACAGCCAACTCTGCCACACCAGCAGTCCTCCTTCCCAAAGAACCCCCAGTCTGGACTGGACTCAGATCTTCAGCAGGCTCTTTACTCCTGCTCTGATCTGCCACTTAAGTCCTCCTACAAGGTGGGCCTGGGGCCAGAAGCAACTGCAGGTGTAGTTCTGTAGTTGCCCTACCTCCGCTGCCCCTGGGGCAGTGGCTGAACCGTGAACTCTATTACCCTGTCTCCAGCAGCTTTTCCCACTAACCTTCTCTGTTGTCTTTGGTGTTTGTGGTTTGAGAAGTCTGGTAACTGCTTCAGCTCACTGATTTAGGGCCCTAGGGCCCACTCTGCCCGGCTCCTAGTCTGGTTGGTCCTGCCGCTGCCCACGCTGGGCTCTGCTCAGCTCTGCTCCCAGCTCTGTGCGGGACAGACCTCACCAGCAACCATCCAGGCTGTCCTGGGATGAAGCCCTGCTTCCCTCTGCTATTTTGTGGGTTCTGCAGTTCTAGAATTGGTTCAGAGCCATTTTTATAGGTTTTTGGAGGGACTTGGCGGGGAGCTCATGCTAGTCCCTGCTTTCCAGCTGCCATCTTCAAAATCTAAAAAATTTTAATATGAAATTGTTACCTAGTACTAAACTTGGCAGTTCTCCCACCCATTGCATATATGAAAAATCACAGATAGTGAGAACTGCTATTAGACTCTGAAAAGCTATTCATCATCAACAAATAAAAGGTAGTGATCCCAGAAACTGCAATTTTGGGTACTGAGCAAGAATTGTTAGTAAAGCGCTAAAAAAAATACTCAGAGAAATAAAATTAAGTAGTAGGGAATAAAAAAAAAACATTTAAAAATAGCACTAGAACCATACCCAAAAAACCTAATGCTCAATGCATAATCATAATCTTTTTATACAGAATTATTATCCTAAGTTTCAAAGGAAAGTAGTGGCTAGTCTTTGGAATTTCATTAAAAATACAATAAAATGCAAAAAAAAATTAAATTATATTACAATCTTTAAATATTTCTAAAATTAGTGCAGAGTGGTTTGAATAAAAACTAGTCAGACTGATAATAATGTTTAAATAGTTTTGAAAATGGTAACTATAATATCCCACAGTGTTTCAATTGAGACATCTAATTTGAATTGTTACATTATTCCTAGAAAAATTTTGCGAGATTTATCTTAAATTTTAGAATTTCAAATAATTTATGTCATTGGAATATTAAAATGCTGCATTAGGGGTATTACCAGAATTATAAATTTATGATTATTTCTTTACAAATGATTAACTAACTCTTTCTACCTTTACTAAACCAACACTGCCTTTAAAATTTCATAAGCTACATAATATTTTAAAGCAAAGTGAGTCACGTTGTCTAAAAGATGAATATCAGGTTGATTTGTATCATATTATTGCTTCCCCATCCTCTTTTTTTACATGTCAGAATTTTTACACTGAAAGTTAATAACATCATCTGCCTGCTGGAAATTCAAATTCCTAATTTATCCAGATCAAAGTACTCTGAATATCATTTCAAAAAGTTAAATGCTTATCAAATGATATTATTTAAAGGCCTACACTCTTTCTGCTTTCTCGTTTTCATATTCACGCATTTCCTCTCTTAAGTGGTTACATTCACTGATTAACTCTTTATTTCTCTCTTCTACCATAAAAACATGTTTTTCAGTATCAGCACGAAATTTATTGAAGAGATCAATAAACTGTACCTGGGAATTACTCAATATCTTTTCTCTAATGATGCCTCTGTTTTGGGCATCTTCCAGCTGTTGTTGAAGCAACATATTTTCACCTTTGAGACGGGCTAATTTTTCTCGGATTGATTCTTGTTTAATGATATATTTGTTCAGTTTTTCCTTTTTCCTTTGATTTGTGTGTTCAAGTTCTTTTGCTTTAGATCGGGCCTGGTTCAATTCTCTCCATTTGCCTTTTAAAATTATTGTCTTTCCTCGGAAGGAATCATGTATATGGATTAGCTCATTTTCTAAAGTATTGGCTTTACTTTTTTTTTTTTTTTTGGCTTTACTTTCAGCTTCAGAGAGCTCTTGAAAAAGGACAGCATTTTTCTCTCTCAGGTCAGATAAGTCATGATTTAGTTTGTCCTGTAAACTAAGCCACTCATTTCGTTCTCACTGAAAGGTTTGTTCAAGGTCTAGTTTTGATGACTGACTTCGTTCATGATCACAAATAACAGAATTCAAAAAGGAATAGTATGATTCAATTTCTGTCTCTAGTCTGTCTCTGTTTTGTTTTTCATTCTCCAATTTAGAGTTCAGCATTGCATTCTCAGTTGTTAGAAAATTTACTTCTCCACTGTATTGGGATATTGTTTTTGTTAATGCTTCTTCATTCAATTTTAATTCCTTTTGAAGCTCATCAATCTTTTCTTTTAAAACTTCATTTTCTTCTGTATATTGATTTTCTTTTTCCTGATCCTTAATTTTTACTGTGTCTAGTTCCAGCTTGAGCTTGGTGACTTGATCCTGTAGTTTGAGTTTTATGGAGCAGATATTTTTCTTTTTCATTGTTATCAAAACCTAACCACAAGAAACAGGGAAAAATGCTACTCAAAATAAAATTATGCATTCTGATTTTTCCTAAGCAATTAAAAATAAACCCCCAGGATTCCAAGAAGCATACTATAGTCAAAGAAAAAGTAAACTGAAGGGGTGCCAGGAGATGTTCTGGTACAGTTCTCTTAGCTGCAGATCAATGAAGTGATAACAGTCTTAACATGTACCTGTAATAGTACATGTTACATGTAACAAGGCACATAACAGTACATGTCTTGAGAACAATCTGTTCCCTGATATATCTGTAGCATTTTCATAGCATCATTGATTTAAAACTTTTAGAGCTTATCTAGTCCAAACTTCTCATTTTGGGGATGGAAAAAGTGAGGCCCAGATTGTGGTCAGTAGATGGTAACCTAACCTTAACTGTCAAATTTTAAAGGAATAATGAAAGTATTACTGAGGCCAAAATATCAAAAATGTTGATGTTGCACTCCCATCCCATGGTCCAAGAGCATTGGGCCCTATTCAGGACAGGTGGAATCAGCTATATCAAAAAGCTTAGAAGCCCCATTCTGTGAGATCCCTTCTATAAAGCTAGGAGGAAGATATGAATAGGCAGCAGCTTGTTAACTGAAGCATTCCAGTGCGCAGGCACCAAAGGATTAATAAGGGCAAAAACCCAAATAATTTACTTCAAACCACTCTTGAAAAAAAAAGAAAGTGAAAAATCCTAAACTGGGCATTTGATGAACTTCTGTTTCTATTATGGTGAGCAATGACAAATGTGAATGAATAAATCCTTGTAATAAAGTCTTAATTTAGAAATCCAAGTGAAATTTATTCTTGTTGCCAATACTTTTATTCTTTCTCTTTCAGGAAACACAAGCAAATCAACAATGTGATATAGACCAAACTACTATCACATGTTTTGTAACCCTCAGTCTCTTCCCTGGAAAGGGCAAATAGATAAATTACTTAGTTAAGGAAGAAAAGTGGTTTGTGTTTGAGGTGTCACCTTCTACCTGGTCGCATTCCTTTCTCCCCTTAGAACTTAGTGAAACTCAAGAGCTGCCCTGTCCTATGTCCAGTAACAGGAGAGGCACTACTGAGAACCAGGGATTTTTTCAGTAGAAGTACTCTTGGGTCTCTGGAGGGATCATTCAATTCAAAATGAAGAAACAACCAAACAACCTGAACTGATTTTGGTCACCATGTTTGTGACTACTTGTCTGCTACAGACAGATGGATGTTACTGAGATGACAAATATGTCCAAAAACAAAGAACAAAAATCCTGACTTTTTAAATATGCAATTAGACTTAAAAATGACCAAAGTGAATACCTCAGAAGTCTAAGTCATTTTGGAAGCAGCTGCTTCTATTTCTTCTTGCTCCCAAGGAGGATTATTTACAATTCTGGCTTGCAAAGCTCTGGCACTCCACTCCTGAGAAAGTTGTCTTTGAGTATCATTTAGCTCTTTTTAAGCCTGGAAATAACAATTTCATAAAAGTTTTCACCATTTTTTATCTTTCAAATGTCAGCAAAAACACTTTACCTTTAACTGGAATATAGAATCTAAAAAAGGATGTAAAATAGCTGAAAAAAGTCTCAGAAAAGTAGGCTACTGAAAATGAAAAGCAACAAGAAGGATAGCATTTCAGAGTTGTAAAGGAACCTCAACAACTAGCCAGTCCAATCCATATCCATCATTGCATACCTGACTCTCACTAGACTTTACTCAGCCTTGGCTTGATGTCTTCACAGGTGGGGGAAGCCACTATCTCTCAAGGCAACTCATTCTATTTATAGATGGTTCTATTTGTTAGCATTTTTTCCTGACATTAACCCTAAAAATGTACATTTTTGCAACTTCTATCCATTGCTCTTATCTCTGTCCCTTAGGCTGAAGCAGAGCAAACTTAATCTTTCTTCCACATGATTGTCCTTCAAAAACTTGAAGACTGAGGGATAACATCTCCAATTCCTTTAACTGATCCTCCTATATCATGGACTCAAGGCCCTTCCTCATCCTGTTTGCCACCCTGCTTACTAACTACCGTAATTCTGTGGCACAAATGAACTAAATAGTACAGGTGAAGTCTGATCAGGTCAGAGTACGGAGGTATTTTTACTTCATCAGTCTTGGAAGCTATGCTTCTCTAAATGGCATCTAAAATTATGCTAGCTATTTGTTTGCCAAATAACAGCACTGACTCCAATTAAGCTTAGAACACACTAAGATTCCTATATCTTTTCAGACAAAATGCCATCTAAACACATTTTCCTTAACTTATACCTGTGAAACTATTTTTAACTTAACTATATTTACATTCGTTCTTACTGAATTTCATCTAATAGGTTCCTTCGAGTGCTCTGACTTATTAAGAGTTTGTATTCCTCCATTTAGAAAGGCTTGGATAATTTTAACTGAATAAGAGATAAAGATACTAAAGAACAATAAACTTTTCTGAAATACTGAAGGACATGTGCTAAAGTGTAATGAAAGGAACAGAAAAAGGGATTGAGCCTGCAATTTCATTAGCCCAGAGAATTTCCTGGTAAGGAAACTCCCTCTATCAATGTAGAAGACTTCTCTGGAACTTACATTCTTATAGAGGCTGCGGATAGAGCACTAGTGTCAGATCCTCTTAATACTGAGTTTTGTGGGCAACTTTTGGGGACTTAAACTCTCTGGCCTGGGGTCAGGGGAGACGAACTGCCCAGGGTCACTTGGTCAAGATGTGTCCCTGGCAACAGTTGAAGCCTGGTCTTCCTGGATTTGAGGCCAGTTTTATCCTCTACACCATACTGATTCTCTATACTACGGTATCTAAGACTACAGTATTCACCTCCCCACTCCCAGGGAGTATTCTTAATAAGAAAAGATGGAAATGGTGACTTTGAAATTCCAACTTAACTGTTTCAAACAATTTCTCACTATTCTCACTTCATGTTCCAGAGTTCTGAGAGTGAATTCTTGTTGCTGCTTTTGGTCCACTTCTTTACTACATTGTTCTTCTTTTCTTCTTAACTTTTCTCTAATTTTTTTTAATTTGTATTTCTGCAGTCACTTGCTTTTCTTCCTCTTGCTTTAGTGTAAACTTAGATTAAAATAGCCTTTTTTTTAATAAAATGACAGTTCAGTAGAAATAAGGAATATAATGCCACTTAAATATACACATCTGGATGTTGAAAGGAAAAGAACATTAATTTCGGAGGAACTGGATCTATGTAGGTAGCTCACTGTCAGGAAACTCCCTCTACTGATGCAGATTGGTTCCTGCTCTGCGATTTTGAGCCACAGAGATTTACCTGTGGCACTGAGTACAAATAACATAACTTGCTCTGGCTCACACAATCAGGATATGTCAGAAATGAGACAGGAACTCATTTCTCTATCCAGGCTACTCCAGGGCATTAAACTTCTATAAAAAATGTATCATATATTCCTTTGGGTGCTTTGGCTTTTTTAATTCAATGAAGAGAAATTCCATAAATTGTAGATATTTATATATAAATATATATATATATACGCACATATATATATGTATATGTTCGTGTATATCTATCTATCCATGTATTATATGTATAGATAGATAGCTAGATACACACACCTACTTCCCTCCTTCCCTGACTGCTTTCTTGCCTTCAAACTTTTACTGAACTGCACCACAGAGGAGCTAGAAGAAATGATGTTTTCAAAATTCCTGAGTTTTGATACATTTGAATGACTCTGGTAAAAAGTATAGAGGGGGATAGAGATAAAATTTCTGACTAAAACTGGGTGTGGGAATGATTTCTACATTTCCTCTTCCATTTTCCCATTACTATTAAATAGTTCAGAGTTGATTTTTTACTTCATTTTGAAAAAAAATCACGAGTAATTGTGCTATAGTTTTGAAAATTCACTAAAAATGCATCTCTCATAGATGTCCATAGCGTAAAAAGGTATAATTAGGGCTCATTAACAATGTTATTTTAGAGATGTGTCATTTTTGCCTTCCTAACCTCAAATCCTCTGTCACATTTCTTCAACATAAGCGAAATGCATTCAAGTCTTTATTTAAACCCATGATTTCCGTACCTGAAAATGTTCCGTTTTGCTTTTTGATGCTCTGAGATTTCATTTCTCTTCTTTCTTCCCGCATTCCAGGAATCTTCTTTTCTAAACCCTTAACTTTTCTGGTGAGTAGCGTACAATGTTCTTCTTTAAGTTCTACTGATCAATTGTATCTAAGAACTGCATCCTGAATTTTCAAATGGCTAATAGGATCTGTACAGAGAAAAACACAAGTAAACAAAAATAGGAGTATTTTAAAATCTGCAGGACAGTATCAGTATACTTAGAATTCAGAGACTCTGGCAATGACAAAATAGTAATCCTATATAAATCCGAAGATTTTACTTTTTAAATACTTTTCATAAACTTTTCCCCTTAAATATTATATTTATTAAATACAGAGTTCAATGAGGTCATTGTATTAAGAGACCACTCACAGGCCCAAGATTTTAATGAAAAGGAGCAAAAAGACAACTACCCCTTTTTTAAAAAAAGAGAGATAAAGTCTAAAGTCCCCTCCCCACCCCCAACCCCTAACTGTCTGAGGAACTTGCCACAAACCTGGAAGGTAAACACATTCTATTCTCTTTTCCTGACTGCACATCCTCTTGGTCAGGCACAGCTGTGAACCTATAAAGGCTACAGTTATTGTCTTCAAATGATGGCTGTTTGTCTCTTCCAAAGACTTTGGTCGGGACTGCTTCAAACACTTTGTAGTCCATTAATGCTTGACATATCCTCACAACTTTGGCACGAGGAATATCTACATCTCCAAAAAAACTTATTCTGACTTAGATGAGAGAAGACAAGGCCCACAGCATCTGAACCAACAAAACAGTCTTCATGTCATTTTAAGTGGTGCCTTCATTTCTTGACTTCCATTTCTCTTTGAAGGGTGTTTACAATGCTGCTCCAAATATACATGGCCCCAAAAGGCTTCTGTGCCACGCAGAAACCTGGCAATGAAAAGAACACAGCAACTAAGATGCAGGGCAGACAATCAATGACAACTGCAAAGTCACCTTTCAGGACCAGCTATGAGGACAGAATAGTTTTTAGCTCGGTCTTCAACAAGAAAGATGAAGACCTAGTATTGTGGGAAGAATGATGAACAGTCATGAGACCTGACAAAGGCTAGGAGACCCTGGCTAAGTCACTTTACTGCATCTTAATTTATTCATCTATAAAAATGAGTATTAGACTAGTCAAGGTTGGGGAACCTGTGGCCTTCTAGGTCCTCAAGTGCAGCCCTTTAACTGAATCCAAACTTCACAGAACAAATGCCCTTAATAAAAGGATTTATTCTGTAAAACCAGGACTCAGTCAAAAAGCTACATCCAAGGACCTAAAAGGCCCCATGTGGCCTCAAGGCCACAGAACCTGATGATGGCCTAGGTGATCTCTGTTATCTCTGACTTGTAGTTCTGACATTATAATTCTGTGCTAAGAATAATCATCCAAACATTGAAGCACCTACAACATGCAGAGCAATGTTCTAAATAGTTTAGATAACAGCCTCTGCCCTTATGGAGCTTATTAGGATAAGACACAACTGAAGATAACTATAATACACAACAAACATATTGATGTTGTTCAGTCATTTCAATCTGATCTTGGCTCCTCATGACCCCATTTGGGGTGCTCTTGACAGAGATTCTGGAGTGGTTTGCCGTTTCTTTCTCCAGCTCATTTTACAGATGAGCACCTGAGGCAAACAGATGAAGTGACTTGCCCAGGGTCACACAGCTAGTAAATGTCTAAGGCCAGATATGAACTCGGAAAGATGAGTCTTCCTGACTCCAGGCCCAGTGTTCTATCCACTGTGCCACTGAGCTGACCTAATTATATTAGATACGATAAGAGTAGTAACAATAATAACTAACACTTTTATAACACTGAGTCTTGGTTCATCCTTACAGCAGCCTCAAGAGTAGGTACTATTATCATCCTTGTTTAATATATGAGGAAACTGAGTCTCAGAGACTTGCTGTGAGCCACAAAGCTAGTAAGTGTCTGAAGTAGCATTTGAAGTCAGATCACCTTAACTTTAAGTCCAGCATTTAAGACTACTAAGGAGAACACTATGGAGGTTAGAAAGAGAAGGTTGGCAGTGGGAAGAAATAAGGAAAGGCTAACCAAAGGCAGTGGTAGCATGTGAGTTAGCCTTTAATAAACATGGAGGACTTCTAGGGCTGCATCGCAAAGAGATCATACAAATGGGAAAAGTACCCATATGTACAAAAATATTTATAGCAGCACTTTATGGCAGCCAAGAATTGGAAATCAATGGGATGCCCATCAATTGGGGAATGGCTGAACAAGTTGTGGTATATGAATGTAATGGAATATTATTGTGCTATAAGAAATGGGGAGCAGACAGACCGGAAAATCTGGAAAGACTTAAATGAACTGATGCTAAGTGAGGGGAGCAGAACCAGGAGAACACTCTACAGAGTGACTGCCACATTGGGTGATGACTGACTTTGATAGACTTAGCCCTTCTCAGTAATTCAAGGTTCTAAGACAACTCCAAAAGGCTCATGATGGAAAGTGCTATCCACATCCAGAGAAAGAACTACTGAGTCTCCATGCAGATCAAAGCATACTATTTGCTCTCTCTTTTAGTTTTGTTTCTTCTTTTTGGGGGTTCATTCCATTGGTTATAGTTCTTCTTTACAACATGACTAATGTGAAAGTATGTTTAATATGAATGTACACATAGAGCCTATATCAGATTGCACATCATCTTGGGAAGAGCAGAAGGGGAGGGAAAGGGAGAAAATTTAAAATTCAAAAGCTTGTGGAAATGAATGTTGTAAACTAAAAATAAATAAACTTAAAAAATAAAAAGAAACCTTATAGAATTAAAAAAAAACATGGAGGAATTAAACAGGCGAACTGGGTAAAAGGAAAGGCCCTCCAGGTATGGAAGAGGGTTCGCACAAGACTGGGGCTAGAGAGTGTAGGGTGTGCACACACAGAGCATTATCCAGTTTGGTTACAGTAGAGAGTAAAGGAAGAGGAGTTCAAGGATGCCAGGCAGTGGAAGAACTTCAATGCCAGGCAAAGGGGCTTAGATTTGACTTGGTAAGTAATAGGCAGCCACTGAATATCTCTGACTACCAGAACAAGACTGGCTCAGTGCTACGAGGTTAGTCCTGTGGCTGCACAAAGAGGAGGCTAGAGGGAACAAAGAGCAGCTGCCACAGTCTAAGAGATAGCGCCAATATGGAATGCAGTGGTGGAACAGGACTCTGTCTTCATTATCTATGGGTGGCACAGAGGAGGTGCTTAAGAAATGTTTGTGACTCTAATTCTGAGGTAAATGAGAATTAGAACCAACACCAAGCCTATAAAGATTGGAGAACAGGCACTCTTGTCTTGATAGACAGAAGGACATCAGAAGGAAAAGATGGTTGGGAGATGGAGTAGAGGCTCAGCTTTGGACATATTGTGTTTGAATTGTCTGTCTAGGCCTCAGTTCTGAAGAAGTTTAGCATTTTGCTCTGGAGTTCAAGAAGGAAAGGACAGCCAGACCTAGGGACAATTACTGGCCACACCCCCACACCCCCATGCACCCACCCCTTTACCTATAAACTTTTCACATGCCCAAAGCTAACATTATTTTGAACACTTCAAGCAAAAAAAATACTAACTTTTTATAGCTATTTATATTAAAAAATCTTATTCTTTTTGATGCCTTTGTTTTCCTATCACATCCTCCTCTCCCTACCCCAGGGGCCATCCCTTTAAAATGAAGAATGAGAAGAAGAAAACAATTCAGTGAAACCATTGCTTGTGTCTGACAGCATATGTACTTTATTATTTCATGTCTATAGCTGCTGACCTCTGCCCCTCCCCCAAAAAAGAGCAAAGGGGACTTCCTCCAGATTAGTCATTAGGATGGATGACAGGTCACTGTGTCTGGGTTGGTTGGTTGTTCCCATTGCTGGAGTTATGGCACATGGTTTTTTTTTCCAGGTTCTGCTGATTCCCCTTTGCTTCAGTTGAAGTTTTCCCATGCCTGTCTGAATTTCCTCCCTATTCATAGCACATCTGTGTACCACAACCTGGGCAGCTTTTCTCCAATCAACGGGCACCTACTTTGTTTCTAGTTGTTTGCTACCACAGAAAAGCATGACTATGACTATCCTGCAGAGAAAATGCATTGGTAGGGGCACTTTCCCATATCCATGAAAGCAGCTCTAGCCCTTATCTCCAATGAATCTTCTGGTGGATGTGGGACCTTTCTTTGTGTCTTTTGACTCCTCAGGGCAGGTGCCTTCTAGTGGGATCTCTAGGTCAAACATTTTAGTCCCTTTTAAGCATAATTCCAAATTACTTTCCAGACTGGCCTATGGCTCCACCAGAGTATTAATGTGACTGATTTTCCAAAACTTGCAATACTGACTATTCTCATCTTTTGTCAGCTTTAATAACTTACTAATGAGACTTTACTAAATAAGAGCTATTTTGATTTATATTTCTCTTATTAATGATTTATAGCAATGTTTAATATGCTTGTTATAGCTTGTAATTTCTTTTAAGAAATGCTTGTGTAGTATCTTTTGCCCACTTATCCATTGAGGAATGTCAGTTGCTCTTCTACATTTGTATCAATTCCCTACATATCAAACATTGTAAACTATTCTCTTGTATATCAGGCCTTTATCAAAGACATATGTTGCCAAGTTTTTTTTCCTCTAAGTGATGGTCCTGATTTTACTAATGCAAAAACTTTTTAATTGGAATTTTTATTTTCTTTTGTGATCTCCTTGTTTTGTTAAGAATCCTCGCCCCAACCAAAGGCTAACCTTACATCCTGAGATGTTAGGAAGATGGTTTTCAAGAATCAAAACCACATTTAAAGGCTGAAAACACTTTACAAAGTCATACCAAATAAATACTTGCCATGAATTCCTGAATAACTATGTCTAGCAGAAAAGCAAAACAAAACAAACAAAGAAACAAAAAAACTATGTGTAGCAGTTTCCAGTATGAATTCTGGAGAATCCTTCAATGACTCTAATCCAGGGATGGGGGCCCTGTGACCTCGAGGCCACATGTGGCCTTCTAGGTTGTCTGGTGTGGCCTTTTGACTGAAACTGAGTTTTACAGAACAAATCTTTTTAAGGGGATTTGTTTTGTGAAGTTTGGATTCAGTCAAAGGGTAGCACCTGAGGAACTGCCTTATTGGCAATGAGGACAGTATGTCCAATAGTGAGATTGCAACCCACTCACGGCTTCTTATCTTATATATTTTTGTAATTTGTTACTCGTGTCCTCCTATAAACCCTCCATAAACAAGATGAAGAAAGTAGTAGGTTCAAGGGTATCAATGTAGCACAGGTTATTCATTTGTTGTATCTCTTTTGAAACAATGGAAATGACAACTGTATCACTTTGGGGACAAGGGCCATACGGCAGCCTTCATTTAAGAGAATTTAACTTACTTTAGGAGAACAGTTGCCCAACCTGACATACATGACAGAATTGTGAAGGCACTGTAAGGTAGAGAAAGACTGGAAAAAGAACCTAGGTTCTAAAGCAAGGGGCAAGCCACTTCACTTCCTTCAATCTTCCCCAAATCCAGGCTTTTACAACACTTTATTTTTGGCTTCTACTGAAACAGACTCTCGAGTTAGCACTCTCCACAGGGATGGTTAACACCAGGGCGACACTTCTCTGGGGATCTTTGGGCTGGGCCAGGGAATGGATGGCAAACAGTTACCAATTTGAGGTCAGCGAGAAAACAGAGAGGGGAAAGGGCAGGGTCTACTTTACGGCCCAGTCTGCACAATGGAACAGGCAAAGGATAAACCACATTTATTCACAACCTTTTCCTTAAAAGTGAGAAAGCAGGATTTTCTATGGGATAGCTAGCTAGCTAGAGGGACATAAGATTAAGGAAGAGGTTAGGGTAAGACATGCACTTGTGAAGAAAAGCTTTTCCTTAGTCCCCCAGGAATAAAACACTCTTGTCCCTTCAGATCTTCTCCCCACTTAGACCACAATTCCTAACGAATGCGTTCTGGGATCTTTCACCTACATCACTACCACCTACAAAGCCAAACCAGGTCATGTTGCTGCAGATACTTTAATGCCTAATGCACAATGAATCTGGCCAATGGAGATGCCCAAACTTACACCAGGATAACCTGTTTTCTCAATACTGACATCAACAGGTGAGCACAGATACCCCATCCACAAAGTTACTTAGCTTTCCTCTTGTTTATCATCTAACACCAAATAAAAATTAACCTACATTGCACCTTAGTGTGATATATCCCACACCAAACAGGACTGAAAGGAGGCCATAAACAAGGCATAAGGGAGAAGAACATTTACTATCAAAATTCCAATCTCAGTCTTTCATTGTCATATTAAATACATACTAGCCAAAGGTTTTACAATTCAGTGTCACTCTCATGAAATATACTTTCCATATGGTTTGAGGATTTCACTCCCAAGAAATTTAAGGCATGTCTACAGCACATGGGAAGCAGGCCAAGATTTAACCATGTCAGAAGGCAGAGTTCTATATAATTTTGTATTCTGTATTCTCCCCTTTCCAGCTGCTGCTATCCTGGGTTTCAACTCCAGGGAACAAGATGCCCTCTTAGGATAGGCTCAACACTCCTAATCTCCAGCCTGCATACCTCCCTCAGCCTCCTCTCCCCTCTGACTAGAAGCTAGAGGGAGAAGTACTAAACTCCTCTCAAAGCCTTCATTTAGAGAGGTCAGAAATTGGACTTCCAGGTCCCTCTACTCTCCATGTGGAGGTCTGCCTGGTTTCAACTCGACAGAACCCTGGAGGCTAGAGAGGACACCTTCTGGAAAGTCCTACCAGGTCACCGGATCATAGACCTAGAAGTCTTTTGGCTAATCCATTCTACAGATGAGAAACCTGAGATCCAGAGGCTAAGTAACTCACCCAGGTTGTGTCACACAGAAAAGACAGCTCCTCATTCAGACACTCATATAATCCCCTTGACTCCGAGGCCTTCTCGAGTCAGTGCTCCTTCTACCAAAGCTCCAGGAATAGAGGGACTGATGTGGACACTGTAGTCGGTCATACCTGAGTGATAACCACATATCCCTCTAACCAAAACATTAACATTATCGCTATGTTGCAAACCTCATTACACCGAAACAGACACTGGGGACCTCAGACAACGAAAGTACTCATTTTAATGAGTATATATACCACAGTACATTAAGAAAAAAAAACAGGGGGCAGAGCCAAGATGGAAGCTAGAAAGCAGGGACTTGCTTAAGCTGTACCCCAAATCCCTCCAAACACCTGTAAAAATGGCTTTGAACAAATTCTAGAGCTGTGGAACCCACGAAATAGCAGAGGGAAACAGGTATCCAGCCTAGGAGAGCCTGGATGGTCAGCGGGAAGGGTCTATCCTGTAGTGTTGAGAGCGGAGGGCTGCTCTGCATAGACTGCGCCAGGACAGACCTGACCAGGACTCAGCCAGCCAGAACAGGTCTTGGGGCCATGAAACAGTGAGCTGTAGCAGTTACCAGACTTCTCAACCCACAAAAGCCAAAGAGCAGGTTAGGGGGAAACTGGGGCATTGAGTTCAGAGTGGTCCAGCCACCGAATCCGGGGGTGGAGGAAGTGGTGCAGTGGTAGCCATAGCAGCAGCAGGAAGCTCCTGAGGAGGCCCCCAGAGTGCCAGTGTCACTGGCTTCCCGAGTCCCTGGCTCACACTGTGGGAGGAATCTAGCAGCAGATCAGAGTGGGAGTACAAGGAGCCCTTTGTGGGCACAAAGGCAGATTCTCTTGTTGTGCCCTGCTTGGATCTGAAATGCAGTCCTGGTTGGCAGTTCTTTGGGGAGGAGGAGTGCTGCGATGACAGAACCTTGGGTGTCAGTGGAGTAGAAGTAGCTCTGAAACCAGCAGGGCTTGGACCATAAAGTTTGGGACAAAGTATTCTCTACTCTACAAGCACTCATATCCTGACAAAAAAAAAATCAAGAGTTAAGCAGCTGGCTGGGAACATAAACAGGCAGCAAAAATGAACTCAGACTCAAACTCAAACTCCAGATTCCTTTTCTGGTGACAGAGAAGACCAAAACATAGTGTCAGAAGAAGTCAACAAAGTCAAAGAGCCTACATCAAAAGCCTCCAAGAAAGATATGAACTGGGCTCAGGCCATGTAAGAGCTCAAAAAGGATTTGGAAAAGCAAGAGAAGTAAAGGAAAAATTGGGAAGAGAAATGAGTGATGCAAGAAAACCATGAAAAACATGTCAATGACTTGGTAAAGGAAACCCCCAAAAATACTGAAGAAAATAACACCTTAAAGAATAGACTAACCCTAATGCCAAAAGAGCTCCAAAAAGCCAATGAGGAGAAGAATACCTTGAAAGGCAGAATTAGCCAAATGGAAAAGGAGGTCCAAAAGACCACTGAAGAAAATACCACCTTAAAAATTAGATTGGAGCAAGTGGAAGCTAGTGACTTTATGAGAAATCAAGATACTATAAAAAAGAACCAAAGGAATGACAAAATGGAAAACGATATGAAATATCTCATTGGAAAAACCACTGACCTGGAAAATAGATCCAGGAGAGATAATTTAAAAATTATTGGACTACCTGAAAGTCATGATCAAAAAAGGGCCTAGATATCATCTTTCAAGAAGTTATCAAGGAGAACTGCCCTGATATTCTAGAACCAGAGGGTAAAATAGAAATTGAAAGAATCCACTGATCACCTCTTGAAAAAAATCCCCAAAAGAAAATTCCTAGGAATATTGTCACCAAATTCCAGAGTTTCCAGGGAAAGGAGAAAATGCTGCCAGAAAAAAAAAAATTTGAATATTGTGGAAACACAATCAGGATAACACAACATCTACCAGCTTCTACATTAAGGAATCGAAGGGCTTGGAATATTCCAGAGGTTAAAAGAGCTAGGATTAAAACCAAGAACCATCTACCCAGCAAAACTGAGTATCATGATCCAAGGGAAAATATAGGCTTTCAATAAAATAGAGGACTTTCAGCTTTCTGAATTAAAAGACCAGAGCTGACTAGAAAATCTGACTTTCAAATACAAGAATCAAGAGAAGCATGAAAAGGTAAAGAAGAAAGAGAATTCATAAGGGATTTACTAAAGTTGAACTGTTTTGTTTACATTCCTACACGGAAAGATGATGTGTGTAATTCATGAGACCTTTCTCAGTTTTAGGGGAGTTGAAGGGAATATAGACAGAGGGCACAGGAGGAGTTGAATTTGAAAGGATGACATCTAAAAAAATAAAAAAAAATTAAGGAGTTTGACAGGAATATATGGAGAGAGGGAGAAAGGGAGAGATAGAATGGGGTAAATTATCTCACATAAAAGTGGGAAGAAAAAGCAGTTCTCTTGGAAGGGAAGAAGGGGCAGGCGAGGGAGAATGAGGGAATCTTGCTCTCTTGGATTTGACTTGAGGAGGGAATAACATACACAGTCAACTGGGTATCTTACTCCACAGGAAAGTAACAGAAAGGGGATTAAAAAAGGGGAAGGTGATAGGAGGGAGGGCAGACAGGGGGAGGAGGTAATCAAAAGCAAACACCTTTGAAAAGGGACAGGGTCAAGGGAGAAAATTGAATAAAGGGGGACAGGATCGAATGGAAGGAAACATAGTTAGCCTTTCACAACATGAGCATTGTGGAAGTGTTTTACATAATGATACAGGTGTGATCTATGTTGAATTGCTTGCCTTACCAGGGAGGGTGGGTGGAAAGGGAAGAGGAAAGAAAATTTGGAACTCAAAGTTTTAAAAGCAGATGCTTAAAAAATTTTTTAAAAAGTTGTGGGTTTTTTTTTGCAAAAAAAAGATTCCCAACGAGGAAACTCCTTCCACCAAGGCAATTATCTCAGCTTCAATATATAGTCTTAGAGAGATTCCTAAGACACGAGAGCTTATGTGATTTGGCCAGGATCACATTGCCAACATGGGTTAGGGGCTGAATTTGAACACAGCTCTTTTGGATGCCATATATAAACTATAGTTTTCTCCTAAAGTGTGACTAAAATTTGTACACAGCCCATACAGATAGTATTTTTTCTACCATAAACCAATAAACATATGTTTCCATGTAAAAAAAAAAGAAAAAACCCCTCTACTGCATTATAAATTTGGCCAAAATCAAGGGTCAAAGCTACCTATAACTAAATACTTCCCTCCTATTTACCCTTTCTTAGGGCTTAGAGCTAGAAGAAATGTTGGATACAGTCCAGTACAAACTCTAGATAAGGAAAGTGAGTCCCAGGGAAGTGAAATGTCTTGCCCAAGGTCATAGAGGGTAGGAGGAACAGGGCCAGATTTTGAACCCAGGTCTTCTGACTCCAAGTCCTGGGCTCTTCCTAATATGCCATGTTGCTTCTTCCATCCTGAATCTCAGAAAAGCATCAGACCAAACAAAAGCCTCACAGAGAACCTCAACATAAGCCATGAAATCAATGCCCAAAATGTGAAATGCAACAGGGAAGGAGGCCAGTCTGACTCAAATTCAGCCTGAAGGTTTCCTTTTCTATAATCACACAGACCACAGAAACTGGGTGTTATGAAAAACTGGTTCCTTCAGTAAAGGGGCTAATCTAGCAGCACTGACCATACAACAGCTTATACAAAGCTAGAAGCGCTGTGGATTACCAGTCCTAACTAGGAAGATAGGATGAAAGCCTTTGCTGGGCACACACCAATCGCCCCTGCCAACAAAGGAGTGTGCATTTGGGGGTGTTTGTGGTAAAGACTGGGATACTCTATATAAATGTTATAGCTATGAAAGAAAGACTGGAGAAAAAAGCATTTGTGGCTAGGAAAGACAGCCATTTAAACATGTTCACATCACACAGAAATCACAACAAAGGCAATCCCTGGTCCTCACCTTACTCCGGGAAGAGAGAGCACATGGGAAGCCCTCTGGGTTCCCAAGAAAAGTAACACTGTTCAAATTCAAGGAATGACATTATTGCATTAATGGGTAACATGCCATCTTTTCAGAGATTCTGCCTACATTTAGAGATGAGCCCAAGATCTGCATTTTACAGGTCCTTCCAGCCCCCTTCCCCTCCAAAAAAGCAGAAACCCATAGGCATACAATCAGAAGAATCTGAACTTGAAAAACATAACTAGCAAAGGAAATGAGCGACATTGAAATTTATAGAGTATACTGTAACATACTTTGTATCATATTAAAGCATATATAAAAATAATTACAAATTATAATTTCTTGGTCCCTTAAAAAATGAGAGGTCTGTTTTATCTAAAACACAAGAACTTTCCTTGAGGGTGCTAATCAAAAAGTCTATGATAAGTCAAGGAAGGAGCCCCTCGGTGGCCCCTCTAGACTAGAGTGGCTACTAGTCTTTCTTTTCTTTCTAAAGGGGTGAAAAAACAAAGGCAAAGATTCTTGCTCAGTGAACGAATGGCAAGAGACCAAGAATTGCTGGCTCCCATTGCTTTGCTCAAGTCACAGACTGAAGTTTTGTTATATACTAAATAGTAAAAATGTGATTAACACACTCTACAAGCCAATGATCGCCCCATGAGGCAGAGCACAAGCCAGGTACAAGAAAGCACTCACAACCTGGCAGTCCTGAGCATGGGCCCACTTTACCTGGTCTTCAGGGGCTATAATGTCTTACAAAGGCTCAACCTTCAGGCACTTCTGATGGAGCCTAAAAAAACCTACCCAAATAACACATTTTCTCTTACCTACTATCCCCAAACCTAGTCCTTGTACTACATATAGCAAATGGAGTGACCCACCATTTTTTCAAATCAGGTTAAGATTTGTTAGCACAATATCCTTCCTACAGGAGCGGAATGAACATAAAGATTTCTTACAACTTTCCAAACAGCATATTAGTTTTAAGGCATAGCATGCAGCAGAAGTGTTTCAGTAACTAAATTCTATCATTTACGAAAGGTGAATCTCCTTAAAATACAGGGGAAATGCCTTATTAAAGACATTTCTTAGAAAATCAAGACTCACAAAACATTCTTTTTTTTTTTTTTTTCAGAAATGACTTTGTTAGTGAACAAATATTAAGGGCCAAACACCAGATTAGGGTCCCAGAGGTGGGCTTGTAGTGCCATAACTTCCATAAGAAGGAACAAAACTCATGAAAACCTCATCTTAATGAGTACTTTGCAAATGAGAGACTTATTTAAGGGTAGAGATAACTATGTGGTTAAACCAGACCAGAGACAGAAAAGAAAACTCAGTTCACCTAGTCAAAGGAAAGCTGTGATTTTATTCCTTTACTATTTGGAAACACCACATTTTTGCAACTGAGGCACCTGAATGTCAATGTATTCGATGCTGTACAGAATAACAGGCATTATTTTCACTAGAATAAGGCAGGAGAAAGTTCATTCGAGACCATCTAGCTCAGTATTATTATTTTTCTTCCCCCTCAAATGAGGAAATACAAAGTCAGTTGACCAAGGCAAACAGCCAGCCAGTACGCTATTGGGACCTTCAATTTGATTCAGTTCTATGAGCACTAAGCATATGAAGACAAAAACCAAAAAGTCCCTGCCCTCCAAGGTTCTCTCCTGGGATACTGGGGCATTTTTGTGTGCTGGTGGATACTAATAGATTCAAGGTGTGTGGGACAATAATTCCCTCAAAATGAAATAACAATCAAAGGTTTATCAAGGTAAAGACAGAGGCTTCATTTGCAATCTTGCACGAGAATTGGGCATCGCCCACTCCAGAGTGGTCTGGGGTAGGGAGGCAAGTTTCAGAAGGCAGACATGCAGTTTATATACCCCTTAAACCCCCCCCCCCAAAAAAAAAACCCTCTTACAAAACAATTCTAAGAAGCCCCCAAAACCTCCTGGACCTCTATCCCCATCCATGGGGGTAGTTGGCCTCACATTTTTGAAACAAGGAAAGATTCTTAATCTAACACTTTAACCTCAAACAGACAGCAGTTACAATCATGCTCACCCTATGTGTATGCAGGACATGGATACATGTGGTGTATATGCAAGTTTAAGTGGGGGGGGGGTTATTTTTTAAACTCAAAGATATAGTTCGGTCATTATAGAAGCTACAGTATTAAGTATCCTTTTCCTTAAATGAGAGACTTTCATCCATTCCACTCAAAGGCAAGTATAGCTTAGTACAAAATACTTTTTAAACAATGAGGCTGTTTGGCATAGCAGAAAGAGCACTGACTTTTGGACTTCTGTTTCCTCATCTATCAATCAAGTATTTGTTAAGCACCTACTACCAATGAGGCACTAGAAATAGAATAAAACTATTCCTAAGGGTTAGGAACTCGCATTCCTTCTAGAGAAAATATATATATATGTATATATATATATATGGGTTCTAGGAAGGTGGGTGGGGGCGGCCGTTGCTGAGGTTCAAGAGAATCTGCCCGAGGCTGAGCCCTTTTGACCCGAAAGACCCCAAGGATGCCAGGGGCCCCTCCAGCCCCGTCCGGGCCGTCGCCCTCGGGTCCTAAAACTGTAGGGGGGATCTTTCGGGGGCGGTGGAGGAGCCCTGGGAGGTACAAGCGGGAGGGGGTGGGTGATCAAGTGAAGCGTTTGATCAGGCGCAGCTGGGGAGGGGCAGGGATCAGTGCCTCCCCTCCCCTGCTTGGAGTCCTTCG
>CM053624.1:0-26548 GCA_028646595.1 Phalanger gymnotis | reverse complement strand
GAGGGAGGGCGAGCTACGATGGGGCAAAGAACGTGAGCCCACAACTGGGCGGGGGGGGAATCGGAGGCGGCGGCGCGACCTGGAGAGGTGAAGCGACGGAAGGAGCGTGAGTCCGGGCGGCATTGTGGAGATCACAGCGCGAACCCTAGGCAGCGGCGGCTGCGCGAGCCTCGGGCAGGGAAGGACACCCCCCGCCCCCCACCCAATGGTGCCCCGCGGTGTGGCGGCCGGATCAGCGCCTAACGGCCGGCAGCAGCGAGCCACGCTGCCCTTGGGAGGCCGGTGACTGATCCCCGGCGGCAGCCCGCCCTGGCCCGCTCGCTCAGGTCACTCTGGCGGCCAGCCCTCGGCCCCTGCGCGTTCACCAGGGGCTTGTGCTCGGGGCAGTAGAGCGCGGACACGCTCAGAACTTCTGCCTTCTCCCACACGGTTGATACGACTGCACCCAGCCGCCGCGGCTCCCAGGAGGGCAATGAGCGGTTGGGGGACGCAACCTCCTAGCTGGTTCCCTTTGGGCCGCGGTGGGTGGGACTCCGGAAGGCCCTGCCCCTCAGACCCCGTCCCCTCAAGGTCGCTCGTGCTGCCCACGTGCGTCGGGAGGGGGCGCGGCACTGGGCGGATGCTCCGCTCGCCCCAACCCGAGCCCGGGAGGCCCCGCCCTCCATCTCTGCCAATGCCCGAAGTGGGGATGGGCTAGTGCAGGTCTGCGGGGCCAGAGGTGTGGGGAATGAAGACCAAAACCCTCGACCCCCGCCTCGCCCCCGCTGCCTGCCCCAGTCCTGCACCCTCTGCACCCTCAGTGACAGCTCAGGCCACTCCAGTCCGCAGGAATCATCTGCCCTTAACTCCGGATGCTGATGTGGGCAAGACGCTGGGCTCTCTCCCCACGTGTTTTTCTCAACTTTTCCGCTGTAAGCCTGCGTGCGTGCATTCCTCGGCGCACCTGTGCTGGGGCTGGGCACGTAGGAGGAAATGGGCAAAAACCTGACAAGGGCAGAGCTTTGGAACTGCTATCTATGTTTTGTATGCTTTCAAAAAGTCGTGTCTAGAATGGCCCCACCTCGACCAGCTCTCAGTTTCGGGCTTCCCCCATATGAAACCTTACCCACTCCGTAGGTAGCCCTTTCTCCTCTTCCTGCGTTGTCTTGCAGGTGTGTCCGTCCAGCGCCTGCCCCACAACGTTGGCTTGTAGACTACAACCTCCTCGAATGGAGAGATTAAAGTTTAAAGTAATACACAGAATCATTGTTACCCTAATTTCATTTAGGTCCCAGGAATTTTGGTCTAAATTGATTAGGCAGCTGTTTCCTCTTAAAAACAAAAAAAAACAAAACAGACCACTTAGTATATACCACTTTTAGGGCTGTATCCCAAAGAAATCATACAAATGGGAAAAGAACCCATATTACAAAAATATTTATAGCAGCTCTTTTTGTGGTGGCTGAGAACAGGAAATTGATGACTGAATGACTTGTGGTACTATAAATATAATAGAATACTATTGTGATGTAAGAAATGATGAGCAGGCGGACATCAGAAAAATCTGGAAAGCCATATATGAACTGATGCTGAGTGAGGGGAGCAGAACTAGAAGAACATTGTATAGTTACAGCCACATTGTATGATGACTAACTTTGATAGACTTAGCTCCTCTCAACGCCCGAAAAGCTCATGATGGAAAATGCTCCACATCTGGAGAAAGAATTATGGAGTCTGAATGCAGATTGAAGCATACTATTTGCTCTCTCTCTTCTTTTGTTTCTTCTTTCTCATGGTTCATTCCATTGGTTACAATTTTTCTTTGCAACATAACTAATGTGAAAATATACTTAATATGAATGTCTATGTAGAGTTTATTTTCAGATTGCATGCTCTTAGGGAGAGAGGGGGAAAGAATTTGGAACTCAAAATCTTGTGGAACTGAATGTTGTAAAGTAAAAATGAATTAATTAATTAAAAAAAACCAGACCATTTAGTCTTTAACCTGCAAAATTTTAGTGGTCTAGTACTCTAGCTTGGAAAAACAGTCAAATTAACTATTGAGGAATTACCTAAAGTTTCTGTTGTCCAGCAAGCATTAGTTAAAAAGACCAAAGCAGGTGGGCTACAGAGTGAATATCTGTTTTAGTACCTGCCGCTTCATGGAAATGTAGAGATGACTGACTTCTTGGGAATGGAGTGAATTTTCTAACAGTGGAGGAAATTTAAAACAAAATTTCCCAGATTACTTTACAATCATGAATAAATCACAGTTAAGTTCCATCTTTAATTGTATCTGCTTGTTCACTGCACCGTTTCAGACAAGTCACTTGCTAATGTTATTATAGTTATTTTGTCTGGACATGGCATGTCTTCTGAAGAATTCAAGATATTCCAAAAACTGGGTCATAGTCTATTTTCAAATATTTATGAACATTGCAATACAAAATGACTGTCAGATTGACATACTTCTTTCTTAAGAAAATTTAAGGGTGTGGAGCCAAGATGGCCACATGAAAACAGCCTCTTACTGGAGCTCTTTCACAGGTTTTGTCAGATACCTATAAAAAAGTGAATCAGAGCAGATTTGAGAGAGTTAGAAGCTGCTAGCAGTCTGAGTGAGGAAAATTTCCAAGCCAGGAAAGGCTGAAATGGGTCTCAAGCCCAAAAAACATTACTGGAAGAGCTAAAGGAGGATTTTAAAAACCAAAATTAGAGAGGAAAAAGAAAAAAATGGAAAAAAAAAACTGCTGATGAAATCAAGTCCTTAAAAAATAAGATTGGCGAAATGGCTACAGAGATTTAGAATCTAAATAGAGAAAATGACACCCTGAGAGGTAAAATCAACTAATTGGAAAAGGAGACTCAAAAGCAAAATGAATATAGCAACTCATTAAAAGTTAGAATTGAGCAAGTGGAAGCTAATGACTCTATGAGGCATCAGGAAGTAGTTAAACAAAATGTAAAGAATGAAAAATATAAGAAAATGTGAAATATTTGATTGGAAAAACAACTGACCTGGAAAATAGATCCAGGAGAGACAATTTAAGAATTATTGGTCTACCGGAAATTCATAATGAAAAAAGAACCTTGACGGTATCTTGGAAGAAATTATCAAAGATAACTGCCCAGAGGTCCTAGAACCAGAGGGTAAAATAGCCATTGAAAGAATCCACTGATCACCCCCTGAAAGAGATCACAAATTGAAAACACCAAGAAATATTATTGCCAAATTCCATAATTACAAAGTGAAGGAGAAAATATTGCAAGCAGCCAAAAAGAAACAAATTAAATATCGTGGAACTATAGTCAGTATCACACAGGATCTTTCAGCTTCTACATTAAATGACAGGAGAAATTGGAATAGGATATTCTGAAGGGCAAACAACTGGGACTACAACCAAGAATCAACTACCCAGCAAAACTGATTATAATTTTTCAGGCGAAGATATGGATATTCAACGAAATAAGGGAATTCCAGACCTTCCTGATGAAGAGGCCAGAACTCAATGGAAAATTTGATCTTCAAATACAAAACTCAACAGAGACATAAAAAGTTAAACAGGGGGAAAACCCCCACAAACCTTATTAATCAATAAGGACAAATTATTTACATTTTTATATGGGATTATCTCATCTTATGTATGATATATATATACATGAGTGTGTGTGTGTATTTGTATATGTATATGTTGATCTTGAGAACAGTACAGTTATTATGACAATTGAAAGGGATACACATAGACTGTGGATGTGTGTAAAAAATAACTGATATAAGGATAAAAAACATAATTAAGAGATGTAAAGGGAGGGTTCTAAGAGAAGAGGTAAGGAGGTAGTAGAAAAGGGTAAATTACATCAAATGAAGAGGCACAAAAACATATTTGTAGGAGAGGGAAAGAAGGGAGGGAGAAGAGCAGTATTTGAGATTTACTCTCATCGGATCTGGTTCAAGAAGGGAATAACACAACCTGATAAGTATAGGAATCTAGCTCGTCCTACAGGCAGTAGGAGGGAAAAAGGGGAAAAAAGGGAGGGGGGGATAGTCAGAAGGGAGGGAAGAAGTAGCAAGTGGAAAATGGTAAGATAAGAGAGGGGAACCAAGACAGAGGGTAAACTGAGGAAGGAGGCAGTCTAAAGCAAAACTTCATTGAGGAGTGCAAGGAGAAAGGGAAAAATAAAAGCATAAACGGGGGGAAATAGGATGGAGAAAAAGACACAGATAGTAATCATAACTGTGAATGTGAATGGGATGAACTCTTCCATAAAACGGAAGCGGATAACAGAATGGATTAAAAACCATAATCCCACAAGAAACACATTTGAAACAGGGGAATACACACAGGGTAAAGGCAAAAAGCTGGAGTAATATATATTGCGCTTCAGCTAAAGTAAAAAAAGCAGGTGTAGCAATCCTAACCTCAGACAAAGCAAAAGTAAAGATAGATTTAATGAAAAGAGATAAGGAAGGACACTACATCCTTCTAAAAGGCACCATAAACAATGAAGCAATATCATTGTTTAACATACATGCACCAAGTGGTATGGCATGCAGATTCTTAGAGGAGAGGTTAAGGGAGTTATAGGAAGAAATAGACAGCAAAACCATAATAATGAGAGAACTCAACCTCCTTCTCTCTGAACTTGATAAATCTGACCTCAAAATAAATAAGAAAGAAGTTAAGAAGGTGAACAGAATTTTAGAAAAGGCAGATAAGACAGACTTCTGGAGAAAACTGAATGGGGATGATAAAAAGGAATATACTTTCTTCTCAGTGGTACATGGCACATACTCAAAAATTGACCATATACTAGGGCATAAAAACCTCACAATCCAGTGCAGAAAGGCAGAAGTAGTCAAAGCATACTTTTCAGATCACAATGCAATAAGAATTATTTGTGATAAAGAACCATAGAAAAATAAGCTAAAAATTAATTGGAAACTAAATAATCTAATTCTAAAGAATGAGTGGGCCAAAGAACAAATCAGAGAAACAATAACTTCATTCAAGAGAATGACAATAATGAGACAACATGCCTAAGCTTATGGGATGCAGCAAAAGCAGTTCTTAGGGGAAGTTTTATTTCTCTAAATGCTTACATGAATAACATAGAGAAAAGGGAGGTCAATGAATGGGATGTGCAACTGAAAAAGCTAGAAAAACAACGAATTGAAAATCCCCCATTAAATACCAAATTAGAAATATGGAAACTCAAAGGAGAGATTAATAAAATTGAAACCAAGAAAACTATTGAATTAATAAATGAAAAAAAGAGCTGGTTTTATGGAAAAAAAACAATAAAATTGATAATCCTTTGGTCAATTTGATTAAAAAAAAGAAAGAAGAAAATCAAATTACCAGTATCAAAAATGAAAAGATTGAATTCACCTCTAATGAAGAGGAAATCAAAACAATAATTAGGAATTATTTTGCCCAATTTTATGCCAATAAATTTGGCAACCTTAGGGATATGGATGAATATCTACAAAAATATCAATTGTCCAGGTTAACAGAAGAGGAAGTAAAATTTCTAAATAATGCCATCTCAGAAAAAGAAATTGAGCAAGCCATCAATGAACTCCCTCAGAAAAAAATCTCCAGGGCCAGATGGTTTTACATGTGAATTTTATCAAACATTTAAAGGCTAATTAATTCCTATACTTTATAGACTATTTGGGAAAATAGGTAAAGAAGGAGTCCTACCAAATTTCTTTTTATGACACAAATATAGTACTAATGCCCAAATTAGGAAGAGTCAAAACAGAGAAAGAAAATTATAGACCAATTTCCCTACTGAATATTGATGCAAAAATTTTAAATAAAATATTAGCAAAAAGATTGCAGCATCTTATCACGAGAACAACACACTATGACCAGGTAGGATTTATTCCAGGAATGTAAGGCTGGTTCAATATTAGGAAAACTATCAGCATAATTGATCATATCAACAACAAAACTAGCAGAAGCCATCTTAGGTACCATATCTTTCCTGTCAGATTGGCTAAAATGACAAAACAGGAAAATGATAAATGCTGGAGATGATGTAGGAAAATTTGAACATTGTTACATTGCTGGTGGAGTTGTGAACTGATCCAGCCATTCTGAAGAGCAATTTGGAACTATGCCCAAAAGGCTATAAAAATGTTCATACCCTTTGACCCAGCAATACCACTTCTAGTGTTGTATCCCAAAGAGATCACACAAGTGGGAAAAGGACCCATATGTACAAAAATATTTATATCAGCTCTTTTTGTAGTAGAAAAGAATTGGAAATCAAGGGGATGCCTATCAATTGGGGGATGGCTGAACAAGTTGTGGTATATGAAGGTAAAATAGGGATGATACGGACTTCATAATAATCTGGAAAAACCTACACAATGTAATGCTGAGTGAGCGGAGCGGAACCAGGAGAACTTCATACACAATGACAGACATATTTATTCTGCGATGACTAACCCTGATAGATTTTGCTCTTCTCAGCAACAGAAGGTGCAGAAACAACTCCAGAAGCCCATGATGGAGAATGCTATCTACATCCAGAGAAAGAACTATGGACTCTGAATGCAGATTGAGGCATACTTTATGCTCACCTGTTTTTCCCTTTTTTTTTCCTCTTTTGTTTTTGTTTTTTTTTTGGTTTTGTGTCTTCTTTCTCATGATTCATTGCATTGGTCATAATTCTTCTTTACAAGTCGACTATTGTGTAAATTAGTTCAATGCAAAGTTATATGTAGAAGATATATCAGATTCCATGCTGTCTTGGGGAGGGGCAGGGGAGAGGGGGGAAAATTATGTAGAGCTGAGTGTTGTAAACTAAAAATAAAACATCTCAAAAAACAGTCTAAAAAATTTAAAACATAATCTTGCCTGGTCTTTCTACAGAATTAATATAATGTTCTCTTTTTACATTCATCCCTTGCAACTAATGGCATCCAGCTTTCTCTAAAATAAATTAAATTCAACAAGGCACTCTGTGCTCTGTTGAACTTTCACCTTATTTCAATCTAGTCACTTCAAGGCTATCTCCATGCCATGCTCTCACATTGCTCCCCTTTCTGGCTCCCTTTTATGTTTTGCTTTCCCTTGTTACAGGCAGGGACTGGCTTGTTTGCTTGCATTTAGCCCAGTGTCTGGACATCCTTTTTGATGTTACAGTAATACCCAATTACTTTCATATGTGATGATTTATTGTCACCCTCCTCTCTAATTAATGGGCATCTGCTTTGTTTCCAGTTTTTTTTTACTGTCACAAAAAGACTACTATGATTTTTTGCATATATACACGTATTTTGTCCATTGTTCTCATTGTCACTATCCTCTGATACCTAGTTGGTAGACATGCACCAGCACTTTTCATCCTCCAAATCTACTTCTTAGTTTATAGCCTTTTAGATTAAACTTGCAAAACTTAAATATAATCTTCTGTGCCCTTTGCAGGCCCACGTCTGGGGATAGCCAAATTTCTGTGAATGCCAGAAAATGAACACTGTCAGAGGAGGAATACAACCATAATGGGGAATTTATTAAAACAGAATAGAGAGATAGAGGCCATGAAGGGCAGGGAAGAGGAGGAAAGGGACTCCAGTGAGCTAGAGCTGAACTAGAGGAGGATAAGAAAGAGAGGAGAGAGAGCAGGGAATGTGGGTTTTCATTTTGACAGATGGGGAATCTGAATCACAGGAGTTAGGGGAACAGGAAGTCAAGTGTTGCATAAAATTTTGACCCACACTGGTATTTTTTTGGTGGCAAAAATTTCTTAAACTTCTGTTTATATTTGGAAAAGCACAGATTTAGCCTTTTCCTGGTATTTGAACCTGTGTGACTACTATTTTACATTTCTTTGGGGCATTGACTTGACCAAACTTATAACTTTATCAGGACAAGAGATCAAATTGGAGATGTAAGTTCAGGTAGTTCTCTTAGCAGTGTCTTTGCAGTTGTCCACAGTTGTCCACTGTAATGAAATAATATCAAAATCAAATAAATATTAAACAGGATGTATGTAACATGTATAGGCTGTGGGCTCATTCTCCTAAGAGCAGTTCTATTGGCAGGACTTGTCCCTTAGTGAGAAATTTAATTAACTTGTATTCTTTCCCTCTCTCTTGAACCAAGTGCTTTTTGCTTTGTTTGGGGTTTTGGGTTTTTAGTTTAGTGACAGGTTACTTTATTAAATATGGATTCAGCAGAGAACTAAAACATCTTGTTTTCTTCCAGTACCAAGTCATAAGGTCCCTAAGTAGTATATGTTGAAGGGTGCCCCAAATGGCAAATATTAAAGGCATAAATATTCACTTTGCCCATGTGTATTGGCAATCAAAATGGGTTTGAGTGACATGTTTGTGACATCAGAGGTTTTTAGACCACGTGGGCTTGTCGTATTTTTGTGAGGATTTTAGGTCATGTGGGTGAGTTGCATGTGTGACTGGGTGTTTACCCTGAACAAAATATATAAAACCAGGGGTTGGCTTTCTTTTTTTGGAGCTCCGAGCTGCAGCAGTAGTGACACATGACTCTGAGCCAGCCATCATCGAGCTCTCCGGCTGAACTCAGATATTGGTAGCTACGAACTGTATTTGGTATGTTTACAATTTGATTGTGTTTGCTCTGAAGTTCAGAGTGCTGGCTTTTTCCCCTGAACTAAGTGAATGATATTTATATGCTGGATTAAAGTAAGATTGTGAACCTCTTAACGTTGCTTTCCTTAGTAAAGTAGATCAGCAGGACCTGGGCTTTTTCAGTGTTCTGTGTGCTGGTTGTTGCTGGTTTTACACCCCCACAGCAGCTGCTAGCTGGATTGTTGAAACACCATGGTGCCAATAAGCCTTGAGTCAGTCCCACTTTCTCTGTTATTCTGTCTATTTTGGATAATTACATCTAACAGGATATAGCTAGAAGAGAATTCAGTCTTGGTATCATTTGTATTCAACTCATTTAACTATAAAGGATGAGAAGAATGTTCTTGTTGTTCAGTCATATCCAACTCTTTGTGACCCCATTTGGGGTTTTCTTGGCAAAGGTACTGGAGTGGTTTGCCATTTCCCTCTCCAGCTCATTTTAGAGATGTGGGAACTGAGGCAAACAGGGTTAAGTGACTTGCCAAGGGTCATACAGCTAGAAAGATGAGTTTTCCTGATTCCAAGCCCAATGTTCTTTCTACTGTGGCATCTCAATAGGGACCTAAACAAATCTCTTTCTCAGAAGACCCTGGCACATCTATGACCTGGAACTGGGTAGTAAGCAACAAAACTGCCAATTTACATCTGGTGTAATCACGGTGCCCCCAGGGGATCTAGGACTTCCTCTTGCCCTGGTCTACAGCCTCGCCAAGGATATGTAATCAATAAGTCATCTCCCCATGAATGCAGAAAAAGACCGAATGACCCTCTCAAGTGACGGATGATCTCTTCATTGGCAAATTTAATTTTCTCCATCCTCATCTTTCTTGATTCTGATCGCCCCTCACCAGGTTTTCATCCTCCCTGTGTGAATGCTCCTTCCTGATCTCTTTTGCCAGATCCATGTCATTGTGGGGATCCCCCAAGGACCTCTTCCCTGTCTCACAAGGGGATCTGATCAGCTCCCATGGGTTCAGTCTCTATGCAGATGGTTCCCAGATGCACATCTCTCCTGAGCTCCATTCCTATTTCACCAGCTGCCTTCTGGACATTTTGCATATGGATGCCCCATAGCTCAACATGTCCAAGATTGAAAGTGCTCCTAGTCATCCAGGCTCCCAGCCTAAGTGTCATCCTCAGCTCTTCACTGGCACTCATCCCACATGTCTATTCTGAAGAGACCATAGGACCTAACTACTAGTCCAGACTAGCTGAAACAGAATGTGTGATGGTCAGCAATGTGAAATAAAACCAGAAAAGTAACCTCAAGTCAGACTGGAAAGGCTTCAATGCCAGTCTAAGAAGTCTCAATTTATTCTAAAATGACAGAGAGCGCAGAACCAGGAGAACATTGTACACAGTAACAGCAATATTACGCGATGACTAACTTTGATAGATGTAGTTCTTCTCAGCAATGCAAGGCTCTAAGACAACTCCAAAAGTCTCATGGTGGAAAATGCTGTCCATACCTAGAGAAAGAACTGTGTAGTCTGAATGCAAATTGAAGCGTACTACTTGCTCTCTTCTTTAGTTTTGTTTCTTCTTTCTTGTGGTTCCTCCTATTGCTTCTAATTCTTCTTTACAACATGACTAATGTGAAAATATGTTTAATATGAATGTATATTTAGAACCTATATAAGATTGCATACCATCTTCGGGAAGGGTAGAAAATCTAGAACTCAAAATCTTATGGAAATGAATGTTGAAAACTAAAAATAAATAAATTAAAAATAATCAAAATAAAATAACAGGCAGCCGTAAAGGCTTGTAAACAGGGGAGTAGCATAGTCTTATCTATGTAGGAGGAAAGTTATTTTGGCAGAGAGTTGAGCTGAAGAGAATTGAGGGTGAAAGTAGGGAGGCCGATTGGGGGTCTATTATAATATCTTGTTTAAAGTTATCACAATGATGTTAAAAGGGAGCATGTCCAGGTTCTCCTAGACTGTGATTGCCTTCAGGTTATCAGTCTTCCACTTTCCCAACAAATTCATCCTGTTCTCTGTACTGGCCTTCTCCTCCACTGTCGCTGTTCTCTTGTGCACATCCTTCTAATGCAGCCATTTCCTGGACCTTTGCTAACTGGTCTGAAGAAATGCCATCGGGAGGGCCTAAGAGCTTTGGGGGTTCTGCAGCGCTTGTGTTTTCTGAAGCATTTACTGCAGGGGACAGAGCTTTGTGTACAGACTCTTGCTTCACAGCAACATTGGGGGTAGTGGTGGTGGCAGCAGCAGCAGCAGAAGGAGGAGTTAGTGTTGCACCAGCAGCAGCCTTAACAGCTTCTGGAACTAAACAAAGTATAGCCACGCAATCAGTCCTCAGCCTCAAGTCCCTTACCTGTGTGAGGCCAAGTGCTCTTCATTTGCAGTGAGTTGTTCTTGTTGACAGAGACTCACAGAAATGCAGGTCTAGCTAGACGAGTAATCCAGAGATAAACCCCTGGCATGGAAGGGTCGGGAGTTTATCACAGACCTGGAAAAAGGGTGGTAGGATAGGAGTGAGAGGCAAGGAAAGTGGTCTGGTCTATAACACAGTGCTGTAGGAACCAAGCATAATGTGGTGGATCTGGGAGGGTGGCATTAAGAACGCTGGATTTATAGTTTGGAATCCAGGCCAAGGCACTGACCTGCTGGGGACCTCAATGCATTAGTGTCTAAAATGGAGAAAGCAGATGAAATTCTCTCTATGGTTCCTTCAAAGGTAAAATTTTCTGTCTCCAAGATTAGAATCTAAAGCCACTGAAGAAGTCATCAGGGAACAATGGAGCCTGAAGGGACAAAGGTTGAACTTTATGCTTAAGAAAATCTTCCTCTATGATAGCTTTGGAGAGAAAAACACAAAAGCACCAAGGTAACTGTAATGAGCCACATGTAAACTGCTTTAATATTAAGCAATGTTATGCTGCTGTTAAATAAATATGAGGCATAGCAATGGGCCTAAAATAGTAATGAAGGGTAATATCTGTCTACTATCTTTATAATTTAAAACCATTCATTTTTAGTCTGTGGCTTCTGACAACTCAAGCAGAGGAGTCTTGGGAAAGCGCTTACAGCACGAATCACTCCCTAGATGACACAGAAGCTACAGAGAATGCAGAGGATGAGGAGTAATCTGAACCTAGCTAGGATTGTGCAGGGATTGGGGGATGATACAGCACCTCTAGTGTGCCAGGGACTGTGCTGTGCTCTGTGAGTCCTCCCCCTCAGGGAGCTTCCAATTCTAGCGGGGAAATAACAGGTGCATATATAGGGTTATATAAGACACAAAGCAGGGCAATCAAAAGGATAGTTACTAACATTTATATAACACCTACCAAGTGCCAGCAGGCACTTTAAAAAATTATCTCATTTGTATTCCTTCCTTTGACCAGTTCAGATGAAAGATGAGGTATCAGCTGCTCTCCTTTGTTCTCATTTATAAAAACATTTAAGTTTCCTGGAAAAAAAAACAAACTCTAGCTTTATCTCTTCTAAAATTATAATTTCATTTGTAAACAAGTTGTGTTTTTTTTCTGACACTTTGTTTTAAGATGTATTGGAGACATTCTCTTCTGAGTTTGTGTCCTTAAGCTTCTCTGTCATTACAACAGCTCTAGATTTTATTTGATTTTATTTCTTTTGCTCATTCTTCCAGCATACTTCTCAACTTCAGGCTTGATGTTAGTGCTAGGCTTTGCCAGACTTGTTGGGGAGGGGGAAGATCTGGCCCTGTCCTATTGCTGCTTTCTTGGGGTATTGAGTGTTCTGTGATTCTCTGATTCCAGGATCTCAGAGAAAAGGCTGGAGACCTGCAAATTTTCAGTTTTGTCAAAGTGGTTTCAACCAGAGCAAAGTCTAATTGGGGCTACCCGGTCTGAGCTCTGCAAGTTCCTGACATTGATTTTGGTTTGAGCAACATCACAATACTGCTGGACTTAGTCCCTATCTACCAGCTGGAAAGTTCTGTTCATCCAGAATGATAGCCTTGTAGACTACCCTTTGGTCCAGGATTCCTGTCCTGGTCTGGTTATTCCTCTACAGGGTGGACTAGATGCTGAAACAGACCCTGATCTGCTCCTGGGGTCAAAGACATACACCACTCCTACTTTCTAAACCTCCTCTTTTGGCCCAAGTCCTCTCTACTTGGGAATGGCACCGTCCTCGCTCCCACCCTGCCCCACACAGTCCCCAAGGCTTCTCTAGATTTGTGACCTGGGATTGAGTAGTGGACAACAAAGTTTCCAGTTGGCACCTGTCCCTGTCATGATGCCCTGGTACACAGCTTCCACCCATAATGTTTTCTTGGCCCCATCCCACTCCCAAGTGTCCTTAGACCTCTTTGCCTCTTTTCTGAGCTAGACAAATGATTCACTGTGACTTTTCTGAACTTCTGCCATCAGGATTCCATCTGGTACTTTTTCTAGGTGTGTTTGGAGGAATTCTGTAAAGGGGAGCCTGGCTGTATTTTCACTGTTGGTCCACCATCTTGGCTCTACCCCAGAACTCTTCATTGAATTAGGACTTGACTGTCTGATATCTGTTGTTGCTCTGGAGCAGGATGGATAGATAATATAGTGGCAGATCATGCCCATGGTGAAAACTATGGGCAGGACCACACAGAGGCCAATGATAAGAGTCCAACAGTAGTATCTCACATTCTGCCATTGTGGAAAGTCATTCTGCTCCTAGCTCCTTGAGAGTAGTAGCCAGGCTAGTTCTGAGGTTCTTTCTCTCCTAAGGACCTTGAGGGAAAGAAGCCATAACTTCAGCTAGGACCTCAGTTCTGGTGCTGACCATCATCAAACTGGGCTCCCTTTGCTTTCACACTTCTACTGGCCCCATGTCCCTCTGAGGTTATAGTCTCTTTAAAATGTTGCTATCTTTTACTTTCATATTGTTTAGATTTCCCCCTGTAGCTTTCTCCCCTCTCAGGCAGCAGTGCCATATAAAGAATTTTTGTTAAAAGGAGGAAGAGGAAAAAAAATGTCGGCAAAACTGAATGACATATCCTTTGATCCAGCAATACCATTACTAGGTCTATATCCCAAAGAGATCCAAAAAAGAAAAGGGGAAAAGACCTACTTGTACAAAAATATTTATAGTGGGTCACTTTGTAGTGACAAAGAATTGGAAATTGAGGGAATGCCTATCAATTGGGGAATGACTGAATAAGTTGTGATATATGAATGTAACAGAATAGAAGAAATATGAGAATATAAGAAATGACTAAAAGACAAATTTCAGAAAAAAAACTGGAAAGACATTAACTGATACAAAGTGAAGGGAGCAGAACCAGGAGAACATTGTATACAGTACACAGTAACAGCAACACTGTATAACGTTCAACTATAAATAACTTAGCTATTCCTAGCAATACAATAAAATGGAATGTCTTCTGTATCGAACAACAAGAAAGCTGGTTTGGCTGGACCATAGGATACATAGTGAAGGAGATATATACATATATACATACATATATATACACATATATATGTACACACATATATATGTATATATATGTGTATATATATATATGTATGTATATATGTATGTATGTATAAGCCTGGAAAAAGATGGATTGGAGGGTGGAGCCAAGTTATAAAGGGCTTTTTAAATACTAAACAGAGGGATTTGTATTTGACCCTAGAAGAAAAAGGGAGCCACCAGACTTTATTGAAAAGAGGGGAGCAACATTATCCATATGGGCTTTAGAAATACTACTTTCACAGCTAAGTAGAGGATGGACTGGAGGGGCAAGAAATTTGAGGCAAAGAGAACAAATAAGTGTCAGTATTCAAGGTGAAAGGTGATGAACTCTTTTTTTAAATAATATTTTATTTTTTCCCAGTTGCATGCAAAAACAACTTTTAATGTTCCCTTTTTTTTTTCAGATTTTGGGTTCCAAATTCTCACCCTTTCTCCCTCCCCCCCCCCGAGACAGCAAGTCATTTGATGTATGTCATATCGAATTATATGTGTGCAGTTATGCAAAACATTTTCAAATCAGTCATGTTGTGAAAGAAAACGGACTCCAAAAAAGAAAAAAAATTAAGTGAAAAATAATATGCTCTGATCTTCTTTCTTTGGAAGTGGATAGCATTTTTCTTGATGTAGGGTAGTGATAGTATGAGTTTAGAGAAGAGGATGGATGGGTGAAATGTATAGTGGAGGTAGAACTCACTAGATTGGATATATATACTGAGGGAGAGTGAATAGGCAAGAATAACATTGAGTTATTGGGTGAATGAGAGGTGCCCTCAATGCAAATAGGGCAATTCAAAAGGAATTCAAAAGCAATTTCAAATGTTGAATTGTAAATCAATCTTTTGTTCATAGTATTTGATTTAAAGTAAAGCAATGGCTAATGATTTTTTTGAAAGTTAATTCTACCCAATTAAGGTTCTTGCAATAGTTAAATTCTGTCATTTTAATTAAATATACTTTATGAAGGTAACTAAAGATATATAAAAAAAGGAACAGAGAAAATCAAATGGATAGATTTTGATTTTTTTCTAGTTTAGGATTAAAGACAACATTTCAAAATCAGATTAATTCCAATTTACCACGGAAAGGATTAATTTTATGTAGCAGTCAAAAAAACTTAGTTAATAATTTGTAATTTGTGTGGATAATGCGTTCAAGGTTATAAACCATCTCTAAAAGGAAAATTAGTTCAAAGACATCTATTATCTAGTATACAATTCCCATAAATATAGAATGTAGATAAAGAATGTAAAGTGTAACTAAAATATATCCATTTCATCAGAATGACTCATTACAGATTAGCAGGTGAATGTCCAAGTAATCATTTTTAATCTTCCATATGGTAGGTAGCCTTTAAATCTGTCAGGTTCTAAAAACTATAGATATTATAGACCAAATCTAAGCTAAAATTTGGAAGGAATGAGTTAATATCTTAATTTGTAGGTAGATTTGAAATAACTTGTAAGATCTTCAGTTGGATTTGTAATACTTAGTGTAAAATCTTAGGCCAATTGTTTACAATAATAGGAGCCAGTATTCATACAGTGTTTTACAGTTTGCAAAAGTCTTTACAGACATTTTAATTTAGTCCTCAACACC
This sequence comes from Phalanger gymnotis, assembly GCA_028646595.1. Taxonomy (NCBI): domain Eukaryota; kingdom Metazoa; phylum Chordata; class Mammalia; order Diprotodontia; family Phalangeridae; genus Phalanger; species Phalanger gymnotis. The sequence continues at coordinate 10,891 of CM053624.1, read as the reverse complement.
CTTGCATGGTAGTTGCTGTTGTTATCCTCATTTTATACATAAAGAAACTGATGTTGAGAGAGTGATTTGCTGCATGTCACACAGCTAGTTGTGTTTGAATACAGAATTTGAACCCAGGTCTTCTGACTCCAATTCTAGTACTTTTATCTATACCAAAAGATCACTTTTCTTATGTATACAACCATAGTTGGCTTTCCTAAATGGGGCTTATTCTAGAAGCATAATTTTGGGAACCACCACACTTTATTTCAAAGGGAAAAAACTGAAAGATAACAGCTAATGAAAGTTGCCTAGATAGCCCATGTTGATGAAGAACAGATTCTAGAAAACTGAGTAAACAAATAGTGGCTGGTTTTTTTTTTAAGTTTTTCTTATTCCCCTCTGTTATGCTTTGTTTCCTTAAATGTTTTATATTGTGCCTTTGTCAGGTACCTACCAAAGATGATGATGACTTTTGCAGTATTTGGTAATCTTTACAAGGATCAGGAAAGCCTCAACATTTTCAGCAGAATTCACAGAAGGTTAACACAGGCAACTAATACTGTACAAAAAGAAAATTGAAGAAAAACCAGAGAAAATTTTTTTTTTGAAAAACTACTAGTATTTTGATAAATGCTACATAGGTTATAATATAATTATATATAATATAGTATGAATTAACATATAATTATAAATAATATTTTCTTAGAAAAATTGCTGCTTTCATCTTTACTATGCAGATTTGTTTTCAGACTTATTTTTAGTATGTTTTATTTTTTTACCAATTACATATTAAAACAATTTTTAATTTTTTTTTCAGTTTGGAATTGTAAATTCTATCTCTCCCCACCACCCCAGTACTCTCCCCGCTCCCTGAGATGATAAGCAATCAGATATAGGTTATATATGTGCAGTCATGTAAAACATTTCCATGTTAGTCATTTTATACAAGAAGACTTGAATAAGAAAAAAGAACGAAAGAAAGAAAGAGAAAAATAACATGTTTCAGTTGTATTCAGACAGTATCAGTTCTTTTTCTGGAGGTGGATTGGATCATTAGTACTTTGTGATTATCCTGGATCATTGTATTGCTGAGAATAGTTAAGTCATTCACAATTCTTCATCATATACTATTGCTGTTACTGTGTACAATGTTCTCCTGGTTCTGTTTACTTCACTTTGTATTAGTTCATGCACGTCTTTCGAGGTTTTTCTGAAATCATCCTTCTTGTCATTTCTTACAGGACAATAATGTTCCATCAGAATCATATATCACAGCTTGTTTAGCCATTCCCCAGTTAATGGGCATCCCTTCAATTTCCAATTCTTCGCCACCACTAAAAGAGTTGATATAAATATTTTTTGTACTTATAGGTCCTTTTCCTTTTTTTTTTATCTGTTTAGGATACAGCCCTAGTAGTGGAATTAAGACATATTTTTTGAACAGAAAAGAAAAATAACTTTTAGTTCAGATTCAACCTTAACTACTTCAACATTACTTACTTGAAATTATTATGACTTTTAGCATTTAACATAAGCAGTACAGCAGTACTCTTTAACTTATAAACATATATTTAAATTGCTTTATGTTCAGTATTGTATATCTTAGCAAATGTATTTATACAGACTGGTGAATCCATCTATATATACAAAACTTTAGCTTTGCCTCAGTAAACTCTTAATGCTCTAGAGCAGAGGTGGAGAACCTGTGGCCTCGAGGCTACGTGTGGCCCTCCAGGTCCTCAAGTGCAGCCCTTTGACTGAATCCAAACTTCACAGAACAATCTGCTCTAGAGCAGGGCTGTCCAAAATGCAGCCCGCCCATGGGTTTTAATTTTCATGAGTGAAAACATAAAATAACCATTTGCGTGGAATGTGTATTAATTTTTTTAATTCTATCACAAATAATCTCGATGTTAATTTTCTTTGGTGTTTTAAAGAAGTATTACAGATGGAATATATCACCGGGAATTTTCAATCAATCTGTGGGATGCATTCTGTTTGTATGATGCAGATTAGTCAGTATGCACCTACCTTTATACTGTTGTGTTGTCACTTTGTTGTTTTGTGTTTGCTTTCGTGTCGTGCCTTCACCTGTCATATTGATGACACACATTCCCCCACTTTCTATTAGTGTACTGTATTTTTTATTCTGGGTCTGGCCCTTAAATGATTATTTTATTTTAATGCAGCCCTAAGATAACCTAAGGTTGGACAGCCCTGCCCTAGAGCATTAAGGAGAGCTTGAAGGGAAGTTTAGGAAAACAGAGCTTCTTAAATAGTTGCAGTGATATACAGTTGAGTACTTGAGCAGGGATAATAGGAGAGGAAGACAGAAAGATGAGTTTTATTGTTTTTTTTAAAGATAAATGATTGATCATAACCCTTCCATACTGTAGTAGGTGGCTTTGGTCAGCCAGTCAGTCAACACTTAACAGAGTATGTTGTAATGGGGATTCCTTTAATACTTGGGTTGGACAACATGGCAGCTAAAGTCCCTTCCTATTGTCAAAGTCCTTGATTCTGAGGCAAGTTTAGCAGTTAAGCCTCTCAAAAAAAGCTAAGAGATTGAGGAAATCACCAAGAAGATTCTAAATTCAATGAAGAGATACTATGAGGTAAGAGAGTCTTAGAGTAAAACTCTTGAAAAATAAAACATAACAATAGCCATAATTAGAATCCCCCAAAAGTACAAGAGATGGCCACAAAACCAGAACAAAAACTACAGAAGGCATAGCACTCCCTTTAACACCCAGAACTGGTAGGTTTAAATCAGCTAATATTAACATGCACTCTCTCTGTACTCGTTACTCTTAGGGGTGTATATGTTTGTGAGAAAGTGCTTCCTGAGTTTTACTTTTATTGTTTTATTTTTATTTGTCTTGGGGGAAGGGAGAGTTGGAAACTAAGGAGAGAATATTCCATTGTAAATCTTCTTACTATTCTGTTTCATCAAATACCTTTATATTTAAACAGTTTTATCCTCTGAGGATAGGGGTAAACAGGTCAGTGGGGATTTGTGATCCAAAGAGTACCTTGAACATGAGATAATCATCTTACAGGGATTGGTAGGAGTGACTTAGGATTCTGCCCTGTGAATTGCAGGGATAGCCTTTGGGGACAAATCTGTAGGGGGGCTCTGGGAAGATGGACACCCTGATATAATTGTTGTTGAAGCTATGAATTGATCCAGTTGGTCCAATTCTGGAAAAAAATTCAGAATTAAGGAAAGTAACCTAGTTGTTCATACCTTTTGATTGAGTAATCTGGTCATATATCCCAATAGAAAAAAAAAAAGATTATTTTGCACAATAAGGTGCCTATTTCAGATCTATGGTTGGAAAAAATTCTTAAGTACACAATCAACGAGTGTTTATTAAGTACCTGCTATGCTCCAGTTACTGTACTAGGTACTGGGAAAACAGAGACAAAAATGAGGCTGTCTCTGCTCTCTAGAAGCTTCCATCCTAGCTGGAGAAACAATATAAATATATGTGAAATGCATGAAAAAAATTACAAAGCAACCTTGGAAGGAAGGTGCTCATAGCTTGGTTGGAGGAAGGAAGGAGTTTATTTTTTGCACCTTCTATAAGAATTGAAAAAAAAATTCAGAGAAATATTGGAAGACATATGCAAATTGATAAAAGAGTAAAGCAAACTCATCCAGAACAGTGATTACAGTAATGTAAAGAGTAATTTTTCTTGACCAGTCTCAGTCCTTGAGAGCTAATGATGAAACATAACTTTCTTCTTTCCAGAGAGAAATGTAGTTAATGTTGATATGAAATATATTAGACCCTATCAGACACAGTCATGTGTCAGTTTCATGTAATTCGTTTTCCTTGTTAAGAGGAAGGTTAAAATGAGGAGAAATTCAATTAGAGCATTTTAAAACTCTTAAGTTATCTTATTGAAAATAAGTTAAATGGTAGTATTGTTATTAAAGTATCTGGTTAACTAATTTATGGGAATTTTAACTTTCAGGATTTGATTCTACTTCCAGAAATAAACAGAGCAGCTGCTACTACTCGGGATGATATGCCTGGCTTCAGTGACAAGAGCATTAAGAGTCAGCAAAGAAAATGTGACCAACATAGAAAATGTAAGTCCAATGAAGAGCTGTAATTTAGAAAGTATGCTTACTTGAAGCAGTGTTTTATTTATAAGTACTAAGTTCTGTTCTCTTGAAAGTTCTGGCCTGTGAATTGTTTCAGAATGTGATAGATGGCTGCTAATCTTTATATCTTTTTGTTACTAATATTAATATTTGATTAATTCTCACATGCTAATAATAGCTCACCTTTCTATAGCACCTTTTCTTTTATGAAAGTGTTTTCCTCACAAACACCTCATATTACAGAGATATCTTTAAAACCTGTTACTTTAGAAATTTATTGTTAAAATTTTCCCTTTGATATTACTGGAAAAACAAATAGGTTGTGTTTTATCTATTTTTAATACAAATAATAGCTAGGATTGACATACTGCTTTAAGGTTTGCAGAGCACTTTATAAATATCCCACTTTATCCTCACCACAGATGAGGAAACTGAGGCAACAGAAACTAAGCGACTTTCCCAGGGTCTTAGTAAGTATTGAAGGCCAGATTTTAACTGAGGCCTCCTTGTCTCCTGGATCAGTGCTCTCTCTACTGCCACCTCACTGCCGGGGAGTGAGCATTAGATGACTCTCTGCACCAGTAACTTCATCATTTTTCACCTGTTTGTGTGTGTGTGTTTGTGTAAAAGGAGTCATTTTAAGTTTTCCAAAATCAACTGTCAGTACTCTTAAGTGACAAACTGTTCACTAACTGACCACTGTGCACAGGACGCCCACTTAGGGTAAAACGTAGATGAAGACACAGACCCTGGAGTGATGCACACGCACGCATGCGCGCGCCCCCCCCCCCCCACTCCCCTTGATAGTAAGAGCAGGGAGGGGTAAAAGAGCACTCTTAAAAGAATTTTGCATTTGACTGAAAAGGCATTCTTCATGTTCTCTTGTTTTAATTATATTTTTAACATAAATAAAATATCCTGACTTTTTTTGTCTGGGATACCAGTTAGTGTCCCCGATGCTCTGCCCCACTTGATCTTCCCACCCTTGGCAAATTCCCTCTCATCTTGTAGGCTCAGTCTCTTCTTCTGTAGGGAAGTCTGTACCAGCTGCCCCCAGGGCTGCTGTGCAGCCATCGAGGGGCTAACACGTTTGAAAACGATGGGATTCTTACTCTTACCATCTTCCACTGGTCATTGCTCCTCTGACTTTTTTTTTTTCTCTTGGTTTCCTAAGTTCTACTTTTCTCTAGACTTGGGCCTGTTCGTGGACCGAGACTCTCCTCCCCTGGGCATTCCACTGGGTTGACCCTTCTCGTCCTGTGATCGCATCCTGCACGCCTTCTATCCTTCCTCCTTTCCCTGACCCTTCTACAATTTCTTTTCTCCTCACGAGCATGTGTTTTGTCTACAACTTACATTGTTTTCTAGCTCAGCCAACTTCATCTATATCTCTATCCATCTCTAATGTGTATTTACCAGATTAACAAGGCTGAAGGTTTTTTTTTTCTCTCATTTATTCAGACCTCTATTTTTATTTCTAATCAAAGGAGATTGTAAAATTTCTAAGAATGAATGCCAATCACAAAAGGCAGCAAATAAACAGGTAAATTAAACTTTGATAAGCTTTTCTATGGCAAGTTTTTATTTTTTTACACACTAATGACTTATCAACTTTCTGCATAGACCGACTTGGGGACTTTTGAGTTCTATAGCCCTTTTTTATTTTCATCACCAAGGCCCTGCAGAAGATTGAGAAGTAGTCAGTCAGTCCAGGTATTTATTATTAAGCTCTAAACTATGTACCAAGCACTGTACTAAGAGCGAGGGATACAAAGACAAAATAAAGTCCCTGCCCTCAAGGAGCATACATTCCAAGGGAAACATACAAAATAGATATGAAATAGATGGAGGTAATCTGAAAGAGGAAGGCATCATATGGAAGTTCCCTGGGGATTTATGTCACCAGTGGAGAGTGTGGGGTGCAGAACAGGGTGAAGATTTAGAGGCAAATGAAATATAGACATGTTTTTAGCTTAGAACCTTTTTATACTTACTTTATTCTCCTGCTTTCAAATTCACAAATAATTATTGTGTCTGCTCTGTATTGGGCATTGTGCTAAGTACCAGGGATACTAATGTCATAAAGGAAATAATCCCATGAAGAGAATTTACATTTTAAGAGGAGACAATAGGGATATATCTGTAATATTGTGTCAATAAGGCAAAATGGGCTCCTTGAGGAGTTTGGCTTTTGTTTACTTTGAATGAAAGTACTTTCAGCTGTTAAGTGCTAAGCCACGGGCCCAAAGCTCTATCAGGTGTGAAACCTGTGTGGGTATAGATTGATGACTTAAGAGGGGCCAACTCAGGAACCAATTGGTCTCTGGGGCTTGAGAACTCCAGAGGCTGGGCTGCAAGGAGAGGTGAGCTAAGAGACCAACTACAGCTGAAGCTGAAAAAAGCTGAAGCAGGAGACCTGTGTGAACCCAGGAGTGCGGCCAGTAAATATGATTTGGCTAAATACTATCTTGTTTCTCTGTGGCCTTCTGGTTACTCTTGTGAGGCGGGCCTACTGGGCCTGGGGTTTTTTGGTCAAGATATCGGAATGGGGAGGCTGGTTCACTAATTTGCTGCTGTGGGGCCTAAATAAATGTTTTGTTGCTTTCCACTTAGAGAATCTCTCATACCTTGAGATTTCGAACCATTCAAAAATATACGATTATATTTGAGATTATAAATTCAGCCTTCGTACTACAAATATATAAAGAATAAACATAAAGAGAATAAATATCAAGAAGTTTGAGAGGAAAGGCACCAGCAGTTGAGGGGATCAAGAAAGAGTTTGTGCGAAGATGTGCCTGAGCGAGGGGATTGGATGAGGCAGAGGGGAGGGTAGAGTGAGTACTTGCCAGCTTTGGGGGTTAGCCAGTGCCCAGGCAAAGGCGGAGGTGGCGTATTGTGTGTGATAGAGCTCAGAGGCCAGTTTGGCCAGATGGAAGAGTGCTGGGAGGAAACTTGTCCTGTGAGTCAAGCCCAAGTCATTAACTTGGACAGTCCTTTAAAGCTGTAGTTATATTTTGTTTGAAGAAAGAGATCAAAAGGTCAGGTTTATGTTTTCTTAACTACAGACTTTTGGAGGAAGCCCCAAATGTAATGTTAAGCTTTTAAGGAGAAATGAAAGTTCCATTGTTTCAGAAGTCCAAAAGGTTGTAACTGAGGATCCAAATACAGTTAGGAACATGAGAAAATTTTTCTGATTTCTTTTCTCAAAATTTTAAGTAGTAAGATTATGACTGGATAAAAATAAATGGCTGTAATTGAATATTAACTGTTAGACTCTCATATATTACTATAGTTTTTATCAACATGTTGAAATCATGTGTGTTCTCTTAGACTGACCCTGGAATTGAGAATTTCCTAATACCCTTGAAAATCTCTAAGGAGAATGAAATACAGTATGGTGAAGAACCAACAAGTGAAGAACATTTGTCACCATAGTCATTTGCTGTGGTTAGTTTTATCACTTTATTTCTCTAACATTTCTCTAGTGTTTCTAGTTTCTCTAGTGTTGATAAATCTGGGTTCAAGTCAAGCCTCTGCTCCAATACTTGCTGGTGACTTAAGTCATTTGTCAGTGCCCTAGGCTACTCTTTAAGGTTAAATGTGACAGAACAGTCACAGATGCCCTTTGACTGAAGAAGTTTCCTCACTGAGAGTACACTATACTAATGAAGTCACAGTTCCAGAGCAAAGCAAAACAAAACTTGTTGGCCAGCAAATAAATATTTAATTTTCTTACAGAGGGGAACACCTAACTTCTTGATAGACGGTGCCCTCTATTTCATGCATACTTATGTTCTACATTGTTAAATGTGGCCATCTGGGCAAAACAAAGTCATATTAAGGAACTGAAACTACCCCTTTATACCTCTGCATTGTACCTATCTTTCCATTGCTGCTGCTCATTTCCAGTCAGGAATTGGACAGGAACATAACTGTTTTTCCCCATGAAATATTCTCATTAGAAGAAAAATAATAAAATTCTCAAAAAGAAATGAAAGACAATAGGATAATACTAATTTTTGTTGTGTTTTCTTAAAAAAAGGAACATTGACAATTGATGGCTCTGACCCTGTGGACAAGAATGAAGAAAAACAATTAGTCAATGAAGTTAATGCCTCTTCTAATAAGAAAGAGGTCTATGGATCTTCTTCACAGCCTAGGCAAACCAAGAAGTTAGATATGTAGAATGTATAGGTTCTGTACTAATCACCTGAAATAATTATAAAAGTTCAGTCTTTTTTTAAATTGTATATAATTATCCTAAGATCAAACTATAGAATTTGTAATATATTGTTTACTTAATACGCTTATGGGATATGTTATTGGTTGTGGTATGTAATAAATATGTACCAGTAAACATAGTCACACACTTAATATCCACAGATATTAAGCATAAAGAATGTTATTAATTCTATTATCCTTGGTTTAAAATCACTTCTTCTTGAATATTTGATATCTAACTAAAATCACAGATTTTTTTTCCAATTACACTTCACCTTAAACTTGCCCAGAAATATAGATTTAATCCAGATCTTAAGAATTCACTATTCTAATATGTTTTACAAAGACTGAAATTATAACATAGTTTGTTATTATCTGAATCTGGATGCAGTTGTATTACTTAATGATATTACTTTGTAGTCTGTTATATCATTAATGCATCATAGCAAAATTCAGGCTTCAAAATTTTGCTTAGCTTCATGTATGGGTTGTAATCTGAATCACTAGAAGAACTTCCAAATCAATAAAATCAGTGACCCATTTTTGAGAGAGAAAAATTAACATATGATAATAATGAAGACAGCATAGAAGTAATGAACCATTTCATTTGACTGTTGGCATATTCTGAATGTGAGATATCCTTATGCTGTGAGCAGAAAGCAGAGCTGAACCATATCAATCTTGACATTTTCACGCCCTGGCCACCTGGCCCCCAGAAACACAAATCTTGGAGAACTTAAACCTTTCATGCCTGGAACACCTCCAGAGTAAACTCTTATTCCACTCCAGCCTATTTTTCAGTCCTGAAACAATAATTACATCTAGTCTGTCATTATTCTTTAAAAAGAGGAGATCAGTCTACTCCCTAGGGATGCCATTCATTCATCACCCCTGCAATTTTAGCAAACCAAAATATCATTCCCTAACCAACCCCTCCCCTGTAAGTGTTGTCTCCCTCTTTGAGAATGTAAACTCTTTGAGAGCAGGAACTGTCTTCACCTTAGTATTTGTATTCCCAGCAGTTATCATAGTGCTTTGTACATAGCAAGCTTCTAATAAATGCTTTTTGATGGAAGACCTGAGTTCCAATCTTATTTCTAACACTTTTTGTTTTGTTTTATTGATTTTTTTTACATTACAGACATTTATCTATTATTTCTACTTTATGAGAGCTCTCTTGAAAGAAATGAAAAATAATTAAATAATACAATGGCCTCATTTAAAAATACATTCGGTGTTTCACATCTATAGCTCCTTCCCACCTCTCTACTTTTCTAAAGTAATAGAGAACCTATTTTTTTCCTTCCTACCCTTCACACCACTGAAAAAAGAAAAGAAAAACCAACTTCTTATAGTAGCATGCATGTATATTTATATACATATACATATATGTGTATATGTCTCATTACACACTTAACTCTATCACATTTCTATAATGTTTTGTCATCAGTCCTCCTCAGTTGCGAATGGTCATTGTTCTTGTCAATGATCATGTTTTTTACAGGTTTCAAAGTTATTACAGTGTTGCTGTTATCGTATAAATTGTTGCCCTGGTCCTGCTCATTTCATTCTTCACCAGCGTATAAAAGTCCTCAAAATATTCAGTTTTATAATAAAGTGGAAGAAAAGATGGGACAGCTTATTAAGAGGCATAAGTGGATTATAGAATTTGAATTCTATACAAATATGGGGAAAATAGGGGGATCATTCATCAACTTTCAACTTCACTTTCATTTAAATTGGTAAAAAAAATAGGGCAAAATACAGACACAGGTTATTGTATTTGTCCTTCGTTTTATTTTATTTATTTGTCTATTTATTGAATATTTTTAGTTTTCAGCATTGATTTCCACAAGATTTTGAATTACAAATTTTCTCCCCATTTCTACCCTCCCCCCACTCCCAGATGGCATATAATCTGACTGCCCCATTCCCCAGTCAGCCTTCCCTTCTGTCACCCCATTCCCTACCCCATCCCCTTCTCCCTTACTTTCTTGTGAGGCAAGATAGATTTATATGCCCCATTGCCTGTATATTTTATTTCCCAGTTGCATGCAAAAACAGCTTTTTTTTGAACATCTGGTTTTAAAACTTTGAGTTCCAAATTCTCTCCCCTCTTCCCTCCCCACCCACCTTCCCTAAGAAGGGAAGCAATTCAACATAGGTCACACATGTATCATTACGTAAAACCTTCCACAATACTCATGTTGTTAAAAACTATAACCATATATCCCTCCCTCCTATCCTGTTGCCCTTTATTCAGTTTTCTCCCTTGACCCTGTCCCTTTTCGAAAGTGTTTGCTTTTGATTACCTCCTCCCCTGATCTGCCCTACCTTCTATCATTCCCCCCCCCCTTTTATCCCCTTCCTCCTTCTTTCCTGTGGGGTAAGATACCCAACTGAGTATGTATGTTATTCCCTCCTCAAGTCAAATCCCATGAGAGCAAGATTCAATCATTCCCCCTCACCTGTCCCCTCTTCCCTTCCTACAGAACTACTTTTTCTTGCCACTTTTATGTGAGATAATTTACCTCATTCTATCTCTCCCTTTCTCCCTCTCTCAATATATTC
>CM053623.1:463935221-463955776 GCA_028646595.1 Phalanger gymnotis | reverse complement strand
TGGGAAGGGAAGAAGGGAGAGAATTTGGAACTCAAAGTTTTAAAAACAGATGTTCAAAAAAAAAGTTTTTGCATGCAACTAGAAAATAAGATACACAGGCAATAGGGCGTAGAAATTTATCTTGCCCTACAAGAAAGGAAGGGAAAAGGGAATGGGAGGGGAGTGGGGTGACAGAAGGGAGGGCTGTCCAGGGAACAGGGCAACCAGAATATATGCCATCTGGGAGTGGGGGGAGGGTAGAAATGGGGAGAAAATTTGTAATTCAAACTCTTGTGAAAATCGATGCGGAAAACTAAAGATATTATATAAATTAAATTTTAAAAAAAAAGAAAACCAAGTGCCCTGTTAACTCATTTCATTCTATATTGAACAAAAATGTACTAAGTACCTACTATGAGCAGAGTACAGAACTCTTTTTATTAAAGGGCTCTCACACTAGAGCTTCTGCCTAATTTTTCCCATCTTATAAAAAAGCCAATAAGGAAAATCCGTAGGCCTCAGATTTGTTCCTTAAGGCAGATAGATGCTTGATAAAGTGCAGGGCCTGGAGTCAGGAAGACCTGAGTTCAAATCCAGCTTCAGATACTTATTTGCTGAGTGACTCTGGGCAAGTCATTTCACCTCTTTTTGCCTCGGTTTCCTCATTGGTAAAATGGAGATGATGATAGCCCTCTCTCCCAGGTTTGTTGAGAGGATCCAAAGAGAAAATCTTTGTAAAGCTCTTTGGAAAACTTAAAACACTATACAGCATTATGTTAATTATCATGATGACGACGACAATATTCAGTCGTTGAGCCTGGAAACCAATATGAAGGCACAATCCTCCTTGGGGCCTACAGCACTGGAGTGTCTGTATAAACAAGAGAATGGACAGTGATGCTGCAGTGGGTAGAGCATTCGGCTAGGAAACAGGAAGACTCATCATCCTGAGTTCAAACCCAACCTCAGGCACTTACTATGTGACCCTGGGCAAGTCACTTAACTCCGTTTGCCTCAGTTTCCTCAGCTGTAAAATGAGCAGGAGAAAGAAATGGCAAACCATTCCAGTAACTTTTCCAAGAAAATCCCAAATAGGGTCAGGAAAAGTCAGACACAACTGGAACAAATGAACAACAGTAAACAAAATAGCTCTACTCTCCAAACAGAGCTTATTCGCCAAGGACCATTGGCCAAAAAGCCAGGTATGGCTCTGAGCATCTGCTTTGTCCCTTCAAATCCTTCCCCAAATTTGTCTACATGCCTCTGATGGAGAAAACTTGAGGTTTCTTTCTGTTCCTCTAGGCTGACTTCACTTAGTTACCCTGGGGGCACTATGAATTCTATGAAGAATTTTTGTTTCCTTCTAATAAATTCTGCTTGTACATTCCTTATGACAAGGGAAATATTGTTCACTTTCCAAATAAGATCTTGAATCGTTTCCATTTCTGTTTCTCTTCGTTGTGAAAAACAACAACAAAAAACCAAGCTTAAGCAAGATGTTCAAGTTTTAAGAACCTTTTTTTCTCCTTTTTTTTTGCATGTGTTCGTACAGAGAGAGCTCCCCACAACCCTGTATGAGAGACCAACCAACAGGAAGCCAAGCTGTCCCTTTGACATAGGTAAATTGTTATTGTCACTCGCTGGGTGCCTAGTGTGGCAGGTACTACAGAGACAAGGGCCCCCAAAACGAACTGCTCCAGAGGGGTACAGTCTAGTAGAGCAAGCGAGAGAATCTTTGGAAAGCACTTTACAAGCCTTAAAGCATCATATACTTGTTAGCTATTATTATTATTATTATCATTGTTATTAGAGTTGGGGAGGCAGACTGGACGCGTTATATTGTCAACACCAATTACAAACAAGCAGATCAGATCAGATAACAAGTACAAAGTACTTTGTAAAGTATCAAGGCCCCCCCCCCCCCCGCACTGGGAGCTCTTATCGTTCCAGCCTTTCCAGAGAGGGCTTCCAAGAGGAGGGAACTTGCACTTGAACGGCATCTTAATGGGGTGAGGCCTTCAAGGAAAAAGCAGAGAAGATGAATGAAGTTAATGTAGGTGATGGGAACAGAGAGAGCAAAGATGAGGAGGGGTTGTGGATGGCAGTCCAGGGGATGCTGAGGGATACATAATTATAAATAAACACCTCAAAAAATCAAATACCCTATGGCATTGCAGCAGCTGAATTAGATTCTAATTAAAGCCTCAGGGCTAAATGCTAGAAGTCTCAAAGTTCGTAGTCTGGTTGTCTTGAGTGATGGGCTTCAAGTCAAAATATAAAGTTTGCATTGCAATGGACAGATTGTACTGTAATGTACTTCCTAAATGTAGCATCCAGAACTTAATACAGCATTCTGACTGTGGTCTGCTTAGAGTGTTAGCTCAGCACAGCAAAGCTATCCCTGACCTTGTTCTCTTTCAAAATGGGGCTTCACTGATTATTCCACCCTGATGAAAGGTGATTCATTAACCTTAGGGAAGAATATTTCTCTCTCAGAGTTTGAACAGGTCCAGTGCAACAACTTGAATCAATTAGACTTGACTGAGAGACTTGATCACACCCTGAGGCTCTTGGATTAAAAGGAAGAACTATATCTCAGATCTAAATAGAAATTCTGAGGAGTGGAGTCATTCAGAGCTTAGCCAGAAAAAACTGGAAGCCTAGGGGAAACTAGCAAAAGAACAAGAAGGTAGGACTGAGCTGTGGCAAAGAAGGGAGATAACAAGGAAGGCATCACAGAGCACAAGAGGCAAGTTGTAAAGTTTCAAGACAAAGGTCTGCTATTTTTCCTCAGTTTCCCCTAATGGTTCCTGTCTATCCATAAACACTACACCATAATATAACCTTGTACTTCTTTACCCAAATGTTCCTGGCTACCTGAACTTTGCCCCAACTACATAGAGGCCAGATGTTACTAGAAATAGCTGTAAATGTAAATTAAGACAGAGAACGAAATCAGCCAAAATGTTAAGAACTTTCCTAAGTGAAGAAAGGGCTAGTTGTAATCATACTGCTTACTTCTTTCCTAAAATAAATGTCCATAAATCACCAAGAAGGGAATCATGTGGCCTTTGAAGGCCATTATATTGGTCCTAGGCTTAAAATAAGATTATAGTGTTAGACGGCACTAGAGATCTGCAGGGGCTGAAAGACAAGGCCGTGGAAAGCTTTCAGATGGAGGCTGGTAGGGGTGATGTGGATATTGCATTACTAGAGCACTGGTGTGGAGCAGTGTAGCTAAAGCCATACAGAGGACACCTAATCAAAAGAGTACAATAGAAGCAGGGATATTGAGGACATTTTACAAGATGCTGTTGAAACTTTGGAGACACTTAAAGTACTAAATTACATAAGGAAGCTGCGCTGTTTTTCTAAATTCCCCGAGGATGTAGATTCTTCTAAAACTACTGGTAGGAGTTTTAGAAAGTACTAGGCCCCAAAAGCTATTAACCTGTGTATACTCCTCGACCCAGTGATTCCACTTCTAGGTCTATGCCCCAACTGACAAAGATATTGGGCTGGCCATTTCTTTTTCCAGCTCATTTTACAGATGAGGAAACAGAGGCAAACAGGGTTAAGTGCTCAGGGTCACACAGCTAGTAAGTGTCTGAGGTCAGATTTGAACTCAGGTCTTCCTGAGTGCAGACCCAGCACTCTACCCACTACCTAGCTACCCAGGAAAATATTTATAGTCGCTCTTTTCTGTGGCGACAAAGAATGGAAAACTGAAGCAATGCCCATCAGTTGGAGAATTGCCAAACAAGTTGTGGTGTGTGAATGTGACAGAATACTGTTGTGCTACAAGAAATGATAAGGAGATGGTTTCAGAGAAACCTGCAAAGACTTGTATGAACAGATGCATAGTGAAGTAAGCAAAACCAAGAGAACAATCTACACAGTATAAGCAATATTATAATGATAGTCAACTGTAAAAGACTTAGGAACAGTTCCAATGGACTCATGATGAAACATGCTATTTACAGTCAGAGAACTGATGCACTCACAGTACAGATTGAGAAATATTTTCTTCTCATTCTTTTTTCTTTTGTTTTTCTTGCCTTTCCAATGGATGGAGTAGGGAGAGAATTTGGAACTGAAAATAAAATAAAATTCAATTATAAAAAGAAAGCCTTAGGAAATTGATAATGAGAAGATTCTACACCAAGATAAGACTGTTAATCAGTGAGGGAGTATCTGAAGACAGATTATCTCGACTAACCTTATGAGAAAGACCTATCTAGTGACAAGAGCACCTACAGACGCCGCCAGACTTCTATATCCAAAGTATATAATGTGGCATCATAATGGAACCCCAGGACTAAAATTGGACTTTACCAGGAAAGGAACCATATCTCCCTGGAGAAAAAAAAATACACGGGATATCTGGGTCAGAAGTGTAACCAAAGGACCAGCATCTGAAGCAGGGAAAAAGAGGCAGACTGCTAGAAAGTCTCAAGGGTATAGCTTTTGGAATTAGGCAATATTCTTACAGAGACCAGGAGAGCAGTATGGTATGATGGTGGGACACCAGAAGAAACACATGCCACATTCTTTCAAGGTGCCATTTAGCAAAAGCACAGAAAGTCCTTCAAGTTTGTAACTTGGTTAAGTATACAGAGACTAATAGAGAGTAGAGCAATAAAATCTGAAGAAGCAAATAGATTGGAACAAGTGTTTTGGGGTATAGTATACCCCGAAGAGTAGCCTGGTAAGAAATGAAGAGACGGTTGGCATGAGGCCCCCTCCTTAAATGGAGGTTCCAGGAGGAGCCCTCTACCCTTCAATTAGAGGGTACTGATGAGGTATGAGATCTAGGGCTGATGTGATCTTGTGGGAGGAAGAAGCTACTGGAGCATGATGGGGAAATCCAGAGGAGTGATGCAAGGTGGAAAACAGTGTTTACCTTTTTATGTTTCTCTTCACTCCTGTGTTGGAACTTCAGAGTTTCTCCACAGCTCTTGTCTGTTCATCATGAATGTTTGGAAGTCCTCTATTTCATTAAAGGCCCATTTTCCCTCTGTAGCATTATACTCAGTTTTCTTGCTTGTTATTCTTGGCTATAAGCTCATATCCTTTGCCTTCTGGGACATGGTATCCCAAGTGTCTGCTCCTTTGTAGTGGTAGCTACTAAACCCTACGTGACCCTGACCACGGCTCTGTGGTACCTGAATTCTTTATTTATTTCTGGATGCTTGCAGTGTTTTTCCTTTGAACTGGGTGCTCTGGATTTTGGCCATAATGTTCCTGGGAGTTTTCATTTTGGTATTTCTTTCTGGAGATGACAAGGACATTCCTTCTATTTACATTTTGCCCTCTGATTCTAAGAGATGTGGGCAGTTTTCTTTTAAGGTTTCTTGAAATATAATGTCTAGGCTCTTGGGGATTTTTTGGTCATGGAGTTCAGATAGTTCTATGTGTAAACATTTTTATCTGACATGAAGAAGCAGGTTTTTAAACAGCCATTTCATCAGGGTCGCTCTTCAGTTTCCCTGTACATTTGCACATTTACAGTTTCAGTTTCCTCCCCAATGGAACATAAATGCATTCTCAACAGGTCTCCAAATCCCAATGCAGCACAAAGGAAGGCTCTCTTTGCACAGACTCTTAGAATCAATGAGTTTCTCTTAGTCATTTAACTTGGTTGAAAGAGAACCAACTTCCTTCAAATCACTCCTCAGTTGCCTGATGGGGAATTGGAGCCTAAGCCCTGGATTCTGGAAGGTTGAGACAATGGAGGGAAGTTAAGCTGGCCAATCCTCCCAAGCTGGAAAGACTTCCAGTATGGCCCCCTGGTCTGGCATCCAGGGACCAGCTGAACTGAATTTGGCAAGGCTCATTGCCAGATGGTTGTCTATCTAGTGATGGATTCTTTAGGCCATAGCAATTCATAAAGATAGTCTACCCAGGTTGGAAACAAATGGCAATCTGTGTCAGAACAGGGAATACCATCACCAAAGAAATCATAGCTTTCTAAAGTACTAAGAGAAATAAAAGAGTTTCCAGTCAGCCTTTACTCTGAACTTGCTTTCTACTTTGAATTAACTCAAAAAGGGAGCAGCATAGGGGCACTGGACTTGGAGTCATGAGGACCTAGGTTCAAATCCATTCTCAGATATTACTCATTCTGGGCCCTTATGCAAGTCACTCTTTGTGCCTAAATTTCCTGATGAGAAAAATGGAGGTGGAAGTGGATTCAGTGGCTTCTGAGGTCTGCCCAAGGGATCCAGGAAACAAGAATGGATTAAGAGCCCTTGAAATAGATCCTTGTAATAGAATACAATTTTTATTGTATTTCAGCAGGAATATCATAAGTATGGACAGAATGTTGTATCCATCATCCCTGTACAGCTACATACATATTCTTTGTAAAGGCTTATATTATCACCACCATTATCCCAAACTTTTTATTCAGTCCCTGGCTATCTGTAGAGTTTTGCAAGCTAATGTCCTAAGCAAATTGACAAAAGTCACTTCCTACCCTTTGGGAAGTTATAATGTAAGCTAGATAACATTTGAGTGGGAAGATAGAAGGGAAAAACATGGACAACTACCCAAACTTTGAGCAAGTTGATGAATTAAATTAATAATTAACACATTCACATGCAGAATAAATACCCAATTTGGTAGTTTCTCTTAAATTTTCAAATGGCCTGGGACCAAGAGTTATTCATACTCTGTCTTTCTCTCTGAATGTGATATGCAAATAATGATTTATTTTTTAGGGCAACCATCCCAAGGAGCCTTCCTTTCTCAAGTTCTCTCAAATACGTAAGTATAGAACAAAATTAGTGTGACTTTTGTGATGGGTAAAATCTGAAATAACTGAGAAAACAAAGGTTTGAGCTTCTGAGCATATTGATTTATTAAGCAATGCATGCCAATTGCATAACAAATTGGGACCAAGACTCTTCAGTTTGGCACTAGACCCCAAATGCAGAGGGAGACAGATTTTTTATGCATTAAAAGAAAACAACTAACAGGATATAAATCAGGATACAAGATTAGGTAATCTGATTTCTAATTGGAGGGAAAATTAGGGGCTTTCTGAAGTGGGAGGGGAATGACTGAATTTCAAGAAGTGGGACAGGGAAGAGTAAGGAAGTAGATTTTTCCAGATGTGAAACAGTATGTCACTCAATTCCATGATTAACAAGGAAAATGAAATTTAGGTCTCAAAATGAAGTCAATTTTCCAAGATGAAGTCACTTTGGTTTACACAATTCCCACAATTCCCTCAATTCCCCCCTTTGATTCATTGGATAGGAGGCTAGTCCACTCCCCCCATAGATCACTTACGTATAAGACAAATTTATAAGATTTTTAGTGTGCTCATGCTCATCACCAACATTATGTACCAAGAGAAGACCACTGGGAAGCATCGTCTTACATAGTTTAGTACAATAGCTAAGAGAGAATTTAAGAATAATAGTGATGATACACAAATCTTTGTATAGGGAAGCTAAAGCAGGCTGTAGATCAAACTACTTGGGGGGGGTCACAGTGGACTAATTTTGAGAGGAGAGATTTACACGTCACCAAGGTAATCAAGAAAACTCAGCAAACATGAACACAAGGAAACAAAAAAGCCAAAGCAATACAATGTTCAACATCAGTTTCAATTAACATCAAGTCTCCTTGGAACCTAGTGACCCACTCCCAATGTCCATTTAATCATCACATGTTGTCTTGGCTCCCAGATGCCCCATGTAGTCCTCTGGTCCCTGAAAATATCTCGTCTTGGGCATTTGGGAATAGACCTCATTCTCAGGACAGCTCTGAAGGGGCTTCTCTTCTCCAGTTTCAAATAATTTGCAGAAATTCCTAACTAATTTTGCTAAAATCTGCCAATAACAAGATTCAATACAATTTAGTACAACTCTTAAGTTTGGTCTTCCAATAACTAGTTCACGTGGTGAAAACCAGTTCAAGCCTTATGGAGCTGATCAACAACAGAGCTATGAGAGCATCAAATTAAGAACCCATAATTCACCTGGGACTTTAGAGAATTTCTTGCTGTTTTTGTCTTTACCTAAACCCTCTACTTGATACAAGAATCTAAAAAAAATCATGAGGGTCACAACCTTCTGTCTTTTAAAATTATTAGACAGATTCTTTAAAATGGGAAAACAATTTCACTTTCTTTACAATTATATATACAACTTGCTATGTAAAAACTTTAATCCAATTTTGAGAGCTTATTACTAAAATGTAACCAAAGCTTTAATTTCCCATTAGAAACATTTGGAAGTCAATCATATACATATGTATATAGTTCTTAGAGAAAACAGTCTATTCCTGTTGCTTCCTCAAATTTTACTATTCCATTTAATGAGAAAACTTTTATCACATTTTTGTCTTATTACTTCATCTGATTTCCCCCTTAGGAGGATATCATCACTATATTATAATTTGACAACAAATATAAATTAAAATTATAAGATTTTTCATACCTGCATTTTATTATAGTAACTCAAAGATGTTCCAGTATTAATCTATTAATGCATAGATTTAATATTGTACTGACGAAACTTCTGCTGCTCACCTGACCTGATTTTTAAAATTTTCTATGAAAGGAAAAGGAGAGTCACAGTTTTTCACAACAATGTCAAGACTCATCCCCTAAGGGCACAGAATGACCTGACATATACCATAACAGTGGAAAAACTCCCTTCACTTTGTTTGATTCTAAGCACAAGTCATATCTGACAAGCAATCGTGTAGTAAATACTGTTCCATATTTTTCACAAGGTACCATAGGCTCAGAATTAGCCAGGCAGGAAAATTTCCTGTTCCGAAAAGAAATAGCACAATGGAAAAACAGAGTCAAGAGGATCTTACCTTAAGCCATGCCAACGTCATCCCCTCAACTTTTCCCAGGGACAAACATCCACCTACAGTAGACTGCAGCACATGTCATTTTCTCCTTCACTGCTGGACTATTGATTTAATGGGCACTTCAGGCAATCATCCCTGTGATCAAACTACAACCCCAAAAGTTTTTACCTCAAATAGCAAAATTATACTAATCACAGCTTAGGGCTTGACTGTTATTATACAGTAGTATTATTTCTCACATTTCCCTAACAGTTACATGTCATTATTTATAAATAATCCATTACTTATAAATTAAAACTAACCACATTCTGGAGTTTCAGACATACAGCAAATACCTAATAGTTGACATATTAATGTATTGAAGTCACATCTTTAAACCACACTATACATTTTCATAATTTTAATAAGTGATAGCCAACAATTTTCAAATGAAAACTGACTTTATTATAATAAACTTGTAAATTCTCCACTTTAACAAGGAGTGGGAGGGAAATCCTATTTTCTCAGGTTCTCAGACTTTAGTAATTTAGGTTTTGCAACATTCAGTCAGTAGGGCTGATAAGATCTTATGACACTGCCTGAATACAAAGTCTCAAGGGACCTCACAGATGAAAATATCTTAGAGAGTCTGTGCAACTTTTTCCCAGTCAATTATGATTATAATTATCTGTTTTTAAAACAAAATACACCCCATTAAACATTTAACAGTTTTCAAACATCTACTTTTATCACATTATATTAACAGCTCAGTTTGTAAGCTAAGGGCATCCAGATTAAAAGAGGAGTTATTCGTCTAGCAGCATTTCTGATACAATTGTTTCTCACAACATTTCTGACACAATATCATGTATTTAAAACATGAAACAAAAGTTTTTACCAGTCAGATGACATCAATTCAGCCAAATGCATTTCCAAATTATCTTACATAGAAAACCATTAACCTCATTATCTTTGGCATTTCGTATTAATCACATCAAAAACCCGATACAGTGCTATCAAGTATGGAACAATTACATCCAATGAAATAAAAATAGTAATCAACTTTATATAGTACTTACCATATGCCAGGCCCCATGTTAAGCACTTCACAATCATTACAGCATTTGAGCTTTACAACATCCCCGGGAGGTGGGTTCCATTATTATTTTCAAATCTGAATTTACAGCTGCAACATCAAAATCTCAGTTATACAGGGCTATTAGTCACCTGTGCTTTAAAATTTAGAGCTCAGAGTTAACAGCTCATTTACAAAGGTTCATGGTAGCACTTTGAGCTTTCCAGAAACTTTTTATTTATTTTCTTTCAAAAGTCACCCAAACAGACAAATCAGTTCCTTTCATGTTCAGAACTTGGCCTCATCTTCTCTCTCCCTGAGGCTTTTCAGTTTCAACCCTGAGCAAAAGATAGGGAGAGATTCCAAGTGGCAGCCTTGCATTCCTATCCCCTTGCTTTGGAGATCACAAGATTCTAAAGACTGGAGAATATGTCCCCAGAATGGTCTTTCGGCAGCAAGGTACTATATTTCCTAACCATATCTCAAACTATTTAAATAATCTTTATTTTATAGAATTTCTTCTTTGCAATTTAGCACAAAATTTTACACATTCCAAATTAATTGCAATACTGTTACCCTCTTAGGTTCCTAAGAGCTTAAAAATCTTTTCTTTCTAATTTTCACTGGTGATTTTGCTTCTAGTTTACCTAAACAACTCTGTTATATCAAGCTTTGAAAGTTCTACATCAGACTTCCCAAAAGATATTTCTGGTTCCTGGTCACTTCCCCTATTTCCCATCACTGTGAATATCTATCCAGGGTCTAGGCTCAGGTGGTGGTGAGGGTGGGATAAGTGGTTGCTCCACACAGACCCCTCTTTGGTTTAAATCACCCTTTCCATTCCTTAGTTAAATTTTACTCATTTTTAAGTTGCTCTCTGATTTAAACAAGTTTTTCTCTTTTCATGTCCAAGAAAAGGTTCATAAGATGTGGCTATTAAGTTCTAGATAAATATAAAATACAAACTTCATACCTAATTTTTTTTCTTTCCTCTGGGATTACTTTCAAACTAGCCACCTTCCTTCATTACACCAAAACAATAGATTTATCATTGTCAAAGAAAAAGTAATTTAAGTGCTGTTTACTCCTAAAACTTTTACATAATTTAATTCTTATTTTTCCTTAAAACAAATTCTACAGAGTGGTACCCCAAAACTCATTAAGATAGGTTTGTCTTCTGCTAAGTGACTTATCATATAAGATAAAGAGAAGCAAAAGAGTTCCTGGAATGACCCTAAGTCCCAGAAGTTCTCTCCTGCAATCTTAAAATGACTAATCTCCAAATTGCTTAATAATTAATCTCCAATCTCCTTAATCTCCAAACCTCCAAAATCTACTAAGATATTTTTAGCAGTTACTATAATTTGCTGTCTTAATTCATATATAATTCCACAAGTTCCTACAAACTAGGAAAAAGTTCTCCTTTTTTGATTATCTAACCTTTTCTCTGTAACTTCATGCTGACCAGGGCTGAAATAACAGAGAAAGTACATTGAAGTTCTTTTTTTCTTTGTAACCTAATCTTTTGCTGAAAGCCTAAAGTGAGAGTTAGTCCTGCTTACTGCAACAGAGTTTAGCATCAGATTACAGAAGTTTGGGAAAACTGCTTCAAGCATGAAACTTCATTAATCTTCCCCCCTGTATACTAAACTCTTTGGCTGCAGCTTTTCAGCAGTTTTTCTGGCTGGCTTCATTTTCCCCTAAGAAATGTAAGGTAGCAGAATCTACTAACACTAAACATGACACAAGACAAAGATTTTTTCTGAGCATTTTACAAAGACATAAAAACAGACAAAATGATAAGACAGAAAAGGTTACTATGCACAATTTTCCGAAACTTGCAGTAATTAAAGGTCCCTTCTTCGGGTGAATTTTGATGCCCATTTGGATTATATATATTTTAGCATAACTTAAGATGTCTATCTTTTAGTCACCTCTTTCACTCTTGTATGAGAATCTATGCTTGTTTCCAGGTCAATAAGAATTTCTGTAAGGGGGACATCACTTTAACAATGAGCTCTTCCCCTGGTCTCATGCCAAAAGAAATTTCTCCAAGGGAGAATCCTTTGGTATTTTACTATTACCAAAATTCATTATCCCCTTAAATGCAGTGTCTTCCCTAGCAGTATAAGGGTAAACCTTACCTCAGGTCAAAAGAATTTGAAATCTAGGGGGGAGTCCAGGGCAGTCTTCCATAAAACTAAGATGCAATCCTGTCATAGTGAAACCTCAAATAGCTGAGAAAACAAAACTTCGAGCTTTAGAGCATATCAGTTTATTAAGCAATGCATGCCAATGACATAAATCGGGGCCAGGCTTCCTCAGCTTTGTACTGGACCCTGAATGCAGGGGGAGACAGATTTTTAAGAAAATAATTAACAGCAATTAACAGGATACAAGAAATCTGATTTCTAATTGGAGGAAAGATTAGGGGCTTTTTGAGTTGGGAGTGGAATAAGTGAGTTTCAAGAGTTGGGACAGGAGAGAGCAAGCAGGTGGTTTTTTTTTCCAGATGTGAAACAGGATATCACTCAATTCCCATGATTAACAAGCAAGTAGAATTTATGGGAAAATGAAACTTAAGTCTCAAAATGGAAACTGTTTTATAAGATGGAGTCATTTTGGCTCACACGCTTCCTACAATCTCTCACTTTAACAATAGTAGTCCTCTTTCTATTTGGTAAAATTCACATGCTTTGTATGAATTCTCTCAGAGCAGGTCCCTGGCAGAATGGTGGAGAAGAGGAATTTTATCCCAAATACCACTTGTTCTCTTCTCCCATGAAGCTCAATGCCCTCTTACTAACTTCATCACAGCCCACTAGCAGAGTCTGTGCTTCCCACATAGCACACATCAGGATCTGTTCCCTTAATCTCATTACAACTTACCTCTCTTATGTCTCAATCCCCACTACTGCTTTCTTTTTAAGATGATAATTGCCAATCTCAGATAAATTCATTCATACTGAGGTGTTAATGGCTTAAGGTGCTACCTTCTAGGTGAAAATTGCATTTTAGCTTTAACCTAAAGTCTCAGCACTCTAATGGTGGGAATTTTAGAAGTTGAAAAGTGTGGACCATACTAGGTAACTCTTGCTGATGTGCTGTTATCTAGAGAAAATTCAACCCACCAACAAAAGAAAACTCATTGGATCACTTGTGAGGGCCCAGATAGGGGAAAAGTTTAGTTCTACAATTATAAACAAATCACTATGGAAGTTGTTAGAATGTGTGCAGTTTGGTGGTAGATGAGAGCCAGAGGGCAAACCTTCCAAGAGGAGGATTTAGGGCTTACTTGGAAAGGACTGATGGGAAGTTGAGTGCCCAAGTGAGCACCAGCTCCCTGGTAGTGAGAGACCCCAGGGTGTAAACCATTGTGTAGTATGCAGAAGGGAAACTCAGTCTCAGCCCCAGTTCTAGGAGGCAGCTTGAACTCATGTGAGGCAGGAGTCTCTTTAGGAGCAGGGAAAGATTGGTACTTATTTCTGTCTGGAATCTTTAGCAGCACAGTGAGAGAGGATCCCAGTTAAGCTATCTAGAACAAAGGTGTAGCTTAAAAACCATGTTCAAAAATTCAGACTTGGTTTGTTGAGTGACAAAGAACCTATGATTTTAAGGAAAGATATGAAGTGGTCAAATGGTGGTTTATTTGATTGGCAGTCAGGAAGCAGATTAGGAGGCAGAAGAGGCAGCAAGCAAAGAGCTCCATAGAGAGAAATCTGGAATGAGTTAAAAGTAGCCCACATGATGGTGATCATAAGGAGGAATGAGAACCTCCAAAAGATGTCACTAGCAATGAGTAGTGGGATTTGGCAAGAAGTGGAAGTTTCAGCATTACTCCAAGGATATAGATTTGAGGTAAAGCAAGAATGTGATGTTGCCAATAGGAATAGGAAGACTAGATGATAGGATCTTAGATCTAGAACAAGAAGGGACCCTAGAAGTCATTTAGTTTAACCTCCTCATTTTATAGAGAAGGAAACTGGGGTCCAGGGAGAAGAGATTTGCCCAAGATCACACAGGTAATAAATATCAGTGATTTGATCCTCTGATAGCAGAACCAGTATCACACTGGCTCCTTAGAAAAAGGTGGGTTAATGGGAATAGCAGAAGTTTGGTCTTTGCCAGTTTGTTTCCTCATCTGTAAACTGGGGATAATAATAGCACCTGCCTCCCAAGATTGTTGTAAAGATAAAATGACATATTTGTAAAGTGCTTAGCACAGTGCCTGGCACTTAGTAGGTGCTCAATAAATGCTTGTTTAAAAAACATCAGGGAGAGGTAGCCAGCAGACAATAGGGACATGTGCTGAAGTAGGGCATGGGGAGGACAAGCACAAAGGTTGATTTATGGTTATATACACATGCATATGGAATAGAAACTGAAAGGAAATCCCTCTCCCCTTTATTTGAAGTTCTAGGGGTATTATATAAATCTGCATAAAGAGAAACTGAGGTACAGAGTTCTGAGCATAATCAATTTATTGGCAAGACTAGCAAGTGCCAATAAAAGGGATCCAAGTCTTCTTAGTAACTGCCAAGGATAAACTGAGGGATTTACAGAGAACATTTTTACAGTCAACAAAGAGGAACAAATCAAAATGCATATTCATGAGATTAATGCCTATTTGTGATTAATGCATATTCATAGGATTTACAGGCATAGGGAAGTAGGTTGATTTGTAACATTAGGGCTGTAGGTGTTCCCAACTCCATGTGACTTTAATGAATTCAAAGCTCAGCCTTTTCACTGCTTTGGGTATCTATGATTAATGAAGCAATTCATTGATTATGAGAGCATAATGGAGCGTTTTGTAAGTTTTCATGAGTCTAAATAAAGAATTAATTTACATATAAAAAGAGGAACTTACACAGAAAGAGAAAACTCTTACAAAACAAGGGACTTGGGTTCACAAGAGTGGAGAAGTTAAACATTAACCACTTCTAATAAAAGCTAGTTTAATTAAGTTTAAGAATTCACAGCAGCCCTTAGCAAAAAATCAAATCTGATTATATTGATTGAACACAATTCCCAATTTCCATTTCTCAGTGATTAGATGTAAAAGGGCATATCAGTATATTTGATCCTACAGGCAATGAGGAGCCCCTGAGGCTTCTTATGTAGGGGAGTGACCTGGTCAGACAAGGACTTTAGGAATATCACTTTGGCCTCTATGTGGAGGATGGAGCGGAGAGGGAGGAGTCAAGGCAAGGAGACCAAACAGGAGGCAGTGCAATGGTCCAAGGGAGGGAGGAGGAAAGGCCTGATAGAGGCCTGGGGCAGAGTGAGTCATCTGACACATGCTGTTGGAAGCAAGATTTGGCAACTGCTTGGATCTGGGAAAGCCAAGAGTCAGGTCATAACTCAGAGGTAGCAAATCAGGAACTAGAAAAGCTGATAGTGATCTCTACAGAAAAGGGAAGTTTCCACCTTCTTCTCAGCAGCTGCCACCCACTGGGGTCAAGCAGAATAAATCTAACCCAGCTTACACACAACAGCTAGCCCGTCAAATGTCTGAAGACTGCCGTCACGTCCTCCCTTCCCTTTTCAAGACCAAATATTCCCAGTTCTTTAATCTATCTTCATATGCCATGCTCTCTAGACTCTTCAACCCTCCTCTTTATTGTCTTCTGGACACTTTCCAGCTTATTCATAGCAATCCAATCCCATTCAGTTTAACAAATATGGATTTGTACAGATTGGACAAGATGGGCTCTAAGGTCCCTTCCTACTCTGAGATTCTGTCATTTGATCATTCTCTGAGTCTGGTTCAAAATTGGATACAAGGTAAAAGTTGTTGCATTCATCAAATGCTATGGCAGAACCCCATGGAATTTAAGAGAATATCTCATCCCTATGGTAAACCATTTCTGCATGTTCCTAGTTAGGGAGAGCCAGACCTAGTTGAGGGGGGGCAGGGTATAGCAGTGGCAATGTGGTTGGACGCTCTATACTGCTTACACAGTGGCCTAAACAACAGTTGTCTACTGCAGAGACCCAAATCTACTTGACAGGACAAGAGGGACCCTGAGAAAGTAGATTTTTCTCTTCTTTGTGAACTTCTAACACTATCCCAAATATAAAGACGAGCCTTAGATTCAACAATGAGGACTTTGGAAGGAAGATGTCTAGCTTTTTGGTTATTGAAGCAAAAAACTCAACAATGATCTTTTGTTTGCTTTTCAGGCAACATCACCTCCTGCAAAACAGCCTACAAGAAAAAGTATGTATAAAAGGATGTGTGGAGAAAACAAGGTGGCAATTCAATTTTCTATTGGGGTGCAATGTCAAAAGCAATGCAGCAGATCACCTCATCCATGACAGTCATTTAGGCTCCCCTCTCTCCAGATGTCACTCTAGTCTCTCTCCCTCTGTTCAGAGCAACTGTTGCTGCTGGAGAGACACAAGAGGTTTGTTTGCAGAGGACTCGTATCATGTCTGGGAAAGAGACATGCCACTTCCTAAGAGAAGCCATGGGGACTCTAGGAAGCTAACAACATCTTTGCAGACTGCAACAGCTCCTTGGTATTGGATGCTCAGCCTATCCTGGGGAATTCCCCGACAAATGGGCCAGGATGCCTGGATCTACTCTGGTCTCAAGTTTCAGATGGGTATGGGCAAGATTGTCCAGACAGGTCAGCATCTAATTGTAGAAAGAGAATGTCAGACCTGGAGCCACAAGACCTGGGTTCCAGGCCCATCTCTGCCATGTCTGTGTCATGTGACTAGGTAGGCTGTTGACCTAGACTCTTGAAGCCTCAGTTTGAAATCTGGAAATAATGATACTTATATTACCTATCACCCAACACTGTTGGGAAGAAATAATTGTGTAAACTTTAATACCCTCTATAAATGTGAGCTATTGCTGCTTGAAGTTGCGACTGGGATCAGGAAATGCCAAGTGGCCTCATGTTATGAGCCCTAAATCATGAATCGGGAAAGAGAAGGAGAGAGAAGGGAGCAGCATCCACTCTGACATCTTTACGTATCCATCCCCACACACATACCTGATGTAAACACACAAGACATCCTTACACAATGATAGATGCTGGTGCCAAAAGTTTAGCTTTTATCTTTATGGGAATGCATAGCCATCAAATTTCACAATGTTAGTCAGTGGGAAAAGAGAATTCTTATTTATCAAATTTCACTTCACCCACAACTTTTTAGGAATACATCTGTTTCATAATGCTTTCTGTATAGTCAGTCTAAACCTCAGTGTAGGTCTGCCCTCTGTTGCCTCTGGAATTTAGAAAACAAGATATCTTTAATTCCCCAGGTCTGGTAAGGGTAGATTCCTACAACCATCTGACTTTCTCCATGGACTTTTCAGATTTACCTCTAGGAATATTCCTTTTAGAGTGCAGCTATACAAGACAAGTATAGTGGCCCACACTTTTCTTCCATATACAGTAACATCCAGCAGTACAGCAGATGATAAAATGTCCTGGGAGCTTTTGGTTCAGGGCCAAACCACATGACCCTATTCTAGGTCACTAATAATAGCTGCTATGTGCCAATTTAAGATTTACAAGGTGTTTCCATCCATTAGCTTGTCTGGTCCTTACAACCACCCCGTGAAGTCTGTGTTATAAGTGGTGTTATCCACATTTTACAGGTGAAGAAACTGAGGCCTGGGGAGGTGAACTAACTTGCCTGTGGTCATGCAGCTAGTAAATGTTGGAGGAAGGATTCAGACTCAGTTATCCTGATTCCAAGGAGACCTTCCTCAGATGGCCAGTGTGGCCTA
Organism: Phalanger gymnotis; assembly: GCA_028646595.1. Taxonomy (NCBI): domain Eukaryota; kingdom Metazoa; phylum Chordata; class Mammalia; order Diprotodontia; family Phalangeridae; genus Phalanger; species Phalanger gymnotis. The sequence continues at coordinate 463,938,158 of CM053623.1, read as the reverse complement.
ATCTCTCCTCCTGTCTGGACCTAAGTTTCCTCTTTTCTAAAATGAGAGGGCTAGGTAAAATGATTTTAAGGTTCCTTCCAGTGCTCATGTTGAGAGCCTATGAGAACAAGGTTCAGATTTCCCTGTGATGCAAGCCCTGACCTTGCTGCCTGTGGGAGTGATGGGATTTCTTGAAATATCTACTACCACATTTTAGGCAGTACTTCATTTCCCCTTGAAGCAAAAAGTCACCATCATGGGCTTTCAATTCTTTCCCAAAGCTTCTCTCTCTAATGTCATTCACAGTCAAAGTAAGCCATGAACAGCAAGATGCTCTCAAGCACCCACTCTCCCCACTGTTATTTGACTAGAAATGCTAGCAAAAGCACTAAGGTAAAAGAAAGAAATCAAGGGCTTAATGTTAGGCAAAGAGGAGACAAAATGATTCCTCTTTGATGATGACATGATATTTCAAAAATTTTAGGAAATCAGCAAAGAAACTAGTTGAGACTATTAATAGCTTCAGCAAAGTTGCTAGCTACAAAATACACCCACAAAAACCAACAATATTTCTATGTAATAACAAAATCCAAGAGGAAATAATAGAAAGGAAAGTCACATTCCAAATAACTACGAAATGCCTAGAAGATTTGGGAGCCTTAAAAGCACTCCCAAAAATGGACTTTTCAGCATCAGAATTTATGAATATCAAAAATATATGCAAGTAGATGAGTGTAGGCCTATGGAGCAGAGACAGAGTTTAGTTTCATCCAGTTGGGGAATTTATTTTATCTCAGGATTTCTTAGTTCTAGGTGCCCCTGTTCAACTACCTGAATCCAGACCAGATCTTTCTTTTCCTTGATAATCAAGCAGTCTGTATTTTCTTTCTATTCTGTTCCTGCTTCTACAGCTGGGCCACATTGAGCTGAGTCCACCTGACCACTGAGCAAGCATGCTCCCCCAAGCTTCCCTGGCTAAATGAACAGAACAGGACTGGGAAGGTTCTTAATCCCCAACTTCTACCAACCTAATTTTCCATTCTCACCAGCTACCCATTACCTTCCATTCAGAAAACTTGGACTGCCTTTTTGATCTGTTGTTTGACCTAGAGGCATCCAGACTGGTTAGATACATCTCTAGATACATATGAGTAGAAATCTAGATACAGATGTGGATATATAGGGTATGTATTTAGTTAAACATTTACCTATAAATCTACATATATAGACACACATGAGTGTATATGTGCAGAACCACTTGGTATAGGCAGGCAGAAAGATGCCAGACACCTGGCTGCAGAGGCCACTGAGCCCCCCATCTAGGCAGTCCTGTCTTACTTCAGCTAGGCAGGCTCTTAGCTGCAAGTCACTTGACCACATGGGACATCTCCGTGATGGCCAGAAGCCTCCTCAATATGCTAGAATACATAAGTTGAAAAGAAATGTCCTGCTTATTCATATTTTTTAGGGGAAGTTTGGAATGTAGCTTTAAGAAGCATTGCCCAGGCCAGGCACCCTGCTTTCATAACAAGCCCTTTTTTCCTTTTTTTAACCGCAGCAGAGATGCCAAATTCATTTTTCCCCTATTCTTTTGCCTTTAAAAGGACCAGGTAAAAAAAAAAACAAACCTTTTACCCAGAACAGTGAAAAACTCAGATTTCTTATAGGTCTGGAGATGGAAGATCTTCATTTCTTCTTAGACAGTGTCCCAAAAATTGTAGTGGAGTTTTAAGCTTTAAGATTTAATAGCTTAAAACCACACTAAGACTTTTGGGACACCATGTATAATGACAATACTAATAATAGCTAGCATTTATATAGCACCCAAAGGTTTACAAAGCGCTTAAATATTATCTCATTTTCCTCACAACGGACCCAAGAGATAGGTGCTGCTGTTATTTCCATTTTAAGATGAAGACACTGAGACAGACAGAGGTCAAGTGATTTGCCCATGACCATACTACTACTAAGTGAGGCCACACTTGAACTTGGGTCTTCCAGACTGCAAGTCTAATTCTCTGTCTGCTGTGCCACCAATTGTGATTTGGTAAACACTGTATCTACTAGATACTTGGCGAATAATAGTGTTTGTTCAGTAATTTGAATGAATTGTAATTTCACTTCTTTGAGTACTCCCTTTACTCATGCAGTTTACAGCTTTCTCACACTTTAGTAGATGGTTTCCTGAGTTGTTTGTAGCCCAAATCTATCATCGAGTAGTTGATCTCTTGGTGATGAGTGTCTCTGAACTTGGTCAGGCTGGTCCTTGGATACCGGCCATGTAGTCTATCACTAGCCAGTACTTGAAACCTTCCAGTTCAGTAGGACCTGCCAGAGCTGGTACTCTGCTGTTATGGTCTTTGAAGACCCAAGGTTACCTCTGAACCAAGAAGGAGGACTTTAGTGGAGGCATTCTGGGTAATGATCATATTTATATGGCACCTCTAAGTTTACAAAGTGTTTTTGCACATGTCATTTATTTTGAGCCTTTCAACAACCCTGCAAGATGGATGGTTAGATTATTATCATCACCATTTGAAAGTAAGGAAACTGAGGTCAGACAAGTTACCCGGATAGGAGAAGGCAAAGCCAGAACTCAGACCCAGGTGTGTTGTTAAGCAAAATTGTCTCATTAGCATGGCTTTTGTTTCTTTTGAGTGGAAGTACTTTCAGCTGTTAAGTGCTAAGCCCCAGGCCCAGGGCCCTGTCAGGTGTGAAACCTGTGTGGGTGTGGATTGGTGACTTAGGAGGGGCCAGCTCGAGAACCAGTGGTCTCTGGTCATTGAGGCAGAGCTTGAGAACGCCGAAGCTCAGCTGTGAGGAGGGGTGAGCCAGGAGACAACTTCAGCGGCGGCGGCGGCGGCGGAAGGTGTGGAAGCCAGAAGCTGGGAAGCGGGGCTTACCCGAGTGCGAGCAGGAACGTGAGGCCAGTGAACATGATTTGGCTAAATACTCTCT
>CM053623.1:463910678-463934721 GCA_028646595.1 Phalanger gymnotis | reverse complement strand
GGGCTTTCTGGGCCTGGAGTCTTTTTGTCAAGATGTTGGAATGGGGAGGCTGGTTCAAGTTTTTGCTGCGGTGGGGCCTAAATAAATTTCTTGTTGTTTTCTCCTTAGAGAATCTCTCATACCTTGCGATTTCGGACCATTCAAACATATACATGATTATATTTGAGATCATAAATTCGGCCTTCCTACTACACCAGGTTATCAGACTCTCAAGTTCAGTAATCTTTCCACTATGCCACAGAATAGAAATCATAAATTACTTAACAGGGAGATTCATTTTAGAAAACGTAAGTAGAACTAACTTGAGTCCAGGCTCCAGAGTTCTTCTCCCATGATTCTCTTCAGACTGAATCCTTTCCTAAATTGTGAATTTATTCTAGCTTCTTCTAGTGTACCTTCTGTGATCAGGAGTGTGCAAGGTAAGTCAATTTGTACACATGAAGCCCATGAATGTTTTAATTCTGTTCATCCCTATCTACTTTCTTTGCAGATATCTGCTGAAGAATTAAATACCATACTTCAAAATGTAATGACCTGGGTTGTAGCTACAGTGACCAGTATTTTATATCCAGCCATCACAATGTATGAAGAAAGGTTGCGTACAAATATATACCCGCTATCTGATGATTCAGTTCTCTCGTCGGGGAGCTCAAGTTTCTGTAGTACTTGCAGTGACGAATTTGTGTACAGAGCTTATTCTGCAGCCGCAGCTAAAAAGATCAGTTGTACAGATGTAAGTTCAAAGACAGTAAACTTGCCTACGGTGCCAGAAGGGCAGCCCATAGTAACAAAAATATCAAGACCCACCCAAATTGAAACCACCATCTTGAAAGGAACATATTCCAACAAGAAGGGTCAAACAGTAGCTCAATTTAAATATAACAAGATGGGAATGAGCTATGATGTCCCCAAGATAAGGAGCTGTAAGTCTGACAGTCAACTTTTATCTCCAGTCGAAGTAGGTAAGAAGAAGGATGCTACTACAGAAACAGAAGAATTACCTACTGAATCCCCAGAAGAAAAAGAAAAACCTGTTACTGAAGTGAAGGAGTTAAAAAATGTTTTTGTTAATTTTAAATGTCACCTAAAAGAAGAAACAGAATTGATTTTGGAAAACATTTTTCAAGAAATACTATCTGATTTAGCTCAAGCAATTCCCTCTCTCTCTGCTGTTACAGCTGAAGTTTTTGTTGACCATCTTGAAACTGGCAAAGACACTGTGCTCTCCAGTGTGGATGTTGGCTCGGCAGCAACAGATATTGTTGAAAATATGCTTGATAAGCTGCAGTCTGCAGTTGAAAAAAAATGCATTGAGATCTTTTCACAAGAAGACCTGTCAGTCACCTTCAAGCCAGGTTTATCTGTCAGTGAGGAACATTTTAGTAGCAAACCAGAAAAGCCTTTTAAAGCAACAGTCTCCAGTTCTCTGGAACCAATGTGTGACATTGCAGAGGACATGGTGCATGTTATTTTAGAAAAGTTGATGACATTTGCAGCTTCCAAGAAAAGTGACTTGTCTCAGCAAAATGAAACAACAGCAACAGAAGTTACTGTTGAGGAACAGCCTGTTGAAAAGTCACCAAAAAGGTATAGTGAAGCATCCACCCAAGTCAGTACTAGCACAGTAACCATACCTATGCCCATGCCTGTGCCCATGCCCATGCCTGTGCCTACAGCTATGCCTATGCCCATGCCTACGCCTGTGCCTACACCTATGCCTGTGCCTATGCCTATGCCTGTTCATAGTACTGAATACAGTGCTGCTAGTGTAATTGTAAAAGAAGAAATCCAGAACTTAGTGTCAAACATTTTTTCACAGTCTACTGTGGTTGGTTATGTTGAAGAAGCAATCAGCACCATACTAGGTTATATACAAACTGAACTTGACAATGAAAGACTGATTGCATCTGAAGAAACCGTAATAGTGCTGCAGCTACTTGATGATATCTTCACTGAACTGAATGAGGAAGAAGAAGAAGAGGAAGAAGAAGTAGAAGTAGGAGAGGTACAAGTAGATATTAGTCAAAGTAAAAGGAAACGTCCCAGACTGAAAAGCCCTACTCTTCTTAAGGAAGAATACAGGCTTACTGGCACAACAGTGTCAAAGGTTGGTCCTGGGTCTGGAAAACCACTTCCACCTGTTAATGTTCCTGGTATGGTCTTTTATTCAGAAGATGATAATGAAGAAATAGATAAAATGGTGGAAAGTGTCCTTGTGTCATCTGTCAGAGATCAGAAGGCGCTATTGAGAGAACAGGCTATGAAAGAACACTTTAAGAAGGAAGTTACCAGTCTTGGACACAAGAGAAAAGTCAAACCACCTACAAAGCGTACTTCCCATGGCAGAGTAGCATTTCGTGAGTGGGGAGTACAGTCTGAATTACAAACTTCTTCAAGTGAAGACAAGCTTGCAGAAGAAGTAAAGCCAAAAAAAGAAATGTTAGGTTTTAGCCAGGATGAAAAATATCAAATACAGAAAGCATCAGAAAATATTGTTACAGACATTTTAACTGACATGCTCAGAGAAATGATAACTATGCCCCCTAGTCAGACGAGCTATAGAGATGTTAAAGAAACTTCATCTTTTGCCTCTGAAACGTCTCATGAATTGTCCCCTGAAGAATGGATGGACCAAGTTAGGAATGAGATGTTCTCGACATCAGAAATCAATGTAGTGGCTAATGACATGACAGATGCAGTGCTGAAAATACTTCATTCAGCTTCATCATGTCAAATTTCAGATATTAACAAAGATTCCAGTATTACTTCACTTTATCAGTCCTCTGTAGATGCTCTAGATACTCCCCCTGCGATTAAAGAAATATATGAAATTCATCAAATTGCCCCATTGCTACCCAAAGAGCCACTGAAAATATGGTTTGAAAGTGACAAGAAGATGAAATCTCTATTCAATATAGAGCAAGCACAACCTCCCTGGCTTGAATCTCCAGCAACTGAAGAAGCACCCAAAGCTGATAATGTTAGTAACAAGATCATCCACACAATCTTTAAAAAGCTGAAATCATTTGTTTTTCCAAAATTGCAAAAATGCTTTAGGCCAAAGCACTTTGAAATGACTTCAATTTTCCGGAGACCTTCAAGCAGAGACCAAACACCTGTCCCTTCACGCTCAAAACTGTTTTCACCCTCAAAACTCCGATCACAACTTAGTGCTTATACAACCAAAGTTGTGAACATTGTGTTAGGTGCTATTCAAAATGGATTGGAAGTCAATAAGAAGAAAAAAAGTGTCAGGGAGCCTGAGCCCCCAATAACCTTTGTAGAGGAAGATGATTTTCCTCTGTCTGATAAAGAACTAGAATCTGTTGTATCAAATCTCAATGATGATGTTATGGCAAGTTCATTAGTAACATGCATTTGTGAGATGTTGTCTGGTAGAAGTACTGATAAAAAGGATCCTGTCTTTCCATCAGACATGCCAATGCCTGACACTTTTGTTGAAAATGATTATATTGATGTACAAAGACGATCAACAAGTTGGCAACACAAAAAAACAATTGCCGATCATTCCTCTACTATTCAAGTGAAGGTTCCTCTTCAATCTCAAAAATGTCCAATTATTCCTTGTGTTCTACATAGTGTATTTAGTGGGAACAATGTCAACGAAGCAGCCAGATCTCAAGTGTTAGAAAGAATTGGTAATACATTATTCGAAATGTTGAACAAAATAATGGGAGAACCTCTGCTCCCTGGTTTGAGTCATGTATCTGTTCACGAAGAGTGTACTGACGAGAGTCTGAGAGCAACTCCAGCACTGCATTCTAATATTCAGATAGTTTCTAATGTCATTCTTGAAGATATCCTTGAAAAATTATGTTCTGAGATGGATCGCAAACCCCCCAATTCTGAAATTAGGACAATCTCAAATGATCTAGATGAGGACAGCCTATATCCTACTGTAGTGGTGGAGGAAGTGGCCAAGTGTGCAGATATAATGTCTTACATGGAATCCGATACTATTGAAGAAGAGAGTAAAGAGCTGTCTAGCCATAAGATGAAAAGTGCTGACCCTTCTCCAAGAGCGAGCATACTAGGATTCCATAGAAATAATCTGAAAATGGTGGCTTCAGATATTCTTAAAACTGTTTTTAATAAATTAGAGGGCTTTGCCAATTTAAATTTGTGGTCAAGAGGTACTACAAGAAGTGAAAACCATGGCTGGATGTCACCACAAGCCAGTACATCAACCAAAGTGGAAAGTCACGATGATCATCTGCAATCTACTCTACAGATAAATGCCAAAAAGGTATCAAGTGCCATTTTGAAGGCTATTCAGGTAGAATTAAATGGAAACACACAGAATTCTGAGACAAAAGTCAGCAATCCAGCTCAAGAAAAAGTGGTGATCAAAAATCTGGTCAATTTAATTTTAGATGCTGTGTCTCCAGAAATATGTCAAGAATCCGAGTCTGAAGAGAAAGGTATTGAATATTACCGATATAAGCCAGTCTATGGCAATTTTCTTCCTGGAGGCGCTGAGTCAGATGCATTTTTGGAAGACTCTGAACAAGCAGAGGAAGAAAGAGATCCACCAGGTGATGAGCATAAAAAGGATACTGGTAAGCAATGGGTTTTAGAAAAAACCTTTAAGAAGATTGAGGTGGAACTGAAAGAACCAGAGAAGTCATGCATAGTGCCAATCATACGAAATGTTTTAAATGAAATTTTCCAGAATGCTTTAGTTAATCAGCTCAATGTACTTCCTCTCTCCTATTCCCATCTGAGTGGCATTTCTCACTCTGCAGAACAACCTGTCACGAAAACATTCATTCGATTCATGGATAAAACTATGGGCACTTTGGTGTCTGAAGCAGATGTAACTATTGTTGCAGATGATGTTGTTAAGACTGTATTTCAAAAGCTTTATTCTGCCGCCAGGGCAGAAAGAAATACAAACAAAAGTAGGTATAAAACTATCACATTTTCAGCCAATGCTCCTTTTCATGAACAAAGTAATCAAAGAAAGACGTCTGTGTATCCGACAGCACTGAATAGAGAATCACATCGGCTGCATTCCTCCTCCAATGTTGAGAGACTGACTAAGGTCAGTGTGGTTGAAGATATTGTACAAACAGTCATAAGCAATTTGAAATCTTTTGCTACTTCTAAAGTCAAATCTCTCTTTTATCCTCCAGTTAGCTTTACCACCTCAAAGGCTTTACCTACACTCCAACAACCTACTTCATTAAGCAAAGAGTTATTACCTACAAAAGATGTCCATTCTCCCAATGAGGAAATTTCTTATCCCTCAATGGATCTTAGTAGACCAGAAAATATGACCTCAGAATGTCAGTTGTCTATCTCAAAACTAAATAAGTATGCCACAGAAGTGGCTAGGAAAATCTTGCAAGGAATCAAACAAGAGCTAGACAAATTGAAAAGTCCTATAGTTACTCATAACATTGTCGTGTCTGAAAATATTGCAAGTCAGGTTGTTAATGCTGTTTTAGATATTGTATCTAGCAAAGGCAAATCTGACAAAAACAAACTGGAGAAAGATAATAATTCAGATCTGCAAGAAGGAATTGTAGAAAAACTGTTTAATAAAACAGAATATCGAAAAGAACTTCAATTTCAAATACAAGGTATTATTGAAAATATTTTAAATGACATTTGTGAAAAAAAATTGGATGAGAATCATGTCCCACTTTCCCCAGCCACTATTCATCAGGATAATGTAGGAGATAAACATCCAGCAGCAAGCCCTGAAGTGGCAATTGCATGTACAAATGACAGCAGCCCAAAACTTCCAATTCCTAAATCAGATGTTATCATGATTGCTAATGATATGGTGAACATAGTGCTTCGGAGCCTCAGCTCTGCTGTTACAGTTGGCAGAAATATAAAGGACCCCATTTTGGCACATTTGCCACTGACATCCCTTTGTGATGCGATTTCAAAAACAGAAGGTGAACCTCCCACTCTTAGGGGCATAACAGAAGAAAAAATAGGAAGCGGTCTTTCTGATGTAGGAAAGAAAAAGACCAAGGCTATAAGGGTGAAATCTCCCCGTGATGATGATGAGCAAATGCCAGTAGCAAAGACAGATGATGCCAGTAGATCTCTTTTTGAGCCATGTGAAGAAAATGCTGACTATATTACTAAAAACATTGTGAAGAGATTAGAATCTTTTAAAAAAATAAAAGAATCTTTTGCCACAGAAAGAATAGACTCCTTAATTAGCATTGATTCACAAACTAAAGAAAAATCCTTTGTTGTCACTGAACTTTCCAGTCACCTACAGGATGAAGGTCACTTTCTTGCACCAGGCCAAGTCCAGTCAAATATGAAGGCCTTGAAATTAACTACAACCAAAGCTCTTCTTGGCCAGAATCTCAGAGATACTTCACTAGCCAGTTACAAAGAAAACACTGCATCTACAAGTCACTTGTCACAAACCAATCTTAGGGACTATGCTGACATAATTGCTAGCACTGTATTAACAATTATCAAAAATGATTTAGACGTAGAGATGCAAAAGATCTGTTCTTATCCAAATAATGCTTCATTTCGAGAAAATATCATAGCAAGTGAAATTGTTAACGACCTATTAAAGATGTTTGGTGATAAAAGATCTTTAAAAGAAAGGTCATCTTTATCAAAGCTCCAGATAGCTATGCAAAATGAAGAGCTAGTGGAAGAAAGACAGGATAAAAACAATGGAATATCTCTTCTTTCAAAATATCCATTGAAACAAAGCTTATTGAGTTCTGAAAATGAAAGTCAGAGAACAGTTTTGAAGGAAATATTTATGAGAAATGCTGAGTCCAGACAGGAAGAAACTGCCCCAATATTCAGCACAGTTGAAGATGTTTTAAATAAGGTGAATCAGCGAATAATAGAAGACTTTAGCCATTTGCCTCCTTTTAATGAACTCTCTCACCTTATGTCTGAATCAAAAATGAAAACACCAAATGGGGCTCCGAAAAAATCTTTTCAGTCCAATATTAATGTTGTGGCAAATGACATAGTTGATAGTGTATTTGGCAAAATGTACTCTGTTGTTCTGACATCCATATATGAGAATGGTCAAACAGAGAGAGAAGTGACTACAACTGGCAATAAAGATATATTGGTGGCAAAAACACCATGTTTCAGTGTATCTGCATTGACAGAAAAAAGGGGTGAACCTTCTCAGGCCCTAATGCCTCAAACTTATCCTCATTCGAGTGTTAAAAATGTGTTGTTGGAAGACACTGTATTGCACTGTTCTCCATTGAGAGTGGGTGAAGATCTGGTGCAAATGGTTCTTAATAAGATCATATCTTTTGTTTCCTTGAACCTAGAAGAGTATTCTTCCCCTAATGTTGCATCTGATGGTGTCCCAGCTTCCCAGCAACATGTGGCTAAAACCAGCCCCAAGCCAGGTCTTAGGAGCAGTTTAAAAACAAGCTTGAAATTCAGCTCAGTGCAGAAATGTAAGGCAAAATCCCAGGCAATATCTGGTAATTCTAAGGGGAAGGGGAAGGCCAAAATACTCATAGAAGAAAAAATTGCATTGAGAGGAAGTCGTTCCAAGTCTCTCTTCAGCCTTTCTCACGTCTTATCGACAGAAGATGCCAAAACCTCCTCCTTGCAAGCAAAATTGCCTATGTATGAGCTAAAAAACTATGCCAAATATATAGTGAGTAACATCCTAGAAACCATTGTAAATGAATTCCAACAGGTGAAATGCAGTAAAACGATGATCGACACAGGAAGTTTACCAAATTCTGACCAAATCATAGCAGCAAGTGAACTGGTTAATACAGTTTTGCAAGGATTGTATTCCTCCAATTCAAATAACTTCACTTATCAGATTAAATCTGCACACTTGGAAGATGTCAAATTTCCAGAAAGGAAGTTTGGTACAGAGTCTTTTTCCAAACCTCAGGCCTGTTTTTTCTTGGAGAATGTTTCTTCACAGCTAGAACAAATTTTTCCTAAAGAAGGTGTTTTTAAGAAAATGTTTGATAAATGGCAAACAGAGTCAAATGACATGGAAAATGAAAAATATAAGCTACTAATAGTTGCCAAAAATGTCTTGAGTGAAATCTTAATAAAAGTGAAAGAGTTAGAATGTTCTGTTTCCCTCCTAAAGATGCCCCCTATTGAGGCTTGTGAAAGCATTTTCTGTAATAATTTTAAAAGAACACCTGCTAGTGTTGATGATTCCAAAGCACAAATTAATTTGTTTGGCAGAGAAATTGTTGAAATTCTATTTGAAAAATTACAGTTGTGTTTTTTGACTGAAATGCCCATTCCTGATAATAAGAAAACACTAGCAAGAAAAAAAGAACAGATTAATTCTAGGACTAAATATTTTTCCCCAACTGGACAGCTCTTGAGCAATGTACCTTCCTACAGTACAAAACTGAAGGATCAGATCTCTTTGAGTTCTAATAGCAGAATTGCTAGAGAGATTGTTGAGAATGTGTTACATACCTTGGAAACATTAGTAGATTTGCAATTTAAACATACCTCTAAGTACAAATTTTCTGAAATTATAAAAATGCCTATTGAAAATTTTTATCCTGCCCAACAGAAACCACTTAATAGGAGAATATTGCCAAAATTACAACCACTGAATGATTTTCCTGATGAGTCAAAGTTAAGTAGTATTATCACAAAGGAAAACATACAAAAAATGCTTTTTCAGGTTCATTCATTCCATTCACAACTGCATACTTATGCAATTAGTACTGTTAGTGACATGCTAAGTATAATTAAGTGCAAGCTAGACAAAGAAATCAGCCAAACAGAACAATCTCCAATTAACATCTTAGAAGAAAACATGGTAGCCAGTGAAATCATTAGTAACTTAATGGATCAGTGTGTTCATTTCAGTGATTCTGTGCTTGAAAATATACCTAAGGAAAGCCCAGTTCGAGGAGCTGAAAATACTTATACTGTTCACCGAGTCGAAGTGGCAGCTAGCATGAAAATGTCCAATAGCAAGTTAAAAGAAGTCACTATTCGGGAAAGCCTTCCACCTTTTCAAACGCCTGGTATGGTGATTTTCTCAGAGGAAGAACTAGGAACATATAATAGGAATTCATCTAATATTAACTCATATACCAGATATTCTGCAGGAGACACCTCTAGAACTTCAGGCATAGTGGGCACACCTGAATCAGAACCAGGACCGAGCTCTAGTAGAAGAGAAGGGCAAAGAAAATCATCAAGGAGATGCAACTTCAACTATTTTGAACAAGATCCCATGCAACAAGAGAGTTCTCTTCCAGAAGGGAGTGTTTTACAAAAATTGTTCAAAAAAAACAATGAACCTGTTAATGTGGTATTGAAAGAAATTATGCCATTTGTGGACCCAGAAGAGAATGAGGAGGAACCAAGAACATTTCACTGTGAGCAACTAAAACCAGATATTGAACCAAAGAATATCCATACAACTGTTAGTCCACTAAAAATATGTCTTGCTGCTGAAAATATTGTCAACACTGTTCTGTCTTGTTATGGCCTGGGGACCCAGGCACGTGCAACAGGGAGCAATGTAGAGACAATCAAACCATTTTTCATATCAAAGTCACAATCATTGTCCACCGGTTCCTCACAATCTATAGACCAGGACGAGAGAAGTAATTTGCTTAGAACATGGGAAAAAAGATTCCAATCTGCCAGTGAAAAAGAATTCAAAAACCGTGAAAATCCAATATCTCATGGAATTGAAGATTATACTTTACTTGAAAAGTGGGAAAACAAAACATTTCCAAGGGCAGATAAAATAGAAACTTTGAAAACATTTGAAGTCATTACTTTTGCTGATTATGAACTGGGTCCATCTGAAATCAACCAGATAGCAAGATATGTCACCATGTCTGTGGTCACACATTTCAAGAATCTCCAAAGTGAAGGTAAGTTTTCATCTAATTTCAACAAACTGACTAAAGAACCATAACCACATTAGGAAAAAAAATAGCTGACAATCAACTTTTTTTTAAAAAAAAAAGTTACTTATTAAGCACTTAGTATGTCCTAGGCATTGTGCTAAATGCTCTCGATACAAAAAAAAAAAAGGCAAAAGCAACTCCTGCCCCCAAGGAGGTCACATTTTAATGTAAATAGCCAGGTACATACATGTACAACTAGGTATAGAGGAGAGGGAAGGTAATCTTAAGAGAGGAAATTACTATCAGCCGGTAGGAATGGGAAAGGTGTCTTGTAAAAAGTGGGATTTGAGCTGAGTCTTAAAGGAAGACTGGGAAACTAAAAATGCAGGTGTTTTCATCCTTAGATTAGGAGAGTATTCCAGGCATGGGGAGGATACATCAAAGGTACAGAAACTGAAGAAGGAATGTTATGTGTGAGGAACAGCAAGTAAGGCCAGTGTAGCTAGTAATGGACAAGACTGAAAATAAGACAGTGGGAGTGTGACAGCAGAGGCGATCTGTTGGAAAAGATGTGAGGGAGTAGGATCAAGAGTCTTCGTGGAGCAGTTAGTCTTATCAAAGAGAACTGCCATCTCTACATCCAAGACTGGAATGAAGGAGATGGAGGGAAAGATGTCTAAGTGATGTGAAAGAGGAGGAAAAAAGAGAACTCTCAATGAATGGTCTATTTTTTTCACTTAAGGATAAGGTGAGGTCCTCAGTTGAGATGGTAGGGAAGGGGTACCACTGCGAGACTTGAGGAGAAATGAGAAGTTTTAGAACAGCTACTACAGAGAGTAAGATGGTGAACTGGGGAGGAAAGGGGCTACTTTGCTGTAGTAAGGGCCTAGTTGAAATTAGATAACATAAATGTGTAGCAGATAATAGATATTATGATTAGATAATATAAATTTTATGTAATCAGCAAAGTTTTCTGATTTACTCCAGCTCCATCCAGCAGCACATAAATATCAACAAAGAAGATAGATGGTAAAAATAATCTGGGCTTCGGGTTTGGTGAGGCATGATTAGCAATAGGAGACTCAAAGTAGAGTTGAATTGGGCCACTAATGGGTTAGGATAGGAAAGGGAGGAGAGTGTAGCCAGTGTAGGGGTAACAGCCTGGGAAAGAACTGAATAGGTGGAAGGATTAGAGATCAGGATGAGGACAAAGAATGAGATTAGGGACCCTGAGGCATAGGAAAGATGGAATGATAAAGGATTATGATAGGATAAAAGAATTTCAGGATTCATGAACATGTGTGATGGCTCTAGTTTACCTTTCCAAGCTTAATACATGTCACCTCCTCTTCACAGTCTACAGTCTAGCCTAATAGACCTACCTGCTGTTTCCCAAATTCAGAACTTCCATCTCTCACCTCTAGACTCTTACATAGACTGTCCACCATTCCTAGAATGCACTCCCTCATCCCCTCCATCTCTTAGAATAAATTTCTAGCTTCCTTTAGGGTTCAGCTCATATGCCATCTCCTATGGGAAGCTTTTCTTGATCCCCTCACTGTTAGTACTTCCTCCCTACCCCTCAATTTACTATGTATATATATTTATTTGCTCAACTATCATATTCTCCTTCCCATCCTCCAGTAGACATAAGCTCCTTGTGTCTGGGGATTATTTTTCGTTTTGTCTTTGTATTCCCATTTTCTAGCTCAATGCCTTTGCATATCATTGGTACCCAGGAGATACTTGTTGTAATGATCTGGATTGCTGTTGCTTATCTTGTCTAACCCACTGTGTATTTTTCTGTTTTTAACAAATACAAAATAATTTTGATGATTACTGCTTGAGTGTAAAAGATTGAGATTACTTCCCTTGAGATTCTAGATTTTTTTCTTCCTTCCAATGAATTTTGTTATCATTTTGTCTAATTCTATGATAAAATCGGTATTTTGGTTGGTTTAGTGCTAAATCTATAAAATAGTTGAGGTTATGTTATATTTTCATTATATTGCCAATGCATGAAAATCTAATATCTCTCCATTTATCTTCTTTTATTTCTTTAACAAGTGTTTTATAGTTGTATTTACATAAAGCCTAAATGTCTTGGTAAGCAAACACTCACATAGTGTATGCATTTTTTAGATATTTTCAATGGATACTTTCCTAGCATTTTCTTCCAATTCTACCATGTAAAAATGTTAATGATTTTTACAGATTTTGTAACCTACTTCTCTGAGGCCGTTAATTATTTTTTTTTAGTTTCTTCACTGATTCTCTGAGGTTTTCTAAGTAAATTAATATGTCATTTGCAAATAAGGCTAATTTTGTCTCCTTTGCTGACATTTATAGTTTTCCTTTCTCCCTCTTATATTATTATCGCTAGCATTTCTAGAACAGTGCCAAAAACAACAGGGAGACAGAACAACCTTGATTTCACAACCTTATATTTATCGAGAAGGCTGTAAGTGTTTCTTCATTGCAAGTAATACTAGTCCATGGTTTAGGATATATGCTTTTGGTCATATTTTTAAAAGGCCCTTCTGTACCTATATGTACTGTGTTCTGAAGATTTCTTCTCTCACACTCATCCATTACACAGCCACCACCCTAATTACCTCTCACAAGAAATATTGCCGTAGCCTATTGGTTGTTCTTCCTGCCTCGAGTGTTTCCCACTTTACTTTCTACACAGTTGCCAAAGTTATTTTCCTAAAGCACAGGTCAGATATAACACTCCCCTACTCAAAAAACTCTGTTGGTTCCCTATTACCTATAGGACCAAATATAAAATCCTTCGTTTGGCATTTAAAACTCCTCATAACCTGGTCCAATGGAACCCTGTTCCAGTGTGCTTGTATATTACACTCTCCATGTCCACTATAGTCTATCCATACTGGCCCATTTGCTATTCCTCCACCTCCTGGTCTTGTACTGGCTGTTCCCCTTGCCTGGAATGCTTTCCTCCTTATCACCACTTCTTAGAATCCCTGCTTCCTTTAAGACTCAGCTCAAGTGCTACCTCCTCTAGGAGGACTTTTCTGGTCTCTCTAGCCATGCTTTCCTTCTAAGGCTACCTTTCATGTGTTCTATATTTATTTATTATGTTATCACCTCTATGAGAATGTAAGATCTTTGAAGGAAGAGACTATTTTCTCTCTTTTTCTGTGTCCCCAGCACTTAGCATAAGGCCTGGAGCATAGAAATTTTTAATGAATGATTGTTGATTCCTTGTGCATTATTAATGATATAATTTTTCTTCCGAGGACTGCTTTAGCTGCATCCAAAAAATTTTATGTGTTGTCTCATTGCTATAATCCTCTTTAATGGTTATGTATTGTTCATGTGTTTTATTACCCACTCATTATTCAGAATGTTGGTACTTAATCTGCACTCAGACCTTATTGCTTGCTTATGTCCCCATATTAATTACTATTTTATTGTGTTGTGATCTATAAAGAATGTACTTCCTGCCTTTTCATATTTATTTGTAATTTTTGATCAACTGTAAGCACACTAAATGATGATGTGAAATATCACATTATTTAATGTTCCCATTCAAAGGTGTTTCAACAATCCAGGTAGCAGCTGCTGTGGGGGTATAAAATCAACAACAACCAGCTCACAGAATGCTGCAAAAGCCCAGGTTCTTTCAATCTGCTTTACTAAGGAAAGCAATGTTAAGGGGTTAACAAGCTGACTTTAATTCAGCATTCACTTAGTTCAGGGGGGAAAAACCAGCACCCTGAACTTCACAGCAAATACAAACAAATTAGAAACATCGACAGACAGGCCAAATACAATTCATAGTTACCAACATCTAAGTTCAGCCCAGGAGCTCATAATAAGGGCTGGCCCAGAGTCACACAGACCATGACGGCTGTAGGTCAGAGCTCCAAAAAAGAGAAAGCCAACCCCTGGTTTTATATCTTTTTCAGGGTCAAGGGTGAGTCACACATGCGACTCACCCACGTGACCTAAAATCATTCCAAAGATGCGACTTAAACCCACGTGATCTAAAAGCCTCTGGTGTCACAAACGTCACTCAAACCCATGTAAACTAGGCTTTCCCTTGAGGCAAGGAGGTCATCAAGGACTCCTAATTTAATCAAGGAAGCAAAGGCCAAATTCTTCAAGGGCATTTGGTTGAACTAAGTACTAAGAGCCCATTTTGATTGCCAACACAAAAGGACAACAAAAGTCTTTTAAATCTCTTTTCTAATAAGTCTGTTCAGCTGTTTCCCCCTTTGTTTTTCTTCCTGATAACTTATATCCAGCTCTGAAAGAGGAACACTATCTGACAGTCGTGTTACTATCTATTTTTTTGCCATTCAGTCAGCTTTTCCTTTAAGTACTTATGTACTGTGCTACTTGTTGAATTTTTTCCCAAAAAACTGCTGCTTTTTTTCTAGTCCTTCATTTTTATTCTGCCTTTATGTTTTTAATGTATTTCTTATATGCAGCAAATTGTTGAGTTTTGTGATCTTCTGTTTTCTTTCGTTGTTGCTAGGAAGTTTAAACCACTTACATTTAAGTTTATTATTGGTAGGGGTTTTTTTCTGCCATTTAATTCTTTTACACTGATTCTCCCCACCCTTTTGTACTTCTTTTAAGCTCACAACTAAGCCTTGAGATTAGTTTTACTTAGAGTAAATTGATTCTAGTCTTTTTCAAAAGACCCCTCTCACTTTCTTCCCATTACTCTGACCCATCTCAAGGTCCTCAAATTTATTTTCTTTATATTCTCTTTAAAAAATTTTTTTCCAAAAGCAAAAAATCTACCTTCTTTCCCTCCCATCCACACTCCCCCCCATTGAAAAAGAAAGAAAAAAAACCTGTTAAGAAGTTAGCAAAACAAATTTCTACATTAGCCATGTGCAAAATTTTTTAAAAATTGTCTCCTTTTGCATTCTGAATTTTTCACCTCTCTAAAGGGAGGTGTATAGCATGTTTCATCTTAATCCTCTGAAATCATGGTTGGTCATTACATTGATAAGAGTTCCTACTTCTTTCAAAGTTGTTTGCACTTACACTGTTGTTGTCATTTCTCCTGGGTCTGCTTATTTCACTTTGCACCAGATCATACAAGTCTTCCCAGATTTCTCTGAAACCATCCCCTATATCATTTTTTTACAATACAATGTTATTGCATCAAATTTTACTCTGTAGGTTGTTCCACTATTCCCCAATTGGTGGGTACTCTTCAGTTCCTAATTCTTTGTCACCTCAAAAAGAGCTATGAATATTTTTGTACATTAATATTTAGAGTTTGCTTTGCTTAGGAATAATCTCATCCCTTAATCTTTTGTTGTTGTTTACTCATTTTCAGTCATGTCTGACTCTTCATGACCCCTTTTGTGGGTTTTCTTGTGCAAAGATACTGGTTTGCCATTTCCTTCTCCAGCTCATTTTACAGATGAGGAAACTGTGGCAAACAGGGTTAAGTGACTTGCCCAGGGTCACACAGCTAGTACATTCTGAGGCTGGATTTGAACTCAGGTCTTCCTGACTCCAGTCCCAGCACTCCACCCACTGTACCACCTAATTGCCCCTATCCCTTAATCTACCTTCCCTTTAATTCTCTCTTCTCCTCATTCCCTCCTATTTTCTTGTTGAGTGAAAGATATTTCTGTACCCACCTGTATGTGTGTATGTAGTCTTCATTCCTTTAACCAGTTCAGATAAGTGAGGTTCAAATGTCAGCTGCTGTCCCCACCTCCTTTTCCTTGTGTGTATTGGCCTCTACTTGATAAATGTCCATAACCTTCCTCTCCCTTTACACCCCTACTGTATTTACTTTTTCTTCTCTTTTCATTCTTCTAAGATTATCAAGACATAGTACAAGCAGTCCTAAGCCCTCTGTCTAAATTAGACTCCCTCTGTGATCCCTGATGACTGTCAGATGGGTCACATGTATCATCTCCCCAAATAATAATGCAAGTAATTTATCCTTGTTTAGTCCTTTGTAATTGTTTGTCTATGCTTCCCTTTTTATGTTTCTCTTAACTCGTGTGTTTGCACTTCAGTTTATACACAGCCCTAGCCTTGCCATCAGGAATACTTGCAAGTTCCCTATTTCATGAAAGGTATATTTTTTCCCTTGTAAGGTTATACTCAATTTGCTGGATAAGTTATTCTTGGCTATAAGGCCATATCTTTTGTCTTCTAGAATATTGTAATCCAAGCTCTCTACTTTTACTGTTAAATTGTGTGTGATCCTGTGACTCCCAAGTACTTTCATTCTTTATTTTTAGCTGATTTTGCAGTATTTTTTCTTTGGCATTTAAACTTTGGCTTATAACATTTTGGGGAGTTTTCATTTGGGGGTTTCTTTCAGGAGATGACCAGTGGATTCTTTCTATTTCCACTTTGCTCTCTGGTTCTAAGACATCTGGGCAGTTTTATCTTAACATTTCTTGAAATGGTCCAGGGAGGTAGAAACTCCCATGAGACTCAGGGACTCTCCTGAGCTCTCCCCAAAACCCCTCCAAACAACTTTAAATAATGCCTCAAAATATTCTGGAGCAGCAGAACCCACAAAAGGATGAAATGAAACAACTTTCCAGCCCAAGACAATTTAGAAGGTCAGCAGGAGAGATCTGTTGCACTGGGGTGAGCGTGAAGCACAGTCCAGCACAGGCCTCACTCCAGCAAACTAACAGTAGTCCTTGGGGGATCAGAAAACTGGTTAGAAGGAGATTACAGGGGTCCCTTTGCTGGCACCAGAGGTAGGACTCTGTTGCATTGCCCATACTTGGATCTGGGTCACAGTCCTGGGTCTCTGTCTAGAGTGTGGAGAAGCACTAACATACCAGAGCTTGCAGCTGCAGGGGAGCTAGGTCCCTGGTGACAGCTCCAGGGCAGAAGAGAGTGCTTGTGGTAACTCATACATGAGAGCACAGGCCGGAAGAGTACTGAACACCTCTCTTTAGATCATACCACCTTTGAAGAACCAAAAACTTACAGGTTCCCAGAATTATGTCTGAAAACAGCTACACAAAAAACCTGAAGCTTGAGACAGTGCTGCCTCAACTCTGAAAGCAAAACCCCACTTTTGCATAGAGTTAAAAGTCAAGAAATAGGCTGGGAAAATGAGCAAACAACAGAAAAAGATCATGACTATAGAAAACTACTATGGCGATAGGGAAGATCAAAACACAAATTCAGAAAAAGACAACAAACTCAAAACTTCTACATCCAAAGCCTCAAAGAAAAACATGATTTGGTCTCAAGCCATGGAACAGCTCAAAAAGGATTTTTAAAATCAAATAAGAGCAATAGAGGAAAAATTGGGAAGACAAGTGAGGATGATGCAAGAAAATCATGGAAAAGAGTCCAACAGCTTGGTTTGGTAAAGGAGAGGAGGCACAAAAAAAATTGAAAAAAAGTAACACCTTAAAAACACAGAATAGGCCAAATGGTAAAAGAGGCACAAAAATCCAATGAAGAGAATTGCCTTGTAAAGCAGAATTGGCCAGATGGCAAAAGATATGCAAAAAATCACTAAAAAGAACTCCTTTAAAAGATTTCTTGAAATATTATTTTTGGGGGGACCAGGGAGAAGGCAGGGCAATTGGGATTAAGTGACTTGCCCAAGGTCACACAGCTAGTAAGTGTATCATGTGTCTGAGGCCGGATTTGACCTCAGGTCCTCCTGACTCCAGGGCTGGTGCTCTACTCACTGTGCCACCTAGCTACCCCATCTTGAAATATTATATATAAGCTTTGGGGCACGGGGGTCATGGCTTACAAATTTCCTGCATTTTTTTCTCCGCAATCTATTTTTGAGGTGAGTTGTTTTTTGCTCTGCAATACCTTATATTTTCTTTTTATTTCTCCAATCTTTTATTTTTAAAAAATATTTATTATCTTCTATGTAGCCCATTCTAATTTTCAGGGAGCTTTTTTCCGGGTAAAGTTTTGTACCCCACGTGCCAAGCTGTTAATTCCCTTTCTAATTCTTCTTCTTTAGCATTTCTTTTCTCATTATTTTTCCAATTTTTCCTCTTATGCTCTCATGCCATTCATAAAAAAATTTAAACTATTTTTAACTCTTCCAGGAATTCTAGCTGACTCTGCCCAAATGGTATTTTTCTCTGAGATTTTGCTCATAGATGTTTTGGAGCCATTCTTTTCTTTCAGATTTGAGTCTTGAGCATCCCTATCACCATAATAGCTTTTTATAGTGGGATTCTTTTTTATTTATTAATTCTTCCAGGCCTACTTCATAATTTGTTAGGGTGAGGTTCTACAAACTCCTGAAGGGAATGTCTGGGCTCATCCTGCAGTTGCTTTCTTGGGGCATAGAGCATTATATTATTCTAGGATCTCTGGACAACTAAAGTCAGGGATCTGTATGTTTTCAGTGCTCCCAAAGTGGTCTGATCCAGGGCAAAGTTTGATTGCTTCTCCACATCATGAACTGGGCAAGTTACTGATGTGGATTTGGATCAGAGCAACAGGCCTGTGAGCTTGTCCTTGTTTGGAAGTTTCAGCTGACTGCTGCTGGACTCAGTAACCATCAGCTAGCTGAAAAGTTCTGCTGGTTCAGTGACAGAATTGTAGGTTCCCTTTTGGTCTGAGATTCCTGTCCTGGTTATTCCACTGAAGTCTTCAGATTAGGCTGGATATTGATAATTAACTGTGTTCCTGGGGTCTAAGCTACACATCTGCTTCTTGCTTCAGAGTTTGATTCTTTCTTTGTACACAGCCTAGGGCCTCTTGCCACTCTTCACACTAGAATAACATCCTTAGGCATAAATCCCCTCTTCAGTCTTCCCTAGATTATGACCCTGAATTGGGTAGTGAGCAACAAAGCTGCCAGATGATACCTGTTCCTACACCATGCACAAGTTTTAAGCCCCTGCTGGATGCAGGACCTCCTTTTGCCCTGGCACATAGCCTCTCCCTGTGCTGGAGGGTTCTGCGTCACACTACTGGCCAGGCCTTGCCCCCAGTGTCCTTAGCCTTGTCTGTCTCCCTAGGCTGACCTGGGCTGGAAAAATGACTTACTGTGATTTTTTTTCTTTGATGTTCCAATCAGGATTCTGGGTGACCCATTTTCTATTTATTTGGAATTTTTTCTAAGGGGTGGAGGGAAGTTTGCTGCACTTCTTCCTGCTACTCCATCATCTTGGTTTGGCTACCACTTTCCTTTTTTAATTTTTTTAATTAGCCAAGACAGATGCCTTCTCACTCTCCCACCCCACCTCCAATTGAGAACATAAGAAAAACAAAACCTATTACAAACATGTATAGTAAATCAAAACAAATTTCCAAATTGGCCGTGCCCAAAAATATTTGTCTCATTTTGCACTCTGAGTCCTTCACCTCTCTTTAAAGAAAGGTAGGTAAGCATGTTTCATCATTAGTCTTATGGAATTCTAGTTATACTGATTAGACTGATAAGTGTTCAGCACAACAGTATTCCATAACATGTATATGCCATACTTGTTCATCCATTCACCAATTTATGGGTGTTCCTTCAGATCCCTATTCTTTGCCACCTTGAAGAGACTCATAAATATTTTTTGCGTATCATCAGGGTTGTGCTTAGGGTTAATCTGTCCCTTAATCTACCCGCCTTCTAATTTCCCATTCTCTTCTTTCTCTCCTATTTCTTTTTTTGCTTTAGTTTTTTTTCCATGTCAAATTCTCTCCTCTTTTCCCCTACCCCCATCCATTGTGAATAAAAATAAAAACTATTATAAATATATGTAGACATGCAAAACAAATTCCTGCATTAGCCAAGTTACAAGAAAAAAATCAAGAAATAGAAGAAAATGTGCTTCGATCTGCACTCTAAATCCATTGATTCTCTTTCTGGAGGTATGTTCATGAGTCCTTTGGATTGTGGTTGGTCATTGTGTTGACCAGAGTTACTAAGTCTTTCAGAGCTGATTACCTTTACAATACTGTTGTTACTATATAGATTGTTCTCCTGGTTCTGCTCACTTCATTTTGTATCAGTTCGTTCAAGTCTTCCTAGTTTGTTTGTTTTTTCTGAAACCACTCCTTTCATCACTTCTTATAGTACAATAGTATTCCATCACATTCACATACCATAACTTCTTCAACCATTCTCCAATTGATAGGTATCTGTTTCAACAATCCAGCCAGCAGCTTCTGTGGGGGTGTAAGATCCACCCACAGCCAGCACCCAGAAAGCTGCCAACAGCACAGGTTCTTTTGATCTGCTTAACTAAGGAAAGCAAGGTGAAGGAGTTGACAAGCTTACTTTAATTCAGCATACAAATATCATTCACTTAGTTCAGGGGAAAAAGCCAGCACACTGAACTTCAGAGCAAAATACAAACAAATTACAAACATCAACAGACAGACCCAATACAATTCATAGTTACCAACATCTAGGTTCAGCCCGGGAGCTCAGAACAAGGGCCGACCCAGAGTCACGAGAGCCACCACTGCTGCGGCAAAGAGCTCCAAGGAAGAGGAGGCCAACCCCTAGTTTTATATCTTTTTCAGCATCAGGGGTGAGTCACACATGCGACTCACCCATGTGACCTAGAATCGTCACAAAGAGATGGACTTAAACCCACATGGTCTAAAAGGCTCTGCTGTCCCAGACATGTAAACTAGGCCCTCCCTGGAGTTAGCCCCACCTAGGGCCCCACCTTAGTTGCCAATACACACCCACATAGCTTTTACACCTAATAGGGATTTGGGCCTGGGGCTTAGCACTTAGTAACATTCAATGAAATTACGCTGAATTACTCAAAGCAAACAAAAGCCAAACTCTTCAAGGGCACTTGTTGAACTAAGTGCTAAGGAGCCCATTTTGCTTACCAACACAGCAGCCTCTCAGTTTCCAATTCTTTGCCACCACAAAAAGAGCTGCTATAAATATTTTTGTACATAAGGGCCATTTTTTTCTCTTTCTTTGATCTCTCTTTGGTACAGACCTAGTAGTAGTATCCGTGGATCAAAATTGTACAGCTTGCATGTACACTTTAATAGCTTTTTGGTTTCCCTCCATTTTCCTTATTGAGTGAAATATATTTTTGTACCCAACTGTTTGCATCTGTGTATTCTTCCTCCTTTTGACCAGCTCAGATGAGAGTGAGGTTCAAGTGTCAACCACTTCTCTCCATCTCCTGCTCCTTGTTTGTATAGATATTTACTTGTGTACCCTGATTATGTGAAATCATTGTCCCTAACCTTCCTATGGTTGCTATGGTCCAGATCTAAATCTGTCATCATCATGCATTTATTTGGTACCTACTGTGTGTTAAGCACCATGCTAAGCAATGAGGACATAAAGATGCTGTGATATATAAGGTTTTTCCTTGCTAGCTCTAAATTCTATGATTTTATTCTACCCAAGATGTCCATATTAAACCTTACCACTCATATTTTGTAGATGAAAAAACTTGAGGCACTAAGCAGTTATATTCTACCATATAACTGGAGACCATTGAATGTCAGATTTGGAAGATGAACCAGACCTACGTACAAATCCTGCCTCTGATGCTTACTATCTGGGCACTTTGCTTAATATAACTGGGCCTGAGCCTCCTTCTCTCTAAAATGAAGAGATTAGACTAGGTGGCTTCTGAAGTCCATCCCAGCTTTAGATCAAGGATCCATTGTATGACCTTGGGCAAATCACTTCACTACTCCCAAGTCCTCAGTCTCCTTCTCTGTAAAGTGAAGGAGTTGGCCTTTTGGCCTCTGAGATCTCTTCCAACTCTAGATTCTATGATCCTCTGATCTATAAGGTCTCTTCTGGTCCTGACACTTCCATGATAGCTAGTGATTTAGTGTCCATAGCTACTCATGAACAATACCAATACTTGAATTACGAGAATTTTTTTTATTTCTACTAGGCTTTTTGATTACCCTCTCAGCTAAAAGATAAAAAAGTACAACAATAGAGGGAGAAGCAGGAGGTAGGAAGGGAAATGGAAAATG
Source organism: Phalanger gymnotis (assembly GCA_028646595.1). Lineage (NCBI taxonomy): Eukaryota > Metazoa > Chordata > Mammalia > Diprotodontia > Phalangeridae > Phalanger > Phalanger gymnotis. The sequence goes on along the minus strand of CM053623.1, from coordinate 463,912,945 downwards.
GAAGAAAACCCATTCATCTCTTTGCTAACATTTGGGTTTTTTAATAATATACAGTAAATTGTTCATATGTTTTAAAAAAAAATTTGAATGTTACACAATTACCTGTTTACATGCTAAAAATCACAATGCTTTCTGTTTAAGGTCCCTGTGATGAAAAGGTACCTGTTGTATCTTCACTATCAAGAGAAAAACTAGATCCAAAGAGGCCTCCGAGAAGTGGGCAAACTGAATCTTCTTTAAACGAGTTCTGTGAACATCTCACTGACTCTGTTATTTTCCATATAATTTCAAGTGTTTCCAATGGTACTGAAGATGGCAAAGCAAAGCTTAAATACCTTGGAAATAAAATTTCAGCATCTGAGAAATTCATTTCAATCAATTCTGAAATGTTGGGAGCCCAAGGACCCAAGAGTAGATCAGTTCTTATTGATGACATTGCTTTCAGTATTTTTGAAGTTATTATTCAAATCCTATCTAATAATAACATTTTAAAGGCAGATGTTACTGAGCATGTTGTTTCCCTGCAAACGAAATACATTTATTCTCCAGATATTGCTACCATAGACATTGATGATCTCTTTCAAGATCTCCTATCTGGAATGATTCATGTGCTAACAAAAGAAATAGGAATTAATAACCAGTGTAATAGTAAAGGGAAATCAATTCCCACGTCTAAAAGTCAGAGTGTTCCTATTTGCCAGAAAACAAGACCTATAGAAAGACAGGCAAGCCAAAGAAGCTGGGACCCATCACTTACTCACAGAACAGATCAACTTGTCCAGAAAAATAAAATCAGTTCTGTGGCATCTAAATTAGATAGTCTACTAGGGAGCCTAAAAACTCATGAATCTAAAGAAATGGTGAATAAAATTTTTAATATTGTCTTAGATTTATTTTTGCCAGATGAATGCCAAAGTGGAGTTTTGGACTCTGTCAAAGCATCAACAAGACATTTTTTTGACTCTTCAGAGAAGCAGCCTAATAACCTAGGCTTATCTCCCAAATCCATATTCCTCCTCAACGTTGTGTGTGAGAAACTTATAAGGACACTTTTGGAAAAATGTACAACCACAGACATACTGACAGGCAGCCCTCTTTCTGAGGAATTGTCTGCTGCAGAAAGGCAGCTTTTTAATGTAATCCAAAGTGTGGAGGAGGAAGAATTTGGTTATGGAGAGGGAAAAGGGAGCTCAGAGCAAGCTGAGCCATTTCAAGCAGAGGACTATGTGTCAGACTTTGTGTTGGAACAACTGGCTGAAAGTGAAAAAGAGTTGCTTTCCTCAGAATCAATGCTCAGTGTCATTTCCCATGGCTTGGTAAAATCCCTGATGGAAAAGCTGTCAAACAGCATACAGGCACCCCCCCCAAAACCCCAATATGCCAATAAGCTTTTAAAGTACAGTGCAAGGGAAAGACCAGCCAATGCCCAGGGAGCACAACTACCAAAAGGCCTCATGCGGTCCAGGGACCGACTCACATCGGAGACCCTCAATCATCTCCAAATAATTGGCTCCAAAATCAGACCACCCTTTAAGCAGTTTTCTGCTTCCTCTATGAAAAAAGTGGGAAGGAAAGAATTAAAAATTAAAACAGTTCCCAAAATGCTACAATCAGGCCAACTCAGTACAGGTATTTACTCAGCCACATTTTTGGAGGACATTATTTCTGACTTGTTTTCTTCTATGTATACTTCATTGTATGACCGAGATGAAAATGTCACAGAGAAGGAGCTCAGTGAGATGAATACATTAATTGTCAATTCCGTGGTGAATGCATTTAATAAGGCCCAAGTCACTGTGCTCCAGAATGCTGAAGAAAGGTTGCATTTTCCACCTGTACAGAAAGAAGCTGTGATCAAAATTGTTGATTCCGTTTACAATGAAGTTTTGCAGGAATACGAATCAAAAATGACTTATGTTAATGAGAATGATGCAGCTGATGACCTCAACTTGTTGGCTGAGCGAATGACCAGTGCTGTGCTGGCTGAGATTTTAGACTACCAACTTCCATCATGCTTTGTGGAAAGACTCAGTCCTGAGTCATACTCCCCCCTCAAAGTTGAAAATGTCCTTCAGAAGCTTCAAGAGAACTTGAGGGAGTTCAGTTCCCAAGTTCAGCCTTCAGCAGGATACACTACCATGTTGCCTCACTCGTTTTTAGAGGATGTCCTTAGAAAGCTGTTATCACAGATCATCCCTCCATCATCTAGTGACATTTGGTCTATGGAAAAGAAATATTTAATGAGCTCAGACTTTAACGAAATGTCT
>CM053623.1:463885344-463910178 GCA_028646595.1 Phalanger gymnotis | reverse complement strand
AGAAGAAAGAACACCATTTGGCTGCTGAAAAAAATTATGAAGAACCAATACGATGCATTTCTCCACTACAAAGTAAGAAAACACCAGAACCAGTTTTGAAATTATCAAGTAGTAAGAAGTTTGAAGAAAAGAAAAAAGACATTTCAGTTGGGACAGATGATGATGAAGGGGCATTTAGGGTCACTCCTGCAGTCACTACGGTGAAAAATACAAGGACTTTACATGATCCAAATTTCAAATCAGCCCCTAAAAGCAAGAGAGAGAGCTGTGTTCAAACAGATGTCGAAGATGAACCAACAGTATATTATGAAAATGTTGAAAATGTGATTGAGAATATTTATAGTAATATTTTAGAAATGTCTACTCAGACATCTCTAGATGATACCTGGTATGCAAATGTTATTCCTGCCCAAACAGCACATGTTGAGAATCTTAGCCAACCTTCATCAGGGGCTTCATTGCACCTGGTTCACAAAGATGTTCCTGACAAAGGCAAAGAGGTGAAGAAACACCCTCCTGATGATGCCAAAACATCCTCCCAATCACCTGAAATGAAATCAGGTATTTTTTCAGCTAGATTTTTAGAAGATGTTGTCGCAGAGATTGTGAACAAACTTATCTTTTCTTCTTCACCAGAAACTTGTGAAGAGTGTAAAAAAATTCAGGATGATGTAAATCAGACTGAGCTCTATGAAACAGCAATGAAACTGATTGATTCCTTGTTAAAACAGTTTTCTGAAGCCCGAATTAGGGTGTTTAGGCCTGCTGAAGAAATGCAATCTTTGCCCCAGGAACCTAAAGTATTGATTGAAGAGAAAGTGCCAGACAAGCATAGTTCTCCTACATGGGAAGGACCAACTCTCCAAAGAACACCCTCATTGCCTAAAATGCCACCTGTTCCCCCCAAAATCTTGGTTGATAGGGGATCACGTGCAGACATACAACATTACGTTGATTATATGCCACCAGTGGATAAAACATTGGTCAATAAGGTCGTGCACTCCTCTCTCTGTGATGTTCTACATGAATACAGATCTCAAGACTCAATTCGCAAAGACATCAATGATAGTGATAAGTTAGCCAAAAGATTAGCTGGTGCTGTAATAGAAGAAATGTTTCAGCATCAGCTCAGCCTGCTACTACAGGATGATTTGCCCACTGAAGTGTGCATACCTCTGGAATCTAAGGATGTTGTTACAAAAGTACAAAAAGTCACCAAAAAACATACCAAAGAATGTCAGACTTCCTCACCATATACCATCATGCTGCCTCATGAATTTTTGGAAGAAATGATTTCATCTCTTCTAGCCAAAATTTTCCCATCAGGAACCGAAAAAAATCTAGATTCAGAAGCAGAAGGTGATAGCCTTTTTACTGAACTGAACTTCCTTCAAATGAAATTAGTCAGCAGGGTTACGACAGAGATATCAAAAGATGAAGATATGATAATAAAATATGTTGAGTGCTTACACCCCAATGATGATGAAGTAATTCAGGTAGTGGCACAGTCTGTTTACAGCAATCTTTTGCCACAGTTTGGCTCTCAGGAGATCATACAGAACTGTGCAACAAGCGGATGCAGAATGCTTTCTGAAAGCATAGCTGACCTAGTTGTAAGAGAGGTTGCTGGCAATCAACTGCAGACATACTTTTCTGGAGAGTTAACACCCCACCAATGTGCCGAAGTTGACAATGTTGTTGAAAATATTCTTAAAGATATCTCCCAGAGCCCAGCAGGTCTTCCAACTAAACAAACCTATGGTCAAAAATTACCTTTGAACATCCTAGAAGAAATTGTAGTAAAGTTTTTATCCCGACTTTTGTCTGTGTTCCCTACGATAGAGAGAGAAAGAACGAAGTATTTGGAAGTTGAATTGGAAAAAATTACTAACAAAATAATAAGCTCGCTGAAAGAGTTTATATCCAAAAATCCAATTAAAATTGTGCAGCAGCCTGATGAACCTCCCACATTGCCTAAGGAAGATAACAAGACTGTAGAAAAAGTAGTTGATAATGTTTATGGTAGTGTTTTAAAACACTCTGGCTCTCACATTGCTATGTATAAAGATTTATTAGGGAAGAGCAATGTTCTAGCTGATATAATAGCCTTCTTAATGGTCAAGGAAATTTCCAACCCTGAATTTCAGCCTCATATGGAAAGAATCCTTCGTGAAGACAAACACTCTCTGAGGGAAAGAATCCCCCTTCAGGAAAAATTTTCTTGGGAAGAAAGAATGCCACATGAGGAAAAATTCTCTCGTGAGGAAAGGAGCTTCTCTCATGAAGAAAGAATCCCTTGTGAGGAAAAATTCTCTCGTGAGGAAAGAATCTCTCAGGAGGAAAAATTACCTTATGAAAAAGACACATCAGGTCCTCAACTGGCACTAGAAGCTGTCACAATTATGGAAAAAGTCCTTCAAATTCTAGATGACATTAAGTCACGGGAGAAACTTTCAGCCCCCAAAGCTCCAGTGCTGGATGCCTCCTTTTTGGAGGAAACGTTGGCATTATTCCTAGCAAAAATAGTCAAGTTGCCCTGTGTTGCAACCAAAGAGGCAAAAAGCTTCTCCAAACCTGAACTGAATAAAATTGCATCTCAGCTGACAAAATCAGTGGCTGCTGAAATTTCTAAAAGTAACATTAGTCTTGTGGCTTCTGACCCTGAAGTGTACTTTATGAACCCAGAAAATATTGAAATGATTTCTCAGGTTGTTGATTCTGTTTATAGTAATGTTTTGCGACAATCTGGAACCCAAGAGGAATTTTTTCACGATATAAAAAGTACAAACAGATTTTTCCCAAAAAAAGTAGCTAGCTTAATAATCAGTGAGATTTCACGTTGTCCCCCAGAATCTGTTAGCTCCCGTAGTTCATCCACTGATGTCTTCAGTGATCTGGATGTTGACCGAATTGTTGAAAAAGCCAGTGAGCATGCCATAAAAATGGACTCTATGCTATTAAGAGAAGAGGACATTGAGGAGGATGACCTGCAAGTTAAAATTGTCCCTCACCTTGGAAATAAGCCAATCAAAATAGATCCAGCCATTGTTTCTCAACACTTAGCAGTGATTTCACTCAAAACTCAACCACTGGAGAAACTAAAGAAGCAGTGTTTGTCAAGAACTGGACATAGTCTAGCAGAGCTAAGAAGAGCATCAATACGTGGGAAGAGCTACTCCTCAGAAATAGTTGACATAGAATCTAGGAAAAAGGAAAGACGCATCTCTTTGGATAAAACAGGACGGTTGGATGTAAAGCCCTTTGAGGTAAGCAAAAAAGCAATGGCCAAAAAAAAAATAATAATGAGCAGGCATTGCTACTGGTGCTGCTTTTGTCTGTAAATTACAGCCAACCACATAGCTTGGCATGGTCAGAGAATGAGGTGTTTTAGACAATCCAATATTCTGCTTAACCCAGAATTACTAAAACCAAGTGTGATGCTAAAGTAACAAACTTGGCTTCCAGAAACCTTGTGTGAGGCTCAATCTTATTACTTTAGTATAAAGCCATGTACAATGTGGCCTCCCAATTTTCAAAGAATAAAAATAATTCAATAAGATGTAACACTAAAATTAGACTCAAAAAGTTGGTCTTTTGTTGGTGATTTAAAAAGAACCTCAGTATCTTACAGTGTCTCATGCTAGAGCTGGGGTAGATATTAGTGCACCTTGGTTCTCCCCAATCAAGGTTTTAAAAAATTGTGTCACCCTGTGTTTTGTTATCCACCAGAGACTTCAAAGTCCACACATCAATCCATGTGACTTAACCAATCACACACATTTTTTAAAATCTCCATACACCATGGAGGATAGAATTTTCTGTCATTTCTAAAAAGTCAGATTAAAATGAGTACCTCATTGGGTCTGCCACCCCCAAGTTGTGCCTATCCTGCTTACACTACACTTCTGCCTCAGACTCCTTTTTATGAGCATCAGTGATCACATTACCAGAAAAGTGTAAATGGACCATCTCTCACATGGAAAAGAGGAAAAAGAGGAGGGAGCTGGGCAAGCTAGAGAATTTGAAAATGGTCTGGAAGTGGTGCAAGTTCCCAGAATGACTGAGACATAAATGTCCAAATGCAAATATAGAAACACATTCAAAGTCAAATAGAAATAATTTGGACATTCTCTGCCATTATGGGTTTTCTGTACTACTGTTCCCCTTGAATGTCACAGATAACTGAAATTTGACTGTCTTAATTTCTGCAGAAGCTATGGTGGCACTTTGGTTTATAAAATAAAGGCAGCATAAAATAATAGCTAGTCAGAAAAACGGCTTGGAGTCAGAAAAACCTGAGTTCAAGTCCTACTTCAAACACTGTGTAATCTTAGGCAAGTCAGTTAACCTCTCTGAATGTCAGTTTCTTCATCTATAAAATGGGAGAGGATACCAACAGTACTTAACTCACAGGGTTGTTATGGTAATCAAAGGCAATAATGTATTAAAGCAATTTGAAACCTTAATGTGCAATAGAAATGCCAATGATGATGATTATTACAAAAGATACTTAGGACACCATTTATCTTAAAGCTAGCTGTTGGTGCTACGAAGTGGTACTAAGATCCAGAATTACATTTTTAAGTTATTTAGAGGTTCAGCATCAGCAAAACCCATGAAAGTAGAACAAAATCATATTAGGACCCTAGACCTAGAGCTGGAAGGGTTCTCCAAAGCCAACCCTCTCATTTTACAGAGCGGGAAACTGAGGCCTGAGGCGCAAAAGTGACTTTCCCAAGCTCACACATAAGATCTTAGCTCTAGAATTAATAGGGATCTCAGAGGCTACAAATCTAACCTCTCATTTTACCCATGAGCGAGCAGAAGCCCAGGGAGGTTAAGCAACATAACTCATTTTTCTAGTGCCTTAATGTTTGCAAAATGCTTTGCTCAAACAATGCCAGCAAACAGATAGAAACAAGGTAATAGGCTCCAGGAAGCTCAGGCTCAGGTTGTGATAGAGTCCATTAAGTGTCCTCCTGGTCACCAGCCTCACTGGTTCTATTTACACCACACTACAAAACTTCTTTTCTTCATGTTCCATTTAATACTGTAAAATGAAATGTGACATTTGAAGAAAGAGGGAACAGAATGTTAAAATGTATTATTCTTTGAGGCTTTTTTTGGAAAGTAGGTTCCAGTAGTAAATTGGGGCAGGTAGAAGAGAGACCTTATTAAAAGATTTTCCTATTTTCAACTGCTGTTTGCATTTTTTTAAAAAAATCCAAGAATACCTGAGATTTGTCTTCCTTCAGGGAAATCTCTGCATTTGAACTATCTCTGGGTTGGTTTGTGAAATCATAAGACTGCCAGGGCAGGTGATGGAAAAACTTCAAGGAACAAAGTATATATACTTCAGGAAATGCAGTGGGTATAGCTGAGGGAGCCCTGGATTTGGAGTTAGAAAGCTTGAATTAGAATCCCAGCCTTGCCACTTATTACCTGTGCAACTATAATTTGCTTAAACATTCTGGGTCTCAGTTTCCTCCCTTGTAAAATGAGAAGGGAGAGGATAGCATGGAATAGTACAGAGACAATAAGGAAGACCTCAATTCGTAGCCTACCCCTGAAGGTACTAGCTATGTGACTATGGTCAATAATCTTACCCCATAAGTGCTTCAGGCACTTTGTTTTTTTTTTAAGTTTAATATTTTATTTTTCTCCAGTTACATGTGAAAACAATGTATAACCTTCATTTTTTTTACAACTTTGAGTTCCAAATTCTCTCTCACTCTCACTCTCTCCCCCCTCAGTGAAAAGGCAAACAATTTGATAAGGGTTATATATGTGCAGGCATGCAAAACATATTTCCATATTGGTCGTGTTGTGAAAGAAAACACAGACACACACCCTCCCCCCCCCAAAAAAAGCAAGAAAAATAAGGTAGGAAATCAATATGCTCCAATCTGCACTTAGACTCCATCCATTCTTTCTCTGGAGGTGGATAGCATTTTTTTTGTCACAGGTTCTTCAGAACTATCTGACAGTAAATCTTTCCAGATCTACATTGATGATAGGAATATCCACACTAGGAATTCCTCACAAGCTAATGAGATTAGAAATGCAACACTTGAACTAGTTAGTCTCTAAGGTGCCTCTAAGCTCTTATACATAGCGTATATCTATGAAAAAGATAAAATTCAAGTAGTAAAAATTAGAAGAAAAAAGCCACAATTCATGTTAGTCCCTTCTATTCTGTATATCAAACAAATTGACATAAATTAGCATGATCATGAATATAGAAAAAAAATGTAGGAATGCCAAACATTCTTTATACATTTCATGTTTCTTAGAAACACTACAGTGTAGTAGTAAACATGATTTGATAGTGAATCACTTTGCGAAATTAAAACTAGAAATCATGAGCAAATCACTGTATTGCAATAAAAGCCTGAGGCAAGTTATTATTAACCTGAGACAGTTATTTGAAATATTCATAATCTCTTTAATTTCAGGCTGTTTGCAGGAACTCATTTCAGAACGTAAGAAAGCCTGATATCACCAGAGTAGAACTCTTAAAAGATGTCCGGAGCAAAAAGGACCTTATTATTCGTCTGGTTGCCCATGACATTGATGAAGAGACAGAGAATAGAGGAGATGATGGCTTAATCTCTGATGAGGAAGAATTTGGTTGCCAAGAAGTTGTTTTAAAAGAGGAGTGTGCCCTTGAGCTAATGGATATGGAGGAAGAGGAGAAAGTCCCAGAAAGTAAAGTCAGTTTACCCAAGTCTTCACTGAGCTCCAGTAGCCTGAAGAAACTATTGTCCATAAGCAAGTGTTGTCAAGCTACTTCTACTATCACACCAGAAAGTATTGAAGCCTCTTCAAGTCAAATCAAGGAACCAAGAGCCCAAGAAATGCCAGAAATCACAGAAGTGCCAATAACTGTCACAGAAAGTGAAGTGTTTACCCAGGTAGCATCTTTGTCAAAGATCGAGTCTTACGACTTAGAAGAAAAGCCACAATCCTCCGTAAGTGACAAATGTGACCATAGGTTACTTTGGCTCTCTTATAATAGTGGTCAGTTCTTTGATTATGGAGAACTGAAGCCTCTCAATCCTAAGAGGGGCACATTTGAATTGGCAGAAAAAGTTAGTATGTTCCTGGGCAGCCTTCCCCTGATTTATGATCTCTAAGGTTCCTTCCATGTCTGAAATTAAGTGATTTCACAATGTCACCACAGTGCCAATTATATTATCATATTGTAAATAATTCTTTCATTAAATCCTCCTCTGATGCCTCATTGGAACATTAAGGTGCAAGCCCAGTGACAGATGGGGAGTGTCTGTTGTCTGAGGCCTACCCTAGATAATTTCTAGAGACTTAGAGCAAAGTTGGCCACAGAGGGATGAAGCCAAAGCATCTTCCAGAGAGACTGAAATCTGTGTCAGCAAAAGGAGCCCCTTACCCCCAACAAAATCCTATATCCTTGAAGTAGTGAAGTGAGTTGTAGATGCTTAAAAGATGAAGCAACACTGACCTTAGCTGGAGAGAAGAAATATGGAAATTTAGGCCTTGAGAAAAAGCAGTAGGATGTAGTGAACAGAGCACTAGACTTGGAGTTAGGAAGACCTGGGTTTAAATCCTGTCTCTCAGACTTCACTTGTCTGTGCCTTAGTTTCCTCCTCTAAAGTTATAGTTCTGTGATGATCTTAAGAAGCATTAGAAAAAAAGAAAATGGGATTGTCCTGAGCCAAGTATAAAAAAGTCATCTCCGAGAGGGCCTCTCAACACATTTGGTCTCTACTCTAGAGTTGTAGAATGCTGAGTTTTCTGGACAGGAATGCCATGGCTGCAAGACAGAACCAGGAGGGTTGAGATCAATCTAGCTAAGCCCCACCCCCAATCTGATGCCCCAGACCATTCATTCTTTTTCCTCATTTTCTTGCCCTCCTCATACAGGGTTTATTTTGGTGTCTCATGCTTTTACCTTTTCTACATTGTCCCCACCACACTCTCACATGACCCAATAATATTAGATATGCTCGGCAGTGCTAGAGCTATGTGGGCAGGTATCTCTATGATAGATTTTTTATTAGACTTGCTTAAAACTGTGCTTTGATGCTTTTCTTGTACTTTTTTCCAGCAAGAAGAGGTGAAAACCATTGCTGCAGAGCCTCCACATTACCTGATACACAGAACTATGAGTTCATATTCATACAACCAAGAGATGCTTTCCGAAGGGTATGGTTTTATTTTTCACAAATAAGTTTATTTTGACTTCCTGTGACAAGCATAAGTGTTCTAATGTGTAAACAACAGCATAAGAAAAAGACATTGGAAGAGCAAGCCAGAAGAGAGTGCAAATGATCATTCTAACATCCCTCCCCTTCTGTTCTTTAGCCTTTATTAAGCTCACATTGAAAGATATCCACATTGCCTTTGACCCTGTAGTGACCAAATCATCTTACTTATTTCTGTGATCTCTTTTGACGGTCATTTCTCTTTCATATGAATTTGTTGCTGTTATGGTTGTCTCCAATTACATAGTTGTAGTCGGTGTGTCCATCGTTTGATTCTTCAGTCGGCATCACTTTATACCTTCCCATGTGAAAGAAAGAGGAAATAAGACTTGGAAATATGTTGAAGCTAGATTATGGAAGGCTTTAAATGGCAGGCTTTGTATCTTATTCTAGAGGCTAGAGGGACTCATTGAAGGCCTTTGAGCTAGGCAGTGACATGGGAAGATTGCTTTTGTTCTCTGTAATTTGACCACTGAACCTGTCACTCTTACACCTAGGACTCTATATTCTGGCTATATTTTAGTAATTTACTGCTTTTAATTGTTTCTGTAAAGGTAGCAGAATTTGTTTTCTAAATTTATTTATAAGTTTTTTAATACCCAAATTGGACTGTTTTTGAAAACTTTCCATGAAGATTTGGATAAGTGAATTCACTTACCTAAACCTAATTTTTCCAGGATTCTTTCATATCTATAATTCTTTTCCTGCTTATCAGTTACCTGCTTTAAAAATGTAGTTGCTATGCTGTCAGGTGGATAATATTGGTACACTTTCCTTATGAATGGTGCATTTAAGCATAACGTAGTCCCCATGTTTCTATTTTATAAAGCTTTGTAATTTGAATTCAGCCTTACCTGATTATCATGACTTTAGGTTCTGATTTTTAACAGAAGCACTTTTGGGGGCTGGACCTGTGACTTCTCCAACCTCTGTTGGTAGCTAGGGAAACTCTCTCCACTATGTAGAGGAGCAACTGCTCTGCCATTTATAGTCTCAGAGGGTTGTTGGGGGGTCCTGAGAGATTAGGGACCAGTTCTCCAGGGTCATACTGCTAGTATGTGTCAAAGACAGGATTTGCCTGAAGCACAGTAAATCTTATTTCCACTTTTCATTTTAAATCTGTGTCTTGGGCATTAGGTATGTTTCCCAAATGCAACATATGGTTGTCTTGGATTTTTTTAATCGATTCTGTAACCCTATTCTGTTGAATAGCAGAAGTCAATCCATTTATGGTCACAGCTATAATTGCTAAATATGGTTCTGTCATACTCTGCTAAATTAAATTTTTATCAGTAAGGGATGTGCTCTACCTTCATTCACTAGAATAAGTCCAAACCTGTCTTACACATATGCATGGGAGAACACACTCATTCATCACCAAAGATGGATCCTAAGTTCCAACCATTTCCTCTCAAAGTTTTTCCATGGTTTCGATCTTCCCCCTTTCCCTCTTTTCCTAAATGGAAGTGCCACTTTGGGATTATCTGTTCTTCTCTCTCCCTCAATTATCCATTTTTTGTAACACCTGCAATAAAAGAATTCCATCTTCTCATTCCTCCTTGCCTTTCACTTTGGTGTTGTTGGGAATTCTGTTGTAATATATGTGTGTATTTTTATACATGTATACATATGTGTATATGTATATGTGCATACTTCCACATATGTATATGTGAGTGTATCTATCCATCTAACCATACACACATTCATATACCTATCCATTTCATTTACTCCTTCCCTGCCCCCACCCCCAGCCTGTTTATGGCTTTTAAGTTATCTATCAAGACAACCTGGTTGCTGCCTTGCTATTTGTTCATTGAGCCAAAGCCACCGTTGCCTCAATAGTGATGAAAGTGGAAGACTTCAATTTTATTATCTATCATTTTAGTGCCTCTCCCAAGTTCGTCTCCTCCTACCCTGAGAAAACTATAGATCATACTACTCCCTACGCCTTGTGTTTTGCTAACCCTGTGTAATATTTAAATCTAAAACCCATTTCTAGCCAGCCCAGGCTGAAGTTCATAATTGCACATCAAAGCTCTTAGCTAAGCCTGGCCTCTTTTACCAGCAGTTCTTGGTTGATTTGCATATCAGAGGCCTCATTGTGGCTTACTTTTGCCAGTAATTTTTTTTTATCTTAAATGAATAATTGATGTTAATGATAAGTGATGTTTCTCATCTTAACTACTTGTAAAATCTTCCGTTTGTCAGGGTAGCTCTAGTGTTTGACATCAGTGTGTTTGGGTGAGTTGAATCTGGCATTCTTTCCTGTTGGTAACTGATGCAATGCCTATTTTATAGCTTATCTTTTGATCGTTTCATAATTCTGGAAATTTTTCTTGTATTATTTCAGCCTGCCAGTAGTCAGTGAAACATTTATTAAGTGTGTACTATGTGCCAGGCTTACACTGGGGATCCAAAAAAAATAGTCCCTTCAAGGAGCTTACAATCTAATGGAGGAAGACAACACACAAAATAAGCCAAAAAGCAAGGTGGGGAGGGGAGCCAGGGAAGGTACTCCAAGAAGAGGCATAGTGGAAAAGTCAGAGAAGAACCTGAGTTGTGTGGCCAGGTGAGAAATGATTTCCTGAAATATGGTGTCCAGACTCTTCCTTCCTTCACATTCTCGGGGACATGTGACAGTTCACCAGTTGCCTCTCCACACTCTGTCATCTTGCTCCACCATCTTTACTCTTGCATCCTGAAACCTTCCTCCAGGTGACTTTCCATCATGGTCTTTCAGTAGAACAATTCAATTTCTCATTAACTTCTGATTTTTGCCTGTTTTCCACAAAACTCTCAATATTCATTTTCGTTATCATTCTATCTCATTCCCTTTTGGGGGGGTTTAGGGAGAACACCTAATGACAGGTCTCACCAATTCCTTATTCCCCTTTAAGTGTTTATTATTAAATTTGATGAGTTTTGTGAAAGTTCTGGATTCCTTTTTGGGACCATGGTTGGTGCTAGTTCATTCTCTTTTCCTTCTGGCATCTTTTCTTTGAATTCTTTCAAAAGAAAATATCTTCATCATCTTTCCAGTGTTATGTACCCCGCTTGCTCATTTCTTAACCATTCCTTTTTCATTTCTGAGAGGCTATTACCCTTTCAGGATCTTTTATTCTCCTTTCTTCCTACCTCACTTTATAAACATTAGATATTTCTGCCTCTATTCTTCTGGAGAGTGTTGGGGGTCTGGGTTTCCTAATACCATCTTTCTGAAAAGGTGGAAACTTTCAATTATATCAGTTTTTTAAGTAGGAAACTAAGTGAAAAGAAGAATTGTTTAGTGGAAGAAGAATAGCTTTGGAGAGAAAGGAACAGGAATGGATTTGGCCCTGTGCTATTTCCTGGGTGGCAATGGACAACTTTGCTTTACTCTCTGGGCTTTTTTCCTCCTCCGTAAAATGGAGGGCAAGGATTGGATGATCTTGAAGGCTCTTTCAAGCTCTAAATGCTCTGATCCAATTTTTATGCCCTTAACACTGTAAATCAGACAAAATTCCATACCCTGCATCTCAAGCACCAGGCAACCAGGGCCATTGTGGTACACCTGGGCTATCTAAAACCTTTCTCCCCACTGTGGTTTCCTTTCCGTTATGCCCCAGCTCCCAGATCTTTCCCTCCTGCCAGGGTTATCATTAGTAGCAAGCCCGAAGAGCACCCACAGCACCTTCTGGGAGAGAGAGAGCATGCTTCATTCACCAGCTCCTCCCTCGCTAGGCCCATGAGCTGAGGTTTACTTCCTCTCTTCCACTTGGTGGCTGCACCCCAGTTGAGCACCCCCTCCTACTTGCCCCAAGTGCTAAATTCCAAGCTACCCCAGTGGTTAGCAGCTAGGACTAGAATTGGCAACAAAGGTGAGAAAGGATGCAGATAAATCTAAACCAAGGTTATTCCAGGTATCACTGTACTTTGGTTCTACAACATTCTGCTTGCCTTGAGACCTGGAAGGGACCATTTTTGTCACGATCTGACAATATCAATACCTGAGAAGTTGCTCTTTTAACTAACATGTAATTCTTTCCTTTACTGAGTAAACAGAAAATGAAACATTCTCTTTTTTTCCCAGCAGAGACAGCACAGGATCGGGCAAGAAAACAACTGACGGTTTGATTACTTTTTTTATTTTGAGTTAGAGCATATTTAAGAAATATTGGTCACTGCTTTGATACCTTTTAAATTTGAAATTATTAAATAATACTATTAATATACATAAAATATTTCAAAACTGACATGACTTCATCCTTGTTAGTCCTCCCTCCATGCCTTAGCACAGGGCTGTCCAAAATGTGGCCTGTGGGCCACATTGCAGCCCGCAGTGCAATTTATGCTACAAGCATAGAAATTTAGATAAATGCTTTAGTAAATGAAGCCGAGCCACTGCAGAGATCTCACTAAAATGGCAAATCAAAATATATTGCCTGTTGTTTCAATAAAAACCTAAGGTTAGACAGCCCTGCCTTAGTATACTGTCTTCATGATTTGTTAATGGCTGAAAATATTTATTACTCCAAGGTCAATTTTCTAATGAGAAGGTTTCTCATACCCTTAGCTAGAGTAGGCCTTGGAGGTCAGAAGCTGTTACTAGGCCTGGCTTTGGAGCCCACAAGCCAAGTATCACTTTCATGTTGTGCTAAAGCATCAAGAGAAGACTGCAGTAGAGGAATACTTACAGGAACTCATATTTAAATAGCACTTGAATGTCTATGACCAAGCACCTTACAAGGAAGGTGGCACGTTCATGAGGATTCCCATTTTGGAGATGAGGAAACAAAGCCCCAGAGAAGGGAAGGGACTTGTCTAAGGTCACAGGAGCTTTGGAACCTTCCACTCTACTCACTTCTTAAGGCTGCCGGAATGGAAAGCCTCAGGATTATGCCACCAATTTGTTTGCCTTTCCAGAAATGAATAATTTACACACACAATTCACAGTCAACACAGCAACGGCTTGTTTGTCTGAACCATTATTATGATATGCTAAATGGTGCCATAGTCTGACTTTACAACAACTATGCTCTCATGGCAAATATTTGACTATTCCAATTCTTGAATGGAAATATTGGAATTATCAATGCTAGCCCGAGGATTGTGTTTGTTCCCAAAGAAATGTAAAAAACCCTAGAGTTAGGAAGTCCTCTGGCATGGTAGGTATATCATCTGGGGATGAGCCATAGGAGGACATGGACAAGAATGGGCCAGGTTGTGAAGGTGAGGTTGGATTAAGAGCTACATTAACGGAGGGAACACATCTATTGATAAGATCACAGATCCACTAGAGAATCAAACATTCAAGGCAGAAGAGTTTGTCACACATAGTTTGGCCAACACAAGTGGTGTGGACTAGGAGGCAAGGGAGAAGGAAGGATATGGGTATAGGCCAAGGAAAAATATATGCAGTCTGAAGCAGCTAAAGTAGCCAAAAATCAGTAACTGGGGAGGCAAGAGATGAAGCAAGAGAGATGATGACTCTCCTTCTCCATGACTCTACCCTATACAGTCAGACAGCTGTCTTATCCCTGATAAGCCAGATTTCAGTGCTTCAGTTTCCTCCTCTACAAAAGTAGAGATGATAAAATATGTTATGAGCAAAGCACTCAGAAAATCCTAAAGCATGGGAGTGAACCGAGAGCCTAGGAGTGTAGGTTTCTCAGCGGAAGCCACAGATTAGGTAGGCTATCATGGATTTCCCTATCCCACACCTGGGACATAAGAGGAGGTCCAGGTTTATCTTTGATGTCCAATTCCAGTAAAAGAATGTATGACTTTAAATTGTTTGCCACATTTTCCTAGTTGAACTTTCTGAGAAGTCTGAACTATATGGGGATGGGGGGAGAGTGAGAAAAAGGAAGATGGTAGGGGAGGGAGGAGAGATCAAATGAATGTACCAGTATAGGCTTAGGAGGAGAATGGAAACTCCTGCGGGGGACGTAAAGCTCAAGCCACAGCACTTGAGTTTAGCCCAACACTTTCCAATCCTGTGACCCATTTAAATTAGTTGCTAAAGTTGAGTCACAGTGTCCAAGAAAGACTATCCATCACCATGTCTCGCTGCCAATCCCTCACTAGAAATAACAGCCTGCAATTGGCAGAGAACATGAAGTATCCCATACATGTTCCCTGCATCCTAGAGTTAAAGGCCAACCCCACTCCCTGCATTTTACAGATGGGCCAGAGAAGGGAAATAGCTTGCCCATGATCCTGCAGGATTCCTGGCAGAGCCAGCCCTGCATCTAATCTACTAGACTTTAATGCTATACCATGATCCATCTTTTATAATCTCTCCCAAGGGAGCCAGAGCCTAACCTCCAACACTATCAAGGACCACAGCTCTTTAGATTTCAGCTTTACCCTGGAAAGATTCCAGTTTAACTGACTTAAGCACTCACTAATTCTGGTTGGGGGATGTTGAGTGAGTTATCAAGACCAAGTGTGATAGAAATTTGGGCCCCTTTATAAATGACCACTTTTCAAGCAGGGATCTTAAACTTTCACTACTTTGTGTTTTTCTCACAGTGTATCTGGAAGAGGCCAAGACACTAGATGAAACAAGCAGCCTTCAGGTATGTATTTCAAAGCCACACATAAGAATAGAGGGTGAGCTGAGACCCAAATAGCAGAGTTGGCCTGAAGTGACCACATCCAATATGACTTGGCCGTCACTAAGAAGAGCATTCCTCTGACCCCTTCCTGGCTCCCCTGTGGCCTGAAAGACCATGAATGCCAAATGATGTCCCCTTCAGAGAGCCATCCTATTAATAAGAGCTCCAATTTCTCCAGCCACAGTCCTCACAGCAGCACCGGGCAAGTCTTAAGATTCCAGGTTTATAGTTGGAGAAACAAACTAAGGGAAAAGACCTGATGATGGTCATTGTTGAAATTAGGCCTTGTTTCTCTCCTCTGTACATGCTAATGTGACCTGATTATTTTTGCCACAAGGACTGCTCTTACCAGCTTCCTTTTTTGTGTTTAAAAAGTTTATTTTTTTGTTAATTGACAAGATTTTATTTTCTCTCCCTCCCCTCATTGAAAAAAAAGAAAAAACAAAATCCTCATGACAGATTTGCAAAGTTAAGGAAAAGAAATCACCCATATTGGCCATGTCCAAAAAGTGTCTGTCTCATCTTGCACCCTGAGTCCATCCCCACTTTGTCAAGAGGTGGGTGGCCTGCTTCACCATGAGTTCTCTGGAATCATGGGTCCTCATTCTTGTACTGCTCCAAATTCTTAAAGCTTCCAAAGTCCTAGGTCTCAGACTTGTATAAATTGCTCTCTGCAGTTTTCCCATTCAATGCCCTTGCTTTAGAGTGCTCTCCCCTCTATTAAAACCTGCTCGAGAAAGGAGTCATTGACTCCTTTATATAAATGAGAGGACGGTATTGCTTCTCCCAAAGGAATTTCAATTTGTGTTGTATCTATAGTTGAAGAATAAAAGGCTTTATGCTCTTAAGAAAAAAGTTTCAATGGGGCAGCTAGGTGGCACAGTGAATAGAGCACCAGCACTGGAGTCAGGAGGACCTGAGTTCAAATGTGGCCTTAGACACTTGACACGCTTACTAGCTGTGTGACCTTGGGCCAATCACTTAACCCCAATTGCCCTGCCTTCCCCCCTCCAAAAAAGGAAAAAAGAAAGGTGTTTCAAACATCACTGAGCAAAGGAGGTAAGGTAAGCCCCAGCTACCACCTTTGGACAAGTGCTTTCTAAGGCCCTTTCTCCTCTAGCCAGTTTATAAAAGCAGAGCTACCCAGATTTCTGCTTTGGTGTTTCTAAACTGGCCTTCACACTAAGATCTGTCTCTGGCACTACACTGTCTGCTTAGTTTGTGGCTTGGTTCCTTTTTTTCTGTGTGTATTGGGGTGTGGGGGTGGGTTGTACTGCAAATTGCTGGAGGTCTTAAGGCACAAATTACATAAAGGGCTGGGGCACTGATGACATTGGGTCACAAGGGCAGTGATGGCTGTGTCCTCGACAACTCCTTCTGAGCCCTTCCCTGGTTTGTACAGAAGGCCCATGGTAGGGGTCACAGCAATTTAACATCCTGTACTACAGAAGAAATTGATGTTTTCTTTTTCTCTCTTGTCTTGGTGCAGTTTATCACCATCTTCGAAGGCCCGAAATCACGCTCCCAGAACTCCAAGGAGGAGACACCAAGTATGTGACATGCTCTTTAAATATTAGTGTAATTAGCTCAAGTCCCCACATTGGTCCCCGTGAATTGAAGATTTGTGATCATTCTGACCCCAAGAAGTGTGAAATAGCAAGTTGGGCACCAACCTGGCAGAAGCCTTCCATTTTGTCATTGTGTGTCTCACCAAATAATCAGATAGTTATTTAGTCTCTCTCTGATTTAGGCTTTTTACTAATGCAGGGCTTCCCTTCTCCCATTCCAAAATGGATCATGAGATTTAGATCTTAGAGCCATCTAGTCTAAATTCTTCATTTTACAGAAGAAGAAACTAAAGCCCAGAAAAGAGAAGTGACTTACCCAAGGTCACACAGCTAATACTTAGCAGAGATGAGATTGGAACCCAGGTCCACAGTCTCAAAATCCAGGGCACTGGATGCCACTACTCCTTCGAATGATTTTCTTGCTATTAAAGAAGATTAGCTGTGTAAGCAGGGTTAGCGTTTTGTGGCCAAGACGCTCTTATCTACTGTACCACCCCACCTGGAGAGAAGTTAAAATTGTCAATCAAAAGAATTATGGAATAAGTTTTGTTCTGAGCCAGTACTGCTCTAACCACATTATAAATCACCTACCGCCTAATACAATTAAGATGCTCAAGACATCTCAGACCAACAAAGCAGACCCACTGCCCAGAAATGACATTGATTTTATAAGATGCAGCCAGTATTAGAGCCTATTCAAAGAAAATAGATCCAGCTCAGGCACTGAAGCCTTCGGCAGGAGACACAGAGCTTGTGTCTTCTTTTTTTCATGTTTTCATTCACTCTCCTTCATAGATATGTGCGTGTGTATATACATATATATGTATGTGTATATGTATATATATATGCATATAAACATATTTATCTGTTTCTATGTAATAAATCTCTCTCATGTTGTCTGCTTTCTCCTCTGACATTTGCCTCTTAGAGAGACAGGGTAGTGCAGTAGGTAGTGCTAGACCTGTACTTAGGAAAACCTGGGTTCAAATTTTACCTTTGATATTTACCAGCTGGCTGACTGTGGTCAAGTTAGAGGGAGAATCTTTGTTCTGGCCTGAAGGTGGTCTCTCTCTAGGAGCTGTGGCCATCTCCATTTGCACCACAACGTGATGACTGATTGCTGCCAGAAGCTGTGGCACTGAATGGCCAGAGATAGCTGAATGTGCAGAGAGTGAAAAAAAGACATGGGCCAGGCGGAAAAGTATAGCACAACTCAGTTTATTAGGCTGAGGGAAAAAGCTTATATACCTTCTAGGCAAGCAGAATTAACAAGTTCTCGTAGGAAACATTTGCTACATTGTATGACTTCCTCATGCTTTGTTCCCTTTTTGCCGTAACAATATTGTGCTAACAGCCCACAAGTGGTATTTAGCATGTGTGCATTGAGGGGGTTTGGAGCCCACATCCTGAGTTATCAGCCCAAGGGCAAGAACAAGCTTTAGTGAAAATGTGGCCTGTATTTTATCCCAGAATGGACTTTCTCAGAGCTGGCCCTCTACATCTACATCTCCCCCCTTCTTTTAAGATGAAGCTTAAGCTAATGATGAGTCAAATAACAACTTGTAGAAGACAGGGCCCTATGAGACACAATAGTGTTAGGAAGGCAAACAAGGGAAGAAAGTGGCAACAATGTTGCTTTGACTTGCTTTAGGAGTTGCAATAACTCAATGGTGATGCCTTCAGGATCAATTCCTGCGGCTTGCTGTGTTCAATTAGGTGGGTGATAAATTTTAAATCACTTATATCTTGTGTCACATTATGATTATGCCATAAATTTGTAGCTACAAAGAAACAGGGATATGGGAGACAAGCTTGTACATAGTAATCCCCTTTTAAGTAAATATGGGAAGGTGTGTTGGTAAGCAAAATGGCCTCTTAGCACTCAGTTCAACCAAGTGCCCTTGAAGAGTTTGGCTTTTGTTTCCTTTGATTAATTCTGTGTATTTCATTGAGTCTTACTAGGTGCTAAGCCCCAGGGCCAAACCGCTATTAGGTGCTAAGCCTATGTGGGTGTGAAGCTCCCAGGGTACTAAGGAGAGGTGCTAACTCAAGAGCCAATCATAGGAACCTAAGTTCTGGTCATTCAGATGACGTTTGATGATGTCTGAAATGGTATAAGAAGAGAAGACAGAGCTATTTGCTCAAGGCTCTCACTCTTGGTGGCACTTGCTGATGTGGAGACTTGGGCAGCTGTAGCTAAGAGCCCTCCAGCTGATAACCTGGATGTTGGGACTTTGTTAAACTCTGGTAACTATGTGTTGGGATTTGAATCAGACAAGGTCTGTCTGTCGATGTTTGTACTTTGTATTTTACTCTGAAGTTCAGGGTGCTGGCTTTTTCCCATGAACTAAGTGAGTGATATTTGTATGCTGGATTAAAATAAGCTTGTTAACCTTTTAACGTTGCTTTCCTTAGTAAATCAGATCAAAAGAACCTGGGCTTTGGCAGCGTGCTTGTTGTTGGGCTTATGTTGGTCTTTCACCCCCACAACGGCTGCTAGCCAGGTTGTTGAAACAGAAGGACTGATCGACGCATTGACAAAACAAAGGAGGAAGTCCCCTTTATGAATATGCATACAGAAAGTCAAAGAGAGATAAAAATGCAATTGTCTATTTAAGATTCAAAAAGTCCTTTCTTACACAGCTGTCTGGCAAGGAACACTGTCAGTGAAATCTTCTGGTCCCTAGTATCTGTTCCAGCCATCTCCAGCATTGCACCCCAGCGTCTTCTTCTTCTTTTCTCCTTGTAGGAACCAGCTTTCTGTCCATTCTCCTACAAGAGTGATCTTAGCACAATGCATATAGAATCTTAACCTTGTAGTCATGTCATATTTCTCTGATGGCATTTATAAAATAAACCACAAACCATTTTTCTTTTTAGCATCATTAATTGTAACAAAACTTTAGATAAGCATGATACCAATCAAATAACAAAATAACATTCTCATATAGCTTGAGGAATATTTGCAAAGCGAGCCCTAAGTGGCTCACATGCATTTTTACTGTTGTTTATAAAGCTTTACTAAGTTGGTGCAAAAGTCCTTAAGTAACACAAATTCCAGAGTAAACGAAGTTTCTGGTTACTGCAGAATTCCCAGATATCACAAAGTTTCCTGGTCAAAAAGGTGTTCTAATACAATCTCACATTGGTAACAGTAGGAGACTGATCACAGGAAAAATACTGCTGCTCTTAGAATCCTTTAAAACAAAGCGAACATCTTAAGGTGAGTCTTAAGCAGGTTATATAATTTTTTGTACATATTCTAGTTCTAGATAAAAATATTATTAGATTGCCCAGTAAGATACACAAAAAAGCTCATATCTTATACTGACTACTTGCTCTGATCATAGAAATTTGCTATAGAAGGAAAAAATCAGGGTCATGTGACATGCCAAATATGACAGGATAAAACATCCTTGGCTTTGTTTAAATTGAAATATAGTTACAGTTCTTAAATTATGCAGCATCTATTTCCATAGCTAAACTCAGGAATAGTCAAGTGGGAACATTCCTTTTCAAGGGAACACAAGGGGAAACTGATCCAGGAGGATCCCATCTTAGATTGATACTAAGATTGTCCCCTCAGCTTTTTCCCAAATTCAAACCTCCACCTGTTAACAGTACAGGATCACATTCCCTCTGAGTAGCTTGAGGCATTTCTCTTGGATACTGACTTAATGCAGACAGCTATACCCAAATTCAAACTCAAAGCAAAATTAGTTATGGTCCCAAGTGCCTTTTGCCCTAAACAGCAAGTTTCACCAATCACAGCTTAGAGCCAGGTACAGTTGCTTTTACTTTCATGGAGTTGCAATAAGCAATTAAAGATTTTCCAGGACTCACATAAATATAAGAGATTTAATTAAACATCCTTCCTTCTCAAATTTAAACTTGTCCTGGTGTAAAAGCCAATCATTAGAATCTTTTCTATCTACTGTACATAAACCTGCAACCTCTCAGCAAGCCAAGTTCATCGTTCAAAGTTCAAGTTCAAACAAGTTCTTTTCCCGGGGCTGATGACCTTGCCCATGCAGATAGGTTCCAGGGGCATGGCAATTTGCAAAATAAGGATAATTAACATGGCCTCCAGGAAGGGGTTAATACTGGTGCCCTTTGCCTGTTGCTCTCCATACAGAAGGACTGTTCTGAATGGGCAGAACCAACCTGATGAGGCTTTACACAGTTCCTTTCTTTCTACATACAGTAATCATTTAACAGTTTTAGGTTTTAGCATTAAAACAGTAACCCCAAATAACTTAGTTAACAATTTTACAAGTTTCATAAGTGCTGGCCAAATTGTTTTATCTGTAAACTTTCCTATTAACTACAGGCAAAGGTAGAAATACCTGGTTTTCTAAATGGCAGTTAGAAAATATTATAACACAGGGTTAGCAATGCTGCTAACATCGTTTCTGATTCACAGTGGTCACTCACGTTTTACAATATAGGAGAATTTCACTATAATTTAGAAATACAATAATAACACAAGCAGAAAATTTCACATGACATTAAGTATATTTGCTTTTATATTCACTCCTTAAAAACTCTATGAAACTGAGAACTTTGAATCTGCCCATCAAAGGTGAGTGGGACTCTGGAAAAAAAAATCCAGTGGTGCCTTACTAGGGAGCTCAAAGTGTCTCTTTTTCAGATCTATGCATTTTCCCAATTTGCCTTAGTGCCAAATGGTATAATAAATTCTGATTTATCTTACATGATATTAGGAGTAACACATTTCACTTAAATCTGAGGGGAAAGTTTCCCGCTTTCTTTTTTATCTCTCTTCACATTCCAAATTGGCCAGATTTGGAATGGCGGGAGAAGGAAAGAGCATTTTGTCCAACTACTTCCCAAAAGTTTCCAAACCTTATTTCTTTGTAATTTTGACCTGATACTTCTCCAACTTGCCTTTTCCATAACAAAACCTAAACAAGAAAACATTTTTCTCTCTCTTTCTCTCTCCCCCACCCTCCCATTCCTCCGAAGAGACTGGAGTCAGGGAAGGAGAGAGAGACAGATAGTGGACATTACAGGGTGTCAGATTACGCACTTCACAGAAACACAGACACAGAGACAGGAAACACAAAGAGGATTTTTTTAATCCTTTACAAAATTGCTTGGCCCTCAGCAATGTAACAGAGGCCAGGTGCCATGCATTATTGGGATCTTAGAGACCCTGGTTTTTAAGATAACCTGGGGCAGATCCCCAGCTGTAGGGGAAATGTGACCATCTCTGCTGTCTCTAAAAATTCTTGTAATTTGGGTAGTTGTTATTAAGAGACCTCCTTCCCTTACTAGCTTCTTCAGAACTTTCATATAGTATTCTCGTCTCTTTCCCCTAACCGTACTTGTCCCATCTCTTTAATCCCCATGTGAGCCTGTTGATACTTAGAAAAGGAAAGTGAAAGTAAAGGAGAGGAATGATCATCACCCTTATCTTAGTCTACTGTGTTTGCTGACCTGAGTTCCCTTTTCAGATCAGGGCCTCTCCACAGGAGACTCACTCTTTCAGAGCCTGTGTCCTCCAAACCCGTCTGCTTCAGGTTGTCTGCAGTGTTCACCTTGGGTCCGTCTGCTTTGGGTTCCCCTGCTTCACATGCCCCCACATTGGATGCCACTTGCCACCAGCGGCTGCGGCACAAAAGGGCTGGAGATGGCTGAATACCACGGAGAGTGAAAAGAAGACATGGGCTGTATAGCACAACTCCTTTTATTAGGCTGAGGGAAAAGGTTTATAAACCTTTTAGGCAAGCAAAATCAGCAAGTCATCTTGCAAAACATTTGTTATATTGCCTGACTTCCTCATGCTTTGTTCCCTTTTTGCCATATCAAGATTGTGTTAACAGCCCAGAGGTGGTATTTACCACTTGTGTGACCTGAGGGGTATGGGGAGAGCACGTGAATGCCGAGGGGGTTTTGGAGAACCCACATCCTGAGTTATCACCCCAAGGGCAACAAGAGGCTTCAGGGAAAACCTGGCCTGTATCTTATCCCAGAATGGAATTTCTCAGCTGGCCCCCTACAACTGTCCATCCAGCCATTCCATCTGGTTCTTCCTCCCCCTATGACCTGCCAAGCCCTGCTTTCTCACATTCACCTCTTAGAATCCAAGCTACATCAGGCACCACCTCACACAGGAAATCTTTCCTGGATTCTCAGTTATTAACTGACTTTCTCTCCAGTCTCAATGACCTGGATGCACCTCACATCCTTCCCTCCTCCATCACCCAGGCCCTTTATATATCTACCTCCTGCCACAGCACCAAGTACATCAAAGGTGCTTGATCTAGGCTTATTGCAATGAACTGAATTGTCTTTCCCCCCCCCACCCCCAACTCAAAATCACTGCCTTTCTAGCCAGAGCTCAGAGAGCTGGGAAACCCAAGTTGTTGTGGAGGAGGTGTATAGAGGCCCTGTCTCTTCGTTCCTGACTGGAATTTGGGCTTCCTGCCTGAGCTGCATTTCTATGTCCACTTGCTCCTTAGGGAGGGTCAGGCTGCATTCCTTCCTTAGGGACCCCTTAGGGATGTGGTGGTGATGGAAAGTCCCAACAGATTTGA
The DNA here is from genome assembly GCA_028646595.1 of Phalanger gymnotis. Taxonomy (NCBI): domain Eukaryota; kingdom Metazoa; phylum Chordata; class Mammalia; order Diprotodontia; family Phalangeridae; genus Phalanger; species Phalanger gymnotis. The sequence continues at coordinate 463,887,208 of CM053623.1, read as the reverse complement.
AGCTGACAGATCTGGCTTCAGGCCTCCTGCCAGTAGGGGGCCTTGGCAAGTCACATCTACTTCCTGTGCATCTGTTTCCATATCTACAAGGAGAGGATTGAGCAAGATGCTGTCTTCTAGATCTGACCTTCTCTGGCTGGGTGACTGGCTCAGGTGTAGGGGGAAGAGGAGACAAGGAGGGTGAGGGAGGCCTCCTCAGGCCATAAGCACTGTCTTTAAGACCCTCTTCCCAGCCCCCATGATGCCTTAGCATGAGCAAAGCACTGGTTGGATTTTGCTATGGAACTCAGGTTCCAGGGCTCAATAAAATCACCTCCCAGGCTCTTACCTCTTCCAAAGTATTAAGAGTTGGCTTTGCTTTAACTGTGTGGTGTTAGGGTTAGAGTTCAGGATATAGTCATAGGAGGCTTGAGTTCTTGTGTGATCTCTGTTGGTTTAGGCACCCCTCTCAGTTCTGAGCTCCCACAAAATCCAAGGAACTTCCCTAGTTCCATAAGTAAAAAGGTAGAGGGCCTTCAGGACCATGCTAGGAACCATGTATGTGCAAGAGATAGGAGTGCAGCTAGTCTCTGTCCTTCCTGGGAGATCTCATCCTGAAACCCAAGGGCAAGGACCAAGAAGGAAGTGATAACACCTGTGAGCTGCTCAGAGTAGGACAAGGTTGTGGTTCTCTGAGGGAAGTTTAAAGATGTTTTCTGGCCTTCAAGTTTAATAATGTAAGAGGGTACCATGAAAAGAATCTGAGTGCTTAATATAGTCAGTAACTTCTAAGGATAAGGAGAAAAAACTCCTTTGTCTTGCAGGTTTTCATACCACAACAAAACATAAGAGAACCAAAATATAAAACATAAAATAAGAGAAATCCCATGGTTATGTCACCAAAAATATATCTTAGAAGTATTCAGAATTCTGGGATTCTGTGGCCATAGGTTTTATGACCATATAAGTTTAGGAAACTTCTGGTGTTGGTGTTGGGTCAGTTCCATTCAATTTCTAGGTACGTACACCTTGATACCTCTTCATCTCTCTCTTCTTTCACTTATGTGCCAACATACACACATACATATTGTTTGTATTATATATAAAACGGGTAATATGCATTATATGTTACATGAAACCAATCTTATAAATTAAAATAAGAAATAGAAAAAATACATTTTTATCTTAAGATGGGAGTTGTACATATCTTCATTATGTCCAGTTCTGCTGACCATGTTTCAGGAATGACATGGTAGGGCATGTTCAGAGGAGGATATGAGAATATACCATATGAGAATAGCTTAAGGGATCAGGGACTGTTTAGTCAGGAAAAGAGAAGGCTTAGGGAGTGCAGCCAAGATGGCAGCTGGAAAGCAGGGATTTGCCTAAAGCTCTCCCCCAGGATCCTCCAAACACTGATTAAAAAATGCCTCTGAACAAATTCTAGAACTGCAGAACCCACAAAATAGCAGAGGGAAGCAGGACTCCAGCCCAGGAGAGGCTGGAGGGTCACTAGGTAAGGTCTATCTCAGGGAGCTGGGAGAAGAGCAGAGCCCAGCATGGGCCGTGCCTGGACCAACTAGACCAGAAGCCTGGCGGAACAGGCCCAAACCCCCTGAATAAGTGAGCTGTGGCAGTAACCATACTTCTCAACCCACAAACACCAAGACAACAGAGAAGGTTAGTAGGGAAAGCTGCAGGAACAGAGTGAAAGGAGCTTGTGGGTTTAGCCACCACCCCAGGGGGCAGTGGAGATGGCGCAGCTCTATGGCAAGCTTACAGAATTACAGTTGCAGTTGCTTCCGGCCCCAGGCCCACCTGGTGGGAGGAATTAAGTGGTGGATCAGAGCGTGAGGGCAGAGCTTGCTTAGATCTGAGTAACAGT
>CM053623.1:463867382-463884844 GCA_028646595.1 Phalanger gymnotis | reverse complement strand
CACAGGAAAGAAAGAAGAAGATAAAAACGGGGGGATGATAGATGGGAGGGCAGATAGGGGGAGGAGGTAATCAAAAACAAACACTTTCGCAAAGGGACAGGGTCAAGGGAGAAAATTCAATAAAGGGGGATAGGTTAGGAAGGAGCAAAATATAGTTAGCCTTTCACAACATGAGTATTTTGGAAGGGTTTTTACATAATGATACACATGTGGCCTATGTTGAATTGCTTGCCTTCTTAGGGAGGTGGGTGGGGAGGGAAGAGGGGAGAGAATTTGGAACTCAAAGTCTTAAAAACAGATGTTCAAAAACAAAAAAGTTTTTGCATGCAACTAGGAAATAAGATACACAGGCAATGGGGCATAGAAATTTATCTTGCCCTACAAGAAAGGAAGGGTAAAGGGGATGGGAGGGGAGTGGAGTGACAGAAGGGAGGGCTGACTGGGGAATGGGGAAACCACAATATATGCCATCTTGGAGTGGGTAGGAAGGTAGAAATGGGGAGAAAATTAGAAATTCAAACTCTTGTGAAAATCAATGCTGAAAACTAAACATATTAAATAAATTAAATAAATAAATTTTTAAAAAAAGAATCCACTGCTCACCCCCTGAAAGAGATCCCAAATTGAAAACACCAAGAAATATTATAGCCAAATTTCAGAATTGCAAAGTCAAGGAGAAAATACTGCAAGCAGCCAAAAAGAAACAAGTCAAATATCATGGAACTACAGTCAGGATCACGCAGGTTCTTTCAGCTTCTACATTAAAGGACAGGAGAAATTGGAATATCATATTCCAAAGGGCAAAGGAGCTGGAACTACAAACAAGGATCAACTACCCAGCAAAAATGAGTATAATTTTTCAGGCAAGGAGATGGACATTCAACAAAATAAGGGAATTCCAAACCTTCCTGATGAAAAGGCCAGAAGTCAATACAAAATTTGATCTTCAAATACAAAACTCAGGAGAGACATAAAAAGGTAAACCGGGGGAAAAACCCACAAACCTTATTCATCAATAAGGGCAAATTATTTACATTTTTATATAAGATTATATCATCCTGTGTGTGTATATATATATATATGTATGTATGTATACACACACACATGTCAATCTTGAGAATAGTACAGTTATTGTGACAATTGAAAGGGATACACATAGACTGCAGAAGTCTGTATAAAATAACTGACAAAAGGATAAAAAACATAAGGGATGAAAAAGGAGGGTTCTGGGAGAAAAGGTAAGGAGGTAGTAGAAAAGGGTAAGTTACATCAAATGAAGAGCCACAAAACCACATTATGAGGGAAAAAAGGGAGGGAAAAGAACACTATTTGACCTTTACCTTCATCGGATTTGGTTCAAGAAGGGAATAACATGCCCTGGTAAGTATAGAAATCTAACTTGTCCTACAGGCAGTAGCAGGGGAAAGGTGGAAAAAAGGGAGGGGGGTGGTCAGAAGGGAAGGAAGAAATAGCAAGTGGAAAACGGTAAGATAAGGGAGGGGAATCAAGAGGGAGGGTAAACTGAGGAAGGAGGCGGTCAAAAGCAAAACTTTGTTGAGGAGTGGAAGGGGAAAGGGAGAAACAAAAGCATAAATGGGGGGAAATAGAATGGAGAAAAAGTTACAGATAGTAATCATAACTGTGAATGTGAATGGGATGAACTCTCCCATAAAACGAAGCAGATAGCAGAATGGATTAAAAACCATAATCCTACAAAATGCTGTTTACACGAAACGCATTTGAAACAGGGGGATACACACAGGGTAAAGGTAAAAGGCTGGAGTAAAATGTATTATGCTTCAGCTAAAGTTAAAAAAGCAGGTGTAGCAATCCTAATCTCAGACAAAGCAAAAGTAAAGATAGATTTAATTAAAAGAGATAAGGAACGACACTACATCCTGCTAAAAGACACCATAAACAATAAAGCAATATCATTGTTTAACATATATGCACCAAGTGGTATAGCACGCAAATTCTTAGAGCAGAGGGTAAGGGAGTTACAGGAAAAAATAGACAGCAAATTTATAATAATGGGAAACCTCAACCTACCCCTCTCTGAACTTGATAAATCTAACCTCAAAATAAAGATGTTAAGGAGTTGGACAGAATTTTAGAAAAGGCGTATATGATAGACCTCTGGAGAAAACTGAATGGGGATAAAAAGGAATATACTTTCTTCTCAGCGGTGCATTGCACATACTCAAAAATTGACCATGTTCTAGGGCATAAAAACCTCACAATCCAGTGCAGAAAGGCAGAAGTAGTCAAATTATACTTTTCAGATCACAATGCAATAAAAATTATTTGTAATAAAGAACCATGGAAAAACAAGCTAAAAATTAATTGGAAACTAAAATTCTAAAGAATGAGTGGTCCAAAGAACAAATCAGAGAAACAATAACTTCATTCAAGAGAATGACAATAATGAGACAACATGGCAAAACTTATGGGATGCAGCAAAAGTAGTTCTTTTTTTTTTAGCAAAAGCAGTTCTTAGGGGAAGTTTTATATCTCTAAGTGCTTACATGAATAAAATAGAGAAAAAGGAGATCAATGAATTGGGTATGCAACTGAAAAAGCTAGAAAAAGAATAAATTGAAAATCCCCAAATAAATACCAAATTGGAAATGCTGAAAATCAAAGGAGAGATTAATAAAATTGAAACCAAGAAAACTATTGAATTAATAAACAAAGAGCTGGTTTTATGAAAAACCAATAAAATTGATAAATCTTTTTTTGTCAATTGGATTACAAAAAAGAAAGAAGTAAATCAAATTACCAGTATCAAAAATGAAAAGGATGAATTCACCTCTAATGAAGAGGAAATCAAAACAATAATTAGGAATTATTTTGCCCAATTGTATGCCCATAAATTTGACAACCGTAGGGATATGAATGAATATCTACAAAAACATAAATTGCCCAGGTTAACAGAAGAGGAAGTAAAATTTCTAAATAACCCCATCTCAGAAAAAGAAATTGAGCAAGCCATCAATGAACTCCCTAGGAAAAAGTCTCCAGGGCAGATGGTTTTACATGTGAATTCTATCAAACATTTAAAGAACGATTAATTCTTATACTTTATAGACTATTTGGGAAAATAAATGGAGTCCTACCAAATTCTTTTTATGACACAAATATGGTACTAATACCCAAACCAGAAAGAGTCAAAACAGAGAAAGAAAATTACAGACCAATTTTCCTAATGAATATTGTTGCAAAAAAATGTAAATAAAATATGAGCCAAAATATTGCAGCAACTTAACATGAGAATAATACACTATGACCAGGTAGGATTTATTCCAGGAATGCAAGGCTGGCTCAATATTAGGAAAACTATCAGCATAATTAATCATATCAACAACAAAACTGGCAGAAACCATATGATCATCTCAATAGATGCAGAAAAAGCCTTTGACAAAATACAACACCCATTCCTATTAAAAATACTAGAAAGCATAGGAATAAATGGAGCCTACCTTAAAATTATAAATAGCATCTACCTAAAACCATCAACAAGCATTTTTTGTAATGGGGATAAGCAAGATGCATTCCCAATAAGATCAGGGGTGAAACATGGATGTCCATTATCACCTCTATTATTCAATTTTGTACTACAAATGTTAGCTCTAGTAATAAGAGAAGAAAAAGAAATCGAGGGAATTAGAATAGACAAAGAAGAAACTAAATTATCATTTTTCGCAGATGATATGATGATTTACTTAGAGAATCCTAGAGAATCAAGTAAAAAACTACTTGAAATAATAAACAACTTTAGCAAAGTTGCAGGGTATAAAATAAACCTGCATAAATCCTCGGCATTCCTATACATTACTAACAAAGCCCAACAGCAAGAGATAGATAGAGAAATTCCATTTAAAGTTATTGTAGACACTATAAAATATTTGGGAGTCTATCTGCCAAGACAAACTCAGGGCCTATATGAACATAATTATGAAACACTTTTCACGTGAATAAAGTCAGATCTAAATAAATGGGAAAATATCAGTTGCTCATGGTTAGGCTGAGCTAATATAATAAAAATGACAATCTTACCTAAATTAATCTATTTAGTGCCATACCAACCAAACTACCAAAAGATTATTTTACAGAGCTAGATAAAATAACAAAATTCATCTGGGAGAACAAGAGGTCTAGAATATCTAGGGTATTAATGAAAAGAAGTGCTAGGGAAGGTGGCTGTGTTGGTAAGCAAAATGGGCTCCTTAGCACTTAGTGCCCTTAAAGAGTTTGTCTTTTGTTTGCTTTGAATAATGCTAAGCCCCAGGCCCAAAGCCCTATTAGGTGTAGAACCTATGTGGGTGTGGATTGGTGACTGGGATGGGGCCCAAGGTGGGGTTGGCTAAGGGGAGGTGTTAACCTAATCTATGTGGATGTGAACCTCCCAGGCTCCTAAGGGGAGGGGCTAACTCAAGAACCTATCATAGCAGCCTAAATTCTGGTCATTCAGATGACATTTGATGACATCTGAAGCCCTATAAGAAGGAAGAACAGAGTCATTTGTGCAGGGCTCTTGAGATGGTGTTGATGAGGAGACTCTGGGCAGCTGTAGCTAAGGAGCCCTCCAGCTTGTAAACCCGGATGCTGAGACTTTGTTGAACTCTGGTAACTATGTATTGGGATTTGAATCAGACAAGGTCTGTCTGTTGATGTTTATAATTTGTTTGTATTTTGCTTTGAAGTTCAGTGTACTGGTCTTTTTCCCCTGAACTAAGTGAATTGTATTTGTGTGCTGAATTAAAGTAAGCATGTCAACCCCTTCCCCCTGCCTTCCTTAGTTAAGCAGATCAAAAGAACCTGTGTTTTTGCAGAGTGCTGACAGCTTTCTGGGTACTGGCTGTGGGTGCATCTTACACCCCCACAGAAGCTGCTAGCCGGATTGTTAAAACAGTGGTGTAGCCATACCAGATATTAAACTGCACTATAAAGCAGAAGTCATCAAAACTACCTGGTACTGGCTAAGAAACAGAGGTGTGGGTCAGTGGAATATATTAGGTACACAAGACAGAGAAGTCAACAACTATGGCAACCTACTCTTTGATAAACCCAAAGAATCCAGCTTCTGGGATAAGGATTCACTATTTCACAAAAACTGCTGGGAAAATTGGAAAATGGTACAACAGAAACTGGGCATAAACCAATATCTTACACTATATACCAAAATAAAGTTAAAATGGGTTCATGATTTAGGAATAAAGGCTGATACTATAAGCGATTTGGGACAGCAAGGAATAGTTTACCTATTAGATTTATGGGAAAGGAAATAATTCATGACACAACAAGAGACAGAATTACAAAATGAAAAATGGATAATTTTCATTATGTTAAATTGAAATGTTTTTGTATAAAAAAAGCCAATGCAACAAGATTAGAAGGGAAGCAGAAAACTGGGAGAAAATCTTTACACCCAATGTCTCTGATAAAGGCCTCATCTCTAAAATGTACAGGGAACTGAGCCAAATTTATGGGAATACAAATCATTCCCCAATTGGGAAATGGTCAAAGGATATGAACAGGCAGTTTTCAGAGGAAGAAATTAAAGATATCTATACACATATGAAAAAAATGCTCCAAATCACTACTGATTAGAGAAATGCAAATCAAAACAGCTCTTAGGTAGCACATCTCTCCTGTCAGATTGGCTAACATGACGAAACAGGAAAATGATAAATGCCGGAGAGGATATGGGAAAATTGGAATATTGTTACATTTCTGGTGGAGTTGTGAACAGATCCAGCCATTCTGGAGAGCAATTTGGAACTATGCCCAAAGGGCTGTAAAAGTGTTCATACCCTTTCACCCAGCAATACCACTCCTAGGGTTGTATCCCAAAGAGATCACACAAGTGGGAAAAGAACCCATATGTACAAAAATATTTATAGCGGCTCTATTTGTAGTAGCAAAGAATTGGAAATCAAGGGGGTGCCCATCAATTGGGGAATGGCTTAACAAATTGTGGTATATGAAGGTAATGGAATACTATTGTGCTATAAGAAATGGGGAAGATACAGACTTCATAATAACCTGGAAAAACCTACACGATATAATGCTGAGCAAGCGGAGCAGAACCAGGAGAACATTATACACAACCACAGATATATGGATTCTGTGATGACTAACCCTGATAGACTTCACTCTTCTCAGCAATACAAGGCGCAAAGACAACTCCAAAGGACTCATGATGGAGAATGCTATCTACATACAGAGAAAGAACTATGGAGTGTGAATGCAGATTGAGGCACACTTTATGCTAGTCTTTTTTATCTGTTTTTTTTCTTGTTTGTTTTTGTTTGTGTTTTGTGTTTTTTGTTCTGTTTTGTTTTGTTTCTTCTTCCTCGTGATTCATTCCATTGGTAATAATCTTTCTTTACAACTTAACTATTGTGTAAATAAGTTCAATGTGAAGTTATATGTAGAAGATACATCGGATTTCATGCCTTCTTGGGGAGGGAGGGGGGAGGAAGCAAAAGAAAATATGGAACTCAAAATTATGTAGAATCGAGTGTTGTACACTAAAAGTAAAAAAAATCTAAAAAAAAAATAAATTAAAAAAATAAAAGGTGATCAAATTCCCAAAGTTTATGACACATAAATGCCACTGCAAGGCATAAACTTTCAGGAAGTCAGGGAAAGAAAGGTTCTGTCTACACTAAAATATTCATTGCAATGCTTTTGGGGGAGAGCAAAAATGAAGTAGATGCAAAAGAGAAACAAACTAGATGCTCATCAATTGGAGAATGTCTAAACTATTGTGGCACATGAATGTATTGGAATATCATTGTGCCATAAGAAACACTGGATAAGAAGAATTCAGAGAAGCATGAGAATACACAAATGAACTGAGATCGAAGTTAGCAAAACCAAGAAACCCACCATACACAGTGACTCACTCAAATACTCCAATACCCAAATCTGTGATCTCTCCAGTGTGAAAGCTCCTTCTAGTGATGTAAATTTCAAACCATCCATGTCTCTCTCTCCATCCTGTGTGACTCTTGCCTATGTCCTCACATAAGTTCACCACAGGAGATCCATTCAACATGATGGAGTCCTTCCTTACTTTCTCCTGACATCTCAAGGGACTTGTGGATTGTTCTGGCTGTCCACCTAGCAGCCCTCTTCTTTACCATGTGGCCAGCTTACCTTCTCTTTTTGTAATACAATTTCTGAGTGCAAAGCATAAGCAATGTAAATTATCCCAACAGAGGAGACCAAGGGAGTTCAGAAAGTGCAGAGCAGCAAACATCTGACTTCCTTGACAAATGGAGAGGTAGCTGCCAAAGGTGACCCCCAAATGGACTACAAATTAGTTTGTAAAATCTTATAATTTTGTCATCTGTTTTTGCTATCAATTGTGGAACCACAATTTGGGGACCCTAAAATCTGTAAGTTGTGGATAGGTTTATAGATTAGATAGAAATGGGGGCCATTATCAGTTGTCTTGACCTATGTCTTGCCACTGGATTCCAATGACTCTGGAGGAGAGATTGAGGCTAATGACTTTGCACAGCTCTGCCTCACTTAAATCCAATTCCCTTGCAAGTAAAGACATCATCCCCTTGATATCATTGGTCTTCTTTGAGAACAAAGGACCAACAACGATAATCTGTGGGCAAAGAAGCTCATGAGTTTAAAAAAAACTCAGTGTTCCTCTCAGTTAAATGCAAATGTTCAGTTTTCATATCAACCACTTTTAATGGAAGAAAAACTCTAAGCTAAGTTTAAAAGTGTGGTACTCTCATAAAACATTTTAATTCAAAAGCTGCAAGTCACTTCATGTCAAGGAAACTTGTGATCTTCTATATCTTTTAGTACCTGGATTCAATTCTAGGACATTAGTTGTTAAATTTACACCAGTAAGAATCATGCCATTCCTGGAAATATTGTCTCTGGGGGGTTTTGTACAATTAGAGAAAATTCCTTATCTATCATTAGTTATTTCTTTGAGATCCAGGTGGAAAGTATCAGCATTTTCAAGATGAAAAGAGGGTCTGTTATCAGCTCACATTTCAGGTGTTCAACCAATGACATTGTCCCCACCTCCATGATGCTGGCAGTCCTTTAGCCATTTATATTGTTTTCATTGCTTACCAACTTCTCTTCTTTACTCTATCCTTTCATCTGGAATATACATATATATATATATTATGTATAGATAGAAAATACATAGATAGATAGATAGATAGATAGATAGATAGACAGACAGATAGATTTTACTGAAAAATGGTTCATAAATTAACATACAAAATGTACAAATATGAATAAAATGTTTTCTGTGGAAAGGCTTGCCTTGGCAGATTGCAGGTTTTCTTTTCCCTTAACCTCAAGATACTAGCAATTAACAAAAGAAAACAACACACAAGAGAAGAAAGTGCACAATTAAGGGGCCTGGGGGAGAAGTCAGACAGAGAAGTCCTCAGAAGAAAAGCCAGGTGAGAAATGAGGAGATGGCTGAGGCAAGCTTCCTTGAGGTTTGGAATTCACAGCCCCACCCCATGCTGATGAAGGGGAGATGTGGGAGCCGTGAGAAGGAAGAAGGTTTGGAAGAGCTTCTGTTGGGTGTGACTTAGGGAACGAATTAGAGAGCAGTTATCCATCAACAAAAGGATTGTCTACCATTAGTGAGAACCCACACTGAGACTACTATGCAGTGAAGACTGAGGCCAGAAAGCCTCAAGAAAAGGGAGATTTAGAAATTCTTGGGAATCTCAAAAGTGTAAAAGAGCAATAAATTCCTCAGTTGTTCAGAAGTCAAATGATAAACTAAAGGAAGGGAAAGGTGAAATATGGATTCAAAAGTGACCTGAAATCAGGGGTTTTAAGACAGAAATCACAGTGATGAAAAATGAAAGTGATTTTATGCCCAGAGTGGAGAATTGGTCCCAAATATCAAAATCTCTGATAAAGTGAATACTGTGCTTATGACAGAAATAAAAGGAAATGAAATGGAAGACCATGAGGGTTCAAGCTCATTGGCCACAAACATGCTGCACACATAGCAGGTTGGAAATAGAGATGACCCCTTCCAAGTATCAGGGTATTTGTGGGAATTAAAATTGTTCAACCTACAAGAAAAGAGACTAAGGCACAGCTCTGAGCCAATGGCACTTTATTAAAGGGCCCATGGTCCCCTCTAATAAGTGGACCTCATATCTTCCTCAGGATCTGAGATTCACCTTTCTTCTGGGACCTTGTTTTTATAGGGTTTGATATCAAATTTGTTACCCGGATATTCTACAGCAACAATACAAAATACAGAATTCCATTGGTTGACATATGACTCTTAAGCTAAGAGAAGCAAAAATGATATGTCAGCAGGGTCATGAGTTGAGTGAAACAAAGAATATCTCCACTGACTAGGTGGTCATAAGATGGATGGGCTCCTCCTTAGCTTAGGCAGGAGATAGTACAAGCTATACATACACTGCAAGAACATATAGGGGGAGGAATCAGAACTTTCTGTACCATAGAACCATACATACTTGTCTTGGTCACGGAATTTGAGCAAAACAGGATGGAGATATCTTTGTCTGTGTTCTTGTGACAACAAGTAATGAACATTGCATTAAAGTTCAAGGCCTAGAATCCATATTCCTGTGTGACTTATAAAAATTGTGGATTAATACATAGCTTATTCTTAGACCTAGTGTTTGGTGATTGACTAGATGAATATATCAAAATCATTACCCCTTTAAAATCATAATGAACTGATTAATGCTGTTTGAGTAGGGGTCCTCAATGAATCATTTCTCTCATATTCTGAAATCAGGGCAGCCTCTCCTTTATATGATCCATCAGTAGCCCTCTTAACTCATCCTCTTGACTCTTGTTCTACCACATTTCTACAAGTCTCTATGTGTGTTTACATCATTTATTTCTCATAAAGAAACTAGCAACATTTTTCTGATGAATTAGGTCAAACAAAACCCAAGTTAATTGAATATTGCTTTTTTTTAAAGCACTGAAGGAACCTCTCTCTCCATCGTTGTTGTTCAGTCACGTTCAAGACTTTATAAACCATTTGGGATTTTCCTTAACAAGGATACTGGAGTGGTGTACCATTTCTTTCTCTAGTTAATTTTACAAATTAGGAAACTGAGGCAAGCAGGGCTGAGTGACTTGTCCAGGGTCACACAGCTAGTAACTTTCCGAGACTAGTTTTAAACTTACGAAGTTGGTATCTTCCTGATATCAAGCCCAGTACTCTATCCATTACACCACCTAGCTTGCTTTTCATCATAATTACCTTTATTTCTAGATAATTAATTTTATAATTGAGGAATATACGTCATAGAGAAATGAAAGCAATCATAAAGCAAAAGAATAAGTTGTTTTGTCTATGACACATCATCTCCAGAGTGACCTAAAGCCCCCAAAGTAACAACAGATAATTCTCCTTCACTCGGCTGGGGACCATCTCCTACAGTTCTCCACAGTCCAGATTCCAACGAATATCTCTTTAGAATCCTCTTCATGTTTTCACCCAGATAAGACTCTATTCAGCCATTCAAAAAACAAGCCAGATCTTTTCTTTGTTCTCTTTTAAGTGATCACATTAAACATTTTACCTCTAGAATGCTGTGACCTGCCAGTTTCTCACAGACTTTTCACATAATTTTCTTTAGTGATAATATCACTTATTTATTAGAAATTTTATAGTTTTTATTATTTTTTATTATTATTACAGTTTTTAAAGAGAAATTGAGCCAGTAAACATGAAGCTAAGGAGAAGCCTTTGGCCATTGAAATGGAGCACAGAGAATGGAGGCAGAGGCAGAGGTAGGTTGTGTTTGTCCTTCCTTCTCAAAGACGACCATGCCATAGAGGAAACGATGACATGACTTGCAGTTGACTTTGATTTGAGTGAGGAAGGGCTGTGCAAGGTCATCAGCCTCACTTTCTTCTCCAGCACACCTACATGCATGCACCCACCCCCACACAGAAGCCCATCCACAGTCCCAGAGTCTCTCCCCACCAGGACCATGGCATGCTTCCACTGCCTCCACCAACCCCTATTCTTTCCAGGTTTCAGTCTTATCACTATCCAAGACAGAGCTCAGCGTTTGCTTCAGGGATTGGCCACACACTGCTATCCATCAACTAGAGGACAGAGAGGGGGCAGTGGAGGCAAGGAAGAGGCCCAAGCAAGGGGGCAGATTGTTAGGAAGACCTGGAAGAGGTGTGTGAGGGTGGTGTTTGGTGGCTATTACCTATTCCAAAATTCTATTCACCTCCTTAACTTCTTTCTTGTTTATTTTGAACTTAGATTTATCAAGTTCAGGGCAGGGGGGATTGAGGTCCCCCACTAGTATAGTTTTGCTGACTATTTCTTCTTGTTTCTTTCTCGCTGCTTGCAGCATTTTCTCCTTGGCCTGATAATTCTGGAATTTGGCTATAATATTTCTTGGAGTTTTCCATTTACGATCTCTTTCAGGGGATGATCAGTGGATTCTTTCAAAGACTATTTTGCCCTCTGGTTCTAGGAACCGGAGCAGTTACCCTTGATGATTCTTGGAAGATACTGTCCAGGCTCTTTTTTTCATCATGGCTTTCCAGTAGACCAATAATTCTTAGATTGTCTCTCCTAGATCTATTTTCCTGGTCAGTTGTTTTTCTAATCAGATATTTCAGGTTTTCTTCTATTTTTTCATTCTTTAGTTTATGTTTGACTGAATCTTGATGCCTCATAGAATCATTAGCTTCTACTTGCTCAGTTCTAATTTTTAATGAATTGTTGTCTTCATTTTGCTTCTGAGATTCCTTTTCCTCTTGGCTGATTTTACTTTTCAGGGCATCATTTTCTCTAACTAGATTCTGAATCTCCTTAGCCATTTCTCCAATTTTACTTTCTAGAGATTTGTTTTCATCAGTGAATTTTTTCCGTTATTTTTACCTCTCTAACTTGGTTTTTAAAATCCTCCTTGAGCTCTTCCAGGAATGTTTTTTGGGCTTGAGACTAGTTCACATCCACTTTTCAGGTTTCATATGTGATTATAGTTTCCATGCTGTCCTCTTCCAAATTGGTATTCTGATCTTCCCTGTCTCCTTAAAAAGAATCTATAGTCCTTGGTTTTCTAGAGTTCTTCTTCATGTTGGTTAACTTTTTCCTGGCCTTAAAGTGGATTTCTGTTTCTGGGGCTCAGGGGACTCTGTCCCAGGCTTCTTGTTCTGGGAATTGTGGGTGTAGTTACTGGCTTTGTGTGTTATGGCTTCTGGTTTCATTAGGTGTGGGGGAGGGGTGGTCTTGTTGCTGGAAATCTCCTCTTCCTTTAGTACTATGGTACAGCCTTTTTCTGTGTTGATGTCTGCCACCTCCCTGGCTGTGTGAAGGCACATTAGGGGTCCTGGTGTTGAAGATTGCTGGCTCTACTCCCCCCCAGGCTTGGGAGCTCCCACTGTTCTACTGAGGTGGGGCCTGCTGGGACGTCTCTCTTCCTGCAACAGTCTCCTTCCACCACCACAAAGATAAGGGCCCTCTCCCCAACTTCTCAAGCTAAAAGGCTACTGAAGCCCCACTTCTGCCTCCTCTATTTCAGAGTTTCTCCCAAGGGCATATTATCTGGGTTAGGGAGGGATGAGAGCCATTTTGACTGGCTGTTATGGCCCCTGGAAGTTCAAGAAGGCAGGTTTCAAATCTTTAGAATGTTGGCTGTAACCCTCAGGAGTAGTTGTTCTCACAGCCTCAGGTGCTGTTCTGCTTCCTCCTGTAGCTCTGACAGACTCCCATGCCGGGTTAGGAGACCTGAGGGTCACCACCAGTTTTGGGTGCCCAGAGTTCCCCCAGCCTGGACTTCTGGCTGATTTCTGCAGCTGCATCACCTTTTGTGTGGTCTTGCCCTGGCCACTCTCCCAGCTTGACCATAGGTCCTGTTGACCCTGCAGAATCTCCTGGCTTGGAAATTTGCCACACTCAGTCTACTAGTGGCTTCTAACTCTCTCAGACCTGCTCAGATTCACTTTTTAGAGGTATCTGACAGAATTTGTGTGAGAGCTCCTGTGAGACACTGTTTTCAAGTGGCCATCTTGGCTCCACTCCCCAGCTGTTTTTAACACAGTACATATTAAGCCATAAACTTCTAATCACTCCATGTTTCTTTTAAGGCATTTATAAAATAAACCACAAGCCATTCTTCTTTTAACATTAACTAATTGTAACAAAATTTAAGACAAGTATTAACTGAGTAACAAAATAATATTCTCACAAGCCCTTGATCTGTCTCCATACTATGACAAGGAATTAAAGCAGCCTAACTTATACAGGATATATCCTAACCCTTAATACACATATATATGTATGTATGTATGTATGTATGTATGTATATACACACAAATACATGCATACGCACTAGTAACGTATATCAAGCCTCAATAGCTAGTTGTTGTTTGGCCTTAGGAGCCTAATAGCTCAACCTTAACCTAGGATGTTGCTGAATCAATCATTTAATAAATTTATTATTATGCTTACAAAATCCTTTGATTATAGAAAATTCCCACGAAGATTAGGGACTTACCTTTAATAGTAAGGGAACAATATTTCCCCAACTTCGTGTCAACTCTAGGCAGAAGTTGTGGCAAACTGAAAACTGCATTGAGCCAGACTTAAAGTCTGCCAGGTTTCAGTTAAGGAATCAAGTCAAAAGAGTCCCACCTCAGCACATGCAGAACAGTTGCCTTCTCAACCTGCATTTCATACTTGCCCCTTACAGCGCTGCTAGCATCATGGATCAGTGGCTCAGACAGTCTTTCTTAGTATCCATACCTGAAGTTAAACTCAAAAAAAAAACAGTCAGTTAAGTGTCCCATTAGATCTTTGCATAGCAAGTTCCAATACTCAATTTAAGATAGGATTGTACTCTCACATTGGTTGAGGAAAATCTTTAAAGTGAACCTTAAATAGCTTGCATGCATTTTTACACTTGTTTATAAAATTTTCCCATTAACATCATAAGTTATTGCTCTAATAGATTTGCATCTGTTTCCCAAGCTCTTCTCACTGCCTCTAACTATGCCCGATCTGAAAGAACGAGACCTACTTCAAAAATTGAGCCATATAAATATGATAGGTTCAAATACTAACTTTGTCTTACGTTTTTAGATCATGGCATGAATGCAAATCAAAACAGAAACATTTAAATTTTTCCCATCGATGCAAAAGTACTCCACAAGCTATCTCCCTCTAAGAAACTTACACTGAAATTCTTTTCCCCAGACTGAAGATGTCTCTGATTTAGTTCCAGTATTTAATTCAGTCAATTGTATTAATACCCAATTACTCTTACATCATTTTGAAATATGTAAGGACTTTATTCCATATAGGTACACAGTGACTTTAAATCTGAGTCTTCATCTATGGATAATGATTCCATATTGCATTTGTATCTATTTCTTTTCCTTTGTATAATTATTCCCATTGATATTTAGAAAGAATGTCATCTTTTACATAACTATACAAGAGTACCAGCTTACCCAATTATTTGATTGAAAACAGCAAGACTTCACATATTTGCATTAACCAAATTTTCTGTTTCTCCTCATAAAACCTTCTAGGTCTTTGGGTACCACAACTTCACTTCACAATGGTAACAACCTCCAACAGAGATTTTTCCCTCCATCACCAACCACCTGTTTTGACTACAGAGACCTGCCATAAAAAAGAAAAGAAAACATCACATCCACCTGTTCTCTCTTGAGTAATTAATGGCCTCTTCCCCAGAGGGTGGGTTCTTTTACATCATGTAGCAAATCTCATTAATCAAAACTTCACCAGGACTCACATCTTAAATTCTAATTTTATCCTAAAAACCAATCACTATAAATCAGTTCTGTTGACTTTCAAAGCCAGATTTGGAGGTTGGCTGGTTTCTGACCCTGCTAATCTCTCTCTTTGAGTAAAACTTCCAGGCTTTCCCAGCTTACAAAGAGAAATTCCAGTTATTGATGCCCCTTCCCACTCCTTCCCTTCTGCCAGGTTGTATTGGGAATTAAGGTGGGACTCTATTACTGTTTTAGAATGCTAAATTAAGTGTCTTTGACTGAGCCTTACTAGGGGCAAAGCCCCAGGCCCAAGCCCCTATCCTCTAGGTGCTAAGCCTACGTGGGCATGAAGCCCTCAGGATCCTAAGGGGAGTTGCTAAGACCAGAGCCAATAGTAGGATCTTAAGTTCTGGCGGCTCAGATGACTTTTGATGATGGCTAAAGAATGTATAAAAAGAGAGAACAGAAGTATTTTCTAGAGGCTCTCCCTCTTGCAGGAGTGTTGGCAAGGGACTCTGGGCAGCCACTCTAAGAGCCTCCTGGCTCACCCAGATGTTTATGGTTTCTTGTTGACTATGAATTGTATTTGGTCTGTTTATAATGTATCTTTGTAATTTGTTTGTATTTGCTCTAAAGTTCAGGGTGCTGGCTTTTTCACCTGTACTAAGTGAATGATATTTGTATTTTGGATTGAAATAAGATTTTTTAACTCATTAAGGTTGCTATCCTTAGTAAAGCAGATCAAAAGAAGCTGTGCTGGCAGCATTCTTGTTGTTGGGCTTGTGTTGATCGTTCACCCCCACAGCTACTGCTAGCCAAATTGTTGCAACACAGGTGGGAAAAGGTAAAGCTTTCTCTTTTTACCTAAGCTAATGAGGGGAGGGGGAGTAGGGGAAGGGAGTGAGGACACTGTAAGGACGCTATTTCAAACAACAACAAAAACTTTAGCAGTCCCAACTTTTTAACCTGAAGGCATCCCAAAGTCTCCTTCCATAGAATTTCCTGTCGCTCCTCCCACCCAGGGTCATAAAAATCTCTGTCTCCCATATCTTGTACCTTCCTCATCCTGTCCTCAATAAGCATATCTCCCAGACATCTGGGTCCCACAAGAAACTCATAAAATTCACAGTGAGTTTGAATATAAACTTTCAACATCAAGTTATTACAACAACTGATCTTTAAAAATAGTTCCAAATTTTATCCTAATGTTAATATCTCAAACTTTCATGAAGAAAATCAGTTGGACAGCTCTAAAATAACAAGTGCGTCTCTCCTCCTTAAAGCAAAAATAAACCTTTGAACATTGGGATTCATTCACAGATTCCCAAGTGCCAAAAGGTGTTTACCTTAGGAAGGGAGTTCAGTTCCCATTAAACTAGCCGTATCACAACAACTAAGTTTATCAGGCCTTCAAAATCCACCCAGTACTTTTTCCTTCCCTTGTTTTTTTTTTAACAATTTACATTTTATCCTGAATTGACAGAAATTACAAGAGGAGATCCCAAACAAGACCTTTGTATAATTACCAGTTTTCCTTTCACAAACATAGCTTTATAAATGCTTGATTTATAGCAAAACAATTTTAACTGAAACTTCATCTTAAATAAAGACTAAACTTGGAAATTTTATAATTTCTTAAGTTACAGCAATGGTTGAGTAGAACAATTCTTTAACCCATTCATAATTTTTCTCTGACAGCACAATTCTTAACATTTAGGTAAAATAAATTACTTTTTAAAAAATATGTCTGAATATATATAATTTAAAACTTGAAACAACTCATTATCAATTTTGGTGAATGCATTTCTAAGTGTCCTTACACAGGGAGTCATTCATCTCATTACCAACATGTGGAAGTTATC
Source organism: Phalanger gymnotis (assembly GCA_028646595.1). Classification (NCBI taxonomy): domain Eukaryota; kingdom Metazoa; phylum Chordata; class Mammalia; order Diprotodontia; family Phalangeridae; genus Phalanger; species Phalanger gymnotis. The sequence continues at coordinate 463,868,207 of CM053623.1, read as the reverse complement.
ACCCTAATCCACCATATATGTTTTCATAAAAAATAAATCCCAGGTTTCAAATGGAAAACCTGCTATAATATTTTAACTTGTTTGTAACCCAATATAAGGGTTTTAAATTATCACATTTTTAACACACTCTTTTAAAAGACCAACTCAGGGGTGGAGCCAAGATGGTGGCTGGAAAGCAGGGACTTGCCTAGGGCTCTCCTCCAGGACCCTCCAAACACAGATAAAAAATGCCTCTGGACAAATTTTAGAACTACAGAACCCACAAAATAGCAACCCAAGACAGCCTGGATGGTCTCTGGGTAAGGCCTATCACACACAGAGCTGGGAGCAAAGCAGAGCCCAGCGTCCTGACCAACCAGGCCAGAATCTGGGCAGAACAGGCCCTAGCACCCTGAATAAGTGAGATGTGGCAGTTACCAGACTTCTCAACCCACAAACACCAAAGACAACAGAGAAGGTTAATGGGAAAAGCTTCAGGGGACAGAGTTTGCAGTTCAGCCACCCGCCCCAGAGGCAGCGAGGGTGGTGTAGCTACAGAACTACAGCTGCAGTTGCTTCCAGCCCCAGGCCCACCTGGTGGGAGGAATTAAGTGGTGGATCAGAGCAGGCGTGCAGAGCCTGCTTAAGATTTGTGTCAGGTCTGGGTTGGTGGTTCTTGAGGAAGGAGGAGTGTTGGTGTGGCAGAGCTAGATGTATTGAAATAGCTCTAAAATCAACAGCACAGCCCCTCAAGCTCTGAACAAAGTACTCTTTGCTCTACAAGCAGTCATACCCTGCAGAAAAACTCGAGGGTCAAGTAAATTGGCTGGGAACATGGCCAGGCAG
>CM053623.1:463825564-463866882 GCA_028646595.1 Phalanger gymnotis | reverse complement strand
GGGGAGGAGAGGGGGGGATCAATATCTGTGTGTTTTTGTCTTTGGTTTACTGCACTGGGACTTTTCTGAAAATCTGAATCCATACTTCTTTTTTGTTCCATTCTGAATCCCCATGCCAGAAAAGGTGCCCTCCACCCTGCCTATCTCCCCGCCTCACAGCTTGCTATATTTTCTCTTGGGAAATTAAACACATTTCAGTAAAGCAAAGATTAGCCATTTTATCTTAGAAAGAATGGTTTCTTTTAAGACAAGAGTGAGCAGAAAGTAAAGCAAAGAAGGTTTCTCAAGATGTGGAAAAACACCCTCATCTTTCTCCAGGCTGGGATAGGTCTGGCTCTGGGGGGGTTGACAGTGCCACTAACCTCTGTTCCTTCCTCCAGGGCAAGGATCGACTCACTTTTGTCTCTGTAGCCTCCCTTGGGTAGCCCCTGGGGAAGGGGGGGGTGGAGAAGGAGAGATAGGAAGGTGCTAGCCAGCATTCTGCAGGTGCAGGGAGCTCCAGGTGGGGATGCCCCTCAGGGCTCCTTGGCACTCAGAGGCTTGGAGCATTTCCTAGGGGCACTGAGATAGCACCGAGGTGAAGACTTGAACCCAGCTCTTGCTCGATTAGAGGGTAGCTCTCCAGCCTCTTAATATATGATTATTGATTGATTATGGGTGACCAAGAACAGAGAGGAGGAGAGTGCAGAACACAGCTGGCTAACAGGGAGGTCAAACCAAAGATCCTTGGATCCCTGAGCATGTATTAGCCACCTACTGCATTCCATGCACAGTCCTAAGGTTAGCTAGATACCTAAGAAGATTGTGAGGGGATACCCAGCCAGTTATAGGGTGGCTGAGCACAGTCTTCAGGTGCTGACAGAATGGGCCAACCTAATTGCTGAACCATGGCATATTACATGAACCATTGGAAGATCAAGGGAAGTATAGGCAAAGCCACAGACCTGCAGACAGGCCAGTGAGCTTGACTTGGCTTCCTGGAGAACTCCCAAAGGCCTCAAGCTTCCCTGCAGGGGGAGGGGCGAGAGGAAAGGACAACTACGGGGACCAGGAATTGATGGAATAGCCAGACTCAAAGTATTAATAGTTTAGCCAATTTGGAGGGAGATCTGTAGTGGAGTGCCCCAGAACTCTGGCTTGTCTCTATGCTGTCGAACTGGTTTTTTTAAATTGCCAGCTTAAATCAAGGCTAATTGCATCAAGCTGGGGAGAGCTAACATTCTGTCTCCCAAGAGAACTGAGCTTCTGGATTGCTGACCACACCCGAATCCCATGAAATGTCTGGGGCTCCTCATTACTCAGCCCCACCCCTCATAAGCTTCTTGATCTGAGCTTCCGTCCCACAGGAGGCACAAGCCTCACTCTCAGCAGCTTCCTGCCCCCACGGGAAAGGTCCCTGCTCCTGCTCTGTCTATTCAGAATGTCTCTCACTGTCTTCATCCTCCCCCTGGTGGCTGCTGCCGCCTCTGCCTCCTCCTCTGCCATAGCCGCCGCCCCCATTGCCACTAGCAGGAACTGGGGCAGAATGGCCCAACCCTCCACTCCCATGTCCCCGAAGGAAGTCTCTGCCACAGCAGACCAACAAGATGGAAGTGGGCAAGGCTTCCTGCCAAGTGCCCATGTTCCAAGCCTCGTCTTGAGCCGCAGAAGGCCCTTGGTAGCCTCTTCGGGGCTGTCCCAGAATGGAGACAGAACCTCCTGGGAGGGCCGAGAAGGCTCGGTCTGACAGGACTTCCAGGGGCAGAGACCAGACCCTTTCATTCTGCTCTCCCTTCTCTGAATAGGACAACTTCCTAATGTACAGCTCTAACTCCATCACTCCTGCAAGTTCTCTGGCTCCCCAGTGTCCACTGGATCAAGTTCAGACCCCTTACTGCAGCACTCGAGACCCTCTTCAGCAGACCTTATTTATTTTCATTACCCCCTCCCCACATGCGCGCGCGCACACACACACACACACACACACACACACACATCTAGCACCATTTCTGGCATAGTACCAATGTGTGTTCAATGGAACAGATTGAATTCTGGGGACTATACCACTCCCCACCATGGGGTACTGTGGGCTGTGGGTGGGAATCTAGGTGTGACCCCAAACCACAATTTCCTCAGTAGGGGAAATTCCTTCCACTGATTCAGGCTGGTAAAGTGTTTCTGGTTTATCTGAACAGATGCCTGGCGGAGTGAAGTTCCATGACTTGGTGGTGCCCACAGTGGGTCAGGCAGCACTTGAATCCAGATCTTTTTGACTCTTAGTCCAGGTTTTGGCCCTGTGGGTGACACTTCTGCTCACCACAGGAGCTCCTTCGCATCACAGAGGAAAGTCTGGTCTCCCAGGGTCCCTCAGAGGCCAGCCTGGACATTTATTCCCCATGGTCTGAATTAAGACAGACACATTTGACCCAAATGGGCCTCCTTCAGTTCCAAGGGCACCAGTGTCTGCAATGCTGCCAGTATTGTCCAATGGCCTCTCTTCACCCTCATCCCCACCACCACCACCACTCAGCACCCCCACAGGGTAGAAGGACTTGACCTGGCTCTGGCAGGACTATCTAATGCCCAGCCTTGCTCACAAAGACCCCTGATAAGCTCTCAGTCAGGCCTGCTTTGGCCACTGTGACCCTTGGAACAGACCACCCCCTTCCACTTTCCCCATTGTGTTAGAGATTGCCATCCCCCCAGACATTTACAGGATGGGGGTGTCCCCTGCACAGAGGGTCTTTTCACTACCTGACCTGCTTTAGGGTGGGGGCTTGGGACAGGGAAGGAAGTGTATCCCCCAGGGCCATTGGCTCCTACAGGCCCAGCCCACTGTCCACACAGTACCTCCAAGTTCCCTTGTCTGTATCCTTGCTGCCCATCCCACCCCACCCCACCCCCACCCCCCATGGAGGAAGCCCAGGGCCACAGAATGTCCAGAATTCGATGGCTCCCACCTGCTTTGAGACACAGCCTCATGGGGGGAGGTGGGGCAGCCAGGAGTCTAGTAAGAAGTAGCTGTCTCTCTGCCAACATGGTTGGTCCACCAAGCCCAGCAAAGTTCCCACCCCTCCCCTACCACCTTGGAGATTTCTCTTCCCCTTCAAATCTACCCTGCTATGTGTCACCTGGGAGGGGGGATCCCTGTGTGACTTCTGCTAGCCCTGCTCCCCCTACCTAGATCTGGCATCACCTGGAGATAGATGACTTGGCCCCAGTTCTATCACCCCTGACGTGCCCCCCTCTCTAAAACAGTGCCCTGAAATACCCCTCCTCCCAGAGAAGACAACCAGCAATCCCACCCCTCTAGAACACGGAGGGAGGAAGAGACAAGAGAAGGATAAATTCAGCTGTTTGGGGACAGTGATCCTTACCTCCCCAGTAGGGAGGCAGCACTGAAGGTATCCCTGACTTCCTGGGCCTAAATCCCAATCCTGGTGCTTTTCCTGGGTAGGGTGGGACAGCAGGAGGGCTATGTGGACTCCACAAAGAACACCATGCGGCTGGAGAAGACAAGGTCAGCAGTGTAGACCACTAGGTTGATGTAGGTGAGGACGGTGGCTCCCACTGCTGAGCTGAACTGATGTTCTAGAAGAGTATCCTTGAAGATGAAGATGGGCCATGTGACGGCAGCTGAGAGATAGAGCAGTGAGGCCAGGCCTGTGAGGGCCACCAGTACTTTGTCCACAGGCAAGGGCAAGGTGCCCAGCCGCTGCCCTATGCTGAGCCCTATGATGAGCAGCGTGCCCACAAAGCAGAGACAAAACACAGCCATACACCACCGGCACCCCACATTCTGGGCATACATGTGGTCGACATCCACCAGGGCCAAGATCACACATGCCACATAGGCCTCAAACACCTTCAGCAAGCCAGGCACAGTGGATAGGAAGCCCCGGAGCTGCCCAGGCCTGGCCCGGGTTAGTCCCACCTCCGCTGCATAGATCACAAAGCACATACAGGACAGGGCCGTGGCTATGGCCGCCGCCTGGTAGTGCCAGCCCCTCAGGTCCCTTGGCACAAAGACAATGGGGTACATGATGGAGGCAGTGAAGGTCAGCAAGGTGGCCAGCATGGCTGCCCCTGAAGTAAAGTTCTCCCAGGACAGGGGCAGTTGTTGGTCCAAACCCAGGACTTCCAGCCCCAAGACGACCAGTGACAGCAAGAAGCAGAGACACCAAGAACATATACACCATGCACCGAATGGGGAGTCCAGGCTGGGACCAGAGGCTGCCAGGCTGAAGGTGGCACAGCACAGGACCACCTGGAGCAGCCGGAGCAGGCCCAGCAGGGAGATGAGGGCACGGGGCACCAGCTTCAGCTGTGGCATGGCGCCCACCTCACTGTCAACTGCTGCTTCAGGGAAGCCGGTGGTCCTCCCACATAGTCTGAGGAGCTATGCAGAGTCACCAGGGCCCAAAGGACAAAGGGGAGGGCCCAGGAGGAAGTAGCAGTCATTATCTTGGGCAGAGCCCAGGTAGGCTTAGGGTTAGCCCAGGTAGGGGTGTGAAGCTGGGCAAATAAGTTACCTTGGAAGAAGGGGAGGGAGGGAATTGGAACCTAGATGATGGTCTCTGACCTCACCTGGGAGTGGTCCCTCCCTCTTTGGAATGGCCACTCCCTCATTTTGTCACTCCTGGGAATAGTCACTCTTTTGGTTCATCCCTCTTGATAATGGTCAGTCCCTTGGGTGGTCCCTCATGGGGGTGGTCAGTTCCTCATGTAGTCAGTCCCAGGGATATTACCTCCACTGGGCACCAAGGTTGGGTAATCATTGACAAAGAGGAGTTAATGACTAACCCTCCAATTTGCCTTTGGTCTTTGCTCCAGCCCTCTTTCTTTGTTTCTTTGTTTACTTGGCAGGGGGTGGGAAGTCAGTACCCCTGTGGGTACCTCCAAAGGCAGGGAGCTCAGAGAGCCACTGCAGACCTATGGACCTCAACCTTCTGCACCTTGAGACACATAAGCAGATGTCTGTGGAAGGGAAGTGGAAGGTTGGGCCTCATTTCATTGGTTTAGGTTAATAGCCAGGGAGAAATTCTCTCTACCCGAGCCAAGAGACATTGCCAGAGAGAGGTCTGGGGCGGTGAGAAGTCTCCAGGAAGATACCAGCTGTGATCCCCAAGGGTTTCCATCTCTAATGCAGAAGGTCATAACTTTTGTGATGACTTCTAGGCTTTTTCGGGAAATATTATTTGTCCCCACAGAGTCTCACTAGAAGTGGTCAAAGGCCATCAGGTGTGCCGACATCTCAAGGTTCCCTGACACATCAAGGACACCAGCCCACTCTCTCCATGGCTCTTCCTGGCTTCCAGCCCCAACTGATTTTCCATTGATCTCTCTTTACACCTTCTCCCCTTCTAGTCTTCTTATACCCACTGACACTCTTGGGTCCAATGACACTAGCCTCCTTGCTATCACACTGGATACTCCATCTCCACACTCGAGGTTTTTACTGACCCACCAGCCCAAAGGTCTGGAGGCTCTCCCTGCTCATCTCTGCCTCCTGGCTTCCCTGGCTTTCTGCAAGGCCCAACTAAAATCCCATCTTCTGTAGGAAGTCTTTCCCAACACCTCTTAATTCTGGTGATGCCCTTTCTTGGATCACTTCCTATTTATCCTGTATGTTTGGTGGCTTGTTGTCTCCCCCATCAGACTATGAAATTCCTGAGGGCAGGGACTGTCTTTTGTTCCTTTCTGTACCCCCAGTGCTTAGCATAGTGCCAGGGAATACAGTAGGCATTTAAATGTTTATCGGCTGACTGACTGCCTGCCTTAAGTTGAAGCCCCGTCTTCCTGGGGACCAAGGGGGTAGACAGAAGATCATATCCCAGGTGTTTGAGGGAAATAAGCGTCTGTACTTTTGTGCTTGCTATATCTTCTCAGGAAATAGCTCTTTGTGAAAGCTAATTGATGTTAATTGGTTAAATGATACTGGGACACTCATTGCTGGAGAAGGACATTGGGGCAAACACAGCAGAAGGAGGGCAGCCTCCCTTTCCAGGCTTAGTATACCTTATTCTTTGGTCCAGCCAAACTGACCTTTCCCAGGTCTTCACAGGCACCAGCTGCCGTCTGGGTACCTTTACCGTTCCTCTTTATTGCCTCCAAGATCAAATATAAAATTCTCTGGTCAGCTTTTAATTCAGTCACTCAATAAGCATTTATTAAGTGCCTGAGATTTGCCAGGCACTGTGCTAAACACTAGGGACACAACTATGAAAAAAGAAAGATAGCCCCTGCCCTCAGGGAGATTACAGTCTAACAGGGCAGACAGCACTCAAAAGGAAGGTGAAAAGTAGAGGCAGGGGTGGAGGCAGAGAAGGCACCTTGTGCAGGGCATGGCAGGAAAATCAGAGAAGTCCCAAAGCAGTAAAGCCAGGTGAGAAATGAGGAAATGCTTTTTGACCTGGGCTCCCCTTTAAGTGGAGGTTTGGGGGTTCACGGCTCCATCCACCAATCAGATGAGATCTTACAGGATGATGAGGGTTTAAGAGCCTTCATCACTGGACACCTCCTACCTTTCCAGGTTCCTCACTCTTCCATCCAAGAGCACTGGCCTCCCTCCTGGCTGTCTCTTGCACAGTACTAGGCATCTTCCCCGAAGCCTAGAATGTTCTCTTTCCTCATCACCACCTCCTGGCTACCCTTCCCTCTTTCAAGTCCTAGATAAAATCTACAGGTAGCCTTCCCCAACTCCCTTGTAATACCAGCATCTTCTCTCTGGCAAATACCTTCCCTTGGTCCTGTCTATAGCTTGTTTGTGCATGGTTGTTTTCTCTACGAGATTATGAGCTCCTTGGGGGCAGGATTGTCCTTTGCCTTTCTTTGTGTAGCAAATGAGGAAGGACTCCCACACGTGTAGTGAGGACTCCATGTGTGGAGAGAGCTGCATGTGGCAAGGAGGCTTGTCACTGTATGTGTGGCTCAAAAGGTTAGAGGCAGAATAGACATTTCTAGCTTCTCCCACCACCCTCTCTTCCAAGGGAGACTTAGGAGGTGGGTGAGAGGGGGTACCAGGCTAGAAGTATACCTGTCTGCTCCCTTAAATATTGTTCGTCTAGGGGATATGATCAGATTCCATCTAACCTTTGATGACCCTATGATTTGGTAGATAGGAGAACCCAAGCTCTATATCCAAGGGTTGATCCCTTCCCCACCTAATTAATACCAGTTCCACAATGCACACACATAGCAAATAGCAAAAAAAAAAAAAAGAAAAAAACACCCACATTTAACCAAATTTAACAGAAATATGTACCAGCCAATACAGAGGGAAGGAGCTGTCTCATTGGGCATGAAGCAGCTCAGTTCATCGAAGAGAGAGGGTTCTGGGTCTCCCCCAAGATGAAACTCTCCAAAGTCTCTTGAGTAACAATAAGGATGATGGAAACCACCAGCTTCCCCCATGTTTTTCCAGAGTCTTTCCCTTCAGCAACCTGAAATGGGGTCAGCCTCCACCATCTTCTCTCTGGAAGCATCCAAAATGATCTCACATTCAAGGAAGACTGAAAGCTTGGCTAATCTCCAGAAAGACTGGTCCTGAAGGGTCCCAAAAGGGGACTCAACAGGGGTGAGACTCATGAAAGGTTGGAGCTCTCTCCCTCTCTCCAACTCACAAAGGGCAGGGCATTCATCTCCACCAATAAGGAGAGAGTCACATGCCAATGGTCTTTGGGACAGGGGCTCCTTTTGTACCCCGAGTTCTTTGTAGAGGCAGTGCCTGGCACACAGCAGGCACTTACTAAAATGCAAATTGATTGATTGACTAAATGAATGGCTATCCATCTTCCCTCCTTCACCTTCTGCATGAAACCTGTCTTGATTCACCCTCCTACTTTCATCAACTTCTTAAACATATGGTGCTGCCCTTTTGTTGCTAAATTGGTGACAAAATCCACTTGTAAAGATACACCACCTTTCTAACGTGTAAAGGAAAGACATAGACTGTCCTGAGGACCAGAGAGAAAACTGCCCCCCGACCAATGAGCTGAGAGGACTATTTGAAGTGACTGCTGAGGTCCCATGGCTGTAGAACATTCTGATGCATCAGCCCATTTGCATGTGGCTGTCCTTAGAGTTTGGAAGTGCAGAATTTATAGAGCCACAATTAGGATTAAACTCCCTATGACACTGCCTCTGCCCTGGTGCAGGCCCCCATCGCTTCAGGCCCAGACTATGGCAACAGCTGCTGGGGGGGTCTGCCTGACCCACTGGTCCATTCTCCATTCAGCGCAGGTCTATGTCACCCCCTGTTGTAATAAACACCAGTGACTTCTTATTTCCCCCAGGAGCAAATGCAAAATGTTCTGTTTGGTCTTCATAACACAGCCCCTCCTCCCTTTCCAGTCTCCTTACACCTTACTCTTCAATCCAGTGACCCAGCCTCCTGGATGTTCCACAAACAAGACCCTCCATCTCTTGGCTCTGGGCATTTTCTCTCTGACCCTCCCCCATGCCTGGGATGCGCTCCCTCCTCTGCTCTGACCACTGAGCTCCCTGATTTCCTTTCATGCCCAACAAAAGTCCATTCTTTTACTGGAAGTCTTCTCAAACTCATCTTACTCCTAGTGCCTTTTCTCTGATGATTACTTCCTATTTTATCTTGCATGTAGTTTCCTTTGTGTATATTCGAGGGAGGTGTCTCCTTCATTAGATTGTTGATTGATTGAGACTAGAAATTATAATCAAGGAGCTGTTTGGAGAAAAGTGTAAAGTGGCTCCAATAATCTGCATTTCCATATACTATCAACAAAATCCTTCATGAAGAGACTAAAAAAGACAAAGAAACCCTATTTAAAATAACTACAGAATGTTTAAAATATTTGGGTGTCTTTTTGCCAAAACAAATGCAGGAAATATATGAACACAGCTTCAAAACACTGTTTATGATGATAAAAACAGTGCTAAATAAGTGGGAAAATATTAATTGCTCATGGGTAGGCTGAGCCAATATAATAAAGATGACAATACTCCTTAAATCAATTTACTTATTCAGAGCCATACTTTGGTAACCATATCAAATTACTAAAGGATTACTAACTATCTAAAGCCAGAAAAAATAATAGCAAAATTGTTCAGTAGAGATAAAAATCCAAGAATGACAAGGAAATGATGAAAACAAGAGGGAAGGGAGGAGATTGGCAATGCCAGATCTCAAGCTATACTATGGAGCAGTAATTATAAAAATGATTTGGTACAGGGTAAGAAATACAGGGTGATAAATGGAATACATTAGGTACATAGCAAACAATTGCCTAGTGTTCAATAAAGTCAAAGACCCAGGATCCTGGGATAAGAATTGATAGTTGATAAAAACTGCTGGAGAAACCGGGCAGGAGTCTGGCAGAAATAGTTTAGACCAGCAGTTCATACCATTTGCCAAGATCGTTGTTGTTGTTTGTCTTTTGTTCTCAAAGAGGACCATGACATCAGAGAGGTGATGTCACAACATGCAGGCAAATTGGATTTAAGTGAGGCAAGGCAGTGCAAAGTCACCAGCCTCACTTTCTCTTCCGGAGTCAACTGGGTACAGCGGCCAGATATAGATCAGGACAACTAGAGATGGCCCTGGATGCAGTGGGGGACTGTGGCTTTTTCAGGCTAAGATCTTTAATAGGTCTCAGTTTGACTGAGGCAGTGCCCATTCAGTGATTAAGGCAAGGTAGGAAATGAGGCAGTCATTTTTTTTTTTACCTAGTTTTACCTAGTTAAAAAAAAATCAGTCTGGAAGGGGAACACTCTCAGTGTTTCTCAGCAAGATCAGAATCAAATGGATACATGACCTAGATTGGGGTGAGGAACCTGCAGCCTCAAGGCTACATGTAGTCCTCTAGGTCATCAAGTACAGCCCTTTGACTGAATCCAAACTTCACAGATCAAATCCCCTTAATGGAAGGCAATGTTATAATCAACTTAGAGAAGAAAGGAAGAAATTACCTTTCAGATCTATGGGCAGGAGAAGAATCCAAGTCTAAACAATAGATAAAGAATACCATGCAACAGAAAGTGAACAATTTTAATTGCATAAAATTAAAAATATTTTTGCACAAATAAAACCAACACAGCTAAGATTAGAAGGGAAACCATTAGCCAGGAAAAGCTTTTGCAGGAAGTTTCTCTGATAAGGATTTCACTTCCAAGATGTACAATTAACTGATTCAAATTTATCAGGATAACAGCTAATCCCAAATTGACAAATGGTCAAAAGGTCAAATGACAAATTTCTTCCCAAAGGAAGAAATCCAAGCTGCCAACAGCAAAACAAAAATATGTTCCATGTCACTAATAATTACAAACATATGCATTAAATAACTTGGAGGCTCCATCTCACGCCTATCAGATCAAAAAAGTTGACAAAGAAGAAAAATGGCAAATGTTGGAAAGGTTGTAGGAAAATGGGCACATCAGCGCATTATAGATGGAGCTCATTCCCAGCTAGAAAGCAATTGGGAACTATGACCAAAAAGTTACTAAACTGTGCGTTCCATTTGGCCCAACAAGACCACTGGCCTCTATGCCAAAGAGATCAAAGAAAGAGGAAAAGGATCCATATGTTCAAAATCTATTGATAGCAGCTCTTTTTCTGTGGTGACTAAGAACTAGAAATTAAAGGTGCTCCCTCAATGGGGGAAAGTGGATGAAAGTATGGCATATGAGTGTCAATAGTCCACAAACATTTCTTAAGCTCTTACTCTGTGCCAGGCACTGGGCCGAGTGCTGGAAATACAAAGAAAAGCAAAAAACAGTTCCTGCCCTCAAGGAGCTCTGAGCCTCTGAGACTCCCAATGTAATCCAAAGGCAGCATCACTGCCAGATGAGCCTTTGTTTCAGGGTCCAGCAGGTGGTGCATAAAGATCATGCCCTGCTCCTTGAGCCATTGGCACTGAGCTGGCTGCATCACCTGGCCTGGTCCCCAGGCTCCATGATGTCAGGATATTGCAGATTCTTCATGACAACTTTCTGAATTCACTGAGTCGTGAGATTCCACCCCTTCCACCTAGATGGGAAAGACAAATAACAAAGGTTCTAACTCATTTTTCAGTGGAGAAGGCATTTGGCCTCATAGGAGAAGAAGGCTCTAAGACTGTCCTCTTTACTGGATGTCTCTTGTGTGATGTGTGAGGGAAGGAGTCACCAAATGAAGTGAAGAAAGACAAAGAGGAAGTAGCTGAAGCTGATCCAAGCCTCCCAGGTGCCTCCAAAGTCAATGAAAGAGCCTCTCCTTCACCATGGAGAGCTGGACACAGTCATAGAATGTCTACACATTCTCTACAAGTCTCTACAAGCACTTCCTTCCTTGTCATCCCAACCTTCTTGGAAGCAGGCCCCTTGGAAGCATCCTTCACGTGAAGAGGTTGCATCAACAAAGCCAGCTGCTGAGGTCTGTGCATGTTCCAGACACCACCCCCCTCCATTACACACATATAAACATAGGTCCAGCATAAACACAAAGTTGCACACATGCACACACACACACACATGTTACATTACATGCAAGGTAATTAGGGAGGGAAGGCACTAGCAGTTGTGTGGGAAAGGGGAAAAATGGGGTCTGAGAAGGTTTCATGCAGAAGGTGGGGCCCAAGCTGCATTGGAAGGAAGATAAGAACTCCGTGAAGGAAAGCAAACCAGGCTTGGGAGGATGGGAGGTGGAGCCTGTGGTGCGGGGAACAGAGAGAAGAGCAGTATGGCTGAATCAGCACGTGAAGCCAGATAGATAGATTGGGGCCAGGCCATGGAGGGCTCTAAAAGTTAAACAAAAGAATTTCTATTTTATTCTGGACATAGTAGAGAACCACTACCATATACAGTAACAGTGTGTATCAAGAAGGCAGAATTTATGATTTCAAAGAGAATCATATAGATGTCTGAACGGTTCAGAACCACAGGATGTAAGGAATTCTCTAAGCAGAAGGCAGAAGAATTAAAGCATTTATTCAGGCTCCAGAGTAACAGACCCACGAACCAGCCTCCCCATTTTGATATTTTGATCAAAAGCTTCCAGGCCCAATAAGTCTGCCTCACAAGAGTAACCAGGAGGCCACAGAAAAACATGATAGTATTAAACCAAATCATATTCATGCTTCCCCTCTCCAGTAAGAAGATTACCCACTGGCCTCAAGTCCTTGCTTGGCACTCCTCAGTCCACACATGGGTCGGCCCTGCTTCCGGGTTGGCTCTGCTTCTGGGTCAGCTCTGCTTCCACAGCTCCTGCTTTGGCTTCGGCTTTATCTTCAGCTTCGACTATAGCTGTCTCTTGGCTTGCCTCTCCTCGCAGCCTCCAACCCTGACCCAGCGATCGAGCCCCAGAAGCTCGCTTTTGGGGCGCCTCCTCGCCTCCTCCTTTGGTCCCAGGTCTACGAAAGGCTGCTAGAGGCCGAGGCACCAGCGAGGAAAGTTTGCGCCCTCACTTTGTTCCAAGACCGCGCTCTGCTTCGTGGCTGCCGAGTTGGCAGTGCTGAGAAGCCCTCCTCCCAGCCGAGCTCCTGGCATCATCAAGCGCCACCCGAATGACCAGAGCCCATTGATTCCCGAGTTGGCCCCTCCCCCTAGGACCCTGGGAGGCTCACATCCACATAGACTAGGTCAACACCTAACAGGGCATAGCTCTGGAGTTAACACCTCCCCTTAGCCAGCCCCACCTTGGGCCCCACCTCAGTCATCAATCCACACCCACATAGGTTTTACACCTAATAGGATTTTGGGCCTGGGGCTTAGCACTTAGCAAGATTCAATGAAATAGCTGAATCACTCAAAGCAAACAAAAGCCAAACTCCTCAAGGGCACCTGTTGAACTAAGTGCTAAGGAGCCCATTCTGCTTACTAACACACATGGCAGGTCTGTACTTAAGGAAAAACACTTTGGTAACAGTAGGTAGAATGGCCTGGAGTGAGGAGAGACCAACAGGTAGGGAAGAGGAGGACTAAAGCCAAGGTGGTAGCTGGTTATGTGGCTGGAGAAAAGAGGTTGGGCATGAGAGGAATTGTGAAGTTAGGAATAATAAGATTTGGCAACTCCACCTATGCTTCGTGGAGCAAGGTGAGTGAGGGGCACAGGGCAATGCCAAGACTGTGTACTGGGGGGATGGTGGTGCCTCCCACAGAAGGAAGGAGGGTTCAATAGGAATGATAACAAGCTCAGGCTTGGACATGGCAAATTTGGGGAGTTTCTGGGACATCCATTTTGCAAGGTCCAAGGAGATCCTGGGGCTGTGTGTTGGTAAACAAAATGGGCTCTTAGCATTCAGTTCAACCAAGTGCCCTTGAAGAGTTTGGCCTTTGCTTCCTTGATTACATTTGGGAGTCCTTGGTGACCTCCTTGCCCCAGGGGAGGGCCTAGTTTACACATGAGTTTGAGTGACATGTTTAGGACATCAGAGGCTTTTAGACCACGTGGGTTTAGGTCGCCTCTTTGTGACAATTCTAGGTCATGTGGGTGAGCTGCATGTGTGACTCACCCCTGACTCTGAAAAAGATATAAAACCAGGGGTTGGCTTTCCTTTTCTGGAGCTCTGACCCACAGCAGTAGTGGCTCGAGTGACTCTGCTCCGGCTGTTGTTATGAGCTCCCCAGCTGAACTCAGATGTTGGTACCTATGAATCATATTTGGTATGTCTGTCAATGTTTGTAATTTTTATTTGCTTTGAAGTTCAGGGTGCTGGCTTTTTCCCCTGAACTAAGTGAATGGTATTTGTATGCTGAATTAAAGTAAGCTTGTCAACCCCTTAACGTTGCTTTCCTTACTAAAGCAAATCAAAAGAACTTGGGCTTTTGTAGAGTGCTGGTAGAGTGCTTGCTGTTGGGCTTGTGTTGGTCTTTCACCCCCATAGCAGCTGCTAGCCAGATTGTTGAAACAGGTTGGCTAGATAGATGTGAGAGTCATCTTCATAGATATGACAGTTAAACCAGTGGAAGTTGATGAAGTAAGACCCACAGACAGAACGAGACACAGGGACAAAGAAAAACTAAGACTGGGCCAGAGAGATAAAGAGATTGAGACAGGCCAAAAGACAAATCGATACACATTTGCCAAGTGTCTACTATGTGCTAAACTGAAGAAGGAAATGGCAAAACACTCCAGTATCTCTGCCAAAAAAACCCCAAACCCATATGAGGTTATGAAGAGCCAGACATCACTGAAATGACTGAACAACAAGAAATCTGAATCCCAAAGTCCGTTGGTGTGCAGCTCTTTGATCATTGGTGGAGATCAATGTCCTGTGCCTGCATAAGGGGCAGGAAAAAGTGTGGAAGAGTGAGAGAGAAGAGAAATCTGCTCCCTTCAGACTCTTCGGGTTTCTAGCTTTGAGAAAGAAGATGGGCCATTTCAACTCCTCTTCAGCTTTTCCCCATCTGAAGAGAGAATGACTCTGGGAAGAAGGAGACATGTGTAACTCAGTCATGGACCCACTATTATCTTACACATTAGAGATTGTGGATAATTTACATTTAGGTGAGATCTGGGATATTCTCGGTGGAACTGAGTTCCCTTGTTCCGGCTGGGAGCAATCCTCCACTCCGCGCTGTCTGGCATACATACTCATACATATACTTTCTCTCATTTCTACTTTGCTATCAACTTGGATAAGTAGGTTTCTTTTCTATTTGCTATGTGAGTGTTCATTGTGGAGCTGGTATTTGGTAGACAGGGAGGTCAAGCCTTGGCTATAAATCTTGGGGGCCCCACTGCCATTAATGGTGGCCAGGAGCTTAGTTGGAAGATTAAAATTACTTCCTCTAGACTAACAATCTATAAGGGAGCAGATAGATATGTCTAGTGGGGTACCCCATTTTCTGAAGAGAGCAGAGTGATGGCCTCCGGCTCCAGCTTCTTGCTGCCCCTCCTGGCAGGAATTAAAGTCTCCCTTGTAGAAGGAATAGATTCTAGTACTATCTATTCTCAGATCCGTGTTCATATTGAGACAACCTCTTGCTACACAGAAAGAAGTAGAGAAACAGAAGGCATAGAGGTGACAGCGGGTGGTAGATGGGGAGAGAGGTGCTCAGTCTCCAAGAGGCATTCCAGAGAGAGCTGGGCTGGGCCTGAGGCTGTTCCTTCAACTGAGAGTCTGGAGCTGGAATAGGGTGGATGGGGTCCTGGGTCTCTGCGTTCAGCCAAGCTTGTTGGGTATTGCGACCCTTCTCTGTCCATATTGTCTTTGGTAATAGGATGCAAACTTGAGCTGTTTTTATTTTTGTCTTTTGTCCCTAGCGACTAGAGAATCAGAGTAAGTGCATTAAGGGTTAATAAACATCCGCTGATTCAGTAATTTTCCCCCATCTCAGATGTGTTTATAGTACTTTGTCCAGGTCTCTCCTTTGCCCATGAAGCTTTGCCTTGCATATTATTAGTTTATATCTTGTGTTCTCATCCACACCCATCCTCGTTAGAACAAAAACTCCTCTAGGGCAGAGTCTGAATCTTTTTGTTTTCCAATGCAGGGCTTCCTCCTGGTACTGAAATTTTTGTTAGAGTTGAAGTGGCCACCAGGGGACAGCAGAGCACCAGGGAGCCTGGCAGATTGTGGCCACTGGAGATCAGTCGACACAAGAGCTGGTGCATAGGGGAAATGGAAGGAAGGGCTGGTCTTTTAGTTGACAGGAAGAGAATGTAGAAACCCCTGCAGAAGTACCCTATCCCTCTGATTAAGTCACAGCAGACTTAAGAATGCCATCACAGACAGAGTGCCATCACAGGACAGAATGAGAAGAGAATCCCTGGGTTGGAAGGGGCCTCTGGTCCTACTACCCAAACGCCACCAAGAATCCCCTTTCCTACAACATCCAACCCCAACAAGTGACCTTCCGGCCTGAGCCTAGAGGCCTCTGGGGAGAGCGAGTCCCCCGCTTCCTGAGGCAGGCCAGTCTTGTGGGGACACTTTGGGGAAATTCCAGCTGACATCAAGCTTGAGGTAACTCCTCCCCATTCACTGCTCCTCTTGCCCTCTGGGGCCAAGGAGAACAAATCCAATCAGACACCTAAAGACAGCTTTCCTGTTTCATCTGAGTCTTCTTCAAGCTGAATGTTGACAGCTTCATTGACCTGTTCCCTTGTAATCAAGAATGACCAATAAGAGCCCAATTCTTAGAGCATTCACAATATCTCTGCTTAGTATCAATAGAGGTAGTGGCTCAGTAACCCTACAACTGGAAATCATGATGTAAATCCTGTCCCTGATTCAGAAGATGGCCTGGGATTCCCTAACTGTCTGGTCAGCTTATTCATAGTGATAACAAGTCTTTTTTTTATTGGCTTCTGGGTCAAACCTAAGAGTAAAAGATACTGACCCACTTCCTGTTCCCCACACATCACACTCCATCTTTAGACTGTCTTCCATCACTAGAGTGCTCTGCCCCTTCCTTTTTACCTCTTGGTCTGGTTGTTTGCCTTTAAGACTCACTTCACATCCTACCTTCTGCAGGAGGTACTTCCCACTCTCCCCAGCTACTAACACCTTCCTTCAAAGATTCCTCTCCATCTTTATTCAGGTCAAGTGGCTTGACTTGTTGACTTGGCCTATTGACTATAAATTTTTTTTCTAGCTCTGTGAAGTAAATCTTTGGTAGTTTGACTTGGTGTCTTTTGTCCTTGTGAATCCTAACCAACTATGCCAGGACTACAGACTGAAGGACCACCCCCCCTAAATCAAGGAAGGCTGAGCAGCCCCCAGGCCCCAGGAAACCCCCTGGGTGCTCAGGGGCCCCATCAGTCCCTTGGAGAGTCCCTTGGGTGACATTCCCCTCCTCTCCCTGGGGCCAGGGATAAGTCAGACTCAGACTGCTCTTGAAGAATTATTTCCACCAATTATTTCCACCAAACCACACTTTGTGGCCAATGACCTTGTGAGATTCAGCCTGCTCTGGGCCTGCTGAGCTGTCCCAAAGGCTTCATCAGCCCATCTTCCCTCTTCCCTCCTCCCCTACCCAGGAGAGCTTTGGCCAAACCACAGAATAATCCGATGTCACCAGAGCCCTGGGGGGAAGTTGGGGGTGGGCAGTTCCATCTGCATAAAGCCCAGGGAACAAGCTGACTGGAACTCCCAGTTCTGGACCCCAGGGCAGGAGAGGGAGCAGCTGGGTGTAACATCCAGGGCTGACCAGCCCTCTCTGCACCATGAAAGGGCCAACCACCATGAGGCTATTTCTCCTCTCCTTTGCACTTTGCTGGTCTTTGGGTGAGTGTGTCTCGCATGATTAGGGGTATGAGATAAGAGTGAAAGGCAGTAGGGCTGGTAGCCTGAGTGCAGTCAGATGGATCCCAGGACCACAATCATTAGAAGGGGCTGGTACTCCAGGTCCCCCTCCCCCCCGCACATGGTGGTCACCAAGGTGCAGTGGGTCTGAAGGGTCCAATGAGCAGGTCTGTGTACAGTAATCTCCTGGATCCAAAGAGGCCCCTTGTTACATTCCCCCTTCCCTTCCCTACCTCCAGGGATGGCTTCGGACAATGAATTTTTCTTGGAGTTTCTCCAGACACTGCTGGTTGGGTCCATGGAAGAACTCTATGAAGGGCCACTGGCCCCCTACGATATCAATCCCGATACCAAGGGTGCTATGTCTGAGCTCAAATCATGCATTGATAACCTAGCTCCCATGCACAAGGCTGAATTGGTCAAGCTTCTGGTATGAACCCCCCCCAGCTCCTCAATCCCCCAGGGCCCAGACCTTTAGTGTGGCTCCTGGTCCTGCCTGGAGCACAGGCCCCAGGCCCAAGATTTCCTGCCTCTGTAGCTCCCTGGCTCCCATCCCCCCATCCCAGGCCAAGAGCTCATCAGTCTCATCTTCGACCAACTCTCTTGGCCTCAGTTTGTCCATCTATAGGACTGATGGGGAGTAAGGTTCTCAGTGACCCTCCCAGGGCCTCACCATATCAGGTTTGGGTGGGCTTTTCCTCAAATTAGGAAGCATCCTCCCCCAACTTCCACATCTGTATTTTAGGTGGTTGTATTGGACAGTCATGGGAGCGATGTCTAGGAGCAGTTGAGAAGACCAAGCCAGCATCGAAAGACCGCTACCCTGCCTCTGCCCCTGTTCTCCTGGCTGTTCCCAGCTCCTATCCTCACCAGACCCTCCTCTTCTCTTAGCCCTATCCTGATGTTCCTGGACTATCACCACCCACCTCCGTCCCCCTCCAGACAAACCTGTCCCAAATCACTTCGTCAATAAAGTCTCAGTGGGCTGTTCTTGGCTTGTGTTCCCTCTGTCCAGCTTAGTGGTGGAATGGAGGGGCCTGGGGTGGAGGGAGAGAAGGGGGCATGTTGTCCTCACCCTGTCCAAGGCTCTCTCTAGAGCCCAAGGGGAAGAGAATGGAAAATAAGGAGCTGGAGGCCTTCTCATCCTCCAGAATAACAGCCCCTCCTACTATGTAAGGCATCTACACCGAAATCAAATCCCAAGCCCATTAGCTCTGTCCGAGACCCTCAGGTACTTAGACAGACATGAGGGCACAGCTATCCAGATGGGCATTGTAGACAAGGAAATTGGCACTGCAGCACGGCCCCACTTCTCCCAGGAAAGAATAAAACAGCCAGCTGCTGTTTCAAACTGTCCAGGTGGCCTTAAGGAAAATTCTTGCACGGGGTTTGGGGAAGAGTCAAGATCTTGGGCCCAAGGGTTGGTGGCACAAGGCCAAGGGTAGCGATGAATTCTTGAGGCCAGACTCCTGGGAACAGGTCAGCTGCCAACATGCCTAGACCTGGATGACCAGAGCTCTCAGCAACACTTTGTACACAAATCACTTCACATTCTGAGGCCCCCAGACACACACGGGCTCCCTGCAAAGTCTCATCCTCCTTGGACAAAGGAAAACCCTCCTTTGAAAAGAAGTTTATGCTGGTAGAATGGGGGCACACAAGTCTCCTCCTCCAGCTCCAAGGATCAGAGTTGGGGCGGCCCAGACAAAACCAGGAAGAGACAAATCCCAGAGAGATGAGAGAGAAGGGCTCAAAAGTCTGAAGGAGGAGGCAGAAACCTTAATCAGGAGTTTAGGAGTAACCAAGGCACCTTGAGAACTGAGACAACTCCCAGACTCAGCCTGGGATCTGTGATAAGCCTTTGGGCAAGACAGGAGGCAGTCACCAACCTGGACTCCCCATCATTGTTGTACAGGGCAGAGAGGCTCAACCTCCCCAGCCCTTCTGCCCCCACCTGGCCAACACTCTCCGGGAGGAAGGAAGGGGGTGGGGGGGCTTTGGCCTGGGGAGGGCCAGAAGGTGGTGAGGCCTTCTTATCCCCAGGTGCCCTGAGCTGGGAACAGAAGCCAGAGCACTTGTCCAAGTTATAGCTTGGGGTCAATACCAGGCTGGCCAAAACAGAGTCTAACAATGCCAGGGCCAGAGGGCCGAATGAAGGGGTTTAGATGGTCCCTAGGGGCAGTTGCAGCCCCCAAGGTGAGGACCAAGATGCCAGCAAAGGCTGTACAAGCCAGCCAAAGACAGGGGTGGAAAGATGCCACAACTCTGCCCCGGTAGCTGCCATCTTCCCACCACCTACCCTTTGGGGCCTGGTTCCTTCTTCTCCCTTTCACTACCTAAATCCTCTTTGGATAGCCACTCTCTTTGACTCTAAAGCCATTCTGTGGGCTCCCTAGGCTAGGCTAAGCTGGGCTGGGCTGGGCTGGGGCGGGGTGGCTGAGCAGGGCTGGGCTGGGCTGGGCTAGGCTGGGCTGAGCTGGACTGGCCTGGTCTGGCCAGGCTAAGCAAGGCTGGGCTGGGTTGGCTGGCCTGAACTGGGCTGGCCTGGTCTGGCTAGGCTAAGCAGCACTGAACTGGCTTGGCTAAGCAGGACTGGGCTGGCTGGGCTGGGCTGGGCTAGGCTGGGCTGGGCTGGGCTGGCCTGGTCTGGCTAGGCTAAACAGGGCTGGGCTGGGCTGGGCTGGCCTGGTCTGGCTAGGCTAAACAAGACTGGGCTGGCCAAGCGGGACTGGGCTGGCTAGACTGGGCTGGCTTGGTTGGGCTGGGCTGGCTGGGCTGACTGAGCTGGGGAAAGATAAGTTCTATGACCTCCCATGCTCTCCTTAGACTGCCCTCCCCTTTCCCTCTGTCTACTTGGAGCCTGAAGAGGTATTAGAAGGTATTGGAGGGAGGCTGGACTTCAGAGAGCTGAGCTGCTGCCCCCCAAGGCCCTCGACCTGGGGACTCCAGTGACTCAGGTGCCAGGAACTTTCCCCAGGAAGCAATTGTCTCCATCACACAAAGAGATTCTAGAACTCAGAAGCATTACCTAGCGCTAGATTGTTCAGAGGTCTCCCCCAAGTGGCTGAGAGGGAGGGGGCTGGATGTCCCAGTTGGCGGATACTGGAGGGGGAGCTGAGTGACCAGGACCTGGGTGTGGTTGCCTTGCATGAGACTAGAGTTGCCGAATCCCTAACCTTCCCTGGGACCAGAGAGGTGAGGTCTGGCCCCACCATGCACCACAACTGCTGGAAACAAGGTCTCCTCTCCCTAGCTGCTAAGGTTTGGTGTCTGCTGAGGAGGCACAGAGCCAGCCATTGGAGTCAGGGTCAGGGTTAGGGTCAGGGTCAAGGTCACAATTAGAGCTGGGACCAGAGGGCAACAGATCAAGAGCCAGATGGGATGATGGAGGTCCAGCCCCTTCGTTCCTGGGTGGTCACGCACATGACCACCCATACTCATTGCACATTCCTACCTCCTGGTGCTGGTGGATGGCTGGCAAGATGGGGTGAGCAGGCTCCTCCCTTGTCCTTTTCTGAGCACCATCCACTCTATAGCTCTGAGGGCCCTGGGATCCCACAGTAGGAGCAGGAATGAGCTCAGCAAGCAGGACTAAGGCACCAAAGGTCCAGGCACTGGATGATGGGAGAGGTGGGTGGGGCACAGCAAGGGGCCAGGACCTCCCGGGGCAAAGGCTCCCCTGCTCCCACAGCCAGCACTAGGCCAGGCACCTTCTGCTTCTCTCCTTGGGCAGTGGAGGGAGCTCACAGCTCTTAACCAGCACACACACACCCTTCCCGCCCTTCACAGTGTGAACTGGTTCCCAACTTCCTGGCTTCTAGGCCAGCTGCCCCTCTTTTCATTCTGGGTGGGACACATTAAGAAGGCATGAATGCAGCATGGCCTGCATCGTCACCTCGCCCTCTCTCACCCCAACATCCAATCTGCCAGGAACCCCCTCCTCTCTTTCGGGGCAGGCCCTCGACTGGTCAGTAGTCTATCACAACATTAACATAACAGTTTCATAGCTTTAGGCTGCTGCTGGCTGGTGGCCTCAGTTTTCTCAATCTGCTGTCAAAGAGGACGCAGGTGGGATCTCACCATCCTTTACTCAATTAACTGTGGTGGCTCCCTCTAGGATCCCACACTATGTCACCTTCCTCCTGAAAATGACCAGGGCACGTTTAGAGTTATTCATGATGCTGAGGCCCCTTTCTGCTCACCACCCAACTCTGGAGCTAACCACCCCTCCCTCTGCTTTCTTCTCACAGAAACCCTATAGAGGACACCATGGCTGAAGATATATGGGTGGGCTCCTGGCGGCCCCACCACCCTCGGGGGCCCATCATGGCCCTGTACACCAGCCCAGGCCCCAAGTACATGATCCCAGGAACCACAGGTAGCCAGAGGCAAGCTAAGTGGAGGGGGAGACTGAAAGACCTGGTGGGGAAGGAGCTAGAATGGGGGCCGAGTAAGGATCCTGGTCAGGATATTGCATCCCCATGAGAAGAAAGCTTCAATCCTTCCAGCCCCTAAGGGAGCCCAGCCATGGAAATGCTCCCTCCCAGGCACAGATGTCTGCTCCTCTGCTCTTTAGGTTTAAGAGGTCCTGAAGATGGAACTCTCCTCAGTCCCCTCAAGCCCTCAGCTTTGCAGAGCAAGGTCCAGCTGGGCCTTCTTCAAGGCCAGGAATGTCAGAGGAGGACTTTAGCAGAGGGGTCCCAGGCTAACTGGGTGCAAAACAGAGTGAGTGTGAAGCTCTTCTTCCCTCCCCAATCTGCAGGTTTTGTGAAGCACACTCCAACCAAGCCGAGGGCCCCAGCCTACAGCTTCCGTGGGGCCCCCATGGTCCTATCAGAGAACTACTCCCCTGGGCCCCGATACAGTGTGAATCCCAAGATGCTCCGGACGGGCAAGGACATGGGCCCTGCCTACTCTATCCTGGGGCGCTACCAGACCAAGACCATCACAACACCAGGCCCTGGTGAGTGACATGCAGGGAGCGGCCAACACTTCAATTAGTCCCCTCCTCTCTCTGCCTTCCTGGCACCCTCCCTCCGTCTTGAGTCAGGATACCTGGGTTCAAGTGTTGCCCCTGACCTTCACTTCCCTAACTTCTGAATGCCTTATTTGGGGGTCTGCAAAGTGCTCAATAGCCCCAGAGGAAGGTACTTGGCTGCCTCAAGGTGCTAATAAACATGGGATGTTTTCCCTCTTCTTCCCTCATAGGAGAATACTCTCCAGAGAAATCCATCAAATACGTATTCAACTCAGCGCCCAGCCACTCCATCTCTGCCAGGACCAAGTCCTTCCGTGTGGACAGCACCCCAGGTCAGCACCAGAGCCCAGAGGAAGGGACCCTGGAAACTGAGGCAGAGACAGAGCTGAGAGGAGAGAGGAGTGGAGCAGTGGGGAGGGAGAAGAGACAGTGAGGAAGGAGGGAGAAAGGGAATGAGACAGAGATGAAGAGGGGAGGGAGACAGAGAAGAAAGAGGAGGAGAGAGCGAGTGAGACAGAAAGGAGAGAGGGGAAAGAAGGGAAGGAGAAAGGAAATACAGGAAGGAAAGGGAAGGAGACAGAGATGAAGAGGGGAGGGAGAAGAGACAGAAAAGAGAGGGAGGAGGAGGGGAGGGAGATGGAGAGGAGAGAGAGAGGAGGGAAGCAAGGGGAAGACAGAGTCAAGAGATAAAAGGGGAGGGAAGGGGGAAGGAGAGAGAGATAGGAAAAAGATGCTATTAGCTAAAATTTATATAAAGCTTGAAGGATTGAAAGGGGCTTTACAAACATTTGGTTTTATCCTTGAAACAACCCTGGGAAGTGGGTGCTATTTCTAATCCCATTTTACAATTAAGAGGACTGAGGCAAGCAGTGGGGAAGTGGCTTGTCCTGGGTCACACAGTTAGTCTGTGTCTGGGGCCAGATCTGAGCAAAGTTCTTCCTGATTCCAGTCTCAGCACTGTATCCATTTTGTCACCAGTCATCAGTAGAGGGAGACAGAGACACAGACACAGAGAGGCAGAGAGGGACAGAGACAGACAGACAGACACACACACACACACACACACACACCTTTCCATGGAGCCTGGGACACAGCCTTCCTGGGGGCAGCAGGAACGGTGGGGCCTTGGGCATGGAGAAAGAGGAAGGGGCAAAGGAAGAAGAGTGTATTAAGGATCTGTTATGTACCAGGCACCAGATTAAGCACTTTCGAATAACTCTGAGGACACTGGCCAAGGTTGGGACTCTCCTAGAGAGGGAGGGCAGGAAAAATAAACCCAGAAGTTAGAGCAGAAAGTGTCAGTGTGGGCAGGCTTGTGTAGGGAGGGGAAGGAATAGGTATGTTTCAGTGTGCTGGAGGATAGAATGCAAGTCTGACACAATGAGTGTGAGCAAGTGTGTGAGAGTGAGTATTTGTGTGGGTGTCAAGAGGGTGACTGGTAACATGGAAAAGGAGCAAGGTGTAAGAGAGGAAGAAAATGCAGGGGTAGGGAAGGGAGGGAGATCCTGCACTGGCTAAGCACCTGCTGTGTGCCAAGCCCTGTGGCTTGTAAGCACTGGATAAACCAATATGAAGGAGACAACATGGTGCCTGCCCTCAAGGAGCATGCAGTCTAGATGAAGAATCATACAATAGACTCAGAGGCCTCAGAGCTGGGATCAGAGGCCTCATCCTACAGAGGAGATGCAGGGTTGCTGAATATTTATTAGGATAATGCAATGTAAAGTGTGACATTTACATCACATGTGTTTCTGGTTCTAAGAAAGGAGAAAGGAAGCCTGGAAGGCTTCATGGAAGAAGGGAGCTTCAAGTTTGGTCTTAAAGGGTCTCGGACAAGGGGAGAAGAGAAAGGCATTCTGGGAGGGTGGAACAGCAGGGAGGTGGGAATGTACATAGCTTGTTAAGGGAATAGTGAGTAGACCAGCAGAATTTGTGTAAAGTGAGAGCAAGAGGAGGAGAAGGGGGCTAGTGAATAAGGATGGGGAGAGTTGGGACTACAGACAGCAGAGGTCCTCAACTCTTCAAGACAGAGGAATGTGGACTTAGCCAGAGGGCAATGAGGAAGCCCTTGCTGAGTAATGGCCATGTCAACTAGACCAGAATGGGCCTCTGACCTGGGGGTGACTGGAGATGAAACAGAGCAGGCAAGAGACAGGAGTCAAGACAAACTGTAATTTAATTAATTTCAGTGAGGAAAATGATGTTTACAAATGGAAGTCCCCCATCCCCCCAACCAACAAACAGGACTTGAGGCTAAGACTGGGGCTACTTACATACATGAAAGTGGTTGGCCCACAACACAATCATTCTTAGATATTGAGATAGTTTTCATGGTTAGCATTTCTTGGGACAATAAAGGTGTTTTGGGGTCCTGTGGGAACAGTCATTATCTCAAGTCTTAGGGTTTGTGGCCACCCTGCAAGGCACAGAACCAAAGTTCTGTGATGGGAATAGGAGTGCAGTATTTGTCAGTGACAAGAAACAGGGATTGTGAATATGTGATGGATGGCCCTGGAAAATAAAGGGAGCTGAATTCCTTAGAGAACACTGGTGCTGGTCCATGCAATACCTTTTGTCAGTGGGTGAGATCATTCCAGGGTGCAAAGAATTATCATTATGCCAAACTCAAGGCACAACCTGCTTGCCGGGCCTTAGCTCTGGAAAACAGAATAGCTCCAAAATATTTTGACAGGTGGAACTGTAGGGAGGGGCGAGTTTCAGCTGGAAGGTGGGGCAAAGGAGAGATGCTATAGAGGTAGAGTGGACAGGGTTGGGATGTAGAGGACAAGGACAGGGGAGAGTCAGGTGTCTCTGGAGTTTCAAGGTAGGGTGACCTTGAGGAGAGAGAAACCCCAAAAGGAAGAGCTAGGTTTGGTCACTCACTGCTGAGTGTCTGGGGTGGGGCAGCTGACCCAGGATCTCCACACTATATTAGAACATAGTAATGGGTCCTTCCCTAAGGATAAACGTAAAATCCAACTGCGTTTCAGACACCCCAAACTGGAAGTCCAATGGACTTCTTAAACTCAACATGTCCAAAACAGAACTCATGATCTTTCCCCCTAAGCCCTCCCCACCCCTCCCTGTTACTGTGTAGGGAGGGCACCCCATCCTCCCATCCCTCAGGCTCCCAACCTAGGAGTCATCCTGCGTCCCTCACTCTCTCTCATACCCAGGTGCAAAATGGTGCCAAGGCTTCTCAATTTCACCTCTAAGTATCTCTTGTCAATTTCACCTCTGTAGCATCTCTCATGTACTCCCCTTCTCTCCTTTGACATTGCCCCCACGCTAGTGCAGGTCCTCATTCTCTCACACCTGGACCACTTAAGAGCTGCCTCAAGTCTCTCCTCTCCTTCAGTCCATCTTCCATTCAGCCACCAAAGCCATTTTCCTACAATATAAGTCTGACCATGTCACCCCCTTCTCAATAAACTCCAGCAGCTCCGTTTTACCTCCAGGAGCAAATCCAAAATGCTGTTTGGCATT
This sequence comes from Phalanger gymnotis, assembly GCA_028646595.1. NCBI lineage: Eukaryota > Metazoa > Chordata > Mammalia > Diprotodontia > Phalangeridae > Phalanger > Phalanger gymnotis. The sequence continues at coordinate 463,841,241 of CM053623.1, read as the reverse complement.
CAAAGCCCCTTCATAACCTGGCCCCTCCCACCTTTCCAGTCTTCTCACACCTTCCTCCCTGATACATGTTCTTCAATCTAGTGACCCTGGGCTTCAGGCTATTCCATGAACAATAGATTCCATCTCTCTGCTCCAGAAATTCTCTCTGGCCATCCTTCATGCCTGGGAGGCTCTGCCTCCTCCTCTCTGGCTTCCTTTAAGTCCCAACTGAAATCCATCTTTTACTGGAAGCCTTTCCTAACCCCTCTAAATTCCAGTGCCTTCTCTCTCACTGTTAATTATGTCCTATTTTTCTTGTCTGTAGCTTGTTGGTACATGGTTATTTGCATGTTGGCTCACCCGTTGGATTATAAGCTTCTTGAGGGCAGGGACTGTCTTTTGCCCCTTTTTGAATCTCCAGCTCTTAGCACAGTGTCTGGCATAGAGTAGGCACTTAATACATGTTTATTTGATGATGATGAACACACTGCCATCTAGACACTGGGCACACTGAGTTCACCTGAGCAGGGAGTAGGCATTTTCTCTTCATTGCTAAAGCCCAAGACATTGGTCTCAGCCCTCATCCTTCCAGACCTCTCTGTAGCATGTGGGACTTTGGGCCATGGACCTTCCCTTCCTAAACACTGTTCTCTCCTCTTCCTGCCTGCCTTCTGACTCTTTAGAATCTATTCAGAATTCTCACTGTAGCCCCAGATCCTAGGCCAGGAGTAAGCAGTGGGCTCTTTTCTAGGCTCCCTTCTCTCTATACTCTATCTCTGTATTTGTCACTTTCTATCTGGCTGGCTGTCTCCCTCCCTTCCTCTTTCTCTCTCTGTCTCCCTCTCCACCTCCAGAGGCAATTACTTCTGCTCTGTGACAAGTCTCGTAGAAATGAAGTTTTTCCTGATAACAAGCCTAAATCTATCTCTTTAAAACTTACCTTGGAAGGGACTTTGGAGATCACTGAAACCAAGCCTTCCTAGGACAGGCATCCCCTCCTTCGAGGCTCCTGGCTCTGTCTTTCACTCAACAGCCCACTATGCACTTGGAGTCAGCTCCCATTGTCCCCTGAATCTTTTCCAGACTAAACATCTCCACTTCTTTATCTATTTTCATGACACAGACTCCATGTCCTTCGGTATCCTGGTTGCCCTCCACTGGAAATGCTGATCAATGCTTGATCATTGCCTTACTTAAACCAAGATGCCCAAAACTGGAAGCAGGAATCTAGATGTGGTCTGAGCAATCACTCCCTTGTTCCTAAACCCTTGGCCACTTGGCATGGTAGCATTAGTTGTCTGCCCTGTCATATCACTCTGTTGATTCATATTGAACAAATGAATGAATATATGTAAAGTGAGTACCATATGCTGAGCTCTGGAAATACCCATGGAGAAGGAGAGATAGCTCCTGCTCACTCTCAAGTGTGTCTGTGTTGGGGGTGGGGAACAGCACTCAGGGAGTTTCTGCTTCAGGGACAATGGAGAGATCTCATGTTCCTTAGGGCGCAGGGGCAAAGCAGGGGGAAAGCAGGGGGAATATAGCCTCTAAAGAACCACTCCCTAATAAGGAACCACTTGACACTGCCAAGGACTTTGGGGGAAGGAACTTTCTTTTCTGGGTCCTCAGTGGCTGTGATCACCAAGATGGGGGCTTCAGCTGCTGAGAGGAAGCTGCCACCTCACACCATCATAGGAATTGGTTCTGGGATGATGGCTAGAAGGCTGAGGCTGGGCTAGAAGCAGGACTGGTAGTCTTGGAGGTGGGCAGACTGGTATTCCTGGCCCTCTTGGGCTCAGGATATTGGGCTGTCTTCATCAAAGTCCAAAAGGAGTTAGTGGCCTAGGTGACACTGATGATTTTTTACATGCTTGTCCTGTACTGCCTCCTCTCCCTGTCTCTGCCTGTCTCTGTGTCTCTGTCTCTGTCTCCTCTCCCCTCCCTTCCCCACCCCACCCCCGCTCTCTCCCTTGCTGTATTGACTAGGCTGGATTGCCCTCCATGTCAGGGGCAGTTGGTGGGGATGTCTGATCCCTTCTCTGGCAGACTGTGCCTTTGGAGGATGGCTGGGGGTGGAGGTCAGGGGAAGGGCCCCGGAGTAAGACCAGTGCTCTAGGGCAGGGGGAGGATGCTGCATTTCTCCCCAAAACTTGCAATCCACCAAATCCCCCACATATAAGGTAGATTTTTAAAACCCAAGGAGGGTAAGGTTTTTCATTTACCACTTCTAGATATAATCTTTCTAGATTTGGCTGAAACTATTAGCAACTTTCATGATATTTTTGAATCTTGACTCTCCTCCACTGGGTGAGCCATCCTGCTCAGCCCTGTGTCATTGCATATTGGATAAGGGGCCAGATCTGCCTTTATCTGAGTGATCAATCTCAGTGTTCAGCAGTGCAGGGTCAAGCAAAGACCCCTGGGGCACTGCACTGGAGATCACCTTACAAGTGGACTAATGACCACAAGTTCTCTCTCTGTCCAACTGCACTCCCATCTCTAACCAGTCTAGTGACCCTATCAAACTAAACTAGATGAGGAGAGTTGGGTACGAGTCCTTCTAGCTGAGGTCAGCTGAATGGCTGGTTCTTTCTGAGTTCTGGACCTGGCCATTTCAGCTCACCCAGCACAGTTAAGTCTTCTCTACCTGACTCCCTGCTGAGACATTCTGTTCTGTCCTGATCAATATGAGATCTCTCTCCTGGCCAGGGAGATGAGAAGTAAGGGCCAAGCAGCTGTGATTGGTCACTCTGCCCTTTGCCAAGGACCTGGCACCTTGTCGATGCCCCCCTTTCCCCAAGTAGGCTTAGAACCAAACAGCCACACAAACTCCAAGCCCACCATGCCATGCCATGGGGAGGGGGGCTCACACCCCCAAACAGTGGGGCACTGACCTCTATGCCTCCCTTTCACTTGAAAACTTCTGCTGGCTAGAGAGTTCCCTGCTCAGACTTATCTGCTTCATTAGGCGGCAGTCCTTTTCATCTTTGGGGTGGCTTTTCTTCTTGTCTCCTAATGCCTTCTGCCAACCTCTCTTCCTTCACCCCTATCTCACACAAAGGGGTGGCCCTTCTCCTTGCCAAAGCTAACCCCTCTCTACCTGCACAAGCCCCACTCCATCTAGCACACCTCCCTCTCTATTGTCTCCAGTCTCATTAACCCCCAGTCTCAAGAACAGATTAATAAAATTGCAAGTAAGAAAACCATCTAACCAATAAATAAAACTAGGAGCTGGTTTTATAGAAATAAACTATTGGTTAATTTGATTTTTAAAAATACCATATTTACCAATATCAAAAATGAAAAGGGTGAATTCACTACCAATGAAGATGAAATTAAAGCAATTATTAGGAGGTATTTTACCCTATGGTGTGTAAATAAATTAAATAATCTAAGTGAAATGGATGAAACTTTAAAAATATAAATTGCCCAGATTAATAGAAGAGGAAATAGAATGCCTAAATAACCCCATCTTAGAAAAAGAAATTGAACAAACCATAAATAAGCTTCCTAAGGAAAAAAAAAATACTCAGGACAAGTGAATCCTACCAAACCTTTAGAACAATTAATTCTAACACTATAAAATATTTGGAAAAATAGGCATACAAAGAGCCCTATGAAATTCATTTTACATCACAAGTAGGGTACTCATACCTAAACCAGGAGGAGCCAAAATGAAAAAAGAAAACTATAGACCAGTTTCCCTAATGAATATTGCTGCAAAAAATTTTAAATAAAATACTAGCGAGGAGATTACCACAATATATCACAAAGATCATACATTATAATCAGGTGGGATTTTTACCAGGAATGCAGGGCTGGTTCAGTATTAGGAAAACTATCAGCATAATTGATCATATCAATAAACAAAACCAGCAAAAACCATATGATTATGTCCATAGATGCAGAAAAAGCCTTTAATGAAATACCACATTCATTCCTATTAAAAATAGAGAGCAAAGGAATACATGAGACTTTCCATAAAATGATAAGCAGTTTCTATCTAAAACCATCAGCAATCATTATCCGCAATGGAAATAAGCTAGAAGCATTCCCATTAAGATCAGAGGTGAAGCAAGGGTGCCCATTTTCACCACTATTATTCAATATTGTACTAGAAATGTTAGTTTTAGCAATAATAGAAGAAAAAGAAGTTGAGGAATTAGAATAAGCAATGAGGAATCAAAACTATCCCTCTTTACAAATGGTACGATGGTATAGAGAATCCTAGAGAATCAACTAAAAAATGACTTGAAATAATTAACTTTAGCAAAGTTGCATAATCCACATAAATCATCAGCATTTCTATAAATTACCAACAAAGTCCAGCAGCAAGAGGTAGAAGGAGAAATTCCATTTAAAATAACTAGATGATACAAAATTCTTGGGAGTCTACCTGCCAAGACAAACCCAGAAATATGAACACAATTACAACTTTCCACACAAATAAAGTCAGATCTAAACAATTGGAAAAACAGCAATCGTTCATGGCCAGGTTAAGCCAATATAATAAAAATGACAATTCTACCTAAACTAATTTACTTATTCAGTGCCATACCAATCAAACTACCAAAAATTATCTTATAGAGCTAGAAAAAAATAATAACAAAATTCTTCTGGAAGAACAAAAGGTTAAGAATATCAAGTGAATTAATTTTTTAAAATGTGAAGGAAGGCAGTCTAGCCATATCAGATCTCGAACTGTATTATAAAACAGTAATCATCAAAACAATCTGATAATGGCAAAGAAATAAAGTAGTGAATCAGCACACTAGATTAGGTACACAAGATACAGTAGTAAAATGACCATAGTCATCTAGTATTTGATAAACCCAAAGACCCCAGCTTTTGGGACAAGAACTCACCATTTGACAAAAATTGCTGGAAAAACTAGAAAACAGTATGGCAGAAACTAGGTATACACCAACATTTCACACCATCTAGAAAGATAAGGTCAAAAAGGGTACATGATTTAGACATAAAGGGTGATGCCATAAGCAAATTAGGGGAGTATGAAAAATTTTACCTGTCAGATGTATGGATAAAGGAAGAATTTATGATCAAATAAGAGATACAGAGCATTACAACATTAAAAAATGGATAATTATGATTGCATTAAATTTAAAAGTTTTTGTACAAAAAAAAACAATGCAGCCAAGGTTAGAAGGAAAGTTGGAAATTGCGGGTGGGGTGGGGTGGGAGGGTATGAAGTTTTACAGCAAGTTTCTCTGATAAAAGCCTCATTTGTCAAATATATAAAGAACTCAGTCAAATCTATAAGAATACAAATCATTCTCCAATTGATTAATGGTCAAAGGGTATGAACAGGCAGTTTACAGACAAAGAAATCAAAGTTATCTATAGGCATATGAAAAAAATGCTCCAAATCACTATTGATTAAAGAAATGCAAATTAAAATAACTCTAAGGTACCACCTTATCAGATCGGCTATTGATTAAAGAAATGCAAATTAAAATAACTCTAAGGTACCACCTATCAGATCGGCTAACATGACAGAAAAGGAAAACAATAAATATTAGAGGAGCTGTGGGAAAATTGAGACACTAACGCATTGTTGGTGGAGTTGTGAACTGATCCAACCATTCTGGAGAGTAATTTGGAACTATGCCCAAAGGGCTATAAAACTGTGCATACCCTTTGATCCAGCAATACCATGCTATAGTTACAGCAGCTCTTTTTGTGATGACAAAGAACTGCCAATTGAGGAGATGCCTATCAGTTGGAGAATGACGGAACAAGCGGAACATCACTGATTGTGATGGAATACTATTGTGCTATATAAAATGATAAGCAGGATGACTTCAGAAGAACCTGGAAAGACGTGAATTGATGCAGGTCATGCCTGCTAACCTCATGTGTCCCTCAGGGCTGTCCTGGGCCCTCTGCTCTTCTCCCTCTAGACTGCTTCTCCTGGTGATCTCATGGGCTCCCATGGATTTAACAACCGTATGCTGATGATTCTCAAATCTACTTATCCAATCATCTCTGCTGACCTCCAATCTCACATCTCCAATTAGCTATTGGACATTCCATAAACAACTACAATTCACCTTGTCCAAAACTGAGCTCAACATTTGTCCCCAAACTCTCTCTTCTTCCCACCTTCCCTCTCACTGTGGAGGGCAGCCCCATCCTGCCAAACCCTCAGGCTCCCAAGATAGGAGTCATCCTTGGTGTCTCACTATTTCTCACTGAGTCCCCCCACCATCTGTTGCCAAGTCCTATCAATTTTACTTTTGTAATATCTCTCAAATATGCCCCCTTCTTTCCTCTGATGCTGTTACCTGGGTGCAAGCCCTCATCTCCTCATGCCTGGGCTATTGCCATAACAGCCCATGAGCTGAAGTTTCTCCCCCTATCAGTTCATCCTCCATTCAGCTGCCTCAAGTGCGGGTCTAACAATGTCAGCCCCTACTCAATAAACTCCAGTGGCTCCCTATTACCCCCAGGATCAAAGGCCCTCATCACTACCACCACCCCCATACACATACCTTTCTAGCCTCCTTACACTTCATACCACCCGCTTCCTGCACACACTGTTGGATCTAGTGACACTGGCCCCACCAACCATGCATGCTGTTCCTCAGATAAGGTGCTCCATCTGTGAACTCTGGGCATATTCTCTGGCTGCTCTTCCCTGGCTGGATGCTCTCCCTCCTTATCTCCACTTCCTGGCTTCCTTCTAGCCCGCCTTCTACAGGAAGCCTTTCCTGATCCCCCTTACTTCTAGAGCCTGGCTTCTGTTGATTATCTCAGATTTGTACCTACTTGTTTGCATGTTGTCTCTCCTATTAGACTGGGAGCTCCTGGAGGGTAGGGGCTATCTTTTGCCTCTTTGTATACCCAGTGCTTAGCACACATTAGGCACTTGATTCTTGTTTGTTGACTGATTTCAAAATCTTACTGATTCCTGCCCATCCCTCTTAGACTGCCCTACCCTACAGAATTTTAAGACTTTCTCCAAAATGCTCCCCCAAGATCCAGAGTACCTGTCAGACCATGCCTGGATCATCTCTCTTCCTGATCACAAACTTTAAGAGAGGTTCCATCATCTCCTTCTTTGTGGATGAAAAGCAGATGCTGACTTTCTCTTCATGGGCTCCTTAAAAGCAAGGCATCAGTCACAAAGGCCACATTCTCCTGTGTAGTGAAAGGTTTTTTTCAGAGGAGTTTCAGTTGAGTGATGTGGACAGTAGACCAGTGGTCTGATGAGGGGGTGAGGGAGAGGTGGCCACCTGAAGAGCGGGGCTCGGTACATCAGAGGAGAACGGCTCTAGAATGGGGACAGTTGAGCCTGTCTGTATTCTGATGGGCTAGTGTTTTATCTCCACTCCCTCAGGTCCAGCTGCATACATGCTGCCGATGGTGATGGGCCCACACACTGTGGGCAAAGTCTCCCAGCCCTCTTTCTCTATCAAGGGCCGAAGCAAACTGGGTGGATTCAGCCAGGACCTTCACAAGGCAAGTGGTCTCCTCAGAGTTCCTCCCCAGGGTCCTTTGGGTCTCCTGACACCTCAGGTCCCCTGACAGGGGCTCAGCAGCCCCAAACACCACTCCTCTCATTACCCTGTCACCTTTTAGGTGCAAGTGCGTGGCCAGAAATACTGAGCTGTGTCCCCACATCAGGGAAGCAGGATAGTCACAGTGAGAGGGTCTCTCCGGAGGGACCACCTCTTCCTGGGCACTCTGCTCCCCAGTTTGTTAGATTTAGAGTGGTTGCACAGGAGCGTGGGCAGGTGCACATGTGCGCGCGCGCACACACACACTCCAGCAGCGCTTTAGGGTCTCAAACCCTCCTGCAGTCATTTGAGGAAGAAACAACACAGTCCCCACAAAGAGACAGGCCCGGGGTCCAGGGTCAAGGTGGTCCTGGGCTGCTGTCCACAGACCAGAGCTCCCGAAAGAGGGCAACAGTACTTGGACTACCAATCCCACTGGCCTCTGTCTTTTCCCACAGACCCCAGGCCCTGCTGCGTACCGACAGACTGATATCCAGGTGGTGAAATACAAGGCCCCACAGTATACCATGGCTGCCCGAATCGAGGCAGTAGGAGATAAGACGATGAAGCCAGGCCCAGGCGCTCACAGCCCAGAGAAGGTTTGGGGGCTGGGTATGGGCAAGGCTGCCGGGTTGGGATGGTGCAGGCTAGGAGAGCCGGTACCTCACAGTCCAGGACCTCCTTCTGTGTCTCCTCTCAGGTGACGATGAACAAACCCAGCGCCCCCTTTCTCAGTTTTGGAATCAAGCATTCCGACTACATGACTCCTCTCATCCTGGATGTGGAGTAAGCCCTTACCCTTGCCTGGGGGCAAGTTGCTTTGGCGGCCTCCCAGGCTCCATCATGATCCTTCTGACAACAAATTTGCCTTTTATCTGAGGGAGACCCTCTGCAGGTGATCAGAGTTCTCCTTCTTTCAATCAAGTGACAGTTTTGGCCATGCTGGGCCCCCTGGGACAGAGCCATGCATGGTCACAAACTGGGAATGCATTTATTTTTTTCTATGACGGAGTTTATGTTTATTAATCTTGTTTCCTGCTGTGCCTGGATGTTTAATAAATCACCCATTATATCTGCTCTAGGGGCCCAGTCTGCTGATATGAAAAGAAGGGTCCCTTGTCAGGTTTCACCTCCAACCTCCCACCTGCCAGAACCTCTGCCTCAGATCTGAGAAAGAAGCAGGGCACCCTGACCAAACTGCTGGACCCCAAGATGACCCAGGAATCCCTAGATGCTGCTCAGAGGGAGGGAGAAGCCTCACCAGATACTTTCAAATTCTCCAGGGTTACCATATCACCACCACCACCACCACCACCACCTTCAGATTTGTCGATCTCTTTCCTCACAAAGTCAGGCCATCAGTTAAAGTATTATTCTAAATTTTACAGATAAAGACACTGAGAATTCAAGAAGTTATGCAGTCTGACCATTCTCACATAGCCACTCCAGATATAGGTCAACATGACTCAAACCCAAATCACTCCAAATCAAGTGCTGTCATGCCAATTTTGCCAAGCAACTTGGAAATCACAGTTCCCAGTAGTCTGAGCCCCAAGGGTATAGCTCATCTGGAACAGGTAGCAATCTCAACTCATCAGAAATAGTTGGGTGCTGATCACTTCCTCAATCATCTTGGATTTCAAGTCCCTATTATCCATTTCTGCCCATTCAGAGATGATTCTCTGTGGGAGGAGGGGAAAAATTTTAGAAAAAGGACTTATTAACTAGTTCATCCATTGACACTATCCCACCTGCCTTGGGCAGAGGGGCTTATTCTTCTTTAAGGAAGCCCCCTTTGGGCATTTGTTGTGCTTGGAATCACAAGGCTGTAACGGATTCTCACAGGTGTCTAGTCCAACCCACATCCGAACAGGAATCTTCATTAAATAACCTTGACAAGCTTCCAACCAGCCTCGGCTCAAAGACCTCCCTCCAATGAGGGGTCATATTTCACCATGAGAACTCAAATGTCCATGCATTTCTTTACAGCCAAATAGAAGCACATATATTGGAGATCATCGTGAGGACAAGAGGCTAGCTAGGATCTCTATTCAATTTAACCCTCAAGCTGTGAATCTCATGATACAGCCTGGGGCAGCCATATTACACTATTGGTATGTTTCATACCAAGCATGCAGTCCACTCCGTCCCCCAGACCTTCTCCACATAAACTGCTAACAAAGCTAGCCTTATCTCTCCCATCTTGTAAGGGTTAAATTGATTTTTGGAAATATTTAAAGCATATTTCATTCGATTAGATTCAGCCCAGGGCTCTAATCCAATTTCCACCAGTGTGGTAACTCTCCCAGTTTTATGTCATCCACAAATTCGATAAGCTTGCTGCAGTCCAGCCAGGCCTTTGTCCAAGCCACTGATAAAAATGTGAAAAATGCCCAGGGCCATGCAGAGATCTATAGCATATGCCACTGATTACTCTTTGGATTTAGTTCTGAAATCACATCTCTAGATCTTTCCCAAAAGGACAGAATCAAACTTTGTAAAAATACTTGGCCAAAAGGTGGGTAAATTCTACCTACAACCAGTGTGGTAACTGCCAAAATGGGAAAATGCATGCTACAAAGGATCTGTTGTTCTTAGAGAAGGCTGTTTGCTGGTGCCGTGAAGACACTACTTCATTTCCTAAAGCATCCCTTTAATAACATCCTAGAATTTTGCCAGGACCCAGTCACTCACTGGTCTGTAACTGGAAGGCACCACTATCTTCTCTTCCTTTTTCTAAAAGTTAGCTATTCGCCATACCTACAGGCAGTACTTCTCCCAACCTCACACTTCCTCAAAGATGACTGACAGATCAGTGGTGGTAGAAATCCCACCTGCTAATTCTTTCCATACCTGATGTTGGATACTTTGAGTCAGAAGACATATTCACCAGACTGCCAGGTGCTCTATTAGCCTGCTTTCTTTTGGGTTTTAACTTCCAATTAACCACCTAAAGTTCATTCCCAGTGGCCACAAAGACTAGAGTCCCTCCACCTCTTCTGTCATCAGCATCAAGATCCTCCTTTCTCCATTGTAGGGGAGGAAACTCCCTCTTTTTGTTGTCCTTCGCTTTCCTCACCAGCCTCGTTCATTCTGAGCTTTAGCACTGGACAGTCTTCTTGCAGGAGCAGGCTAGGCATTTGGATTCATCCTCTTAACTGCCCTGGCTTCCATCTTCTGGACATCCCATTTAGAAATCCAAGTTGATGGGTGAGTCCCCTGAACAACCAACCACATCAGCTCGTCAGAAAATTTCCATTCTACTGTCCCTCTGATCAGAACTGTTTATAGCTTCCAAATGTCATAGAGCCTTAATATTTCAGAGACAGAAGGCACCTCTGAGGCTACTTAGTCCAATCCATACACAAAGGGAGTAGCAGCTAGAAGCATCCTGACATGCCTCCGCCAAGGTCAAAGGCCTCAAAAGAGGAGCCTGCTCTTCAGGATGTGCTGAACCCTTTGTTCTCCCCAAACCAAGGATCCACGTCAGACTCTTCCTACCTTTCCTTTACCCCAAACTCAGATGGTCACTTGTACGTTAAAGCTTCCACCTGAGCCACCAGCTCCTCTCCCTTAGTGGGTCAGACCAAGATTATAATTTCACTGCCTGGTCTCCTTTCAAAGGAAAAAAAATTATTGGCATTGACAAAGGGCTCCAGAAAGTGTTTAGATCATTGAAGCCCCACTCCCCCATCACTACCATCACAGACAGAAAGCTCCTATTCAGCACCAAAAGCTGGTCAAAGCACAGCCTCTGGACTGACTTGACTTTCTCATTACACACTCAGGTTCCTGGACAACTGTTCATTTATTGCTCCAGCTTCATAGATTTTCCACCTTCTGTCTTTGCACTGGCTGTCTCCCATCCCTTGAGTGTCCTCTGTCCTCAGTTCCATGTTTTGGGACTCCTATCTCTCTTCAAGGCTCATCCCCAATACCACTTCCTCCCCCAGGGAATTACTTGATAGATCTGATATTCTTACATGCACATGTAATTATTCCCTAGTAAAATGCAAACCCCTTGAGGGCAGATACTGCTTTTATATCCCCTTTGTAGAGTACGCTGTAGGCATGAAATAAATGCTTGAACAGCCTGTGAAAGGTTTGTGATTGGTGCACCTGTTTCTTTTCTTCTGATGGTATACCATATCCTCACCCATTTATCTCCTTAATCTACGTTGAGTATAATCATGCCTTCCCCCAGCCCTCTACTCCTCATCTAACGCATGGGCGTGTACACACACTTGAATCATCTGGGGCCTCTCTAATAAGGAACATGGTTCTAGGGTTCCAGTAACTCCTGACAGCAGCTGTCTGATTTCACCCAAGTTCTGCCTGGCTTTAAGTCCTAACCCAGAGGAGCTACATACAAGAAGGCATTGAAATTTCTCATCTACAGATGCTAACTAACCCAAGCCAACAACTCCATAGTAGTACTGAAATCCTTCCTAGACACAATTCCATTTCTGTCTGTGGGAGCAGCCTTTTCAGTGAGAATGACATGGGACATGTGCTGACCTTTTCTTTCCCATTTAACACTCACAGGCTAAAGGAGACCCCATCCCCTCTTCTCCCCACACTCCTCTGCATCCTTTTAAAGCCAACGTGGTCTTCTCATTGGCTGAGCCCTCACTCTCTCCAGGGCCAGCCTAGCCTCCCTGCCAACAAGGTACTGGACATCACGGAAACTCCTCGAAGATGGGTATCTTTTGCCTCTGGGCAAACTGGCCCAGGGAGGACAAGTCAGTGTCCCCCACCAGGGCTCACTGCTCTGTGACGGGCAGAGCTGTGGCACAGGGTGACAGATGCGGACAACTCTGACCCTTCATGCCTCGATCCTGCCTTCTCTGCAGAGGTAGGGGCAATGGGGGCCGTGGGACTGCTTGGTTCCGATCGCTTTTCCCTTTTTTATTCTCGACAACGAGAGAAGGAATAAAAACAGGGTCTGGGGAGCACTCCCTGCTGCACTCGGCCATTCCTCCTCTGCGTAGCAGCCGGGAAGTCACCAGGGAGTGGGGCCCACTCATGTCCGTGCTTTCGAGACCAGGTAGGAAAGGAAGAAGAACAGGATGATGAGACCCACGGACACACACAGGAGCAGCCGCCGGTTGTCCCGTCCCGAGCGGGCCATGCTGGAGAATCGCTTCACGCTGCCGGTCAGCAAGCTGGTCACGCTCGAGAAGTCCGACTCCTGGGGCACAGAAGCAGGTGGGGAGGGGGGAGGGAGTGACCCTTGAGGAGGGGGAGCTCGCGGGCAAGCCCGCGACTGGCCCCGGCCCCGCCCCTCCCGCACACGCGCGGCGCTCACCATGCCGTCCAGGTAGCGGTTCTGTTCTTCCGCGTCCCGGTCCATGTCCAAGGCCAGCTGGGGGGGTGGGGGAGAGAACAGAACCGGGGCTCAGACGGCGCTGCCCCTCCCCCCGGCCCTCCTCCTCCCCCCACCCCCGTGACCGCGCCCCCACTCCTCCCCGCGGACACGCACGGCCTTGAGGCGAGTGACCTTGGCCACTAGCCCATCCGTCAGACGCTGGTTCTCGCCGTCCAGGAGCGTGTCCGTGTCCGCGGCCGCGGCGGCGGCACCACCCCCCGGGCCTGGGCCTGCGCGGAGGCGAAGAGGACAAGGATCAGGAGGGGTCGGGGAGAAGGGGGCCTCGGCCCCGCCTCCATCCAGACACACACCGATTCCCCTCCACCACTTTCCCCCCAGCACCGCCCCGCCCTCACCCCTGGGCCAGCTCGCCATGGCCGCCACTCTCCTGTGCCGCCGAAGCCGGAAGCAGCGCAAGGCAGGTGCGTGGGGTGACGCAAGCTGACTGCGTGCGTGCACGGCGAGAACGGACTTCCGGCCCCACCCCTTCGCTTCGGGCCAACTGAGCCCGAAAGCGTGGTGAGGGCCTCCGGGCCAGGAGTCAAGTTCAAGGTCAGGGGTAGGCTCAGCCTCCCCGAACCCGGAGGAAAGTGTCCACTGCCTCCCTTCGGTAGGAGGCCCTTTTCCTAGCCCCGCGCTGGTGTCCAGTTGGACCCAGTAAACACCCATAAAGCGCCTACTGTGGGCAAGCGGCGCTGGGGCTACAAGGCCAGGCCCTAGTGTCTAGCGGAGGACAGGCAAAAGCTAAACCCAGGAGCAGTAGATAATTAAGAGAGGGCAGGAAGGCACTGGAGGGGTTGGGGAAGGCGGGACTTCCAGGGAGCCGCCTATGCCCCTCCCCCGGCTTCTAGGACGGAAGGACACACCCCCCACCGAGATCTGGAACCCTACCCTCCTGGCCTCCAACTTCAGCGCCCGCTAGTCTTTCTTCCCAACTAGATCCCCCAATCTCCACGCTGACCCTCCCCGACACGTCTCCACCCACCTCGGCCACGCCTAGAGAGGGTCCTCTTCTTGATCTTGCCATCACCCCTAAAGGCACCACTTCCACATTCAAGAATTCTCAACTCTCCTTATCTGACCAGGCTCATTTTCATTGTAACCCTAACCCGTTTCTGGATCACCCTTCACCCATGGCTGTCCCTCAAGCTCCATCCTGGGCCTTCTGCTCTTCTTCTATTTACTTCCCTGGGAGATCTTATTAGCTCCCATGGATTTCAGGACCGTCTGCACGCTAGATTCCGATGAACACATCTTGGCGCACATTCAGGTTTCCACACCTGCGCCAAAGGCTTTGGAAGCCTGTAGCTTTCAGTTCTGGTCCTCGGGTCACAGACCAAGTCAAACATACCACAGGAGACACCGAGGACATGCAGCCAGATGTGAAGAAACATTCACTTTGGTGTTTCTTTGCTGGCATGTTGTTCTTTCCATGTTTACTGGATGACAGCTTCCCCTTGGCTAGGTTTCCACCCACTGGCTCGGGTTCTACAAAACCACATGTGCGGTCTTGCCCACTGCAGTGGGGCACCAATGGAGCTCCTGCTGCCCCCGAGAGGGTCCCTTTGAGAGAACCCTGGGCGGCTGCCTATCTGGCCTGTCCTTTCCTCCTCCAACCTGGTCCTAGAGGACCAGAGCACTTTGTTTCATCAGTATTCAGCACTAGCTTAGCCTGATCAATTGCATCCCCTCCAGCACCCCCACATCCCAGCTTCACGATGAAGACGCCTCCAGGAAACTCATCATGGGGCATCACTGGTGCCCTTGGCCGCCCTGACCGGAGGACATGAGCACAAACTCCCCTGAAGAAGGAACAAGCCTGAAGTCTCCCCAAACATCACCTCGTTTCCGGCCTGGCTGCACTCCTTAGGGATTTCTTTGCCTTTTCCACAGGGCCCCCCACACTCGGTTTTTCACACACGCACACCTTTTTCAGCTTTCTTTTTGCGTGCAGTCTTCCTGTTAGATTGTAAGCTCCTTGAGGGCAGGGTGCCTAGCACTTAGGCACTTAAATGTTTATTAACTATTGAGAGACCAAGCTTCCACAAGAGATCTTGAATTCATGGCTCAGATGAAGGAAGAGGTGGGGTCGGCCATAAGGCTGAGAAGAGAGAGGTGGCAAGGACTCGGCTAGAGCCCCTGGGCTCCAGAAAGCACATCAGACCTGTCCTGGGCCCTGGTCCGTCTCCACTGCTTCTCAGAGGGCATCCTGTGAGGGAAAACGAGGGGTGAGAAGGGAACGAGGCCTGGACTGTAGCCCTCCCTCCTCTCCCCACCCATTGCCCACTGTCTGGCATCTGTTGTGCCCCTTGAAGAGAAGGGAGATGCTGAAGGTACTCAGGGCCCATTCCCCATCTGGTAGGCCTGGCCACAGTCACATCACAGGGAGACCACCCTCTGACTGCGCTTGTTTCATAAATGTTCTTGTGTCTGCCACCTACCTAACCTCTCAATGAGAGAGACATTTGTTGTCTGAAGGCAATGTATGGGGAAGACAGGAACTGCTTTCAAGTTCAAGTGTGGAAGTAGTGATTGTACTCACTTTGGAGAGAGAGACAGAGAGAGAAAGGGGACATAGGGTGGGGGGAAGGAGGAGGGAGAAAGAGGGGACAAAAGAGACAGATACAGGAGAGAAAGAGAAGCATCAGAAAGAGAAAGGGAGAGGACAAAGGAGAAAGAGACAAGAGGGGGGAAGGAGGGAGGGAGAGTAACAAAGAAGACAGACAAAGAAGAGTCAGAGAGAGGGGGAAAAAGAGAGAAGAAGGGAGGGAAGGTGAGAGAGAGGAGGAAGAAGGCGGGGGGGCGGGGAG
>CM053623.1:463809260-463825064 GCA_028646595.1 Phalanger gymnotis | reverse complement strand
GGCAGCGTGGGGCGCTTCCTCCTGTACAGCCTCCTCTGTTTCCATGCTGCGCCCTCCCAACCTCCGCAAGGGCAGAGGTGGTTTTCCATTTCCCACATGCATCACTAGGGAAGGTGAGGGCAGAGGGAGGGTGGAAGGCATCCTCCAGAGTGACAGCCCCAGCCAGCAACATTGGGCCTACTTCTTGCAGGATGCAAACCCCAATACAGGGGTCAGCTTAATGCCCCACAGAGGCCAGTGTGAAAGAAAAGATAAAAACAGGGCTTCTTATATATTAGGAGCAGCTAAAGGGCACTAGAGGAGTCCCGAGTTCAAATCTAGCTGAAGTTACTTCAGCGCTGTCTGCCTCAGTTTCTTCATCACAAGATGGGGATCCTCAGGGATGTTGCGAGGATCAAACGAGACAATTGTAAACTGCTCAGTGACTTGGCACACAGCTAACACATACCTGTTAAACCTTATCTTTATTTTTAATGCCCATTTCTCATCATTTCACCTCCAACAGTCCCTCCCAGGGAGAGGGTGCCCACATACGCGCTGAGATGACCTCCTGTGGCCCCAAAGTGGCACTCCCAGCCAAGTGTCCCCTACCTTGTCAGTCTCTCTTTGGACAAGGTCTTCTATCTCCTCGGTCCAGCCCAGGGCCTTCACCAGCGTCTCTACCCCGCCAATGATGTCTCCCAGCTGGGCCACATCACTATGACGAGGCTGCCAGGCAAACGGTCCCACCAGCTCCCGATTGATCAGCACTCGAGGGACAGACCTTCTGGACGCTTGTGACAGGCTAGCAAAAGGCTCCACCTAAAAGAGCGACAAAGGCCCACATCACCAGACCATATCTCAAAGGCCTCCAAAGCCCCAGGAGCTGCTATACAGAGACCCCTCCTCACTCTGGCATCCCAGAGCTAAAAAGCCACTGTCCTTTAAAGTTCTCACTAACCTCGGATGGGCTCAAATCTGCCTCCCAGGTTCTGCACACGCTGCACATACACACACCCCACCCCAACCCCACCCCTAATCTCTATTTCCCCTGAGGCTTCCTTTCTCTAGGACAAACAGGTCCTTCCACGAGTCACCTCCAATGGACAAAAGCTGTTCCCTCCCCCCATTCCTTTCAAGCTTACTCCCTAACCTAGGAACTCCCTGACTCAAGTGGCCATTCTTCACTTCCCTTCATTTAATAAATGATGCTTTAACTGAATTGTGGGCAGACAAAAACAAAGAAAAGACGAGACAAAACCAGTTTCTGCCATCATGGGAGGAATCTGTTTGGCTTGACTGCTGACTTGTTACAGGGACTGGGGAGAAGGTGGAAGGCAGGGGATGTGAGGGGAAAAGGTGGTATGTCAAAAACAAGGAAGACCAAAGGGTTTCTGAGGGTAGTGACATTCAACCCTAAGCTTCGGCAAAAACACTGAGGACGGGGTTCAGGGGAGGTGGGGCAGCCTGCCCCCAGGCTCTCTCCATTAGCCAACAAAGGGCTCTTCCTAACAACTCCCATGGCTCCCTATGAGCTTCCAATTAGGGATCTCCTACAAAAGGCCTTTCTGGCCCCGTGCCCACCACCCCCTGCTGCTCAAGCCTACCCTCTATCTTGTACATGCCTACTGTTCCCCCCTTGGAACATGAGCTGAGGGCAGGACTGGGTTTGCTGTTCTTTGTATCCCCCAAAAAGTGCTCAGCACAGTGCCTGGCACACTGTAGATGCTTGATAAATGCTTGTTGACTGATGGGTAGAAAGTAGTAAGCCCAGTGAAAAGGCCAAGACCTGAACCAGGGACGTGGTAAGAAACAGGGAAGGCTCCTGCTCCTCCCAGCCACTATTTTGGCTATTCCAAACCTTCTCTTCTCCCTTGGCCTCTCACTTGACCAAGGCCAGGCTTGACCAGGCTCCTTCCTCTCCTTTCGCCCCACACCCCTTGACAAGTACCAAGGCCTCCTTCCCTGCTCCCCAAGGTCAATCCTTGTTGGCCAGCTCCCTAACCCTGCTTCCTGGACTCAATCCCACTGCTGCCCCTTCTCCATGCTCTCAGGGTCTTCTGACTCTTTCACCAATGGCGGCAAAACCACCCACATTTCTCCATCTTTGAAAAGCTCTCACTAGGTCAGTTCATTTTGTTAAACTATTTTCTGATCTTTCGTATTGTGACATCTGTCTTGGAGGTGGGGGAAGGGGGATATATTGGGAAATGTAGGTGATGTGCCTACAAAATCCCTCCCTAGATTCCACCACCCCCTGCGCCTCTCCCTCCATCCTCAGCCAAAGTCCTAGGAAAACTTGTCCACATCTGGTGTCTCTCACTCCTGGGCCTCAAACTGCCCCCTCCAAAGAGACCAAGGAATGGCCAAAACTGGCTCCGCCTGCCTCACTGTCCCAGACCAGACCCTCTCTCCTGCCCTCCCCCATCCCTCTGAAGTCCAGGGTCTTCCCTCTCTCATCCTTTTAATCCTACCCATACAAATTTTCTTTGTCTCTTTATTTGCAGGTTACCTCCCCCAGTAAACCAGGAGCTTCTTGAGGGCAGAGGCTGTCTTGTGCCTCTTTGCCTGGCACACAGCAGACACTTAATCCATGCTGATCTGTACATGTAGACACAGCAGGAGGAAGATTCCCTCCCCTCTCTGGAGGTAGATGGGCCTCACCCTGACTCCTAGATCCACCTCACGTATTCCTTGTTCTCAGCAATGCACGGGACCTTTGCAGAAACTGACCATGCACTAAAACATAAAAACCTCACAAACTACAAAAAGCAGAAGTGATACACACATTCTCTACTGACACAAATGATCAACAAAGGATATCTAGAGAAATGATTCAAATGCAAATACAGACTCAGCAAATTCAGACTTTGAAACTGGCCAAAAAGTTAGAGTAAATTATGAGTTTTCTTTTGACTGGTCTGAATTCTTTGTGGGTGTGCTGTCTTGTCACATGTCTTGTCTGTGTGTTTGAGAAGTTTCATGGTTTGTGGTGAGAAAATTTCTAAGGTCTGCACTTAGAGAAAGAGAATATTGGGAGAGAACTCCCTTTCAGGGGGAGATCAAGATTCTTTTCAGTTCTAACCCTGGCCAAGTTGGAATACCAGATTAAAAATCAAATTATACAAAGCCAGTGGCTTTTGGAACTGATAAGGAGTCAGAGCCAAAGCAATCCAGAGGAATTGAGGGCTGATAGGAGGAGAAAGCTGAGGGTTTATGAATTAAGGTTTAAATAGGTCCTAGAGGTTAAAAATCTGTATATTGGCAATAAATCAATGTATCTGATATCAAGCAAAGTGTTTTAAAGCCGCAGAAATAGGGAGGTCTTCTGCATGATGATCACTTTAGGGGTTCAGTGGTCTGTTTAAAATGTGATTAAATTACTAGACATTTAGCTTCTAGTTTTTAAGTTATAGAAAAACTGGATGAAGTTGGTATAATTTTTTTATTTATTTGAAATATATATAAATTTGTGGATAATATTTCCTTTTAAAAGGCCAGAAGTATTGGGCTTAAAAATATATAATATATATATATGTAATTGAAGTTATATTGTTATTTGGCAATGACTAGCCATACTGGATAACCTTTTAAGTTGAATAATTTCTATATGTAATAATCTGGAGATGTAATTGAGGTCATCTTATTTATAAATTGCATTGTGGTTTTAAGTTCTCTTAGATTATAAAATCTGAGAGACCATTGTTAGGTAGAAATGGTGTTAAAGCAATTTTAATCTGGATTTTGTAGTATATGAATTGGCTTTTTTAAGGATGGGATAAAAAAAAGTGATAATCTGAAACGGTTGTATTTAATTAAAACAAGTAATATTATAGCAGATTTTCCATTTGAAGTCTTGGCTATTTATGAAAATGTATACAGTGGTTTAGGGTGATAGTTTCCATGTGCTGATGAGAAGATTAATGATTCTCTGTATAAAATGATTTAGAAGTGCATTCACCTAATTTGATAATGCGTAGTTTCAAGTTTTAATAATGTTTAGGGCATATTACATTTCTATGGTCTAAATGTTGTTAGAATTATATTGTCAGAAAAAAAATGATGGCCACCACTATAACTTAAGAAATTATAAACTTCCAAGTTTTGTCTTTATTTAAAAGGAAGTTTCAGTTAAAATCGTTCTGCTATAAATCAAGCATTTGCAAAAGTATGTTTGTGAAAGGAAACTTGGTAATTATGCAAAGGCCTCATTTGGGATCTCCTCATGTTATTTCTGTCAATTCAGAATAATCTGTAAACTATTTTCAAAAAAAAGAAAAAGGAACTTGATAAGCTGAGAATTTGCAAATTTGATCTCTAGTAACTGACTTACGACAGATTTTAAAATTAGAATTTGAGATGTGGGTCCTGCCAAAGTTTTGACTAATGACAGAGAGAGAGAGAGAGAAAACAGGTGGATGTAATGCTGTGTGTGGAAGGTGGAAGGCTGAGATGCTTTCCTTTTAGTGGCAGGTCTCTGTAATCAAAACAAGTAGTTAGTGATAAAAGGAAAAGTATCTGTCAGAATCTGTTACTATTGTGAAGCTGTGGTACCTAAAGACCTAGACAGTTTTATGTAGAGAAATGGAAAATCTGATTAATACAAAATATGGGAAATCTTGCTGTTTTTAAGCAAATAACTGAGCAAATTGGTACTCTTATATAGTCATGTGAAAAATAACAATCTTTCTAAATATTAATGGGAATAATAGTATAAAGGAAAAGAAATAAAGATACAAACACAATGTTGAATCATTATCCCATAGTCTAAGGCTAGCATTTAAAATTACTGTGCATCTATACGGAATAAGGCCCTTACATGTTTCAAAATGACATAAGAGCAATTGGGTATTAGTACAATTGACTAAATTGGAGACATCTTCAGTTTGGGGAAAAGAATTTCAGTATAAGTTTCTTAGAGGGAGACAACTTCTGGAGAACTTTTGCATTAATAGGAAAATTAAATGTTTTTGTTTTAATTTGAATTCATTCCATGACCTAAAACGTAAGATAAAGTTAGTGTTTGAACCTATCATATTTATATGGTTCAGTTCTTGAAGTATATCTCATTAGAAGCTTGGGACACTGATGCAAATCTGTTAGAGCAGTAACTTATGATCTCAATGGGAAATTTTGGTTTTATGAACTAAAACAAGTATAAAAATGCAGGCAAGCATATTGAAATGCTGCCTGGCACAGGGTAAACAACAGAGACTTTCCTCCAAGGATGCCCGACCTACTCAGAATCGACTCACTGCTACTACTATGTTCTCACATTTCCAACCATATTCTCCTGATCACCTAACCTCTTCAAACTGGCAAGTGAGGCAGGTCTGGCCTCCAGAGAGGCACCAGGATGTCTGAAGTCCTCCAAGTGCCACCAGATAAGCGATTCTCCTCACCCAATCTCTCATCTCTTCTTTTCCATGATCACATTCTAGCCTGTGATTCCCCTAGGCTAGGACAAGTTTTCTGCCTATGGGTCTCTAGTGCCAAAAGTAGTCTCTGGTATTTGATACCCCATGAATTAAATGGAGTGCAAGGCACCCACTGGCCTCCCCACTCCCTCTTCTCTGCCCTGTAACCCTCTCCTTAATCCCATTACCCCTAGGGTCTCCAGACCTCCAGAGAGGTCCCAATGATGATAAGCAGATCTGCCATGGGGAAGTCAGCCATGTGCAGGAAGAACCTTTGTGGGAGCTGCTCCCCAAAGAAGACGATGTCAGGCTTGATGACCCCTGTGCAGATGGGGCAGCGAGGGATCCTATCTGCCATCACATCCACCTGTAAGAAAACCCAGCAAGAGAGCAGTCAGCATGGCCAAGTCTTTCCAGGAGGGGCTTATTCTCAATCTTGTGTTTAAGACAGCATCTTAAAAATGCCATTTCAACCTGCATCTGAATGAAAAGTTCTCATCTCTAGAATGTCCATCAACAAGCATCCAAGGCCTACCATGAAATCAAACTATGGTCAATCTGACAGTGATTGAGGATTGCTAATCAGGAGGACCCTTTGTTGTTTTTGGTAACTTCTCTGTTAGAAGTTCTTCCTGACTTCAAGCCTCATGGGATTCTTTCCACTTCCCTCCCATTCTTCTGGTCCTCCTCCCCCACACCCCACACCTCACTACAGAATCTCAGAGTTGGAAGAAATCATTCCCTCCAACTCATGACTGGCAAGCAGATCACCAGACTGCTTGAAATCCCCTCCCCTGCTTCCCCAGGTAGGCCTTTCCACTTCGGGTGAGCTAATTCTTAGGAAGGTTTTCTTTCTATAAAGTAGAAACTATCAGCTGACAGAGAGGGCCAGAAGCTTAGAGGTTGATCTCCAAGGCAGGCTATGGGTATGATTCCAGCACAAAGTCTCCATCCTGGACAAGTGGAGGCCCAGGGGAGGAGGGGAGGAAGCAATGATAATAGGGATTGTATAGAGCCCTTTAAAATTCACAAAGTACTTTCCAGATACAGTATTATCTTGTTTAATCCTTGCAACAAGCCTGTAAGGTAGAAACAATTACTAAGTCACGGAAACCAGAGACACACTGAAGTAAGGAATAACACGATGGACTGCCTGACTTAAAATGAGCACAGGTCTGGAAGCTGGTGGGTAGAGAGGCTCAAGGTTATTCTGGTCTCCCAGGCTTCCTACAGACTATGTATCTCATTCCTTCTCTTTGCTTTCCTAATGCATGTTGACACGCTTTCCTGGGAACACAATCCCATTCCCACCAGCCTGTCTGACATCTTGGCCACAGTCTGACTGCACAGTGGCTAGCTCCTGCTTTCTGCCAGCACAAGAATCCCTTATGTGGCTTCACCTCTTGGCCAGAGGGCTCCACTCAGCTGTGCCTGTAGAAGCCCATCTTAGAGATGCCTTCACAGCTTCTCATTTTCCTCATCCAATGGGCCAAAGGCTATCCCTGGAGCATGGCATTCCCCTCCACAGGAACAGGCCAGTAGCCAGTTCTATCTCCTATACCCCTCTTCCTTTAGCCCACACCCTCAAGGCACTACAGTCACTCACATGAAATTCTTCCCCAGGAAATGACTGCCGGCAGACAGTGCAGGTGGCAGAGGCAAAGGTGCCATGGGCTTCCACCAGTTTTGTAGCAGGGATGCCAGCTGCTGCAATCCAAATGCAAAGAGGAAGTGAGGCGAGTCCATCCATACAGCAGCCCAGAGTCACCACTGCTGCCTCTAAGCCTGGATGTATTGGCCAGGAAGGACCACATGTCCCTCCCTATGCCAGACATTCTGCCACACCTGGTCTAACCCTAACCCTACCTGTACAAGACAGTAAAGAATTGACATGGGCGACCACAAAGGACATAAGGAGAATTTACTGCCAAGTCTCAACACGATTCATGAGACACAGGGACAAAAGGCAGGTGGAATACTCACTCACTGTCATGCCCCATAATTTGATCAAAGAGGGGCACCTGAGGTTCTAAAAGAAGAGAGAGCATTCCAAGCATGGATGCTAGGAGACAAAATGGCAAGTCTGGGCACCATTCTGCGGGCCAGTATGGCTGGAACACAGAGTGAGTAAAAGGAAACCATGTGGCGGAATGGTGACAAGACAGACATTGACCATGTGCAAACAGAGAATAAGTTGGAATTTTGAAGTGATTTAGGAAAAATACTATGTCAGCTATATCAAAGATGGACCAAGGAAAAGAAAGGCTGCTGGGCAGCTGGGGTCCCAGAAGAGGGCTGGCTGTGTGACCTCTAATCCTAAGCTGTTGGGGCCAAAGGACAAGACTCAGTAGCTGACTAAGTATGGGAGTTGAGGAAGAGGGAAGTGGTAAGGCTAGCTCAGAGGTGACAAACCCGGGGGAATGAAAGGATGGTGGTACCATCCATCAACCTGTCCACATTTATTAAGCACCTATTGTGTGCCAAGCACTATGCTAGGTATTGGGGACACAAATACAAAAACAAAAATCCCTGCTCACCAAGCAGAGTAGACTGGTGGGGGGTGAGACCCAGGGCTATCCGCTCTGGACATGTGGAGCCTGCAATGCCTCCAGAACACCCAGGCAGAGAATCCAGAAGGCAAGTGGTGATGAAGGAGACATGTCTTTGGGAATGTGCTGCTTAGATCACCAAGGGAGAAAGTATGGTGGGAGATAGAGAAGAGAGACCAGCTTGGAGAGGCTCCCCTATCCAGTGGTCAAGAAGAGGATGAAACAGCAAAGCAAACAGAGAAGAGGGATGAGAGAGGAGGAAAACAACATGAATGCAGTGCAAGAAAGCTGAGGAAGACGACAGTATCCAGCAGGAGGAGGCAACAGGGAGCAAGGTGATTGGCAAGTGAGAAAAGGCACTGGGCTCACTGGTGACCCTAGAGAGGGTGGTCTCTGTCCAGTGATGGGTCAGAATGAGCCAGACTGTGAGGGGTGGAGAGGCGATCAGGAGTCTGTGAAAAAGAGAAGGCAGAGGATCTGGGGGATAAAGAGAGGCAGAAGCTTAGCAGACTCCACCCTAGAGGAGATGGAAAGGGATGAGCTTAGGGGCACAGAAGGAGGAGCTGGTCTAAGCACAAAGGGCCCCCTCCTTCCTCAAAGACAGCAAAGGAGAGAGGATGGGAGTGATGGTGAGGGGACAGAACTGGGAAAAGATACTCCAGGCAAATGGCCTGTTTTCTTGGCCAAGGTGTGAGGCCAGGTCCTTGGCTGAAGACAGGAGGCAGCATTGGGGTTTGAGGAGAGCATAGTGAGCCAGACCAGAAGCTGAGCAAAGGAGAGTAAAAGGAGCATGGTCACATCAAGTGAGGGCCCAGGTGAGTTTACATAACTTAATGTGCAATACTGGTTCATGGCCACGCCCTAGAAGGAATAGAGATCAGTGGTGGGGATGACTCCAGCCCAAAAGCTGACAGAACAAGGAGGAGAAGAAGGAAGGCGGGGTGGCCGGTAGCTGCAGGAAGAGTGGAGAGGAGCTAGAAATGGAAAGACCAGGGGCACTTCCAAGGGACGGCAAGAGTCAGCTGACCATCCCTGCATGTGCGTCAGGGGAGCTGAGCAGACTGAAGAACTGGTCAGGGCATCCAGAGGACTTCCCACACAGGAAATGGAGGCCCAGAGGCCATCTTCACCAGTGATTTCACCTGTGGGCTGGCCAAAGTACCAACAGCTGTTTGGGGAGATTTCTCTTTTTCTCAGAATTCCTGAGTCTTGCCATGAGAAGGAAGAAGGAACTGGCCTCCGGAGTTTTTTCCCTCTGCCTGATCCCATTAACCAGTCGCTGTTCCTGGCTGTGTCTGCCTCGGGCACACTTGAGAAGAAAGCCAGGGGATGGACAGGTGGTCAGGTCCCTCTATAAAGACCAAACTGAGCCAAGAGAAAAGCTGCCTGGAGAGCACTGGGGAAGACCCGCACTCACCTCTCTCAAGCCCATCGATGTTCTGAGTGTAGAGTCGCAGAAGCAGCCCCTTGTCATGAAGCAGGCGAAGGAAGTAGTGGGCCAGGTTGGGTCTGTAGTTCCCAGGATAGAGCTCTTTGGCCAAAGTGAAGAAGGGCTTGGGGTTGTGGAAGAAGTAGTCCAGTTCAAATATGGCTTCAGGATAGGGAAGGTCATACTGCTCCAGGTTGCTATAGAGGCCACTCCCTGGAGACCTGGAGAGGGAAAAGAGCCTCAGCCTCCCACAGCAAGACCTCTACCTTGGGTGCAAATCCGGCCTCAGACACTTGACACACTTAGTAGCTGTGTGACCTTGGACAAGTCACTTAACCCCAATTGCCCTGCCTTTCCCCCCTCCAAAAAAAAAAAGACCCCCACCCAGACACAGAGAGGCAGGGAAGGAAGGAGGCAGAGAAAAAGGAGGGTGGCATTCCTTACCTGAAGTCCGGGATCCCGCTGGGGGTGCTGATCCCAGCACCCACCATGACCACCACCCTCTGGCAGGTTTTGGTGCGAATCATTTCTGCTATGTCCTGCAAGGAGAGCTTCTCTCCTCCATGGCCACCTCCTGCTCCACAGCCACCGAAGGCCCCCGCAAAGAGACGGTCATGCTTCTCACCCAGGGAGCTGGGGGCAACAAGGCAACAAGAGCTCATGCCATATATTGCAACCAACTCCATCTCCAACAATCTTCCCTGACCTTTCGATAGTTAGTGGCTCTGAGACCTTCACTTGGGACAGTGGGACAGATGGTGTGGGATAATTGTAGGTCTTCTCCTAGGGCTCATGGATGGGTGAGCAAATGCAAGGGACAGAAGGCTCCCACCTTCTTGCATGGGAAAGCCCAGGTATTCCCCACAGTACGGTCATTTCCATGTTTTCATTAGAATGGAATTCCACAGATGCCTCCCCATGAGACTGGGAGCTCCTTGAAGGCAGAGACAGTCTCTGGCCTCTTTCTGTATGCCTCCTTAGCATAGTGCCATTTTTCGTTAACTAACCCCCCACAAATCAAGGCAATTTTAAAACAAACAGAAAGCCCTCAGTACCAAGCTGCAAAGCCCAGGAAAGCAAATTCCCACATTAGCCATATCTGAAAACAGATGTATCTTTATGCATTTGTTCAACACCTCTCTGTTTGGGGATGAGTGAATCATTTCAACTTTTTTTGGACTCATGGTTCATCACAACATTAATCAGAGTTCTGAAATCTTTCCAAATTGTTTTTCTCTGTAATGTTGTTGTCATTATTTTCCTAGCCCTGATTACTTCACTTTCTATCATCAGCTTTTTTTCCAGAGTTTTTCCTAGTTTCCTCTGAGGCCTTATTTTTCCTCATTTCTTAGGATGTATTACATTCCTGTATCACAACCTGTTTAGCAATTCTCCAACGGGAGGACATCAGCAGTTTCCAGCTCTGGGTGGCTGTGAAATGAGCTGCTATGCCTTTGTACACATAGGCTCTTTCCCTCAATTTCTCTGGGATATTGGACTAGGAACTGGGACAAGGGGTACGCATGCACATTTTGGTAACTTTTCCACTATTCTTTCAAATGGTTTTCCAGGATAGCTGGGCCAGCGCACAGCTCTGTCAACAGTGTATTCGGGTGCCTGGTTTCCTCTACTTCTGATCATTTCCCCCATTCATCTTTGCTGCTTTACTTCATATTTCTTTCATTCTTTTTTCATATGGTTATTGATTGCTTGGATTTCTTCCTTTGAAGACTGCCCGTTCATATCCTTTGACCATTTATCTACTACGGAATGGTCCTAAGTCTTACCAAATTTGAGTCAGTTCCTTATATAGTGGGAATTTGAATCTTTCATGAGACAGATTTGCTACAAAGATATTCCCCCCCCCCCATTTATGTTTCCCTTCTGGCTTTTACATTAGGTTTACTTGGGCAAAAACTGTTTAATTATATATAATCAAGTGACCATTTTATCTTATGTGATCTTCTCTATCACTTGGTGATATCCACAGATCTGAAAAATCATTTTCCCTCTTGTTCCTCCAATTTGTTGATAATATGGCTATATGACTTTTTATGTCCAAGTCATCTATCCATTTGGTGTTATCTTGGTGTATGTTGTGAGCAGTTGGTTTCACCCTCATTTCTGCCAGACTGCCACCCAATTATCCACAGAGGTCTCGTTTTTCCTCCAGTAACTGGGGTCTCTGGGCTCATCACACACTAAGCTGCTGTTTATTATCTTCTGTATGTTTTGTACTGGTTGACTGTTTGGTTTTTTTAAAGGAATACCAAATCATTTTAATGATTACTGCTTTGCAGTACAATTTGAGATCTGGCATTGATAGACTCCCTTCCTTCCCATTTTTCCTATTGTTACCTTTGAGATTCTTGACCACTGATTCTTCTCTGATTTGTGTTATTGTCTTTCTAGCTCTACAAGATATTCTTTTGATAATCCGACTGGCACAGCACTGAATAAGTAAATTAATTTAGGTAGTATTTTTATAACATTTGCTCAACTGCCTATAAGGAATTAATGTCCCTCTAATTGTTTAGGTTGGTCTTTATTTCCGCAAAATGTTTTATAGTTGGATTCATATAGCTCCTAGTTGAATCTTGATAGATACACTCTCAAATAATTTATGCCTTTGATAGTTAGTTTGAATGGAATGTCTCTTTGTAACTCTTCTTGCTGGGTTTGGTTGTTTCTATCCAGAAATGCTGAGGATTTATGTGGACTGATTGTATACCCTGAACTTATGCTGAAGTTATTGTTTCAATTAATTCTTTTTTATTTTCATCTATACAGAATCTTTATTGAATTTAATTTTATTTTCAGGTCCACATTCTTTCGGGCCCTTCATCTCTTCTCTCATTCCCCCACTGAGTAAGCAAGATAAATAAACCTCATTACAAACATTAAGTCCAGTAGTTAAACAACAATTTCCCATACTGGCCATGTTCAAAAGAAAAATATGATTCAATCTACACCAAGACCTCTCTCTCTGGCAGTGGGCAGTTCTGTCTCTGGGGGAGCAGAAGGCGCCAATGGGGAGGAAAAAAGGGATAGAATCTGGAACTCAAAAAAAAAAGCAAATGTTAAAAATTGTTTTAACACGTAATGAGGGGAAGGGAACACGTACGTGTGTGTGTATGTGTAAAAATAAGAGTTCTTGTGGTTGATCATTGGGTTGATCAGTTACTAACTCTATTAAAGTTGTTTGTCTTTATAATATTGTTATTATTGTATACACTGTCCTCCTGGTTCTGCTGACTTCATTTTGCATCAGTTCATAATGGCTTTCCCAGGTTTCTCCAAAACTATCCCCTTCATCATTTCTTATAGTATCAATAGTATTCCACCAAATCATATTCTGTAACTTTTTCAGTCATTCCTCAATTGATGGGTACCCCACATTTCAATTAATTCTTAATTGACCCTCTAAGGTTCTCTGAGAATACTATCCTGGTATCTGAAAAAAGCTAGAATTGTTTCCTCTATGCCAATGTTTATTCCTTCAATTTCTTTTTTTTCTTACCGATAACAATGTTAGAGTCAGATATCATTTCTAATACTGTCTACTAAATGCTAAATAGTAATAATGATGACATCCTTGCTTTCTCCTTAATCTTAGTGAAAAGACCTCTAATTTTTTTTTCCATTACATATATTTGCTCTTTGATCTACATAAGTACTATTAACTATGTTAAGGAAAAGTCCATTTATTCCTATGATTTCTAGTTTTTAATAGAAATGGGGTTAAGATTTTGTCAAGTCTTTTCAGCATCTATGGATATAAACATATGGTTTTATTGTTAATAATAGTTTATTTATAGTCTTCCTTATGAACAATCAACACTGCATAAATCTAACCTGGTCATAGTGTATAATCTTCTATCTTGTCATAGACTACTTGTTAATATTTTGTTTAAAATTTTTGCATCGATGTTCACTAGGGATAACGGTCAGTTATTTTGTGTTTTGTTTCTCCTTGGTTTACGTATTAAAACCATATTTGTATCAGAGAAAGCATTGAAAAATAGAAGTATATATAGAAAAATCTTACATATATACATACACACACATATCTATTTGTATCTAATGGTAGCCATCACAGGGGAGGGGGAAGGAGGGGGAAGAAATTTACATAACTGTTGTATATTTGGAGGGAACAGCAAGTTGCACATGGTAGATTTGCAGTTTCATGTGCAATCATTGTTTTTATTGTAGTGTTATGGAAATGCTTGTTTTGTTCCATGAATTGAAAATAAATTTTAAAAAGATACTGGAAGGATGCCTTCTTTTCTTATTATTGCAGAGTTTTGTAGTATTGGATTTAATTGTTCTTCAAATGTTTGATAGCATTCACCTGTAAATCCATCTGGTCCTGGGGTTTTTTCGCTGGGAATTCATACATACATGTTCAATTTGTTTTCTGATACTGAGTTAAAGTTTTTCTCTTCTTTTGTTAATGTAATTAAACATTCAGTTACTGTTATTTTTCATTTCTGATATGAAGTTTGATTTTTCTCTCTTTTTAAAAAATCATATTAGCTGTTTATTAGGTGTTTGGTTTTTTTAAAAAAAAAAGCTAATAGTTTTATCAATTCAATGGTCTTTTGCTTTCAATTTTATTATGCTTTTCTTAATTTTCATAACTTCTGCTTTGTTTCTTATATGGGGATGTTTTATTTGTTCACGTGTTTTTTTTTTAATTATTGCATGCTCACTTGATTTGTTCTTTCTCTTTATTGCTAATTACAGATATAAATTTTCCCCTCAGAACTGCAAAAGCTATGTCCCCTAAGTGCTGTTATGTTATTTCATCATTGTAATTTTCTTGGAAGAAAATTTTCCATAATTTGTTGACATTTTTTTTCAAATTATGTTATTTAGTCTCTAATTAATCTTTTCTTCCTTTAGATCTGTATTTAATTTTTCATTGCGCTGTGATAAAAAAAGTTTAGTATTTCTACTTATCCATTTTCATTAGTTTTTTTTTTTACCCCCAATACATGGTTAATTTACCCCCATACAACTGAGAGGTATATAAATTCTTCTCTATTCCCACTCTGTAATCAACAGATTCAACATCTCTAACTGTTCTAAAATTCTACTCAAGCTTTCAACTTTTTTGTCATTTATCTTTTGGTCACATTTGTCTAAGTCTAAAAGGGTCACATTAATCCCCCTGTATTTAAATGTTAGTCTTCAGTTTTCTGTCCAATTCATTTTTCCTTTATTTAGTTGCTTTCCTCTTTGGTGAAGAGCAAGAGTGTGTGAGTGTGTGTGTGTGTGTGTGTATCTGTATTATGTACACACACACACACACACACACACACACACACACACACACACACACACACCCCTATATAACACTGATACTTAGTTATGGTATCTTTAAGCATAATGTAATAACCTTCATTCCAATTCCAACTCTTTTTTTTAATCGTGTCTACATTGACTGTAACCTTTTAAAATCATGACTGCTACCTCGGCTTTTCAAAACTCAACTGAAACACCACAGGTTTTGATTCAGCCTCTCACCTTAACTCTATGTGAATTTTTGTATTCCAAGTGTGATTCTTGCAAAGTTATTGTCATGATATGTCCTCCATTAGAGGGCAGAGGCTATTTTTGCCTTTTTTTCATTTTGTAACCCATGTTGAATAAGAGTTTACTCAATTGCTAGGGCAGCTTGTTCATATTGTACATACAAGTAAAAGCCGTTTCTCCCCCAAAGAATATAAATTCAGAGAGGGCAGGAAAACAGTACCTTCTGTGGTTGGCACACGGTTACTGGGTGCTTAATACATGCTTATGGATTATGTGCCTGTACAGGGAGCTGGGGGCCACCCCTGAAGGAGACTACCAGATTCCTAGGGTCCTTCTAGGTGGTCAATAAGAATGAAGTGAGAGGATCCCAAAGTGAACAAAGTACTTCAGTAACACTATTAGAACTGGTTTTTATTCGGGTGCTTCTGCAAATTCCTCAGCAACTGCCTGTAGAAGCTGGATTGTATGGTATGTGCCATTTTCTTTTTTTTTTTTTTTTGGCAGGGCAATTGGGGTAAAGTGACTTGCCCAAGGTCACACGGCTAATATATGTCAAGTGTCTGAGGCAGGATTTGAATTCAGGTCCTCCTGACTCCAGGGCCGGTGCTCTACTCACTGCACCACCTAGCTGCCCCATACGTGCCATTTTCTAAAGTGTAAATGGAAAGCCAATACTGATTCAGTAAATTCCATGTAACAAATATGACAACGCCATTGTCCTCTAGGGCTGGGTTCCCTCCGAAAATCCGGAGGACCCTAGGCCATTTACTCAACTTCAAAGACCTTCCCTCAGAGGGTCAGTACAAAAGCTCAAAGGATCAGAGGATGCACCAACTGGCTTTGCAAAGTTTAGTTATTAAGAAAAATGATGCTGAGGGGTAAGAAGCCAAGA
>CM053623.1:463745868-463808760 GCA_028646595.1 Phalanger gymnotis | reverse complement strand
GCGCTGGGCTCTGCTTGGCTCAGCTCCGCTCCCCTCAGCTGGGGTCTGGGAGTTCCGTTTGGGACAGACCTTACCCCGAGACCATCCAGGCTGTCCTGGGCTGGAGCCCTACTTCCCTCTGCCACTTTGTGGGTTCTGCAGTTCTAGAATTGGTTCAGAGCCATTTTTTTATAGGTTTTTGGAGGGACTTGGTGGGGAGCTCACGCCAGTTACTGCTTTCCAGTCGCCATCTTGGCTCCGCCCCCCTGACTGGTAACTCTTATTGCTGATACACTGTTCTGGGTTTAAGTGTGGACAGGAGTGCTGGGAGTCAGTTACAAAGGAACAGAGGCACTGGTCATGGTTCCAGGGCCAAGAGAACTGCTAACACCTGGGGCTGCAGGGGAGCAGTGGCCCTTCTTGCATAAAGAACTAGGTGCAGACTAAGAGAGCAGAGACCACACTTCTCCTTAGATCATAGCACCTTGGAAGAACCAAAAAACTTACAGAATTCACTACCACCCTCACCTCCACCCACACCACCCCCACCCTCACCCCCACTACCTCCACCCTTTCCCCCACCCCCACCCCCTCCAAAAAAAAAAAAACTAATTCTGAAAAGAGTAGCACAAAAAAAGCATGAAGCTTAGAATGGTGCATCCCAACCCCCAGGTGAGCAGAGCCCAACTTTAACATAAAGTTCAAAGTCAAGAAATAGGCTAGAAAAATGAGCAAAGAACAACAACAAAACTTGACCATATACAATGGCAGGGAAAACCAAGACATAAATGCAGAGGAAGACAACAATGTGGGAAACAGCTAAAACTCAAACAAAAATGCTATTTGGACCCGAGCCCAAGAATTCCTGGAAGAGATAAGAATGGTGGGAGGAAATTAGGAAAACAAATGGGAGGGATGCAAGAAAATTACAAAACAAGAACTAATATCCGGGTAAAAGAGGCACCAAAAAAATGCTGAAGAAAATGACCTTAAAAAACAGAATTGGCCTAATAGTAAAAGAGGCACAAAAATTCACTGAAGAAAGGAATTTCTTCCAAATGGAAAAAAAGAGATACAAAATCTGACAAAAATAAATCCTTAAAAATTAGAATTGGGCAAGCGGAAGGCAATAACTCCATGATATAGTAAGAAACAATAAAACAAAGTTAAAAGGATGAAAAAAATAGACAAAAATGTGAAATATCTCATTGGAAAACCAAATGACAAAGAAAATAGATGGAGAGATAAGAATTATTGGACTACCTGAAATCATGTTCAAAAGAAGCGCCTAGACATCAGATTTCAAGAAACCATACGGGAAAACTGCCCTGATATCTTAGATTGAGAGGATAAAATAGAAATTGAAAGAATCTCCTGATCACCTCCTGAGATTCCAAAATGAGAACTCCCAGGAATATTACAGCCAAATTCCAGAGTTTTCAGGTCAAGGAGAAAATATTACAAACAGCTAGAAAGAAATAATTCAAATACCATGAGGCCATAGTGAGGATCACACAAGATTTAGTGGCTTCCACATTAAAGGAGCAGAGGGCTTGGAATATGATATTCTGGAGGACAAACAAACTAGGATTACAACTGAGAATCACCTAGCCAGCAAAACTGAGTATAATCCTTCAAGGGAAGAATGAATATTTAATGAAACAGAGAGGACTTCCAAGCATTCCTGATGAAAAGACCAGAGTTGAACAAAAAATTTTACATTCAAACAGAAGGCTTAAGAGAAACATAAAAAGGTAAACATGGAAGAGTAATCATAAGAGAATCAATAAAGTTAAACTGTTTACATTCCTATATGAGAAGATATCACATGTAATGCCTAAGAACTTAATCATTATTAAGGCAGTTAAAAGGAGTTTACATTGACAGAGGGCATGGATGTGAGTCAATTATGTAGGAATGATCTGCAAAAAAATGAAGGGAGATGAAACAGAGATGCACTGGGACAAGGAGACAGAATGGGGAAAATTTTCTCACATAAAAGAAGCATGCAAGGAACAGGTTTTACAATGAAAAGGAGAATGGGGGGGCAGGCAATACTTAAACTTCACTTTTATCAGAATTGGCTCAAAGAGGAAAGAACATATATATATATACACACACACATATATACACACACACTCAGTTGTGTATGGAAACATCACTTAACCAATAGGATTACAGGGAAAGAGGAGGGGAAGGGAAGAAGTGAAAGGGGGAGGGGAAAGATAATGAAAGGGGAGGTGGATTAAAAGAGGCAGTGGTTAGAAGCAAAATAGACTTCTGAGAAGGGAACGGATAAAGAGATAGATAAAGAGAGAGAGAGACAGAGAAAGAGACAGACAGAGAGAGAGAGGGAAGGAGAGAGAAAGCGAGAAAGAAGGAAGGGGGAGGGGGGAGGGAGGGGGGAGGGAGGGAGAGAGGGGGAGAGAGGGGGGGAGAGAGAGAGAGAGAGAGAGAGAGAGAGAGAGAGAGAGAGAGAGAGAGAGAGGGAGGGGGAGAGGGGAAGAGAGAGAGACAGAGAGACAGAGAGAAGGATAAACAGAAGAAAATAGGATGGGGGCAAGTACACAGCCAGGCATCGTAACTGCAAATGTGAATGGGATGAGCTCACCCGTAAAAGAGAAGCAGAGAGCAGAACGGATTAAAAGCCAGAATTCAACCAATATGTTGTTTCTAAGAGACATTTAACACAGAGTTAAAATAAAAGGCTGGAGTAGAAGAATCTAATTTTACTTCAGCTGAAGTGAAAAAGGCAGGAGTAGCAATCTTGATCTCAGACAAAGCAAAAACAGACTTAAGGGATAATCAGGAAAACTACACTATGCTAAAAGGTTCCATGGACAATGAATATCAAAAATTTTTACAGCAAGTTTCTCTGATAAAGGCCTCATTTCTCAAATATATAGAAAGTATAGAGCTGAGTCAAATTTATAAGATTATGAGTCATGCCCCAAATGATAAATGGTCAAAGGATATGAACAGGAAGTTTTCAAAGGAAGAAATTAAAGCTATCTATAATCATACGAAAAATGCTCTAAATCACTACTGATTAGAAAAATGCAAATCAGAACAACTCTGAAGTACCACCTTATACCTATCAGATAGGCTAATGTGACAAAACAGGAAAATGATAAATGCTGGAGAACATATGGGAAAATTGGAACACTAATGCATTACTGGTGGAGTTGCAAACTGGTCCAACCATTCTGGAGACCAATTTGGAAAGATGCCCAAAGGGCTGTCAAATTGTGCATATCCTTTGATCCAGCAATACCACTACTAGGCCTGTATCCCAAAGAGATCAAAGGAAAAGGAAAAAGTCCTATTTGTACAAAAACTTTCATGGCAGCTCTTTTTTGTGGTGGCAAAGAATTGGAAATTAAGGGGATGCCCATCAGTTAAGGAATGGCTGAACATGCTATAGTATATGATTGTGAGGGAATACTATTGTGCTGTAAGAAATGACAAGGGGGAGAGGGGTAGTTTCAGAAAAATTTAGCAAGATCTCTATGAACTGATGCAAAGTGAAATGAGAAGAACACTGCACACAGTAATTGCAATGCTGTAATGATGATCAATTGGAGGATATGGCTTTCCTGATCAATACAATAAACCAAGACAATTCCAAAGGACTCATGATGAAAAAATGCTGCCCACCTCCAGAGAGAGAAATGAGAAACCCTGAGTGCAGATTGAAGTACAATTTTCTCACTTTCTTTTTCTTTTTTGAGATACACCTAATACAGAAATGTTTTGCATTATTTCACATGTATGATTGCTACCATTTGCTTCCTTTCTCAGTGGATAGGGCAGAGGGTGGGAGGGAGGGAGAGAATTTAGAACTCAAAATTAAGAAAGAAAAAAACGTTGAAAATAAATAATAAATTAAAATTTTAAATTGAAAGAAAAAAGGGTTAAAAAAAGGAAAAAAAATGATACTCACTCATAGCCTCCCAGAAAGTAGAAGCTAATGGGGAAACCAAACCTTCCCTCTCACGAAAGCCAAAACGGATGAGGAGGGGAGTCCATGTCAAAACACCCAGGCAGCAGGGAAAGGCCAAAGATGACCCCAGAACAGCACAACCAGAGGGAGGCTGGAGGCAGCTGATCAAGTCTTCCCTTTATTCCCACTGACTCTGATAGAGACAGTCCCAATTTTCCCATATCTTCTCCAACATTTATCATTTTCCCATTCTGTCATGTTAGCCAATCTGATACGTGTGATGTGGTACCTCAGAATCATTTTGATTCGCATTAGTCTAATCAACAGTGATTTAGAGCATTTTTTCACATGACTAAAGACAGCTTTAATTTCTTCCTCTGAAAACTGCCTGTTTTTTTTTTTTTGCATCTACATTCATTAGGGAAATAGGTCTATAATTTTCTTTCTGTTTGGCTCTTCCTGGTTTAGGGATCTGCCCAATATTAAAAGTCTCTTTCAGCTCTGGGATGTTATAGTTCCAAGTATCTCTCAAGACCCAGATGTCTCCTATAATTCCTTCGCATCATCCTTCTAATTTCAAAGAGCAACACGCCCTTATTAAGCTCCTAAAATGCACAAGGATTTGCATCTTCTTAAAGCCTTATTCTCTGACACTATTTCCCAACCTCAAAACTGACATTCCTTCACCCACTAGGAGCCAGGGTCCCTCTAGGAATGGCCACCTACTTTTGTCGCCAAGAGCTGAACACATTCACAGCTTCCCCTCTCAAGATCTTCTCTGGTAACACCTGCTCCCACAGAGAGATGCAGCTGGATCTGTGGAGAGCTCGGAGACTCTCCCAAACTCTGGAGACAGAGGGCTGTCTGCAGAGACTGAGATACTTCCACCCTAAGGAAACAAGGATAGGAGAAGTTTAGCTGTTAACAGTCTACAACAGACTACTCAGTGGTAGAGGGGTTGTGAGAAGATCGACATATTAGTGCATTGCTGGTGAGGCTTTTGGAAAGCTGTTTGGAACTATCTATGCAAAGGAAGGGAGTAAAATGTCTATCATCTCTATGACCCTGCATCTCAGGAGGCTGTTGATAAGAACAAAGTCCCAAAGTTCGGACAGCAACACTGCGTTTAAAGGATACCCATCAATTAGGGACAGGCTGAACAAATTGTGGCACATGACCGAAAAGTGATGTGGTCAGCACAGATGGAAAGGCTGCGGGGTGCTGGGAGGCACCCTGAAGGGGAGCAGACCCTCTTCCGCACACCCACACCCGTTTGTGCGGAGGTAGAGAACAGAGCATTTTCGCACGTGCTGATTCTTCTTTCTCCTTCTTTAAAACGGTTTGTTACAGGGAATGGTTCTCTGCGCTGAAGAGGAGGCGGGATCCCGGGAGATAATTTTGGCTTCTAAGAGGAACATCTGATAAAAATGCACTTTTAAACATCCCAGCGGCCATTGGGTCTGAAGTGACCACAGGCAGGGAAACAGCTGACGCCGCTTTTTCCCGTTTCTTTGTCCTGAGCCGTCCAGATTAAGGGAGAGGGGGCTGCAGGGGACTCGACCATCCCCACGAACCAGGGACTCTGCACGAGGAAGTCCCAGCGTCCTGGGGCTGGCATAGTCCACTGCCCCAGAAGCTGGCCGGCATCATGGACCCCCTCTCCCTGGGCGACTGGCAGCTCCTCGAGGGCAGGAACCAGAGCAGGGCATGCAGCAGGTGCTTAATTAATGTTTGCTAAACCAAGCCCGAGCGTCGCCGCAAGCCGCCCGCACCGCTCTGACAGGACCGCCCCGCGCAAGCTCGCCCTACCAAGGCCAGAGCCGAGAGTCCACCACCCTCACCTCCGGGGGCCCCAACCCCCACCCCAGGACTGCGCCCGGGACACAGAGATCACTGGATTCCCTCCTCCGCCCCAGCCGGGGTCCGGCCCTCGGGCGGGCGCACGCACGCGCGGGAACGTCGGAACGCTCACCGCGAGCCGCCGCGGGCCTTCCTCCCGCAGGCCCCAGCGCCGCACCCAGGGCGGTCCAGGCGGCGGCGCGGCCTGGCCCCATGACACCGAATCCTCCGCGGAGGAGGGAGGATGCCGGCAGCACTCCCGACGTGCTCCGCGCGGCGCCAGGGCCGGAAGTGGATGAGGGTGCGAGCGGGAGCCGGAAGTGTGTGAGCGGGCGCCGGAAGTGAGTGTGCGTTTCCGTAGGTCCGACTGTGGCTCACCCCGGTCCATCCCAGAGTCGCTGCCGTCGCCGCCTCCGTCGCCGCCATGAAGGATGTGCCGGGCTTCCTGCAGCAGAGCCAGAGCTCTGGGCCCGGCCAGGCCGCCGTGTGGCACCGTCTCGAGGAACTCTACACCAAAAAGTGAGGGGGGCGGGGGAGGGGGGAGGGCCCGTCCCAGGAATCCCTCCCGCTCCCCTCCCCACCCCCTCCCCGCGTCCTCGGGGGTGCTGAGGGTCCTCTTGTCTCCCAGGTTATGGCACCAGCTCACGCTCCAGATCCTGGATTTCGTGCAGGATCCCTGCTTTGCTCAGGGCGACGGGCTCATCAAGGTGAGTGGGGGTGCACCCTGGACCCCGCCGCTTCCCCAAAACTCTGGGTTGTGCAGGGGGAGCGGCTGGCACGGAGTGGGCGCCTTAGAGCGGTGTGGGCACGTGCAGCTGGCGGCCGCCCCGGGGCTCCTTCTGGGGGGATCTTGCAGCCTAACCCCACTGCGGTTCCGCGGAAGCTGCCTGGGCATCTCTTTGTGTGTCTGACCCCAGCGAATCCCACTGGCAGCGTCGAGGATGGCCGGGGGACTCGCACAGCCCTGTCGGCAGGGTCAGGTTTGCAGCTCCGCCCGCGTCTCCCTGACGGAACCGAACCTCTTTGTTTCTTGCAGCGCGGGGGCGTCGGCCGCCCCCAAATCCACGGCCCCTCTTTAGGTTCGGTAAAACACGTCCTCCTGGAGATAGCCCTTTCCTCTCAAACAGTCGTCCCTTTGTCGGTTGAGAGCCGTTTGATGTGTGTTTCTCTCCTTAGTGTTTGGGAACATTTCTTTTCCCTATTTTTTGACAGTTTCGATTGCTTTTTTAGAAAACTTCTAGCATCCTTTGATTACTTGTCTATCGGGAATTGCTTCTGTTCATACAATGCATGTTTCTCTGTATTCCTTTTGTATTTTGGATAGTAAACCTTTATCAGAGACTTCTCCCACAAAGATTTCTTCCTATTTGTTTCCCTTTTAATTCTGATTGCATTTATTTTGTTTGTGCAAAAGCTTTTCAGCTTTTTGTAATAAAAATTGTCTGTTTTCTCCTGATTTCCTCTCCCTCATTTTAAGCATTCTTCCCCTATCTATAGTTGTTTAACCTTTTCCTTCTCTGATATTTTTGTGACATGACCTCTTACGTCTCCACCTGTTCATTTAGAGCTTGTTGTGGTATGTGGTGTGCACTGTTGGTCCAAGGCAAACTTCTACCAGGCCACTCTTGGTGTCCTTGAGTTCATCAAACACTATGGCTTATTGTTTCTAGAGCTTGTTTACTGATCTGTTCTCTGGATCAGCCTTCTCTTGTCATGTAGTGCAGCTAGAAGGAATGGCATTCTTCTAGCTTCTCCTCAGACAAATGCCTGTTTCTGTTGTCGGTTGAGCCCCACTCACTAATACCTTGAAATAGGTGCTTAGATGCCTGAAGCAAGTCCACAGGTTCTTTCAAGACTGTCCCCTGACTTGGATCATTGGTCCCAGACTTTCACTTCATGTCTGTGAAGACAGCCATAGTGGCTATCTCCTCCACCTGTTCTCGCGTGTATTTTTGTTTTTTTCTTGCTCCTCTTAAATGTAAGACCTCGGACTAAATGAGGCACTGTGGATGGGCTCTGACTTTAGCATCGCTTTGGACGAGCTAATTCTGTCGATGTAGCCTGAGATAAAAGGATGGTGTTGGCAGGTGGGCCATGCTGACTACAGTCAAAGCCCGCTAAAAGGCTAAGAAGCCTTCAGGCCTCTTTTTTATGAGTTGTGGTAAAACCCAGTCTTCCCCATTCTGTACTTCCACCACAAGGTGTATTTCGTTATCTGTATATTTTCACTTCTGTTAGACCCTTTTAGAGCTTTTCCTGTTGTATACAAATGCTTTTTCATGATGCCCAGCAAACTGATCCAGAATTCCTTTCCTGGGAACTGATAACATCATCCTATAATTACAGTTTGGGTTGTTTTGGCTTAAATTCCTGATATTATACTTGTCCATAATTAAGCTTATCTCCTTTTTTTGCCCAGTCCCTTAGCCTTATGGGAGCTTCCTGCCCTTTCATCCCCATCATTTGGGCATTGTACTGAACTTCTTGGGTGCTTGGCTGTGTACCTCTTCCAAACAGTTAGAATATTAAACAGAACCAGTTCTAGGACTGACTCCGCAGGACCTCAAGTATTAAAAGTTTCCTTCTATGAAACATTCTCTCTCTTTTGTTCCTTGTCTCTACTCCTCCAAACTCTCTCTGGAGTGTCTTTGGTTTTCCTTTACTAGCTCTAGTTTCGCTATGAATGTTAGTATTTGGGTTTGTTTGTTTTGTTTTAGTGCTGGGCTCATAAACTGTATTGGTTAATGTTAAGCAGCACCCCCTTAAGAGGCATTAATACGTAAGCAGAAATTTGAAATTCACCAAGAATCGTTGCAGGAAATCTAAGTTTCTCGGTTTGGTGGGTGTTTCTTTTATGTAATGTAATTTCATATATTAAAACAGGATTGTATAAAAAGATTTGGAGTTGATCCTTACAGAAAACCTGTTTGCCTAGGAGACTGAGAAGTTCAGTAACAGGAGACATTTAAAAGCAGGAGTCCGTTGAGTTGACATCCACTACTCCTGGCCCTCCCTCTGTCCTATCTTTGTACAATCAGGAACAAGACCAAAGTGTTCTGTCTCCATTTGTTAGCAGTCATTTAGGTTTCTGACATAGAAAGTAACAAAGCATTGATTAGGAACCCAGAGATATCTGTGTATAATAGCCTGGCAAGGATACCACTCTTGCAGCATCTCGCCCAGGCCTTATCTAGGCCTTGAGGTGACCATGGCGGCTGTCCTTTGACCCCACCTTCCTCTCACCATATGGCTTTACTCAGTCCCATTCTAGGGCTGAGTTCTTTCAGTTCCCCTGGACGTCATGGAAACATTGCCCTTGATATGTTTACCAAACTGATTACTGCCACGAATGTGGCATGAGGGTTGGGTATGAAGGCCCTGCCAATCACACGGTGGGGTTCCACCATAGCGATAACTGATACCCCAGCTGTGTGCTTTTCTAGCCACAGA
Source organism: Phalanger gymnotis (assembly GCA_028646595.1). Taxonomy (NCBI): domain Eukaryota; kingdom Metazoa; phylum Chordata; class Mammalia; order Diprotodontia; family Phalangeridae; genus Phalanger; species Phalanger gymnotis. Next base: position 463,799,549 of record CM053623.1, on the reverse strand, counting down.
ATCCCATCTTCCCAGTACACAGACATTACAGAATGCGCACTAAAATTCCCTTAGACTCAAATCCTTGTCAGTGCCTCCTGGCACCTCCTTAGCCTTTCTCAGAATCTCTCAAAGCAAGACTCCAGCACATTTCCTCTCCCTCATTAGAATTTTGTCATAACTTTGGTCATCTCTGTTGTTGTGATTTTAGTTTTCTCTGTTTCTTGGTATTGTAATAACATGATTGCCCCTAGCTTGGTGTTATGGTGGCCTTTGAGGAGACGCATCCCCTGCCTGTTGCCTACACATTTGCTGCTCCCAAGATTCCTCCCGTCTATACCTGTGTCTTTGCCTAAAATGCTTGTCCAGCCAACAAAGCAAGAAAGTCCCAAAGGTCAGCCATAACTCCCAAGGTGGGATTCTAAAGCTGCAAATAGAGATCCTTCCAGGGGGGACCGGGATCAGCTGTGGCCAACACATCACCTCCCATTATGTTATGAAACATAAGCACTGGCAGTTGTTCCTCTTGGAGGCTCTTTCCTTATGGCCATTCAGGACAGTGCTGCCAGCTTGAATTTTCGTTTAGGAACTGTCTGGTCGTGTGGCATTGTGTGTCCTGGGTTGTGTCTCTCGTGTCCTTCCCACCCATAACTTGAGAGTGAGAGCCAGATTTGGCTCAGGAGGGGTCTGCAGTATACTGCAGGGCAGAACTGGCCTCATCTAATGAATCTCATTTCTTTACTCCTACAGCTTTATGAAAACTTCATCAGCGAGTTTGAGCACAGGTAACACACCCTCTTGTTCATTGTTTACATTCTGCATTTGCACATTATTAAGATTTTAAATCCAGGTGATCTTTCCATTTCAGGGTGAATCCTCTGTCTTTGGTGGAAATCATTCTCCACGTAGTTAGACAGATGACAGGTGAGCATTAATTTCACAAAGAATGAGCCCCAAAGGGTAAGAGCGCTACAGACTAAGTTCGTTGGCTTTTGGTAGCCTAATTACACCTTACTACATTGAATGATATCAATTTAAAGAGTTTCACACTGGGCCGATCTGCCCATCAGTGCCTTTTCTGACTTCATTCCTTTTTATTTATTCCAGATCCTAATGTTGCTCTTACATTTCTGGAAAAGACTCGGGAAAAGGTAGGTTTCATTTTAGCTGCACTTTTCCTTGCTAGAGTGGTTCCCCTTTGGGCTGCCCCTGGTTCCTTGGTCCATTACCTTGTGCACATGGAGACTGTAAGCTCTGGGAAGGCAGGAGCCTTTTCCTGGTAGTTTCTCTGTTTTTGCCACCTACTCTTCTGGTTTCTGATCTTTCTCTTACTCCTTTTGGCAATTTCAGGTAAAAAGCAGTGATGAGGCAGTAATCCTGTGTAAAACTGCCATAGGCGCTCTAAAACTGAACATTGGAGACCTCCAGGTGACAAAGGTGAGAGCAGGGGACCAGTTGTTGGTACCTTAGGGGTCCTGGCTTGGGAAGGTCCTTTGACCTGGAGACTAAAGAAGCACATCTGCCTGTCCTTGTTCCCTCCCCTGGTTGATATAGAGCACAGTCAGTGTCTAATAGCTAGCTGACCAGTAAGGGAAACCAGATACTTAGTGGTTATGATCATGTTAGGAGAGTAGAGGATTGGGAGCCAACACCCAGAGACTCCCAGATTGACCAGGCCTTGGTGAAAAAGCCTTAGATCACATTTGGGGGTGGAGGTGAACAGTCTGTTTGCCCTCCTTCAGAGTATGAGATGTAAGCCGGTGAAGAGGTGAGGCCACACATCATCTTTACAAGCACAGTCAGCCGCATTATCTTTGGACCTCAGGTAGGATATATAGGGCTGCCTCTTCTTAGGAGAAATAAGAGCTTTAGCCACAAAAGAAATATGAGGCTTGGCCACATACAACAAGTGGAGGAGGCATTTGCTGGCCCCCATGGTCCTGGGTCTCTTTTCTTCTGCTTCTGGTGGGGAGGGGTTGGAGGAGGGTACAACTAACATGTGCCTAGGACACTCCAAGCAAGTTTCCCATCTATGTGCAGGAAACAATTGAAGATGTGGAAGAGATGCTTAACAACCTTCCAGGTGTGACATCCGTGCACAGTCGTTTCTATGACCTTTCCAGCAAGTATTATCAGACGATCGGAAACCACGCATCCTACTACAAGGACGCCTTGCGGTTCCTGGGCTGTATCGATGTAAAGGACCTGCCAGGTAACTCAGGGGATGCCCCTTTACACTGCTCTGTCCTCTTTGAGTGTGAGGTCACTGTGCACTTCCCAGCTGGTAGCAGGCACATTCTCTGTGTCTCCTACTCAAGTATCTGGGGAAATTAATTCACATGAAAATGGAGGAGTGGTCAAGGAGTCAGAAAGTGAGCCAGTGAGGAGGAAGGCTGCATGAGGCACCTCCAAGGCTACACAAATGGGCAGGACAGGGACAGGGATGGGTTCAGCCCCAGCAAAGAAGCCTGGCTGTTGTCCACCCTCTACAGGCCATGGACTTGGGCCACAGCTCTACTCCTTCCTCCCTCTTGGCCTCAGTTTTGTCTAACTAGAAGCCTCATGAGGGCCCTTCCAGTTTTGTATCTGTGATCTAGCTCTAAGAACGTATAAGGCCATAGTGGGAATGTCCTTGGGATGGCCTGCGTTGGATTTGATTGTCTCTGCTCTAGAGAGAGAAGGGCGGCTAACACAGCCAAGGAGATAAGGAGGCTGCTGTTGGGGGGCAGAATCAAAAAAGTGACCTTCATTGGGTAGGACTAGGGCAGGGAGGGAGCTGGATTGAGAACCAGGAGAAGAAGGGTGAGGAGAATACCTAGGAGGAACAGCCATGAAAGCTGGAGAGAATTTGGGGCTAGTGCTATTTATTAGTCTTTTTAATAGCTTTTTATTTGTGCTGGCGCTGAGAGCAAGAGAACATTTAGGAAAGACACCACCCCTCAAGGCATCAGGTGAGGTAGGAATGTGGGCCATATCCACAGAGACCCGAAAGATCTCTGTGACTTCTTCATTGTTTGGCCTCCCTCTGGCTGCCAGGTCACAACCTCTCTGAGCATTTGGGTTGTCTATGGGTCTCCCTTTGTTATGGACAGTCTCCTCAGTGATGATTTGTATTCTTGCCCTAAATCAGGTCCAGTCAAAAAGTGCCAAACACTGGGCCAAGCCCTGGGGAGATAATGAGCAGCCACAAGAGAAGTCAAATTTGCAGCCATAGTGTATCCCCAGAAGAGGGTTCTACCTTGTTTCCAAGAAGCAATCTCGTGTGCTTTCAGTCGTCCTCTTTAGTTTGGGTTTTTGACTGTAGTCTCTCTGAGATAAATATCTGGCAAGGCAGCCTGTGGCCTTTCCAGCTGCAAGTTCCAGGCAGAGTCATTGGTGGTCTTTATCCACTTGGTTTTTCTTGTGTGGATTATGAAGTTGAATTTTGTGTGCAGTAGGAAATCTTATTAGGAGGGTCTCTTATTCTGGGGCTTTGTGTAATCAGTGTGATGACACCTACAAAGAGGAGGTTCCGGGGGCAAGCATGGGTCCGAGGATCACCCAGGTCATCTCTGTTAGGTCTGATGAGGAATTTTGTATGACCATCTTGCCCTGATTCGGGCTGTTTTTTTGGTCCTTCTTCCCCGGGTATGTAGCTCACTTTTAAAAGTGCTCAGTGCCCTCCTGGGAAAGGATGCTCCCGTGCCTCCTTCAGTATGGCCAGGCTCTTATGCCCTAGTTAGTAGGATGTTAGGGAAGTGCTGACAGGCCTTCCTGGGCATCTCTGGACTCCAGCCCAGGCTGCTTGGTCCATAAAGGTTTGTAAATGCAAGGAGGGGATGCAATGTTAGTGGAGTGTCCTTTTGTAAGGCTCCTTTGGCCTCCCCCTAGAGGCAGCCAAAGAGTGCCACAGTGGACCTGGAGCCAGGAGGATCTGAGTTCAAATCTTCCCTCAGAAGCTTCCTACCTGAGACCAAGAGCAAGGCACCAAACTTCTGGCTGCCTTGTTTCCTCAACTGCAAAATGATGAGAACAGCCCTGCCTCCCAGGTTGTGGTGAGGGTCAGAGATCACAGACTTGTAGAGCACCTAGCACTTGGTGAAAGCGTTTCCTCTCTTCTTCCATTTGGTAGTTGCTTTGTGGAAGTTAGTCTTAGGGCAGAAAACCTTGATCTTGAGTGTCGATGTCCTCTGCTTTATTTGTTTCCCAGGAATGGCATCAGTAGTTTGTCGGGAGTTCAGGTCAGGCCTGGTACAACATCTTCTCAAACCAAGTCAATGGCTCAGGATGTCTGGCCTTCGTTGGGGGCTTCCAGGTGGTGGAGAAGCGTCTTCTGAGCCTTCCCTGTGTCTCCCCTGAGATCAGAGCGACTCTGCCCACAAGCTCTGTCCCATAAGCGTTCCCTGCTGCTCATCCACCTTTCTGTTCTTCTCTGATGGAGAGAGCTGGGGCGGCTTCAGAGGCGCGTCTCTTATGCCTGCCTGCCTCCCCCACCATGCGCCAGGGTGGCCCTCCATCTGCCCTTTCTTCCTTTTCCTTCCCTTCTCTTAGGCTCAGTGTCTGGGGGAGGTCCAGAGAGGCCTTCTCCTTCCCCAGGCCAGGTCAGCTCCACGTCTGATGCCGCCCCCTCCCCTTCTCTCTTCTCCTCTTTAGTCTCTCCACTCCTCTGGCCTACAGAGATGCCCAGGGCTCCCCATCTCATAAAAAGTGTGCTTTCTGCCCTCTCCTTGCACCGTGCTCCTCTTCTCTAGGCTCCCTTGCCCAGTTGTTGGCACATTGTCTCCCTCCGGCCTCTCAAGGGGGTGGCTTCCCTGGGGTCTCCTCCCCCCACCACACCCACAGCCACAGCTTAGTCGATGCTGATGGAGTTGGACCAAGGGCCCCCATGGTGAAGCTGCCTGGGGAGCCCCTGAAGTGCCGCCTTCTGGTGAGGGGTTGTTTCCAGCAGGCTTGGCAGGATCCCTGGCTCAGATCTGTCTAGTCATAGGCCGAGGGGTGGGGCTGCCTTCCTTAGGTGGAGTGGAAGGGACCAAGGTTTTCTTCACAACTACAGAATTCATCCCCAAGGAGTGAGGCTCCTTTTGTACCAAAGGGAGGGTAGACACCAGTTTCTGAAGGCCAGAGTTCCAAAGGGGTTAGGGTTAGCATTAATGAGCCAATTTCAGTACTTCCTTGTCAGAGGGGTCCAACATGAGGAATGTTGTTACTAACTTGGTATCAGGGAAGGCTTCCTGGAGGAGGTGGCATGTCATAGGATGGGCCATGGGGCAGTGGGTCCAGCTTTCTTGGAGGAAGGTGTTGAGTGGAGCATCCAAGGAAACAGATGGGACAGCTGGTCTGGAGATAAAGCAGACAGATGGAGTAGAGCCCAGTTGGGCATCACCCACAAGGCAGTTTGGCTGGGCAGACTGCAGCCGTGTGACCAGAGGCCTTTTGTCACCACAGTGTCCGAGCAGCAGGAGAGAGCTTTTACCTTGGGCCTGGCAGGACTTCTTGGGGAAGGCGTCTACAACTTTGGGGAATTGGTGAGTTGGCTCCAGAGCCGTCTCTGACCCTGCAGTGAGGGGCATAGCTGAATGCTCCTCAGGCCAATGCCATCTCTGCTTGTCTTGCAGCTTATGCACCCTGTGCTGGACTCCCTGAGGAACACGGACAGGCAGTGGCTGATCGACACGCTTTATGCCTTCAACAGCGGGAACGTCGAGAGGTTCCAGACCTTGAAGCCTGCCTGGGGCCAGCAGGTGAGGCCCCAGTCCTGGGGAGCCACCCACAGCGAGAAGAGGGGGGTGTGCCTTAGTGTCCTCCCCCCTTCCCTCCTAAGTGGAACAAAATTAAGTTCTAATTGAAACCCAAGCTCCTCGAGGGCTCTGTTGCCCCCAAGGACCGCCACTGGCTGCCAACTCCCCCCATCTCTCGTTGGCTGTCTCTGGCTTTGGGGTGGGCCTGGGGCAGGTAGAGGGGCCACTTGCCTACCTCTTCCTCCATACAGCCGGATCTGGCCGCCAACGAGGCCCTGCTCCTGCAGAAGATCCAGCTGCTTTGCCTCATGGAGGTGAGTGTGGGCATCCCCCAGGGACGGCCGGGGCTTCCCTGGTGGGCTGGGATTCTAGGAAGAGGTGGTCATCCCCGGCTTGGCATTTCAGATGACTTTCACGCGCCCAGCCAACCACCGGCAGCTCACCTTTGAGGAGATCGCCCAGAGTGCCAGGGTGAAGGTGAACGAGGTAAGCTCCCACCCGGGGGTCCCAGGGCCGTACCCCCCTAATCCTGCCCCACCGACCCACGCTTGGCTATCCCCACGTAGGTGGAGCTGCTGGTGATGAAGGCCCTTTCGGTGGGTCTGGTGAAAGGCAGCGTCGACGAGGTGGACAAGCGGGTGCACATGACCTGGGTGCAGCCTCGGGTGCTGGATCTGCAGCAGGTGTGGGCACCGAACCCCCTGGTCCCCGGGAATAGCTTTGAAACTCATAGACTGCTGTCAGCCCTGCCAACTCTAAGGGGCCCTTGAGGTTGGAGGGTCCTGGTGGTTCCCCTCCTCATTACCCAAGTAGAAAGAGAAGAAGCAGTGAGGTGCAGGGGTGGGGAGGAAGGGGAAGGAGGGCAAGGGAAAGAAGACCAGCAAGAGGGAGGGGCAGGGGGAAGGCCAGGAGGATCCAGGCAGTCCAGTGTGAAAGTGCCTGCCCAGGTGGGGGGACCCTCATGAGGGTGGCTGTGCCCTGGCTTGTTCTTCAGATCAAGGGCATGAAGGACCGCCTGGAGTTCTGGTGCACGGATGTGAAGAGCATGGAGATGCTGGTGGAGCACCAGGCCCATGATATCCTGACCTAGGCACTCTGGGCAGGTGCAGTTCTCACAGGAGCTTCGGGGCCTCCTCCAATCCCCCATCGGTGTGTGAGGGAAAGACTTGTCTGCAGCCCGTGCTGACAGTGGTCATTGCTGGGGCAGTGCCCGCCCTGGATGTGGGGATGGTGGAGCATCCTCCTAGATGAGATGTTAGGGGGCCCCACTACATCCCTTCCCCCTATCCCAAAGGTGGCACCTCAGGGCCCTCCAGGTAGTGCATATTGGATTTTCTCTCCCCTTGGGTCTGACCTCCTGTACAGGTCTGTTTCAGGGTGTGGTGCCGAATACTGCTGAAATAAACATCTCTAGGTTGCCTCTCTGGGAGTGTCTCTGAGTTCAGGGGGTCCCTCTAGCCTGCTGGGGGCTGGGGGTGAGCCAAGGTGGGGGACAGTGGCCCTCGCTGAAGGTCACAGAACAGAAGTGGGGCCCAGCCCCGGGTGCCTGTGAGGAGGAGTCCTCACTGATCAGAAGAATCAGAGAGGAGGCTTTTGGCAGGAGAGACTTTTAATGAGCGAGTCTTGGAGGCGTCTCCTGGAGGCATCTGTAGGGGTCCAGCATCGATGGGGGCTCATTTCAGGGTGCCTCTGTTACCCTGAACTTCTCTTGTAGTTGTGGAGGTTTGATAGTACCCATCCTGAAGGGACGAAGAAGGTGAGGAAGATGACCACCAGGGCGGCCACCTGCTCCTGGTGGGGAGGGGAGATAATGCATTGATTAAGGACCTGCCGTGTGCCAAGCACTGTGCAAACATCCCATTTGATCCTGACAGCAGCCTGGGAAGTAGGTGCTGTTAGGACTCTTATTATATAGTTGAGGAAACTCCGGCAGGATATGCCTTCGGGTCCTCCTGCTTTGGGGTTGGCCTATCTACTGCCTCACTAGCTGCTTGGGGAAAGAACCAGCTCGTTGTGGTGGCTGGGAGGAGGCCAACTCCTTTCCCTATCTCCTCCCTTCCCCTCCCTCTCAAGGTTCCAATGCAGCCAGGCCTCTTACATCCTCCCATCCCCCCAAAATGACCTTCAAACCCTGTAGGCCAGAAGCCAAGGAGTACGTGACTTGACTAGTCAAGGTCAGAGGATAGTCCCTCTGGTTAGCCCAACCCAGCTAACAGGGAGGGGGTGGAGTAGGGTCTCAGGGCCCCCCTCCCCAGGGATCTCTTCAGTGGTGGAGGGGGAGGACCTTGCCAATGGTGTCAGTCCACAGATGGGGCAGAAAGAGCAATGACCAGGAGACATATTCAGACTCCGACTGCTGTGTGACCTGGTGCTGGTCACAACCTCTCTGGTCAAACCGAGGAGTTGGAGTAGATCACTAGTAAGTGAGGTGTTGGGAGAGACCACCTCTCTGTGCCCCAGGTACCCACTCCCCTTCAGGAGGGGAGCAGAGCATCAGCTCCCTCAGCATTCTCTGGGGGCCTCCTTTGTTTGCTCTCATGTCCTGGACGCTGCCCCTCCCCACCCCCTCCCGCCCCCCCAAATGCTCTCAGCTGGTAAATGACTGTCAAGGGATGTGTCCTTAGGATCTGGGACTTCTAAACTCCAGACTGAAGTTTTTCTCAGCGGCCAGTATATTCCCTTTGTGAGATCACTGGAAGATGTGGCCAGCTGAGAAGGAAGCCTTTAGGCCAGTCCCCTTGGCCACCCTGGCCCCCTTAGTTTTCAAGCCCAACCCTCTCTTCCCAGGGCCACTTACGCCGGTGCTGGTGGGATCTCTGGCTGGCCGGGCAGAGATGTGAGCCCTGGAAACCAGCTGGTTCCTCAGGGAGGCCTGGAGCAGTCTGGAGGCCCTTGTCAGGCACAACATGGTCCTCAGTGGGCTCTGCTCTGTTCCACGCAGGAAAGGGCTCCTTGCCTGTCTGACCTTTACTCAGAGGGTGGTGCTCGATGCAGCTTAGTGCCAGAAAACAGCAGCTGTCACTGTCGCAAAAGCCTGAGAGGCAGGAGGGGGAGGCTGGCTCCAAATGCCAAGCATAGCAGCCTCCTGGCTACAAGACCCCTGGGGGAGTGGCCTCCCCCAATTGCCACAGGAGGACCCACCTTTGGCCCCTGGCCCTCAGACTGCAGAGGGCTCTGGGGACTTGAGCTCCAGACCCATGGATTTGCCCAAGGTGAAAAAAGGGAAATCTGGGAATGCAAACCAAGGAAACCTGGCTCTGACCTCTTTCTGTAAAACTTCCATCTATCAGTCATAGGAACAGATTTAGATCTCAAGGCAATCCTAGAAGTCCAACCTCCTCATTTGAAGGGCCTGAGAGGATTAGTGACTGGCCCAGGGTCACTCAGCCCCCCACAGGGTCTCTGGCAGGGTAACTAGCAGCTGTGGCCAGAACTCAGCTGAACAGAGACAGTCTGCCCTTGATCATAGGATCATTCTCCCTGAATAAACTTAGCTGGTACAGTAGCTCTGAGAAGTAGGGAGGAGGTGCCAACTGCTTGTGGAGCTCCTCCCCTTGGGGTCTTAACCCGGGCATCTGTGTCAAGCCCACCCCAGCCGGGAGGCGTCCTTGGGTTATGCCCATGGAGCCAATTGGAAGCTGCTGCTGCTCCTGCCCAACAGTGCATACACGCACAAACATGCACATGCTTCAACGGTATCAGGCTAGGGCTCGAGCAAAGTGAGCTAGGCTCTGGGATTCTGTCTCCTTTCAGTAGTCTTTCCGAGTCAGCTCCATCGCCCCACATACTCCATCCTAAACGTGCCCAGAACGAAGCACAAAACCAATTGTGACAGAGCTCTGCTTTTAATCTAATCTCCCCAAGATCCCAGTGGCTCAGCAGTCCCCAAGGATGGAGGGCATCGAGTCTGACCACATGGAGTTGCCAGGCAGTTTGGTGCCCTGTCACTGCCAGCCACCCACCCCCTCCTGCCCCTTTTTCTCCCTCTTTCCATTCTTTTGAGGCAGCGTGATGCAGTAGACCCCAAGTGAAAGGCACAAGTCAGAGCTTACCACCCTAATGGCCTTGTCAAATTACTAAATGTCTAGGGCCTCGAGGGCTCTTCCTTCAAGCAGTGATCCATAAATGTAGGGCCCATTAGTAGAGAACAGCAGGGCAAGATTAGAATGGAGGCTGGATTGGAGAAGGGAAGCAGATCCACTGGAAGGATTGGCTTTAGGGTGCTTGGCTGCCATTTATGAGCCAGACTGTCCATAATCCCTGGTGAGATTAGGCCCGGGATGGACTTGCCCCTGGTTGCTCCTCCATCTTGGGGAGCATGCACTTCTGGTCCCTCTCAGTGAATATCATTCACTCAGACTGGGGCAGGCAGGTGCTTGGGGCCACCTGGAAGACAGAGAGTGGCCATTTGCCCACAGTCCAAGGCCCAAGTGACAGTATCTCCCTCTGTACATTCACTATAATAGCCCCATGGCCAAGAAGGGGACCCTGTCATCTCAAAGAGTGACTAGCAAACCTTTCATCTGCCTCAGGTGAGGGTGCTGCACTCTATGCAGGGTGCTGGAGACCCAGAGACTGCAGAGAGAGGTCCCTGCCTTCTAGAGGAGGAAGATGACAACACGTTCTCAGAAATGTGAACATTATGCACAAATGTACCCAAATTAACTGACAGACGCCTTGAGATTTCAACTGTACAAAATAGGTTGGGGGCCAGGGTGACACCGACCTCTCAGGGACCCAGGAAAGGTCTTAACTGGAAGGAGAGGTGGGGCTTCCACAGCTGAGGGGAAGAGGGAGGGCATTGCTCACCCGGTCTCAGAAGTGGCCCCAGCACACATGGGGACCCGCAAGATCGCTTTGCCTAGAGCAGAGAAAGAGGAAGACCCCAGAAGGCATCATCTGAGATCAGTCCCTGGAAGGGGCTGGGTCTCAGATGCCCCCAGGAGCATTCCTCAGGCCCTGATTCTGTCCTGAGGACCCCTAGGCCGATGCCTGGAACAGAAAGGAGACTGTTCTGGTCTCTGCCCTGTGGCTGAAGGAAGGTCAGGGCCTCAAGGTGCAGTTCCTTCTCAGTCCAGGACACCCTCCAAAACCACAACCTGAGTCACGCCTCCTCCCTTGGGGTCTGGCCACCTCCCGAGTGGGCACAGCCTCCCAATTAGAAGATTATGTCTGCCCCACCCCTGCCTTTGGAGCTGGGATCAAGGTGGGGTGGGGAAGAGCCGGCAAGCCACAATTCAGGAGCTGGGGATTTCAGGACAGCAGGTGGCTGTTGGCCCTCTCTCCTCCTGTCCGCTATAAGTGACAGGAAATTACAGGGCTTCAATAGGAAGGATGGGGGTGGGGACCAGGGCGAGGCTCCCTGGGTAGTTCAGTTGGCCAGCTGCCCTCTCCACAGTCCCTCCCTTGCACACACTAATGATGCTGATACTCAGGGAGGGCTGGCCAACCAGTGCCCTTGGGGAGCCATTAAGCCACCATTCTGGAGGGTGGGGTGCAGGCAGTGCCTCCCCCACCCCTCCCAGCTGGCAGCCAGTGAGCTTTGAGATTGTCAGTCTAATCCCTTCCTGTAAGCCTGTCATTTGCCCCACAGCCTAACCCCCTCCCAGACCATAATTACCTCCTTGGATTCTGGGGCTGCTGAAAGGAGTGTTTATGTGGAAGAGGAAGAGGGGTCTATTAGTGGGCTCAGCTTGCTTCCTCTTAGTGATAAGACACTGGCACTGGATGGTGACCCTGGGCAGCCTCCTCTTAGCCCCTTGCCTTCAGAATGATTTGGGGGTGAGGACTGACCTGGCCAGTGTCCACCTGGGTCCAGTTGGGGGTAGAGGATAGGAGGGGGCAGGAGGAGGGGCCTCAGAACAGAAGACCAGGGTAGCTCCCCTCTAAACTCTTCTTCCCTGGCTTCCTGTGGGTAGGTTATTGCCGAACCCACTGAGGCAGAGCCCCCAGGTGTTCGTCAGGCAGGCAGGCAGAGGCAAAGACTCCCCAGAACTCCAGCCCTGGGCCGTAGCCCACATCCCTTCAGATCCTTCTGTAAAATCTCAGAGGCGAGAGGCCGCATTGCCCTGGTCTGGGAGCCTCCAGACACCACCATTTCTATTTGTGGGTAGTTCTTTTTAGGAATAATTTCCTAATTTTCCCTTGCATCAAGCCCACATAAATTTTTTATAAATGTTACAACTCTGATAACAAGCTTTGTTTTTTTTCTTCCTTATGTTGTGAGAGCAGCATATACCTAGCTAGGACTCTTCAGCCTATTAACCACATCAGACTGTAGCAGCTTTGCAGGCCTCCCCACCACCCCACCACCCCACCACCCCCATCCACCGTGAAAGCAGAGCAGAGCAGAGCAGAGCAAGGCTAAGCCCTCACAGGCCAGTCTTTCTAATGGGCCAGTCCTTCTAATGCTCGAAGGGTCCTCTGCCAGCTGAGCCTTCCCTTCTCCATCCAAACACCCCTCGGGCCTTCACCTGATGCCCATATGTCCCATTCCTGAGGCCCTCTTCCACCCTGGGCCCCCTCCTCCGGACCCTCTCCTTTACATGCCAGGCATTGCTAAGCACTTTACAAAGATTAACTCGTTTATTGTGTTACCTGGCAGAGTCCAGCCAATAAACATCCATTATGCACCTACTACTGCATACTGAGCGTTGTGCTAAGCTCCAGGATGAGCACTCAGTGTCCAAAAAGAGGCCAAAGACAGTCCCTGTTCTCAAGAAGTCACTGTCCAATAGAGCAAACAACATGCAAACAACCTAGGTACAAACAAGCTAGATTCAGGACAGACTTTGATAATTAACAGAGGGAAGGCTTTGGAATTATGAGAGCTGAGAAAGGCTTTCTGGAAAAGGTGGGGTTTTAGCAGAGATTTAAAGAAAGCCAAGGGCCTGGTGGGGAGGGGTGGAGAACCTTCCATGGGAAAGGACGGCCAGAGATGGGGCAGCAGCAGCCACATCACTGGATTTAGAGTGCCTGGCCAAACAGGATTTCTATTTGATCCTGGAGGTAATGGGAAGCTGCTGGAATAAACTGAGTGAGGGTTAATATGGCCATTCTTGTGCTTTATGAGAGGAGATGTTGGAGGCAGGCAGACCCACAGACAGACAGACAGACAGACAGACAGACACACACACACACACACACACACACACACACACACACACACACACCCCGCAGCTACTGCCATAGTCCAGGCATAAGGTGATGAGGGTGGGGGCAGGGTCGGGGAAAGAAGGGGGTCCATGTAAGAGGTGTTGCAAAGGTTAAATCAGTAGGCTTCAGCAATTGGCTAGTATGAGAGAGCAAAGGGTCTAGGATAATTCCTAGGTTGTTTTTTGGGGGGGGCAGGCAGGGTTAAGTGGCTTGCCCAGGGTCTTCTGGATCTGAACTCAGGTCCTCCTAACTCCAGAGCTGGTATCTATCCACTGTGCCTAGCTGCCCCTAACTCCTAGGTTCAGTGACATGTGGGTGACTGAGAGCAGGTAAGCTTATAAGGGCTTTGGAAGGAAGGATAGTGAGTTGAGTTTGGGACAATTTGAGTTTCAGAAGTCTGCTTCTTCCAGTTCATCCAAAGTGTCTGAAAGGCAGTTGGAGATGCAAGACTGGGGACCAGCAAGAGACTGAAGCAAGAAGACTTGAGAGTTATCAGATGGCCATGAAATCCATGAAAGCTGATGAGATCCCCAAGGAAAGTAGTGAAGAAGGACCAGAGAAGCGGGCCCAGGACAGAGCCCTGAAGGACACCCACAGTTAGAGGGCATAGCCTGGAGGAAGATCCAGCAAAGGAGACAGTGGAGGATCAGTCGGAGAGGGAGGAGGAGAGCTTGGGGAGGGATTCTTCAAAAATCTAGAGAAGAAGGTGATCCCCAGTGTCCAAGACCACAGAGAGGTCAAGGAGAAAGAAGACTGAGAAAAGGCCAGTGGATTTGACCACTAAGAGGTCAGGGGTCACTCCGGAGATAGCAGTTTGGATGACATCATCAAAAGTCAGACTAGTTAAGCAAAGAGAAGGTGCCAAGGGTGCGCAGTCTTCTGAGGAATTTAATGGAGAAGGGAGGAGGGATGTGGGATGACAGCTGGGTGGTGGAAGGGAGGAGGGAGTCAGTAGGAAAGCAGCCAGTATTGGGGAGAGCTGACAGAAGGGGCAACTTCTGGGAGGAAATGGGATGGAATGGAGTCTCTTGTTCCCATGGAAGGTTTGGGCTTGGCAAGGAAAAGGGTGACCTCTTCAGGTGAGAGGGGAGTAGGCACCTGAGAGTGTACTCCGGCCTAATAGTCTCAAGTGTTCTTTCTGTAAAATAAAGTATAAAAGGGTGGGGGACAGGGAGCCATGGGAGGTTGGAGCAGGGCTGAGAAGTTTGGAAGAGCCTCTGTGGAGGATGGGAGAGGGAGGGTTGTAGAAGGTCTAGCAGGATTGCCAATGGCTGGTAGCGGATCCCAGTTGTGGTTTTCTTCAGCTTTGTTCAGCAGTAGGTAAGTAGGAGGAAAGGCCACCCATAGTGGGAGTGACCCAAGGCAGAGGCTTGGCAGGGCAGAGGACAGTGGGACCGAGGCCTCTTTAGATTGCAAGTCCAGGTGGCCTCTCACACCCCACATCCCACCCCTCTCTGGGCCAGGCTGAAAGAAGAGGGTGGGAGCTTGGCAGGAGTATCTGGTCATCCCAACCCGACGTCCTTGAGGAGATTAAGTTGGTTGACCTCCTCATCCCTAGAGTTTGGCTATTGTTAAGGAGTTTGGGTCATAAGGAAACCGATGGTATGACTGTGCCCCAGGTGGGTGGAGGCCGGAGCCTAGGGAACCCCAACCTCCAGCATTTCTGTCTTGGTTTGTCTAACCACCTCTTCTCCTCTTCCTCCTCCTCCTCTTCCTCTTCTTCCTCCTCCCTCCTTCCCCTCCTTTCTCCTTCTCTTCCCCCTTCTTCTTTCTCCTCCACTTCACCACTGTGTTTCCCTGGAGGACATGACTTCTGAACAATTCATCCTCATGCATCCAGCCACACACTTGTGAGCACTTGGCACCACCCAGTGTCCAGACTGGGAGTCACAGGCTCAGTCTAAAGGCAGGAGGGTCCCCTGTGAGCTGTTTCTGGGAGCCTGCCAGGTGTTACAACCCACAGGCTTCTCTTAGAGCATTTTATTCTTTTCTTCCCATTCAGAGGAGCAGTCTTGTGACCTCAAGCCTCTGTCTTGGGCCTTAGTTTCCCCAAATGTACAGTGTGTGCTCTCCATATTTGCTCTCAGTTCTGACCTTCTGTGACTTCTGGCTCACCGAGGCCACAACAAAAGCAGATCCACAGGTGCCTCCGAGTGGTCACAGGACACCCAGCACCTCAGAGATGGCTGCCCAGCCCAGTTGCCTCTACAATATTTCATAGTCCCAGTCATGTGAATTAAATAGGGATGTTTAGCCTGGGTCAGAGAAGACTAGGGTGGATGGCTGCATTATAACTGTCTTCAAGTATCTGTAGACTTCCAGAAGTAGCAATTAGGACGCCTGGGTTCAGGGGCCAGGCCTGCCCTCGGCTTCTGGAGATGGCCAGATAGAGAAACGTTATGAATAATAACCCTAAGATAGCACGCATTTACATAGCAGGATTTGCAAAACCGTTTACTGATGTTATCTCACATGATCCTCACAATAAGCCTCCAAGGCACATGTTATTATTACCCAAGCTTTACCGAAAAAGGGAGGGAAACTGAGAAAACTTGCCCATGACTTGCCTAGGATCATCCACCGAAGGTGTCAGGAGTGAGAGTCAAACTCGAGTCTTGATTCCAGGTTTTTAGGACATCTCTCCCTCCTCCCTCTTCTCCTCCCTCTCTGCCCACTCTTCCTCAGCCTCCTTTGCTGGCTCCCCTTCCAGATCCTGCCCTCTAACCATTGGGGTCCCTCAGGTTTCTGCCCAGGGCCACCCGTTCTTCTCCCTCTATACTAATTCACCTGGTGACCTCATCAGCTCCTATGGATTTAATGACAATCTTTGCGCTGATGATTCTAAAATCTACCTCTCCAACCTCCAATCTCATCTTCAACAGACATCTCAAACTGGATGTCCAGCATGCACATTTAGGGTTATATATACTCAATATACAAAACAAAACGCAGGCCTAAACCCTCCCCTCACCTATTCCTTATTATTGTAGGTGACAACACCATAGGCTCCCAACTTAGGAGTCATCCTGGACTCCTCTCTCTTTCTCACCCTCCGAATCCAATATGGTGCCAAGGCTGGTCATTTCACCTCTGTGGCATCTCTGGTCCATCACTTCTGCCCATCTCTGGTCCCTTTCACCTCTGAGGCACCTCTGCAGCATCTCTTAAATACTCCCCCTTCTCTCCTCTGAGACTGCCTCTACCCTGGTACAGATGTTCATCACCTCACACCTGGTCTCTTATATTATCCTGCTGGGGGAGGAGGTGAGGCAGTCTGCCTGCCTCAAATCCAGTCTCTCCTCTAATTAGCTGTCAAATGATCTTTCTAAAATGCAGGTCAGATTATGTCAACCCCCTACTCAGTAACCTTCAGGGGCTCCCTATCACCACTAGGAGCTATTACAAAATGCTCTGCTTGATGTCCAAAGCCCTTCATCACTTGGCCCAGTTCCTACCTTTCCAGTCTTCTCACACCTTCCTCCTCAACACCTAGTCTTTGATCCAGTGACACTGACCTCCTGGCTGTCAGCAAGAACAAGACCCTCCCATCTCTGGTCATCCTCCATGCCTGGAGTGCTCTCCTCCATCTGCTCAAACTGATGACCACCTCGGCTTTCTTTAAGACCCAACTTAAATTCCACTTTCTTCAAGAAGCTTTCCCCACCCCCTCTTATTTCCAGGGACATCCCCCTGTTAATCATTTTCTATTTGTTTTGTCTAGAGCTTGTTTTTACATATTTGTTTGCTTGAGGTCTCTCTCATTAGATCGTAAGCTCCTTGAAGAGCAGGGTCAGTCTTTTGCCTCTTTTTGCATCCCTGGTGCTTGGCCCAGTGCCTAGCCCACAGTAAGTGCTTAATCAATGTTTTTTGACTGACTTCACAGAATCAACAAGCTGCCTCTAAGAAAGACTCCTGAGCTCCCTCTGAGCTTAGTCTCAATAACAATGGCTAACATTTACTAGGTGCTGGGTGCTGCACTAAGCGCTTTGCAATTAGCTCATTTGATCCTCACTACAACCCTGGGAGGGAGGTGCTTTTATTGTCCCCATTTTATAGATGAAGAAACGGAGGCAATCAAATTTCTATGTAGGTATTTGAGTCTCCAGGCCCTCTAGTGCCATGTGTACTATGGTGCCCCCTGGCGGCTGGCCAGTTTCAAGGACTCCCAACTCCTAATTCTTGCTGCTTTCTCGCCTAAGAGCTGGCGCAAGGCAATCATTCTTGGGAGAACCAGCATCTGGTTCATAGCTGGCGGGGACCTCAGAAGCCGCCCGGCTTCAGAGCCTCTGACTTTCTCCACCTCTCAGACCCCCTCACTATTACATACCCACCTGACTCCTCCTCTACCCTCAGACTCCCTTCTCTGATCACTTTTTCCTTATATACTCACCCCTAGGGGAGTGGCCAAGGCCTCAGGGGATGACCAGGGCGCAAGGGGAGTGATCAAGGCCTCAGGAAGTAATCAAGGTGCCAGAGACCAACAGAAACTCTAGGAAAGGATGGATATTGCCCTGGAGGGTAACGGAGGCCTTGTGCCCTCAGCATCAGCACTCCAGCCTGGCCTGAGGCCATTGGTCCTACTGTCTGGCCCCTTCCTTCTGGGCTCCTGCCTTGTTGCCGTCGACTTCAGGGCTGGAGTCAGGGCTGTCCATACCTCCCCTGACCTTCCCCAGCACGGTGCCCTCTGGGGCATCTCTGCTCCCCTAACCCCACTTTTCAGAGCAGAGCAGGTGGAGGGAGAAGGGGGGAAGAGAAGACCTTGCCCTTCCTGCCCCCAGGCTTCAATCTAGAGTCACTGGGCACAGTTGTACAGTCTGTGCTGCGCTATCCTGTGTTGGGGGTAGAGGCCCTTCTTGCCTCCCCCCTCCCCCCTCCCCCCCACCCCCGTCTAAAGTGTTCATGTTTGGATTGGAGGGTGACCGGGAGCCTGAATAAACACCTGAGGAATTTGGAGGAGGTAGGTCTTAGAGGCAGGGCTCCCCTCTCTCTTTTCATCCATTTCCAAGCTTGAAAGACCCATTGGAGCAAGGAAGAAGCCAGTCACTGCCTCCCCCCGCCCCCAGGGGAGATTTCCCAGGAAGAATGAGGGGGCGGGTCTGTAAGCATTTGAGCCTGGGCTTTGGGGTATAAGAGGAGGGAGTGGACTCCATGCCGAGGTCCAGGGACCAAGGCCTGCCTTTCTCTCTTCTTCCCGGAGGATATTGTCTCCCACAATCTGTAGAGTTAGTCAAAACAGAATGATAAATGAGTGAAAAAATGAGTGTGAGGGTGGGACTGCCAATGCCTTCTCTCTGAGATCCCTCCAGCTATCCTGTTCTATATTTTCTTCCTATACATTGTAGCAAGTTGTCTCCTCTTTCAGACTATGAGCTCCTCCTTGAGGGCGGGCACTGTCTTTTTCTGTTCTTTGTGTCTCCTGCCCTTAGCATAGTGCCTGGTACATAGCAGGGTGGTGGTGGGGGGTGCTGCTCTTAAGAGGACCAGTGACATCACAGCTGATGTCTTGACTCCTGAGGGAATTGGACTGAAGTGGGGCAGAGCCAAACTCTCTCTTCCTGAGTCATTGAAGGACAAAAGTCAGGATGACAGGTGATGGCCTGGGATGCGGTGGATGGCTTTGGTGTATTCCATGCCTGACCAAGTTCTGTACTCCACAGCACTTGCTTCAGGTGCCTTCATGGCTGTTGGAGCAAATTGTTCTCTGGGGAGAGGTCTTCACCTCTTTGGGGTAGACATCCCCTAACTTACTAACAGGTTTCAGGCCTGTCAGTTACCCTCAACCTGGTTTAGCCCATCTTTGGAGACAGTTTTGGGGCAAGGAGAGGTGAGGTGGCACCTGTGAATGCTAGAGCTTCTTGGAGCCACAGGGGAGAGCTGGGTGAAGGTAAACACCAAAGGTGGATGGGCAGCCCTCCTCACACCAGAGGTGCTGGTCCTGTAGCCCATACACAGTAAGTACTTAATAAAGGCTTGTTAACTGATTAATCCAGGGGTGTGAGAAGTCAAGAGACTATACTAAGGACCTTCCATAATGAGGTGAGAACATCTCCACTGAATCTGGGAAGGCCTTAAACCAAGTGAGAACATCCTAGTTACTGGGCAAGGTTAGGTTTAGAGTCTGCAAGCCTTTGGATGAGAGAAAACAGAATAATCCACTCCCACAAGAGTGTGCTGGTGTTGGTCTAATGCTCGAGGACAAAACAAGGGACAGAGGGGAATAAACCCTCATATAGCACCTACTAAAGCCAAATACAAATGAGATCTCACAGCTACCCTGCCATGTACCATTATTATCCCCACTTGGCAGGAAAACTGGGGGATCACTCAGCTCCAGTGTCTGGAGGCTGCATTTGAACGTGAGCCTCCTAGACTCCAAGCTGCACCCACTGCATCACCAAGTTATCTGGAAAAAGAAAGGAAAAGCCCTGAGAGAAAAGCAAAGAAGGAAAAGAGGGTGCCAGGAGGGTTTTCCAGTGGCCCAAAGGCCAACCAGACAGAGCTCCCGACCAACAGGACAGCTTTGAAAGTTACGTGTTGGATTGCTCTTGTGTTTAAAAAGGAGAGGAGGTTGTGTACACTGTAGCTTCCACTTTTGTCTGTTCTATTTATTCAGAAATACCCCTCTTATTGAGTGTTTGTTAAATTCAGAATAGATTTTATTTTTGAGGAAAAAAAGTGCAGATCTGCCAAACTCATGGTCCTGGTTAATAAGCTGCAGTGGCCCTCCCTGTAGCCTCTAGGATCCAATGATGCAGAACCCTCTGTCTGGACTTTCTTCCAACTCTAACCTTTGCCACTCTCATTACACATACCTCCTCCTAACGGAGGGTACAGTCCAGACACACCGGGCTTCCTACTCCATTTCCCGCCTCCATGATTTTGCATTGGTCGTTCGAACTGGCACAGGCTGGTGCAGCGCCTGGCCCACAGTATAGCCATTAACAAAGCTGTCACTGACGGTTGAACTAGAGGGGTCGCTTCCTGCTTAGAGGGCTATGCTGTAATCTTTGGACAACGCCCCCCACCCCCCGCCCCCGCACTGCCCAAGCAGAGATCAGCATCCCTGCCCCCAACCCAGCCTCAGAGAGATTCCCCAATGACCCGCCAGCCCACATCTGCTGGGATGGGCGGGGGGACGGCGATGATAAGGAGGGCAGGAGCCCGGACTCCTCGGAGAAGCAGGAGGCGCCGCCTTATCCTGGCCCCTCCCCCAAGTGGGGCTTCCAAACTCAGGGGACCCCAGGGCTCCTTCCCCGTTCCTGAGAGCTGCAGACGTGGACACTGGGGGGTAAATCGGCCCGTGCGGCCCGAAAGGCGCCCAGAAGTTGCTACGATCCACAAACTTGGGGCCAGTTTCCTGTCCCATGACGTGGAGTATGTGGAGGGAGGGGCATGAGCCTCTGCCGACTTCTCAAAGAAAGCAGGAACACCCCCTCCCCGCCCCGCCCCAGTCCTATCCCTTAGCCGCCTGACACCCAGAAAGGCGACCCCGCTGAGACTGCCCAGCTGAAGCCAGGTAACTGTAGATCCAGGGGATCGTGAGTACCCTCTGCCCCGCCCCCGTCCCCCGCCCCACACCCTCCGGAAATAGAAAGGCCTCCTGAGCTGGGCAGAGTGGGCCGCCATTCTCTCCCCTTGGACTGGACACCCACCCGCTCCTAGTGCGAAGGCCTGGGATTGGACCCTGGGCATGAGGTGGGTGTGGCCAGGAGTAGGGAGAAGGGAGAGAGGGAACAGCAGTCCAGCCTGGGCCAGACCTCCTCCCTCTTTGGGGGTTGGGGGGGGCGGGAGACCCTTCCCAAGATGGGGGCAGCTGTGAGCCCAGGCTGGACCTGGGGAAAGGGGCTGCCTGGCTGGCCCTGTGTCGTGCAGGCCTTCACTCTTGCCGCCAGGCCCTAGGATGGAGGATGACCCCACCGTGTTCACCACCCACTCCCTGCCCGAAGACCCCCGCCTTCTGGCCACGGTGACTAATTCGTACCTGGGCACACAAGTGTACCATCATATCCTGCATGTGAGTGGCGTGTACAATGGAGCTGGAGGGGACACGCACCGGGCAGACCTTCCGAGTCCTCTCAATGTCCACCTGGTGGCTCCAGCCTGCCAAGGGATTTCCATAGAGGAGACCTTTGCTCTGAACACCAAGACAGGTAGACGCCCTCCCCCCATTATCGGGTGCCTGGAAGAGTTCTCCCTCACCACACCTGGGCCCCTCTGTCTCCCTTCTTCAGGACACTTACCCTCAGGAAGGCCTAGCTTCAAACCCCACCTCAGATGCTGTCTGGCTGTGACCTGAACAGATCACCTAACCTCTGCCGGCCTCAGTTTCCTAACCTGTAAAATCAGGAGGTTGGCCTTCACATTCTGGGCTCTTCCAGTTATGTGTCCAGGTTCCTCTTTCCCCAGGTCCCCTGAATGGAGTGAGCCCGAATTCTCCTGAAGAAGGGAGGAACAGTAGCAGGCCCAGGGGCCACAAAGTTACAATGTCCCCGCCCCCATTGCCTGGGTGGTCTCCCCCCAGCACAGACGTTAGGGAGTCTTGAGAGGCAGCTGCTTTAGGAGACCGTGCCCATTTAATGTGGATGATAGAAGTCACCCATCCTGGGGCCCCTTAGCCGACGTGCCCAGCTCACCCCTTCCTTCTTCTTCAGGTACCTTTCTCCACACCCTCCGAGGTCCAGACTTCTTGGCTTCCCACAGAATCTATGCCCACCGAGTCCTCCCTCACCTGCTGGTTTCCAGCGTGTCCATTGGGCGCTTGGGCTCCAGCAGCCAGCCAATCACTGTGCACCTCCAGGTTGACTTCACCCCCCATAGTGCCGATCTGGCTTTGCACCAGGGCCCAGACTTCCGGGGTGCTCGGTGAGTGGGTGGGGGCCAGGTGAGAAGATGCAGGCTGCTGTTGGGGGCCAGGAGGATTGCAGCGTCAGGGAGTGGGGCTGGGGGCTCGTCTCCAGGAGCCCCATGCTTTGCCCACCTAGGTACTTATATGGCCGCACGCTGGTCCCGGAGGAGCCGGGGGGACCCCAGCCAGAGGTGCATATGCTCTGGACCCCAGTTCCTCAGTCACTGACGCTGTCAGAGGAAGAGGAGCAGACGTGGGACTTCCTCACGGTGGTGGGAAGCAGCCAGGAGGAGGCCGAGGGCCAGTTCCTGGAGGCCGCCTCCCTGCAGGAGGCAGGTGCCTTGTACAGCAGCCATGCGGATGCCTGGGGGACGCTCTGGGAGACCTGTGACCTGGACCTGGTGGGCTCTTTCCGCCTCCGCCAGGCTCTTCGGGGGTGTCTGTACTACACGCTTAGTGCCCTCCCCCACGAGGGAACCCCGCAACTTTTCCACGGGCTCAGCCCCGGGGGCCTTTCCAATGGACGCCAGGGGGAGTGTTACTGGGGCCACGTCTTCTGGGACCAGGTGAGGACCCCACGGTCGCCCCCACCCTGCTCCGTATTCCCTGTCCGGGCTCCGCTGTCTTCCCAACCTGGACTCCACAAGCCCGTCACCTGCCTCCTCACTTTCCCATGTTCCCCCATGGCCTCCTTCTGTGAACCTGGGAGCCTCCGTAACCCCAAGGCCTCCCCTGTCCTTGCCCCCAGGATCTCTGGATGTTTCCCAGCATTCTACTGCTGAACCCAGAAGCTGCGCGGAGCATCCTGGAGTATCGAGTCCGGACTCTGGGCGGGGCCTTGCTCAACGCGGAGGAGCTGGGCTTCCAGGTGAGGGTCCAGGGCCCGCCCCTCCCGGCAGGCTCCGCCCCCTCATTCCAAGGGCCGGGCCTCACCTCCTGCCCTCCGCCGCTTCTGATCAGTCGAGTGAGTGACCTTTGTCAAGCGAGAGGGTCACAAGGAGGTGGAGGGGACTCAACCAGGAGAGAGCCCTTGGGGGTCCTGGGTACCTTGGGGGCCCTGGCTTCAGCCAGAGGCAGCACCAGGGAGGCCACTTAATCCTGTGTGACCTTTCCAGCCTCAATGTCCTCACCTTCACAATCTGCTTCCAGCCTTTCCCCACCGTTCCTTCTCATCTCTCCCACTAACCCTCAGCTCCACAGGACCAGAGGCTGATTCTTGACCTCAGTATTGTATCTTCTGCCTCCATGCTTTTGCCCAGGCTGTGCTCAGTGCCTGGCAAGTGCTCAGACCAGCCTCTACAAAGTCTTGGCTGCCTTTCGTGCTCTGCCGTCACCTGTCAGTGTCCTTAGACTCCTTAGGTTCCTTGGACTTACTTGTTTGTGCCTGTGAAGCCCTGCTCCAGCTCCTAGATGACAGAGGCTGCTTGGGCATTGTCTTCATTGGAAGTGAGAGGGTTATTGAATCTCTTATTTTACAGATGAGAAAATTGAGTCCCAAGAGCACTAAGTCACCAAGGCGGGGATTCAGGCTCATGGCTCTCTCCTCAGGCTTTCCTCTCTCCTCCTCCTCCACCCTCAGGGTGCAAAGTTTGCCTGGGAAAGTGCTAGTTCTGGCCGGGAGGTCTGCCCTGAGGAAATTTATGGGACCCAAGAGATTCACATCAATGGGGCAGTGATGCTGGCCTTTCAACTCTACTACCAGGCCACCCAGGTAGCTCCTGGGGGGGGTGAGATACCTGCCCAGACCCCCAAGGGGAGGGGGGCCCAGGGCCACCAGGTACCTGCTGGGGGGGATACCTGCCCAGGTCCCAAGGGGAGAAAGGGGCCCAGGGTCACCAGATCCCTTTCTGCGACACTGCCTCAGGCCCCCAAAGGGACGGGACCCAACAGGATGAAGCTTGACTTGAGGGTCATGGGGCCAGGCACCTGCGTGCCCAGAAGTAAGGTCAGGGTGTGGGTCCAGGCTCTGCTAGAGCTGGGAGTAGGAAGCCTGGAAAAAAGCCTCCAGGAATGGGAGCAGTGACCTCCCCACTGCCCTCCCCTGCCCCAGGATCTGCAGCTATTCCAAGAGGCCGGTGGCTGGGATGTGGTCAGGGCTGTGGCTGATTTCTGGTGTAGCCGAGTCACCTGGTGTGCTGAGGAGCAGAATTACCATCTCCGAGGTGAGTATCGGGGGGAAGGAAGGCCTACAGCAGGCAACCCCTCAGATGCACAGTGCTTTCACATCTTGTCCTCAAGACTGATTGAATTTTATCCTGCCCCTCTCCAGGAGTGATGCCCCCAGATGAGTACCACTCAGGCGTCAATAACTCTGTCTACACTAACGTCATCGCTCAGACTAGGTGAGATTTATTCCTGGCCACCCTCCTTCTCTGTGCAGAGGTGATGAGGATGAAGGCCTCAGAGACACCTGGTACCTTCACTGTACTGTCCTCACTCTCACACCTTGCCTCCCATCCAGCCTGCGCTTTGCAGCAGATCTGGCTAGAGACCTGGGCCAGCCAGTCCCTGAACAGTGGGCAAAGGTTGCCGAGCAAATCAAAGTGCCTTTTGATCCTGAGAGAAATTACCACCCCGAGTTTGATGGCTATGAGCCTGGTGAGTGATGGCCTGCATCTGTCTCCGCTAGCCCACCCATCTCCCCAGCTTCCATCTCTTTCTTAAACACATATATGTGGATATTATTGTTGTTATCGTGATGTTATTATATGTATGTGTATTGATATATGGATGAGTGTGTACACATATGTATATATACACACATTTATATAGAAATATATACACATATTTTAACAAACATTTGTTTTATATATATATATGTATATATATATTTGCATGTGTATACACATGCCTTTTATCCCTCCATAAAAAAAGAAAAGAAAAGAAAGCTTCATAACAAGTATCCTTGGTCAAGCAATAGCAGATTCTCCCCTTGGTCAGGCCCCCAAGCATGGGCTTCATTTGGCTTTCTGCATCCCACCCCCAAGTGTGGGCCTCATTTTGTCCCCCCAGGCTTCCTCTCTGCTCCTCTGGAATCCTGGCTGACCATTTGCAACAACGAGTTCTTAAGCTTTCCAAGCTGGCAGCGCTTACAGGCTTGTCTCTGGGTGGTTGTCTTGGTTCTGCACCCTTCCCTCTGCATTTGTCTGTCCAAGTCCTCCCAGGCTTCTCTGAAGCCATCCCCTGCAACATTCTTTACAGCCCATAGGGGGCTCTAGTACTTGTCCAGCCCTTCCCCAGTCAAGTTTCCAGGGCTTGGCCAACCCAAAAGAAGCCACTATCAATATGTATGCATCCTTTTCTTCTCTCTGGGACCTCCTTGGGAAAGGAGTTCAGGGTGCAGGGCTGGTAGAGGCCTATGGGGCCCCTGGGCACTAGCCTCCCTTTTTCCAGGATGTCTCCTCAGTTTGATGAGATGGTGACTAGGCTTTGGGAACACCCTAACCAGCACTTTGAGCTGGAGGAAGGCCTTCCCAAGGGTTAAGCCAACACAAAACACTTTATAGACATTCAATCCTCACAACAACACTGGGAGATAGAGGCTGTTATTATTCCTACTTTACAGATGAAGAAACTGAGACAGGCAGCAGTGAAGTGACTTACCCAGGGTCACACTGCTAGTCAGTGTGTGAGGTCACATTTGAACCCAGGTTTTACTAACTCCAGGCCCAACTATACCAACTTTACCCTGTTGCTGCTCAACATGTATTTATTAAACTTTTATTTTTATTTATTTTGTTAGCGCTTTTCCAGTTACATGTAAAAGATTTTTTTTTTTGGAGGAGGAAAAGCAGGGCAATTGGGATTAAGTGACTTGCCCAAGGTCATACAGCTAGTAAGTGCATCAAGTGTCTGAGGCTGGATTTGAACTCAGGTCCTCCTGACTCCAGGGCTGGTGCTCTACTCATTGCACCACCTAGCTGCCTCTATATGTAAAAGATTTTTACCATTCATTCTTCATAGTTTTGAGTTCTGAATTCTCTCTCTCTCCTGCCCTACTTCCAACCCTGACCACCATCTCTCCTGAATGCCCCTGCCTGTTGCCCCAGGAGAGACTGTGAAGCAGGCTGATGTGGTCCTCCTGGGCTATCCAGTGCCCTACCCCCTGAGCCCAGATGTTCGGAGAAGAAACCTGGAGATCTACGAAGCCGTGACGTCCTCCAAGGGCCCTGCCATGTCTTGGGTAAAGGGGACAGTGCAACCAGATTTACCAGGCCCCTTCCTGGCCCAGGGTGGGCTTCCCGGGTCTAGGGTGGCTGGCCCCCTAACCTCAGTCTCCCCACCCATGGAATGGGGAGAAGAGATGGCTTGCTCCCCTTCTAGTTCCTCTAGGGCTTAGGGTTCTGTGGTGGGGCTCCTAAGGTCAAGGCCCGGGATGTCCCTATTCTATAGAGCATGTTTGCTGTGGGCTGGATGGAATTGAAGGAGGTGCAGAAGGCCCATGCACACCTCAGGAAATGTTTCTCCAACATCTCAGAGCCCTTTAAGGTCAGACCACCCTGCCGCCCAGCTTCGCTGACTCAGAGTCAGGAACCACCTGGGCTTGTGTCCCTGCTGTGATCCAAGTGCCCTCAGACACCTGTGAGCTTCAACTTCCCCATTTGTGCAGTGGAGAAAGTTATTCTTGCTCTCACTCTCTGTGAAGGGTATTGGGAGAAAAGTCCTCCACAAACCTTTGAAAGTGGCCCCAAGAGTGCTAACCACTCAGACTCTGGCTCCCAGGTCAGGAGTGTGAGGGGGGCACAGCAGGGTGTAGCTCCCCTCTCTCTTCCTTGAGGGGGCATGTCAGGGGATGGCAGGGGTTCTCCCAAGGGGTCCCCCTGGAAGTTGTCCTTGTAGGTGTGGACAGAGAATGCAGACGGCTCCGGCGCTGTGAACTTCCTGACGGGAATGGGAGGCTTCCTTCAGGCAGCCCTATTTGGATTCCCGGGGTTCAGGTGTGCGTAGGGGAGGGGTGGAGGCCAGAGGGCCAAGGCTTCCCCCAGCCTCTCACTCTGGACTTTCCTTCTCAGGATCACTAGGGTTGGGCTGACCTTCGACCCCACATGTTCGGCCGAGGTCCCGTCCATGAGCATCACTGGGGTCTCCTACCTGGGGAACAAGCTCTATTTCTCCTTCTCGGAGGAGACGGTGACAATTAGCCTGACTGCCTCGGGGCGGGGAGGGGCCCCTCCCCTGGAAGTTCAGCTGAGGACTTCTGGGAAGCGGCTCCCCCTGACCCTGGGTAAGCTTCCTGTCTTCAAATAACTTTTTTCAGGTCCCCTATCGAGTCAACAAGCATTTATTAAGTGCCTACTGTGTACTAGGCACCATGCGGAGCCCTGGAGATAGAAAGAGGCAAACATGGTCCCTGCCCCCTGGGCAGATGTATAACGGTCTCGTTACAGGCCTCCTTCTCTCCTGCCCTCCACCATGGAGGCCCCCAGGCTCTCCCCTCTTTGGGGAAGGTGTCTCCCCCCAATACTCCTGCACTGCTGCCCCCAGCCCCATTCTCAGCTTCCTCCTCAGTGTTGGTCTGGGTCTCCCCTCAGGACACAAGGTTTCCTTCCCCATCACTGCTGGGAGGATCCAGAGATTGCCCTCGTAGGAAACCAGGGAAGCAGACCTGCAGGAGCCCCTCAAGCACCAGGAAGAGAGGGATCATTCTCTCTCTCTCTTTCTCTCTCTCTCTCACATACACACATACACACACACACACACACACACACACACACACACACACACACACACACACACCCCTGACTGAGGGCAGTGTCCTCTGCTGACATCCCCTCCTACCTCCCACCCCCATCAGTCCACTGCCAAGGCCTCCCCAACCTTTTGCCTTCTTTCCACACCCCTGGTGGGGGCGGGAGTGGGGGGGGACAGGGACAGGCCCACTGCCTCTTCTAACTTGTGTCTGACACCACCGTCTCCTTCTCAGATCCATCTGATGTAGAGGCATCCTCTTAAAGTGTAGTTCACCCCCCTCCCTAACCCTTATTGACCCTCTGGTGCCTATACAATGAAACCTGAATTTCTGACCATGGCATTCAAGGCCTCCATCTCCAGCACACTGGCTGCCCAGTTTTCAACTCTGTACCCTCACTCCATGTTCCATAGATATGGAATGGCTTCTCCACTGCCCACCTTGGCCACCTGCTCTGAGGTTGTGATTGGCCTATCTCTCCCCCTCAGTCAGCCTCTCTTTTTCCCCTTCTCTCCATCTTGTTATCTGTGTACTTGTGTGGACAGCACCTCCTCCATCCCCAACCTTGGGGCCTGCACATAGTAGGAGCTCAATAAATGCTTACAGGAGAATTGAATTAAGTGGGCCTCATCCCTCCCCCTGCCTTAGAGGCTCTTTGACTCCCTTTCAGGAGTCAAAGAGCTGCTGAGTTTCCCCTGTTCTCTCCTCCCCAAGTCCCCTCAGGACTGGGATCTGTGCCCCCACCAGCCCTCTTGGGATCCTGCTGCTTCAAGGCTGTTATCTAGCTAAGTGATATGTGGCATTGTCTCCACTGACCCACCCTGAAGCCTCTTGGAGCTGAGTCTGAAAGAAGCCAGAGCTGAGACACCTGTCAGCCTGTGACCTGGATTGGCTGGGGCCCCTGGGCATGGAGGAGACATCAGACACCAGTGTGGGAGAAGGACAGAGCTCAGAGGCCCTTCACTTGAGTCAGGCTTTTATTCAGCACCTACTATGTGCAGGGCTCCAAGGCTGGCTCTCAAGATCTTGGGGGGCGGGGGAGGAGTGATACAGCCCAGGTACTTTGCATATGTGATTTCACCTGGAGTTTTTAAAAGCCTGGATTCCTGCCTTCAAGAAGTTTACAATCGAAGAATCAAAGGCCAGCTAGGACACACCTGAATAAGCTGCTGAGGTTGGGGTTGGATGCAGGGAGGTGGAGTCATAAAAAGAGCTGAGGACTGAGGCCTCCCATTGAATGAGCCTGTCGAGAGAGAAAGCCAGGCCAAGCCAGATTGAGAAGGGCACTGAAGACTGAGTTGGGGGCATCCACGTTAAGGGTGCGGGCAGTAAGCAGGCAAAGGAAACTGAGGAATATCCACCAGGGAGGGGGCCAGGAGCAGGGGAAGTGTCCAGAGGGGGTCACAGTGTCTGAATCTGCTCAGGTCCGGGAAGAGGCTGGCAAAAACCAACTCTAGTGGGGCCTGAGGCCATCCATGGTGCCTTAAGGGAGTGAGTATCACCAGAGTGGGCAGCTCCTAGGAGCCTCCAGAGGGGAGGGGAGGCAGTGTTAGCTTGGGTTCCCTCCCCACTCCAACAATCAGCCAAATCTGCCGTGGGTGTGGTGGCTTCCCTCCACAGGCAGCATTTGGGACCGAATGGGGAATGAGAGTGGGCACCACCCTGTAATTAGGGTCGTCAGAGGGTCCCCAGGAGGGCTCGGGCCCATACTGCCAGTCCCAGGGCTGGCTCTCTGGGTTCTGGCTTCCATGCGGTCCTCTCCTGCAGTAAGTATGAAGGAATGACTGGGGAACAGGAGGAAGGAGCCTCCAGGGAATCGAATGCGGCTCGCAAAGGCCTGACCCCACCCAGGGAGCCGAGCGAGGGCAGGCCCGGCCACTAAGGGTGGGAGCTGACCGATCCTCCCTCCGCAGCTGAAAGACAAAAGCGGGTGAACGCGAAAGGACCTTTCCCCTCGCCACCTGCAGCCCCTCTATCTCGGCTGGAGGCCAGCTGGCGCCGGACAGAAGCCTAGGGTTCCAATGTCTTAAAGTGACACGAGGTCAGAAGTCAGGTCCTCACCCTCTAATTGGGCTTTGGCTCTAGTCCCACCCTCAGCCCCTGATTCTCGGTGACGGGCCGAGCGCGCATACTCTCATAGGCAAACACCAGCTAGGACACCCCACGCCCCCACCCCCGCCTCTGCACTGGCTCACATACACACACACACACACACACACACACACACACACACACACACACACACACACACACCCCTCCTCACCATCCCGTCTATCCGGGCACACACACATTCACCCACACCCACTTTAGTGGCCCCAGAGCACCCACGAGAGGCCTCTGAACCCGGAGCCGAGGCTATCGTAAAGCCATCTATGGGAACGCAGGGAGCCGCGCTGGGCCGGGAAGTGAGACGTGAAGCCTGGAGTGATTGACTGGCGTATGATCCGAGTCATGGAGAGTCTGGCTGCGAGGCATGGAGAGGAGACACGATGTGGTGGTGGGGACGTTGAGGAAAGAGGAAGGGAGCTGGGGACTGGCTTCAAATTGGCTCCGCCCAGGCTCCCTGCAGGAGAAGGGCTCAGGAACTCGTCAGGGGGTGAGCACCTTGAGACAGCTAAGGGGTGGGGAGGGGGCGGGATGGAATACGAGGGAGACCATTGTCCTGGAAGAAACTGAGAAGCCTGAGGGGCGGCCTTCCTCCCCACCCCAGACGCGGCTTGAGCGATCCTCAGGGGCCTAGAGTAAGAGGCTGCTTGGGGAGGAGTCACAGGGGGTGGGGAAGAGGGCGTCTTGAGGGATTCGGTGGGCGTGGATGTGAACGTCTGGAGAGGATGAGTTGGAGTGGATGTGTCGGGGGTGGGGGTGGGGGTGGCGCAAGAGTAAAAGTAAAAGAGTAAAAGCAAGAGTAAAAGTGTCTGGCGCAGGATCAGTCGTAATCCGCCTCGTTGAACTTGACGCTGAAGTAGCTCATGGAGCCCTGGGCCAGGCGGGACAGGTGCAGGGCTCCAGTCACCACCAGGGCCACGAGCAGCAGGGGCAGCAGCAGCGTCCACGCGGTCGCCAGGATGTTATAGCATTTGGCCTTGGATCCAAAGCGCTGCGCCGCTTCCAGATCCCCAGCCACTTTCTGGTCCCGGGCCTGGGGCAGGGACAAATCATGAAACACGCCTTGTAGCCTGTAGACTTCACCCCAGCTGAGGGTCCTGGCCATCCGCCCCCGGGGAAAGTGCATTAAGTCACTCGCTCTGCACTCAGGAAAACCCAGTGGCTCACTATTGCCCCTAGCTTGAAGGGGAGAAGGGAATGCGTTTAATTTTTTTTTTCCATTTAAAAATCTTTTCTTTGACTCCCACTTTCAGACTCCTTATGGGAGGAGAGAAGAGAGCAAACCCCTTGTAACGACTACGCACCCTCAAGCGATACAACTTGCCTCATGGGCCACGTTTCCAAAATGCCTGTTTCAGTCTGCACTGAGGTTCAACGACTTAAACTAGTTATTCTGAGAAGGAAAAGGTTCACTGACTTTCCCGACTTGTCCGAGGAGACCCCACCACACAAAAGATGACGAAGCCGTGTTCTAAGATCAAATGGAACCACGATCCTGATGTGACCCCTGTCTCTGAGGTGACACCCTTCGGCCCTGAGGTGACCCCCTTCCACCCTGAGGGGCCCCTCGGCTCTGAGGTGACCTCCCTTCCCTTCCCCCATTGGGGCCAGATCTCGTGTGTCCCTGGAGAGCTACACGCCATCTTCTCCATTAGAACAGGAGCTCCCTGAGGGCGGGAAGTGCTCTTTGCCTCCCTCCGCCCCTTAAAACTACCTCTAGCTTAGCATCCAGCCTGGCACATAAAAGCTTTGTGGACTGATTGATGGAAAGCCTGTCGCGGTCTGGCCCCCTCTGGCATTCCAGGCTCTCACACTGGCCGTTTCCAATGAAACTGGCCTTCTCGCTGTCCCCTCAGGTGTTCCCAAGAGGACACACGGTATTCCATGGGTTCTCCAGCTGATTCCCAGCCTCTTCCCTCCGTTATTAGCTTCTACGGTTGGTGTCCAGCCCCGCCCCTCCCCGCACACCTCTGGGGCCCTCCTCCTGAAGCCTAGTCGAATAGTGCTCCCCACCCCTACCCCCGAGTGCCACATGCCCATGCAAGGGTTTTTCACCTGTAGCCAGCCAGGTGGAAGCCTCCTATCTGGTCCCCTTTTGCCCTCCTCCTCCCTCTCTCCCTTCCCGACCTCGGAATGCCCCCATCCTATCCTCCTACCTTGATGGAATAGGCCAGGGCCAGGAAGCCAAAGCAGCAGAGATTCAAGTAGAGGGTGTTGAAGACGGACCAAATCAAGTGGTCTCTCGGGGGGCGCGGGGCCCCCATGGGGATCACGGTGGCGGAGCTGGGCTCTGAGCCATGGGCTGTCATGGGTAGATGTTCCCCACGGGGGTACGACGTATCCATAGGTTCGAGTCCCGTATCTCCCTTAGGAGCTCAGACAGCCCAACTCCGGGGAAGGATCTGGCCAATCCTTTAATAAGGCTGCAGCCTAGCCGCATGGGTCTCTATATAGAACAGCAAATGACAGACTGGCCCTGGGGCATGGGGTGGGGGTGGGGGCGCAGAAACCCTGGGCACAGCCCGGAGCCATCTCCATTCCCACACACCCGGCTGGCGGCCAGCCCAGAGCCCAGATACAGGATCGCTCTCCCCACTCCGCCCCCAAATCGCGCAGTCCTCAGAAAGATGGTTTGGGGCCGGACTTGGGAAATCATTGGCATGGGAACGAACGCTCTGCAAGGAACCGCGGTCTACCAACGAAAAGCAGCTGCTCCTAGGCCTCTAGAGCCGCCCGC
This sequence comes from Phalanger gymnotis, assembly GCA_028646595.1. Lineage (NCBI taxonomy): Eukaryota > Metazoa > Chordata > Mammalia > Diprotodontia > Phalangeridae > Phalanger > Phalanger gymnotis. Next base: position 463,767,321 of record CM053623.1, on the reverse strand, counting down.
CAAACAGAGGTTAAGCGATTTAGACAGCGTCACTCAGCGCGCATGTGTCAGAGGCCGGGCTGCCTGTCCCCAGACCAACACCACCGCCCGGTCTAGACCTCTCGAAAGTGGTTGGGTTCCAAGGTTTCTGTTACTTTAGTGCAGTGTTTGAGCGCTCACACACACAGACACACAAGTAGACACACACACAGATGCTCGAGCGTCACCCCCATACACATACCCACTCACACATACTCGAGCATCACCCACACCCACAGACACAAACACACATGCACACTCACATGCACAGACTCTCAAGTGTCACCCCACACACACACATTCACACACACAGATGCTCTAGCGTCACCCCACACACGCGCACAGACGCTCAAGTGTCACCCACACACACACAAAGAAGCACACTCACAGGCACATACACTCACAGACACACACGCACATACACACAGACACATACACACACACTCAGACACCCGGGCGTCACCCACACACACACACAGACACTCAAGCGTCACCCCCACACGCACGCTCACACCTGCACGCACACACACAGAGACACACAGATGCTAGAGTGTCACCCCCAAACACACACACACACACACACACACAGGCACACACCACCCTCCCATGATTGCATTACAGCTCCCCATCTCCCCCGACCCCCACCCCCACCTCTTTGATTTCATAAGTGTAGGAATCTTCTGCCGAAGAAACTCTCAGAAAGACATTCTCATGTATGTAACCGGCTCCTTTGAAGGACCAGTACAACTCACTTCTGGGACTGGGACTCAGGATATCACCCCAACCCCCAGCACTGCCTCCTTTCCATCCTTCCCCCAGAATCAGCATGCCCTGAAGAATGATTGGGGGAGACTTCTCCCCACTCCCCAGCTCTTCTAAAAAATATAATTTTGTACTAGAGACCCAGTCTCTCCCCATACCAGCAGGAGGTGGGCAAAGGTTCATTGATCCCCCTCAGACACTATTCCTCAGCCAATACTTCAACTCTATGCTGCTGCCCTCTGCCAAAAGGGAGCTGAAGGGTAGAAATGGGGCTGCAAGAAGGCCTGGATCTGCCCACGAGTCCCACCAGTATTCTCAGCTATTTAGAGGTTAGCTTGACTCCTGGTAGCCTAATGACATGTACTCCACTGGAGACCCTGAAGCACATTCACATGGACATTCTCCTCCTGAATGAGACCAAGGGGGACGGAAGAAGTGTTTGCTCCATGAAAGCATGGTGGGGGCCGGGGGCAGGGAGGTGGGGCTCTCAAGTTCTCCTTGAAGAGTGAGGCTAGGCTAGCGCTAAAGGCACTAAAGGTCTTCGCAAGACACTGGCTCACCAACCTTGGGGCAGTCAGGACCCCTCCCCCAAAGCCCACCGGGGAGATCAAGACAGTGGATCTAGTGACATCTGTTACCTTGAGTTAGGAGAAAGCATAGTCTGTCAAGAAAAGTTCAGGAAAGGTGGTGCAAGGATCTGTGTTCGAGTCCTAGTTCTGTCTGTTCTAATCCTGTCACTCCCTTTTTGGATACGGTTTCCTTATTTGTAAGGTAGGACTAACGGGAACTTCTGGAGCTAGGTCTATGATCCTATCAACTTGTAACTTCTAATTGGCTGGTTTTTCTTTTCCTCTTAATTTTCCTGTCGTGTTCCAGAGCCAAAGGAAATTGGTAAGGGTGCGGTTGCTAAATGTCCCAAATATCCTAAAAATAAAGGGACTCCCAAAGCCCCTGGTGGTGAAGGGTGGGAGCCACGAAAGTTTGTTATTGCAGCTTGATCCGAGGGATTCCTCCCTCTCTCTGGCTGACAGCCCCTTGCGGTAGGAGAGGGGAGGGGGGCTATGGATGAGGAATGGTGCATATGCTTTGGAATGAGGCCGTGTCTGACGGGTTTTCCAGACCATTTTTTATTTTGTTTTCTACCTCTATTTGAAAGAAAGCTCAGTGGGGACAAAGGGCTATTCCGAAATGAATGCGGTGTCAAAAAATAAAGTGGTGGTAAACACAGCTGCCAAAATGACCTTGGTGCAAGCAGAAAGAAACCAGGACTTTGCGGGGCTACAAGCACAGGCAGGTGAGCAGGTGTGACTATTCAGAGTGCAATCTCAGCCTCAGCCACGAGGTAACGTGCTGAGCCCAAGCTACCAGCCTATGCCTCCTCATCCCCCGCTGGGTTCCCAGCTTCCAGCCTCACTTTAGCACCTGCTCTCATGAAATGGAAGGTTCAAATGACCGCTGGATAATCATGCAACATTTCACCAGTTTCTCAATTTGGCTTGTCCCCCTTCTGGTGAAGCTTCTCGCCTCATCTTTTCCTTGACCTAAAGACAAAGCCTTGGAATCAGAGACCCAGGTTTGGTTTCCCTCTCTGCTACGAGCTCCCTGGGCAAGTCACCTTCAGCCCCTGAGCTTAAGATTCTTGACCTTTACAGATGAAGAAGTCAGACTTTGAGATCCCCTGCCCAGCAGGTTCTACTTTGGGCAGGGGGGATCTGGCTGCAGGTGGTGGTGGGGACGTCAGAGAGTGCAAAGGGGAGTGACCCAGGCCACTGCAAGACCCCTTCAGAATATAGAACTGAGGTTCTAGGGAACCCCAAAACTATGGGGGAGAGTCCGTGTCATCTGGAAAGAATTCATGGACTTGATCCACCTTCTAGTCAAGTGTCAAAAGTATATTTTGATGCTTATAAGGTGGGTGGAGCTCCTGAGGGAACTTGCAACCCAATAGGGGTGAGGCTAAAGCTTATATAGAAAAAGGTCAATGAATGGTGTGCCAAGCATGCAATTAAGTGGTAGGTAGGGCTGGGTAGATTAAGGAGTGGCCAGTTCTTAAGGGAACAGGCAAATTTTATATTTAGTGCTCTGGCGTTTTACTTAAGAGTTCACTAGGGGGCCACTAAAGGATGTGTTTTTAGGCGTCACTAAGTGAACCTAAGGTCATTGCCATCCTGTCTGTTACTAATCAATGTCCTGTTAGATAAAATGGATTGGGGAGTGGATGTGTATTTTGACTTCTGGAATGTATTCGGTAACTGAGGGAGTCAGTGAGAGAGAGTTCTGTGGGTACAAGGGAAATGCTTGCAGGATCAGCTTGTTACTGTAGCAGAGACAGTTTGCTTCACTGGGGCCCACTCATGAGTTATTACCAGAGATGTGGTCTTTGGGCCAGGGTCCAAGCACCCCATCAGAACCCTAATCTCCCCTCCACCCCTTAGAATCCCCCATTTCCTTCAAGACTCACTCAAGCCCCACCTTCTGCAGGAGGAGATCCTTCCTGGTCCTCCCCTCCCCACAACTACCTTCTATTTATTCTCTTTAATTCAGTTGTGTATGCCTTGATGTACGTCCTTGTTGTGTCCCCCACCAGACTGTCAGCCCTTAGATTGCAAGGATTGTTTCCTGGCCTTTGAATTCTCAGCTTAGTACTGGACTGGTTGAGCTCTCCACCCTTTCAGCTTTGGACTCCACTGAATACACCAGAAATTGAAACAGCACATGCAGACTCCTGAGCAGCTGCTTAGAGGCTGGCATGCCCAGTTGCCCAGTGGAAGCCTCAGATGCCCTTGGGATCTGACTGACAGAGATGTGACCTCAGGGAGATGCCAGCGCCCACCCTAGAACCTCAGTCTCTGCCCCATCTAGAGCCCTCAGAATGCCCTGTACCAGCTCAGCAGCTGTCCTCACCCCAAGGCCTTATTCAGCCCTGGGGTAGCCATAACTGGCCCTGTTCCCTGCTTCCCTTCCCAGGCCCCCTCCAGGCACATATACAATACCCACTTTGTCTTTACTCCCACTTACTGCCACACCCTGCATCCTGCCTGGCTCCCTCGGGGGCTTCATGGAGGGGGAGATGCCTCCTTCCTTTAGGCTGTGAGGAAAGCCTCCAGAACACCCCTTCACTGTCTGCTGCCTTATTGGACTTTGGATAGTTTAATCATCTACCTTCCTCACCAGAGCTCTCTCTAACCACTGACACTCTGTGAGACACCTCCTCCAATGGCCAGCATACTCTCTTCCACTCCCTATAATCTCTCAATTCAAGGATTCTAGACCCCTCCCTGCCCCTGTCCAAATCCTGACCTTCATCCCCCACTGTCCACATCTTGGTGACTTTATACCGGCTGTCCCCCCAGGCCTGGGCACTCTCCCTGCTCACATCTGCCTCCTGGCTTCCCTGGCTTCCTCCAAGACTCTGCTAAAATCCCACCTTCCACAGGAAACTCTTCCCAGTCCTTGGGAATGCTGGTGCCTTCCGCTCTGAGACAACCACCAATTGACACTCTAGTTACCTTGCATGAGCCTAGTTGTTTGCATGTTGTCTCCACCTTAGGGTGTCTTTTGCCTTTCTTTGCATCCCCAGAGGGCGTTGGGCCCATAGTAAGTATTTAAATGTTTGTTGACACAGGCCCCCTATCTCACCCAAATCAAAGGCAGGAAGAGGCTATGGCCTAACTGTGTGTAGAAAGCAGGAACCACTTCCTGACCACTTGCCAAGAGAACACTGGTGTGTAATGGTCACTAGTGTGCTCGCCCAGTGGTTTTTCTGCAACCCAGAACTGCTGCTGCATACTCACTGGCCATGTGGCAGTTCAGTCCACTTTGGGCCTGCCCTGCCACCTGTGTTGTAAACACCCTAGCTCATGACACTAGTGACCTGGTTTAGGCAGCATCTCTTGAATGAACAGTTCTCAGAAAGCCAGATTCGGCAAACTCCCCACCCTCTTTCATTTCCTTTCATTTCCTGTCCTTGCGAAGCATGTGGAGAACCAGGAAATCAAAAGAGCACCCAAGTTGTTCCCAAAGATGGGTTACTGTGAGGCAATGACTTCTTTATGCTTCATGCCCAGCCTCAAGCACCTCCCTTGCTCAGAGGTGGGAAAGCTGTGGCCATCTAGGTCTTTGGGTGTGCCCTTTTGACTGAGTCCAAGTTTTATCCCACCAGAATTAGGCTGCTGGTGGTGCAGTGAGGGGAACTCTGAATGACCTCCATTCAGATCTGGCTGTGGGACCTCAATAAGCCATTCATCTGGGTTTGCCTCAGTTCCCTCAGCTGTAACATAGCACCTATACTGCAAGATTGCTGTGAGGATCCAATGAGACAGTCTTTGTAAAGCATGCATCACAGTGCTTGGCATACAGCAGGTGCCTGGTCCCTTCACTTCCCTCCTCTGTCCTCACAGGACTTGAAATCAAGGCCATTCACCCTCTGGGCTGCCCTTCTCTGGACAATCTCCTGCTTATCAATGTCCCCTTAAAATGTGCTGCCCAGAACAGAGCCAAGCCCTCCAAGTAAAGTCAAAGAGGGACAGAGGAGGCCAACTCCCTTATGCCCTTCATCCTCAGAGCTCTGCCTCTCTGAATGAGGTCCTCAAAGGAGACTGGGTCTGAAAAGTACTTGGCACAGGGCCTGGCCTAGAGTAGGCCCTTAATCACTACTTAGCTCCTTCTCCTTCCCAGTTAATGCAGCCCAAGGTTCCATTAGCTCTTCTGGCTTCTACTCACACCACTCCACACACGCATGGGCCACTTACTCTCCCTCAGAACAGCTGCTACCTACCAATGCCCATCTCACTTTCCCTTTCAAAGTCGATTGGTTTATACACAAGTGTAAGACAATATTTATCACAATTGGACCTGCCAAGAGCCTTTTGGACACTGACTCTTGTTCACTGTATGAACTATCCCTCTTGGGAGACGTTGGGTCATTGGTTTAGGGTCATTTTCAAATGGATGTACAAGCCACTTATGCCTTCATCCAAGTCATTAATAAAATGCTAGACTGAGCCCAGATCCCTGGGGACAGGGACCCACTCCACTGGAGACCTTCTGCCATGTGGGCAGGGAGTCATTAAGAAGTATTCCTTATGTTTCCCAGTCCATCTGACTGTGTTCTTGTCTCATCTGTATCTCTATATTTTTCTACAAGAACCTTTGGCTAAAATCAGAATAAGCTGTATCCACATCCCCACCTAAAAGTTTGGTGATCTTGCCAAGAAGGAAAAGATGGTGACATCTTCCACCTCTGTGGGGCAGTCATGGTGTGGGAGCCACAGGATCGAAAGTTGACCAGAGGGGGAGCCAGTGTGGCTCTTTGTAATCACTGCCTCCTTCTCTGTTTGGCCATCTTAATCTACAGAAGTTGCCTCCCCTTCATAAAGTGACCATCTCTCCTAGCCCACACTGTCCCTGCTGCATACTGTCTTGGGAGTCCGAAGGACAGCGATCCAGGTTTCCATCCCTGGGGCTTGGGAGTGTCCATGCCTGACATTGTCCATATTTCCTGGTCTTGGTCCAGGGGATCAATCTCCAATGCTCCCTTCTCCAGAGTGTGGCTGCCCTGGTATCCACAGCCCTCATTCAGGATTTCAGAGTCTGAAGGAAGGCATAGTCCAAACAGTACCCAGATTCTCCATAGAACATCCCCCAGAGAGAACCATCCAGCCTTTCCATGAAGGACTGGAGGTGGAAGAGGAACCATGACACCAGGGGGAGCCCCCTCCACCCTGGAACAGCTTTCAAGATGAGGATGCTCTAACTAGCATCCAGCCTAAAATGCCTCTCCTATAACTCCCCTCCCCCCCCAGCCCTTCCCAGGGCTCCTGGTTGTGACCTTGAACAGAACAAAACTTAAAGCCAATTGCCATCTCACTCCGGAGTCTTCTCTTCTGGCCAGACATGCCCAGCTCCTCAAACCCTTCCCTATCCTGCCAGCCCTCCTGGGGACATGCCATCCGATGCTCTTGAAACTTCGTGCTCAGAACCAATCACAGTCTAGCATAGGGTTGGTTGGTGAACTGAGTTGGAAACACCTGAGACTCTGATCCTCACCTTCTGAGAATAATCTGACCCCACGGCCTCTGCTCCTGGCGGGGGCGGGGGGGGGGGGATGCCAAGACTTTTTGGTGTGGCCCCGCCCTTCTTCCAACCTCTGGCTCTACTTTGTCTCTGCTTCCCCTCTGGTCAACTTTCAATCTTGTGGCTCCCACACCATGGCTGCCCCACAGAGTTGGAATCTTGCTTTGCTTGTGTGGAAATGGTTGTCACTGTACACAACAAGGGTACATGGCATGTCTTCAGCCCTACTTCTTCTTGGCCAATCCAGGTTGGTGCTACTTAATCTCAAAGGGATGCAAACATTGCCCTTCTCTATGCCCCCTCCCAAGGCTAAGTCAGAAGAGCTTCATGGACAAGCCTTAGCTGTCCTGCCTCATAGGTGCACCTGCAGGAGTCTAGGACAGGCTCATCTCTCTGGGTCAGGAGGGGGTGGTCCAGGACTCCATTCACTCACCACCACTCCCAGGTAACTTGTCCTGTAATCCATTCCCATCTCCATTTTCAGAGTAGGAAACCGAGATCCAGAGGGGCAAAGAGACTTGCCCTATGGGTAGTACATAGGATTTGAATCCAGATCTCAGCTAAAATCTTGAGCTTCCTAGCACCCTCTCTGGGAACTATGCTCCAGGACCCTCCCCTGCTGCCAGTGACTTCTTCCTTTTTCAGACTTCAGATTATTTGTGGGAAACTGCCAGAAAGCAGGGCCCCTCTCTCCTAAAGATCACAGAGAAGGAGCTGGCAGAGACCTCAGAGAACATCACCATCATTTTATAGCTGGGCATACTTAGACAAGGCAGGTGAAGTGACCAAGGTGCCATTGGAAGTGATGGAGTTAGGATTTGAATGCAAGTTCCCCCGCCCCTGAGCCAGGGCTCACCATACTGTGGAGCTGCCTCTCAGTCTCACCCCACACAATCTGACCCAGGCTATATTTTCAAGCTGATCACGGTTTCCTTCCCTAACTCTATCCCCATCTAGCTCTCCCTCATCCCCCACTTTGAGGCCAAGCTGGATGTCTCCCTCCTTTCCCTGATTTTCCCTGGCCCTTTCCTTTGCTCAGCTTGATGCCTAAAATGCCCTTTTCCTCTCAGACTTCCCATTCCCTCTCTCCCTGTCCTACTCCAGTCCCCCAAAGGATGATTTCAACTCTGGGGATTTGTGGGAGATGGAGGGAGGATTGGAGAGACTCAGAGACATTTTTGTTGTGGTTGTTCAGTCGTTTCAGTCACATCTGACTCTGACATTTATAGAAACTTTGCTAACAGCCAGAGGCCCTGACACACATGACAGAGACAGAAACCAATTCATTTATTGAATTTATTTACTGCCCACTCTGACCCAGGCACCGAGTGTTCCGGGCTTCTGGGCATCTATGGGAGGGAGGGGCCACAGGGGCTGCCCCGCTGGACAAGGGGGTGGGGCTAGATGAGAGGAGATCTGCTTGCTGTGGGTGTCCATGGAAGCAGGACTAGGGCAGCCTGCAGGTATCCCTGAGGGATGCAGGGTCGGGGCCTGGTGAGGCTTTTAACGGTTGAACTTGGCCTGGATCCAAGGAACCATGTAAAGAAAAAATAAGATGATGAAGATGACAAGGAGCAACACATTCAGGATGGTGGAACCAATGTTCAGGAAGTGTTTCCGTAGCTCAAGGCCCCATTCATGTCCCCAACCAGCTTCCGGTCCCAGGACTAGGGGTAGAAATAGACAGACATACACCAAGGGGCAGAGAAAGTGAGATTCCTGTAGGTGAGGATCCTGAAGCCTCAGTCTCCCCATCTACACCATAGGAGTAAGGATCAGGGCCCCCACCCCCATTCCAAGGGGCAGAGGCAGAGGGGGAATTTGATCCATCTGAGGAGCAGAGCCTGGAGTTCTGGGGAAAGGTCAGAGCCAAGAGAATAGCAAAAAGGATTAAACCTAGAAGGAAAAATGACTGTGAGCTGGTCTGTCCATCTCAAGCTGTGTCCATTGCAAGCTGAAGTTTCTTCAGGAGTCAGCCAGACTCCTACAATCAGAGTGGGCTGGGCAGCCTGTCAGCAGCCCTTCCTCAAGGTCCTGGCTATTGGCTTCCAGACACACCAAGCCAATTCAGCTAGAACTCCCTGTCTCCCATCTCAGCTTAGGGATAGAGCCCTGGCGTTGGTGGTTTTCTGCCCTGGCTCTTCTTCTTCTTGCTTCCTTCCAGGTATCCCCTTCCCCCTGGGTCTGCCCTGGCCTTCCTAGTCTCTTGTCCTCTTTTCTATGGGAATCTCATCCATTTCCAAGGGGTCCAAGACCACCACTCCAGGCCCCTGCCCCAGTCTGCAGCACCAGTCTTTACCTGATTCCTGAATCCCAGACAGGCATTCTGCTGGCCTGCTGGATAGCTCCACCTAGCTGCTCTACCTGGGCGCTTCACCATATTCCAGACCCCAGGCATAAAACCCATCAGCTCCGATTCCCCCCTCCCCCATATCCAGCCAAGGCCCTTTCCGTTCTTCTATCCTGCTCTCTATTTACATGGTCAGGCCTAGTTCAGGCTCACTCTGAACTCTCAGCTCCCTCTCCCTGCCTTGCACCTGTGGCAGGTGGAGGTGCTGATCTTCAGATCTCTGCTTAGGGACCCACAATGGCTCCCCACTGGCTATAAAACCAAGCCCAAACCTGTTAGCCTGACCTAGGGGCCTCACCCTGTTTTAATCTACCTTTTCAACTTTGCCTCTTACTCCCCTGACAAGTGTCTCCCAAGACAAGTGGGCACAGAGAGACTGTGCAGAGCACAAGAGCAGCAAGCACGCACACACATGCACACACACTCACACCAATGCACATACGCACACACTCAGTGCACACATGCACACACGTGCACACATGTGCGCACACTAATGCACGCACACACTGCATGCACATATGCACGCACGCGCACGCATGCACACATGTGTGCATACTAATGCAATGACGTATGCATGCATACACACGCACACACGCAGACACATATGCGCGCAGACGCACACACACGCATGCACACACGCACACACACACCATAACCTGCTCCTTGACGACTCTCTCACTCTTCCCTGAATGTTCCTAACCTTTTGCTGTCTCTGTTCTTTTTCTCAGGCTGCCCTCTACCTGAATGTCCTCTTTCCTTCTGTACACCCCCGTCTTCCCAAAGGTCACGTCAGGCACTGCCTCCATGGTGCTTTCTTCCACCCCATCTCCTCTGTTGTTCCCTCTCACGGCAACTGACTCCAGAACCAGCTTCGTTCTTCCACTGCAGCCCTGTCCCTCCTTAAAGGTTGTCGGGGTGTGGTCCTTATCCCTGGCCATGTGGGAGTTGGCCTTCCTGGAGGGTCTCAGAGGCCAGGACAAATGGATGTCCCATCTCTCCACCACTAACACCCTGTAGCAGCCAAATTTCCTGGGTCATGACCAGAATTTAGTGGGGCCTCAGAGAAAGAAGTAAGGGCTGAGAAGGGGAGGAAAAGGGGTAGAAAGAAAAGAAAAGCGCAGGGAGCAGGTGAAGGAAGGAACCTGAGGAGAGGGAAAGAAGTGGGCTTGGGAGGAGAGGCAGAGAAGAGTGAGTGAGGAGGGATGAAGGAGAAGGAACGATTGGGGAGTAAGGAAGAGGGAAGGAAGCAGGGCCAAAAGGGGGGAAGAAGGAAGAGAGGGAGAGGAGGAAGAAGGAGAGGAATGGGGGAGAAGAAAGGAAGTGCATGAGGAGGAAAAGAGGGAAGAAGGGGGAATAGAGGGGAAAGGATGGACAGGAGCAGGAGAAGGAAGTAAGTGGATGAGGGGAAGAAGGGAGAGAAGGAGGAACAGGAGCAGGGGGAGAAGGGGAAGAAGAGAGGAGGGAGAGAGGAGCAGGGAGAGTGAGAAGGAGCAGGGGAGGAGGAAAGAAAGAAGGGGACGGTGAGGAGACCTGAGGCAAGGTGACAGAGCCTGGTGGAGCCAGGGAAGTGGAAGGGGAGCGCACAGGCAAGGGGGATCCCTCTCTGGGAGCCAGCTGTCCCACCTCAGCTGTGCTGCACGGCTGCTGAAGCTACCTTGACCGAATAAACGAGCGCCACGAATCTGAGACAGCAAGGGTTCCCCAACACCGGTATGTTGAAGAGGGAGAACAGCAGGTAGTCACGAGGGGCCAAAGTGAGCCTCTTCTCTGGTCCTCCGTCCTGCATGGCGATGACAGTGTGGTCAGGCATGGCCCGGACTGGCTGTCTCACGTGGCGAACTTGGACAACTTCAGATGGGCGCACGGTACAGGGCTCCTTCCGAGAATGGGAAGCCTGGCAGCAACCGTAAGTGCAGCTGGGAAGTCCAGTGGTTCCTGTGAGTTAGAAAATATTTACGGGCGCCCGCTGGATGCACGGACTAGGGAGCGGCTGCGGGGCCAGAGTTGGGAAGGGATAGAGGAGATTGCGGACTCCTCCTCCCTTCCAGCTACGCCAGTCCTTACCCTCTCTATCCCCCTTCTACTCAACCTCTCCTCCCCGCACGTTCCCCAGCCTCCAGGAGCCCCCGCCAGTCATGAGCACTGCTCTCTGGATAGAACCAGCTCCAGACGCCCCTACTTTCCGCAGTCACCCCAGGCCCCGTTCCTCTGTGCCTCGTCAAGGCGATGGCGCAGTCCATCACACCTGGTTCTAGGCCCGACGTGGAGGGCTGAGGCAATCCTCTGCCCTGCCTTGAATCCACGTTCCAAAGGTTCCACTGAGCCCTTATACAGCTCTTTAGCCCAGGAGTCATTCGGCAAATGACCCAGCCCTAGTGAAGACGTCGAGAAGATGGGGGTAGGGATGGGGGAGGTAGGGGCGCAATTGCTAGGGACAAGCCCCTGCATTCCACGGGTCGCGCAACAGAGCAGGGAGCCAACGTCATCTGGGCTCCAGTCTCCACTTTGCTATGAAACTGTGAGGCTCTGGGCCACTCATTGGGCCCTCTGGGCTTCAGCTTCCCCTTGTGAAATGGAAGTGGGCTCTGCGAGGAATCCACGGGCTTTCGTGTGTGTGCATGTGCGTGTTGGCGGGGAGATCCAGACTTGTTATTTCTTCAGTGGAAAGAATTCTAGTGTGAAAATCTCCTCGGGAAGCAGGTGGACGATTCTACAGTAACTGAAGAGTCAGGGGACTTGCCTGTGTGAGGGTTCCCTTTGAAAGGGATGTCTAAAAAACAAATGCAAGAGAGGCAGATTGGGCTCTCTTAGTTCAGATCCGATGTCCAGCCAAGTCATTGAACAGTTAACAAAAGACATTGCTTTCCTGGCAAGGAAGGATGTGCCACACAAGGACATAAGGACAGCCTCTCCAGACATATCCTCCCCTCGACTCCATATGGAAATGGACCTGGTCAACAGGGCAGGTGATGGGTACTTGGAAATGAGAGCGAACTTGGGCTGTGTTCCTCAGAAATCCACCAAGCAAAGAGGCCCTGACTCCCCACAGGTGGGGTGTTTGGGGCTGTTAGGTGACCATGAAATGCCATCAAGGCCATCACCCCAGTCACATCCCAAGGGCAGCTTTGTTGCCTTTTAGGGGAAAGTACAGTAATTCTTATACCTCAGAAATGGGGAACCCTGGTCCCATCACATACCACCCCAGAGTGGCCAAGACCTAAGGATCTTCTAGAGACACCCCTGCTGGCTGCCTATTGACCTAGAAAACCATAAATTAACATGATCTGTGTTGTATTATATTAGTGTTTATTTTGTTAAACTTTTTCCCATTACATTTTCATTTGGTTTGGCAGTTTTGCAGCCAGCCCACAGCCAGGGGATGTGTTTGATTCCTCTGTTCTCAAGGACCTTCCATCACTTAAATGCTTTTGAAGATGTTACTGGACAATCTTCCTGGCAGAGGCAGTATCAGAGGGAAAAGAAAGAGAAGAGAAATGACTACACTTCCCTCTAGGGTCAGGAAAATGAAAAAGAATGAAAAAAGTGTGGAGGACAAAAGCCAGTTATCTTGGCTTTTTCTCCCCTTTTGAAAGGTCCAAATGTCAGATATCTATGCTCTGGTCCATGTGGTGGGTGATGATGAATTTACACAGTTCGCTGTGGGTCTTTAAGCAAGGCACCAAGAATCTCAAGAAGCGATTACTCTCCCTCAGGGTCATGCACAGGCAAATGACCAAGGGGTCCCAAACCACTTACATGCAACTTGTTCCAGGATCTAAGTTGATACTGTTACATTTGAAAATTAAGATAAACTGAGACCCAAAGGTCTAAGCATGATCAATTTGTTAGGTTAGCGGTAACCAATAAATTGGGTCAATGGTCTCTCAAGCACCAAAGACCTCAAAGTAGGGCTCACCAGCCTTAATAAAGTTTTGGGAAATACGGAGTTGGGTAGTTGAGGAAGACAATTCTATTGGTTACATGGTAGACTGTATCATGGGGGAGGGGGGAGGATGGAGGGCGAAGGACAGCATGATTGGTTATTTTAAAGAACCATCCCTCTCTGACAATTAAGGAATGTAAATTGTTTTATTCGACCCATCAGCATTTTGCAGACCTTGTTAGTGGACCTGAATTAGTGGATTCCATGACACCTAGAAGGGTTTGTTAGGGAGACTAGGCCTGCCTTAACTGTACAAGTATAAGCAAGGATGGACAATATACCTTGTGGAAATCCACCAGATCCGCTTATAGACTTTTGAAGATAAGGTATGGTAGATAACAGGTTTTCTTTTAATTATGCCTCTAAACTAACTCAGAGGGAAAATGGGACAATACCACAGAATAGGATCAATTTTCAAATGAAACAGAATCCATTTAATTTCTTCAATCCTAAGATTCTCCCAACACTGATACCTCTTCTGTCTCCTCCCCCACACTGGTACGGGACCTCATCACCTCATCACCTCATCCCCTCTCCATGTGATGACTCGACCTTCCTCAAAGAAACTCCTTAGCATGCCCCAGTAAGATTTCTATTGAGGGACTTTCTCTCAGTGAAGGAATGCCCATTCTCAGAACTCTGTGTCCTCCTGAACCACCTACAGATGTGTACTTCCTTAGTGGTGATTGGTCCCTGAGGAGGGTACCATAAGTGCTGGCTCTGGTAAGCCAATGGATGCCCCCTTAGGGAAGTTGTTTTTGGCCTGGGAATAGGGGAAGCTTTCCATTCAGAAGGGGATGACTAAGAATAGAGGTCTAAGAGGACCTTGACAGAGATACAAGGGGGGAAACCATGGTGGTTCTTAAGAAACCACTTTCATAAGAAATAATAAGGGTGGGTAAGGCTAAGAAGCATCAAAACAAACTTTTGGTTAGGCTTTTAATGTGACATAAGGAGGAAAAATTTGAGATTCTTTCTTTCTCTCTGCCTTCACAACCCTGGCCAGGTCGGAGATTGTAGATTTCAATAGAATTTTGAATGCAGTCCAGACTGGACTGGTCTGTAACCTGGGAATGGCCAGAGCAAAAGAGAGAAGGCCAGAGACAGGTATTTCAGGACACAAAGTAGTGGAATAATGTATTTCAGAGTGAGGAAAATACTTGCATGCAAGGAAGCACCCCCCCCCCAAGCAGGAGGTCTTAGCATGTTGGGGTACAGGCAGTGCTTATATCCATAAGTGGACTGAACTATGACATAATCATTCTTAGGTCTTGAGTAGCCATTTTCCATGGCAGGCTCAGGCATGGACAATGCAGGCAATCCTGGGTCCTGTGAGAACAGTCTCCAAATTGATTGTCTCACAGAGGAGTGCAATACCTGGTTCAGTTCACTTAGCTGTTACAAGGAGCAAGGATTGTGAGCAAGTGAAACAAGGTGATGGATGGTTCTCAGGTCCCTGGGAAATAGGGGGCAGTGAGCACCTAGTGCTGGTCAAAGCAATATGCTTTGCCAGAGGCTGAGATCATCCAGACCGCAAAGAATTGTTGTTATGCCAAGTTCAGGGCACATCCTGCTGGCTGGGCCTTAGCTCTGGGAAACTGGAGGCCCCCAAAATATTATGACACAGAGATAAAGACAGTCAAGATAAGGAAGGAAATCTTTTTCCAGGCTTGTAGAAATTTATGGTTTTACAAACTAATTAGATGTTAAAAATTGTAACTGAAATGTAATATCTTTAGTGTAAATTTTCAAATTACGGTTTAAAAATTTTTGTAACTGCTAAAATATCTTAGTGGGTTTTTGGAAGCTTGCAGCTAGAATTCAGATTGGACACTGACAACCTCTCTCCCTTTCCTAGAGGGCAAGAATTGGTACTGTATCAGGAAATCTGTACCAGAAAGATTCAGTAGAAAGTCAGACAAGAATATGCTTGAGACACAAGAAGAGATGAACTTAAGAAAATAGTGAAGGTAAAGAGAAGTGGGGAACCCACGTATAAAATGAAAGGTTTGCTTCAAAGTTGTTAGATTTTCACTAGAAGATATAAAAAGAAAGGAGGGGGAAGTTGTAGCAAATAAGTATGAGAGGAGAATGGGTCGAAAGCTAAAAAAGAATTGGAGTCTTTACACTAATAGTATGAATGGATGGTTTGAAAATAAAGGGTTTGGAGTTTAGAAAGAAGTTTGACAAGGGTTTGGCGCCATTGAGATGAGCCATGTGGAGCCTCTCCCTGTCCTTCACCTTGACAACAGAGAAGCCTTGGGAAAAGCTGAGACATACACTTCATCTACTCTTCAAGTATCCAGGTGGGTTAGGGTTCAAGGTAGGCATGCAGGGTTAGGGTTGGAAGGAAAGTATGGGAGAGAAAAGGTATTAGACTGATCATTAGACTGAAGGTCTGCAGAGCCATGGTGCTGACCTCATTGTTGTATGCCTGTGAAACCAGGACAGTCTACCAGCACCATGACAGAAGACTGAATGGCTTCCACTGGAATTGTCTTAGGAAGATTCTGAAGATCACCTGGCAGGATGATCAACTACCAGACACTGAGGTCTTTTCTCAAACTAAACCAAAAGCATTCAAATTCTGCTTTGGAGAGTGCAACTCCGATGAGCTGGCCGCAGTGTTTGAATGCCAAACTTAACTTGCCTAAAGGACTATTTTACAGATATTCTGCACAAGGAAGGTGCTCCCAAGGTGGTCAGAAGAAGCAGTACAAGAACACTCTCAAGGTCTCCATGAAGAACTTTGGAATCAATTATATTACCTGGATGACACTGGCACAGGACCATTCAGCATGATATGCCCACATCAGAGAAAGTACTGTGCTCTATGAGCAAAGCAGAATTGAAGTAGCTCAAAAGAAAGGCCAGATGTGCAAATTCAAAGAATCGACCTCAAATGTTCTATTTGGACTATTTGTGCCTGAGCTGTGGTAGAGCATTCCAAGCTCATATTGGTCTGGTCAGCCACAGTTGGACACACTGAAACTTGACTTTAGCATAGTGATGTCATTTTGATCCTCTGCGAGAGTGAAGGACAACAACCAACCATCCAGGTGAGATTAAGGTAAGAACACAAAGGTATTGATTTGTCTCATTGGCAATTTTAAAGGAACCTAAAAAGTTTGTAGGAAGATGAAAGTGCCACCAGGAATCTTTGAAAATGAGCTAATTAGAAGGATTCTGGGAAGATGGCAGAATAAGGCAGGAAATTACCCAGCCCTGTCAAATTCTCCACAAATAATTTAAAATAATGCCTCAAAGTGAACTTTAGCATGGCAGAAATAATTAAGTCAGGCTAAAGCAGTTATCCAGCCCAAGACAACTTGGGAGGACAGTTAGGAAAGACCTGAGCTCCTGGGGTGGTGGTCTGGCCTGACCAGCGTGCAGATACCTCTGAGCCGAATCAACTAACAACAAGCCCTGGGGGCAGCTGTGTTGGTGGCAGCCTCAGCTTCAGGAACTTTCCCCCCATGGACAGTATGAAAGTCAGACTGCTGTACAGGGAAAGATTGCAGGGCCTTTCACTGGCACTGGACAAGGGGCACAGGTACCCTGACCAGATGTGGTCCTAGGCTGTGGCTTTAGAGGATGAGGAGCAAAGACACATTGGTGAGTATGACCACAGGGAGTTGGGACCTGCTGGCTACAGTCACTTGCAACAAAACTAAGTCCTTGGTTTCAGTACCAGGGCAGAGGGGTGAGCTGAAGCTTGTGGATACAGTAGGGACCACAGAGAGTGTTTGTGGTAAGTGTTGCTGGGGCCCTGGTTGTGCCTGGAGTGCCTAAGGGTGGACTCCCAGATAGAACTCAGAAAACAATAGCATGAAAAATCTGAAGCTCGAGACTCCAACATAAAGTTAACAGCTAAGAAATAAGCTGCTGAATGAGTAATGACTGTACTGTCCAGTTTGCTCTCCTGGCCCCAGAGCCAAGGCCCCCACCCAGGAATTATGTAGTCAGCGGTCTTCTCTGCCCATCTCTCAAGACTCTCTCACATGATAGTCATGCAATCTAGACCTCAGCCCACTGGAAGAACTTGGAAGGACCTCCATTCTCTAGGCTAATGGGGTCAAACTCCAATAGTAATGGAGGCCACTAAGCTGTACATAAGGGGGAAAGGAATAAGCATTTATGAAGTGCCTGCTTACTATGTGCCAGGTACTCTGCTAAGCACTTTACAATTATGATCTTATTTGATCCTCACAACAGCCCTTCAAGGAAGATGCTACTATTATCCCCACTCTACAGTTGAGGAAACTAGGGCACTGGGTCACACAGCTAGGAGGTGTCTAGGACCAAATTTGAACTCAGGGCTTCCTGACTCCAAGCCCAACAATCTTATCTTCTGTACCACCTAGCCTCTGAGGCCCAGTAACTAGCAACTGCTTTTCAAAAGTGAGTAGCTGCTCCAGGGAACAGGGAGCTCCAGATGCTGCCTAATGGGTCATTGATCCTGGCTACATCTCAGTACCTGCCAAAGGCTGTACTCAGCCTGGTCTTTGTGGACTGAGGCCTCTGGAAATAAGAGCCTGGCAGGGTCCTAAGGGCCCAAGAGCAGATACTGGTGGACATACTGCTTTGGCTCTTTCTGAGCTGGAGCCTGTTTGGGGCCCCAGGGGAAGAGGGTGATTTACAAGGAATTTGACAAATGGGTCCCATCAGCACAGCCAGGTGAGGCAGGCTGGTTCTTTCCAACCTGAAGAGGCCAGTGAGTGGTTTTCTCCACCTCCTGCCTTCCCCCAAATCTGACTGAGGGGCCTAGACCCCAGGCTTTCTTCAGGTGGTTTCTCACTCCTTGTTCTTCAGCTGGCCCATACTCTCTGCTCTAGGTCCCCGACTGCCAGCGTGACTGTATCTGTTTGGGTCAATGTGATGTCATCTGAAAGGGAGGTTTCTTTCAGGTCTTGATGGGCCTGAGGAGGACAGTGAAGGCACACTGACTCCTTCCCAGCCACAGGAATAGAGGCAAGACCATTGGCAAGGTTGAAAGTCCCAGCCTCTCGCCCTGCCTACCTGGCCAGCAACACTGACAAGGTCACAAACAGCATAATGACAGTGTCCAGCTGCCCTTGGCACAGGTCTCACAGGGCTGTGGTAAGCAGAGCGGGTATAACAAAATACCCCAACTTTCTGCATCTCCATTCCTAGGAAAGAAATCTCTTTCACCCTTATCCCCACCCTATCCCCAGACCCAGAATGGTATTCAAGGCATGAGATGGTTTGGATAACTCTAAAGATTCTCATTTGGCCTTACCCACAATCATATGCCTAGAGGTGTTGAAAAGTCCTGCACAGATACTAGGCCCATAACATCCCTTCCATCTGTGGTCTGCCCTTGGTAGACTCTCCTAAATGATCCAAATGAGGCAGGGGCTTTAGAAGCTGCCTCAGGCTGGAATAAGGCTGAAAAGCCCCAGCACCCAGGGTCCTGGTCTGAATTTCCATCTACACTTTTCTTAGCCCATCATGGGCTGGCCATCAATTGCTTTCTCATCAACTCTATGTTTCAGGATTTAGAACATCAGAATCCCAATATTTCAGAAAAGAGGCTCCTTGTGGAGGGTTATCATTGCCCTCTGTCCACCTGGCAAACTAAAGGATAGAGGGCCTCTTTCCGCCACCCTCAGCTCCAAATGGTAGAGGAAGGCCCAATGCTAACATACTTCTAATTCTGCTTTGATGTTGGGACCAAATGAGGCCGCAAGAAGTCATTGAACAGTTAACAAAAGGAGATTGTAAGGGTAATGTGAACCTTCGGTTCTCTGGGCATGGCCTCCTTTCTCTTCATGGACATGAATCTGGTCACTCAGCTTAGATATAGTGACTCCATCATGTCCTCATGGTGGGGAGTTTCTATGTTCTTTGGTAATCAAGGAACTGCATCTGGAGAGGGAGGGGTCAGTCAAGTCTCAGGGACAGGTTTGTGGCCTTTAAGGGGTCGAAGCTTAAACACATCAAGGGATTTCCCATGGGCTTTTCTTTAGACATAAACTGGGTGCCTGGACATGGACTTAACCTACTGACAACAGACCCTACACTAGGGGTTTGGTGCTGCAAGCTCCCTCATAGACAGCTGAGGTCAATAGGGAATCCCCTGGCCTCCCAGCAGGGACTTTCTTATGCCAGAGGATTATAACAAAACACACCCCGAGGAGTCTGTTTCTGTGAGGCTTGAAAGAAAGAAGGTATAGTTAGAATGTAGTTCAGAAAATATAACAATCTACTTTATGATAAAATAAGTTAGTGATGAAAGTCCCAACATTCAATCCTTCAGAATAAGAAGAGGAAGGCAAGAAAGTTAGCAAATTACAATGCGCTAAATAGGAACTTTTGCACATGTTGGTAAATTCAGAAATTAGTAGACATTTATTAAAAAAGCTATGGCAATCCTTTTCAGTGTTGAAGTGATTTTAAATGTCAAAGAATTTGTATAGCACACTAGTAAAAAACAGTCAAAAGAACTACTGTTTAATTCACATTTAATCGTTTTAATTACAACCGATGTGATGTTTACTATTAATTGAATCAGCAATTGTACTCTCAGCATCACTATTCTAAATCATGTGGTTAGGGAGCTTTGTAAAGATTGTTTTTCAGGCAATCTGGGTTAAGTGACTTGCCCAGGGTCACACATCTAATAATGTAAAGGATTTTTTAAACTAGTTCACTTTGTATAATTAAAGGTTTCCACAAGGCACTGTTTTTCAGTAGGTCTTCTGAATCTCAATTGGATAACATGCCCTGTTACAATTGATTATGGGGTATGATTGTCTGAACTGTCATGAAACCAATAGTCCACTATTCAAGGGGAATGTTGCACCACCCACAGAGAGTACAGTCTGAAAACTGCTCCAGGTGGATGTCTATGCCTGGGATGATGGAGGGGATGACCCTGGTGTAGACGAAGGTGGGATCCTCTTGACTCAGTTTAACAGGAAAATGTTCTCACCTAATTCTGAGCTTTGCTATGGTACTCTGTGAATAATGTGGAAACTTTGCTCTGTCAGAAATGGCTCTCACCTTGAATCAAACAAAGTTAAAGGAGTTTTCCGCATGTTGTAGCTGATGCCCTCTAGGGAACAGTCATAACTGTGTCCTTCCTTTTCCTCTCACAGCAAATTTCTATAATCAGGGCAGGTGAACTGTGAAAGTCTGATTGAATCTCTGTGACACATTACTTGAAAAACATGTAATATAAATTGGCATAAGAATTATTAGAAGGAAGAACATATTAACAGAACAATTAGAAAACAGTTGGTTTTGAATGGAACGCGATTAAGATGTAGTTTATTGATTCTATTTAGAAAGTTTTATAGTGTGTATAAATCAGCGATCAAAAAAGCAAATACTTGGGAGCCAAGATGGTGGGCTGGAAAGCAGGGACTTGCATGAGCTCCCTTCCAAGTCCCTCCAAAAACCTACAAAAATGGCTCTGAACAAATTCTAGAACTGCAGAACCCACAAAACAGCAGACGGAAGCAGAGCTCCATCCCAGGACAGCCTGGATGGTCGCTGGGTGAGGTCTATTGTGCACAGAGCTGGGAGCAGAGCAGACTGGAGCAGAGCCCAACGTGGGTGGCAGCAGGACCAACTAGACTGGGAGCCAGGCGGAACAGGCCCTAGCGCCCTGAATCAGTGAGCTGTGGCAGTTACCAGACTTCTCAACCCACAAACACCAACAACAACAGAGAAAGTTAATGGGAAAAGCTGCTGAGGACAGAGTGAAAGTTTGCCAGTCACTGCCCCAGGGCGGCGGGGGAGGTGCAGCTACAGAACTACAGCTGCAGTTGCTTCCTGCCCCAGGCAGGAGGAATTAAGTGGCGGATCAAAGCAGGAGTGCAGAGCCTGCTGAAGATCTGAGTCAGGTCCAGGTTGGTGGTTCTTGGGGGAGGAGGAGTGCTGGTGTGGCAGAGCTGGATGTATTGAAATAGCTCTGAAAACAACAGCGCAACCCCTTAAGCTTGGAACAAAGTACTCTTTGCTCTACAAGTAGTCGTACCCCACAGAAAAACTCAAGGGTCAAGTAAGTTGGCTGGGAACATGGCCAGACAGCAAAAACAGACTCAGATTCAGTCTCAGACTTTGGAATCTTTCTTTGGTGACAAAGAAGACCAAAATATACAGCCAGAAGAAGTCAGCAAAGTCCAAGAGCCTACATCAAAAGCCTCCAAAAACATGAACTGGTCTCAGGCCATGGAAAAGCTCAAAAAGGATTTGGAAAAGCAAGTTAGAGAAGTAGAGGAAAAATTGGGAAGAGAAATGAGAAGGATGAGAGAAAACCATTAAAAACAAGTCAATG
>CM053623.1:463727884-463745368 GCA_028646595.1 Phalanger gymnotis | reverse complement strand
ATATTTTACCCTGTAAAACTCCCCCCAATTTCTGCCTACTCTCTGTTCGGATAAAGGGTCCAGTTGCTGTTCACTATGTGTAATGCTGTTTTGTGTAACTGGCATTTGGAAGAAAGAGGTCATTCTTGCAGATGTGAGTTTGGGTTACCCTCCTCCTTAAGAGATGGTGGCCAGGGAAACAGCTTGATGAGCCACAGTTAGGGGCAAATGATGACCCACTTCTATCAGGTACCCTTGTCTCTCAGAGGACAAGACAGCATCAAGCTTCGAAGTACCCACTCTGTCTCCCCTTAATGCAGGGACAGAGGCCTTCCTGGAGAGGGACAGCAAGTTCCTGGAGATATCTGTCCTCACATCTACGTGGTTAGACATCTTATGTGGACAAGCACATCTCTAATGGGCAACACTGCCCTAGTTGCAAAATCAAGGTGTGAGACAGAATGGGAGATCTATAAAGGCTCTCCCAGCTTTGATTCCAACTTATGCTAATTAGCCAAGAGGCCAGAGGACATATAGAAGCAGAAGAGGCAGGGCCATTTGCTTTGGGGAAATGACTAAGCCTGGGAGGCTATCGAATCCAGAGCTCTCATTTCACACATGAGGAAACTGAGGCCCAGGAAAGGGTCCCAGGTAGTGAGGGTCAGAGATAAGGTTGGAAACCAGAATATGCTGTGCAGCACTACCTCTGATGGCTGAACTCATACAGGCAGTTAGCATCAAGGGCAGGATTTGAACCCAGGTCTTCTGCCTCAAGATCCAGGGCTCTTTTCCATTAGCCCAATGGAGATCATGTCCATTATGCCATGCCCCCTTCCCACCTCCATGCCTTTGCCCGTATGATGCCCTATGCCTCTCTCTCTCTCTCTCTCACAGACACAGACACAGACACACACACACACCCTTGAAGCTAAGAAATGTGAAGGTTGGTCCAAGGTTGCAATACTAGTAAATGTCAGAGGCAGGATTTGAATCTGGAGCTTCCTGCCCTCCTTTCCCTAGGTCAGTCTGGTTTTCCTAATACCCTATTTGCCTCGGTATATAGTGCCTGAAAGAGAGTGAACTGGACTAAAGTCTGGGAGTGGGGGTAGGGGTGGGGGTGGGATAGAAATTGGAACGCCACGATGATGATGATGATGATGATGATGACGACTGGTATTTGTAGAGTGATTTGAGGTTTGCAAAGTGATTCACTGCTATTGTCTCATGAGAGCCTCACAACTACCCTGGGAGGGAGGCAACATTTTACAGTTGAGGCAACCAAGGCAGGCTAAAGTCAAGTCACCTGCCCAGGAGTTCACAGCTAGTAACTGTCAGAGGTCAGGTTTAAACTCAGAGATTTGACTCTGAACCCAGCACTCTCTCCACTTCACCATCAGCTGCCTGAGAGAAGGCTCAGGACACAGGACAGGCAGTGAAAACTATCCTCAAAGAGACTCAGCCCCTTTTATGAGTCACGCCCTAACAATTCCAGCTAGGCAGAAGTGGGAGGGACTGCCTGGGGAACCAGCCCCCCTCCTTGCAGGGCTGCCACTTCCTGTCTGGTTTGGGCTCCCAGTCCCCCTGGAATGGCCCAATTGAGGTGAGAGGTGATCAGAGGGGTGACCCTGAGCATGGGGATAGGGGTGCCCTAATCAACTGGAAAGGGCCTTATAAGTAGTGGATTGAAGAATCCTGAGGGGGCTAAGGAGACAGCCAGGCAGAGGCGTCCAGCTGGAGAGGTAGGCAGACCCCCAGTTGGAGATGGAGCCCCTTGAGTCTCCAAGGTCCAGGTTGACACCACAAGACCCGAGTCTTCTCCTCAGGGGAGGGTCGAAGCTTTTTCTCCTGTCCATCTGTCCTGTCCTCCAAAGCCCTGCCTGTGGGCCTGGGACCCCAGCCAGCTTGTCATTGGCCCCCTCTGAGGTTTCTCTTAGGAGCTGACTCCCAGAGCTGGAGGGCAGGACCTCAGAGGCCACTGAGCCCTACCCCCTCATTTTACAAGGGGAGAGAACTGAGGCCCTGGGAAGTCACATGGTTCAGAAGTATCAGAGGTGAAATTTGAACCCTGGTTCCCCCTGTCCTCTCTCCATGGACTTCTGAAGGAAAAGAACTGAGAGGTCCCTAAGGAATCTGAGGGTCAGTTCTAGGGCCTTCACTGAACCAGGCCAGATCTGAGCTTGAAGATGGAGTCTGGTTTCTGATAGTGGCTTTGTTTTGCTGCCTCCTCTTCGGAGGGCTTCCATGATTGCCGTCCTTGGGGAGGGGCTGTTTCTGAGAAATGATGGCTCATGTGCTGTGGAAAGGGGGCAGGCCCAGCAACTAAGCCAAGCCGCAGAGAAAGTGGCCAAGTGACTCCCACATCTGTTTTGGAGGGAGCTGGGAGGGAGGAGAAAATCCAGGCCCAATCAGCCACCTCTAGATCCCAGATTGGTGCCCTCGTGAGGCTCTCTAGTGCCTTTCCCTCAACCCTGGAAGGGGAAGAAAGAGGTCCTGAGCTTCTGGGGGGTGGGGAGGGCCATAACCTGTAACCATCCCAGGCAGGACTGGGAGACTTTGCAGTCAACCTTCCAGAGACCTTGTGTCCCCCTACCCCCTTCCAGCCTTGACATCCCTTCCCCTTTCTAGATAAGGTGAAATGAAGAGGAAACTGAGAGTCACATGGGCCTAGATCAGCCAGGGCTTGGGGATGGGCAAGGAAGGAGAGAGTCGAACCCCCTGAGCAGGCACACACCCTGACAAGTGGAAGTGGAGACTCTAGCTCCCTTTCCTAAGAATCCCAAGAGGCAAGAGAATGGCTCAGGTGCCCCTGGGAACATTTGGGTTAAATGCACCGCCTGTGGGATGAGGCCTGCCTGAAAGCAAGGAATGCACACTGGAACCTTGAAAGAGGAAGGACGGAGGGAGGAAAGAGGGAGGAGGAGGGGGAAGGGAGAAGAGAAAAGGAAGGAAAGGGGGAGGTGGAAGGGAGGCAAGGGGGAGAAGAGGAGGGGGGAAGGCAAGAAAGAGGGAGGGAGGAGGAGGAGGAGGAAGAAGGGAGGAAGGAGGGGAGAAGGATCCTTCCCTGAGAAGAAAACCTGGGAGTCTCGCCTTGCGAAATGACCCTCTAGTGTGATTTCATTGGCAGCCAAAGGACCTCGAGAGATCCAGGGCCTCTTGGGGAATGCAGGGGGAGCATGGGAGGGGAGGAAGGAGAGGGAGGAGGGCAGAACCCCCTCCCCTCCTCCCTCTGGGCTCCCCAGGTCCTTTGGCTATTAGGGAAGTCACATCCTGCTGAACTAGCAAACTACATGCCCGGCCCAGCCTTGCTCTCTCTGCACCTCGAGCCCCCCCCCCCCGCCCTTTTAGGAGGGGCATAATAAACCGGAATAAGCTGGAAAGCATCCAATCACCCAACGAGCACTGGATTAGCCACTTCTATCCACAAGGAATAAACAGAAAAGTCCCAGGTTGTGCAATCAGAGGTTTTCTGGGAAGGAAGGGGTAGGGGAGGGGCTGGTATCCGTGCAGGGAATTTGCCAAGGCTTCCTAAAGAAGATGAGGCCAGGATGAGGGGAGCATGCATCCCAGGCCTGGGGAGCTGCCCAGAGACAGGATCATTGGGGAGCAGTAGAGGGAATGCCACTTTGGCTGGAAAATAGCAAGTGAATAATAGAAACTGGAAGAAATGCCCCCTGGCAGGAAGTCGCTGACAAGCAGCTTCCTCGGCTGGATTGTCTGACTTGATCCTTGTGTTGTGAAGAAAACCAGAGCCTCCCCTGGCTTCCATCCACCCATCTCTCTGGCTGAACGGGCATTTAACAAATGTGTGTTTGAAGCATCAGCCTGAGCAGAACCAGCCTCTAACCTTCGGGCGGTCAGAGACAGGGGAGTCAGGGGGCCAACACGTCTAATTAATGGCTTGCCAGTGAGGACACATGTGCTGGACTCTGCCCCTAGTGGCTTGGAGATCTTAATATTTCTGCCTCTGGCTCCACCGTGAGCTGTAGCCCTGACGACATGACAAGTCTGATTCAGGACTGAACATGGCTATTACACGCTCTGTCTGAGCTCAGAGACCCCTTGATGCTGGTGGGAAACAATTCCGGGATCTGCTGGGGCTGAGGTCACCCAGAGCAGCAAGGACTGTAGTTCTGCCAAGCTCAGGGTGGGCCTTAGCTCTGGGAAACAGGGGGTCTCCTAATATCTTGACACAAGCAAACGGACCTGCTTTCAGGTGCCCAAACACTTCTGGCCCCTTCTGTCTTTGCAGGAGCTGCCCCCTCACCATGTCAGTGATACTATCATTGCAGTGATTCCTTGAGGAATCCTTAGTCCCTTAGCTAGGGGGTTACCACCTCCTACTCCAGACACACACACACCCCTCCCTGGCCCAGGGGCTCACAGAATTGTTCATTAATTTGTGGTATTCTTTGATTTGCTGCAATCCAAATGACGGGTAAGTCCTACTAGGAGGCAACCCAAGGCTGTGCCACCTGCTCTTGCTTTCCACCAATGAATTCACCCCCCTACCTGTTTATGGTAGGTAGGCTCTCAGTCCTGGTGTGCCAGTTTATGATTAAAGGAAGGGGACCACTGGGAGTCCCTTGGTCCAAGGGGGCTGATTGGTTGGTTGTTGTCCTTCGTTCCCAAAAAGGACCAAATACACAGGGATACTCTC
This sequence comes from Phalanger gymnotis, assembly GCA_028646595.1. NCBI lineage: Eukaryota > Metazoa > Chordata > Mammalia > Diprotodontia > Phalangeridae > Phalanger > Phalanger gymnotis. Next base: position 463,740,732 of record CM053623.1, on the reverse strand, counting down.
TGGGGAAAGACCATGATGGCAGCCAGTGGGAGCAGTACTTCAATCACACAGTAATAAGGCGCAGAAAGTACAGAAGAAAAATAGCTCGGGTGGGTACAGGGGCCGCCAGCATGGGGACAAGGAATGGGGTGCTGGTCACAGTGGGGAACAGAACAGGGAAGGGGAATGGCCCAGAGGAGTTGGAGATCAGGGGCAGCACAGACAAGAGCAGGTGGAGAAGTGATAGGGGTTTGGGAGTGAGGAGCAGACCACCTGAGGCTTAGCTCATTAATATAGTATCTCAAAGTTCTCTGAGCATTTAGGGTTAGTTCATTACCATAATGATTTGCTGTGTTTTTTTGTTTGTGTTTTAGTCTTAAAGCTAGAGACTTAGGGGCAGTTAGGTGATGCACTGAATAGAACATTGAAAGGGACATTCTTCATTTGGGCTTTCACCCTGATTAATGAGGCAAAACTCAGCACCAAGATAATTCAGAGGAGTTTATTGTAATTATATCAAGGTAGCAACACCTTGATGGGCTGATGCCTGGTGATCAGCAGGGGCATCCAGTTGGGGCCAGCTTTTATAGGTGACTCTAGGCCAATTAGGACAGGAGCCTCAGCCCTTGCATCTCAGTCCCTCCCCAAGATAGCAAGGATGTAACAATTTGTGGGTGGGAGTATCTCACAAAGAGCACATGATGCAAAAAGCTTCAGGTTTGGGTGTCTCTTCCCCTTTTAAGACTCCCCCAGCCCTGATTGATGAGCTGGACTAGGGACAGTGGGATGCAGAATTAACATAATTTTCAACAGAGCCCTGGGCCTGGAGTCAGGAAAACTCATCTTCCTGAGTTCAAATCTGGCCTCAGAGACTTCCTAGCTATGTGACCCTGGGCAAGTCATTTCACTCTGCTTGCCTCAGTTTCCTCATCTGTAAATGAGCTGGAGAAGGAAATGGCAAAGCACTCCAGTATCTTTGCCAAGAAAACCCCAAATGGGGTCATGAAGAGTATCACATGAGTCAACAAAAACAACAGAGACCCAGAGCAATACCTTAGAGCTTGGCTGGTTTCTCTTAAGGCACGTCCACATCTCTCAAAGCTGGCAGATCAGGCATTTAGAGACATACATGGTGCTCATTGTGGAAATGAGCTCACTTTCCAGTTAGGCAGCACTAATTACATATCCACAGTGTAAGGAAGTGCTTCCTTTTCCCTCCCTCCCCACCCCCCATCCCAGCTCAGGATGCCTGTGTCAGTCAAAATTGTAATCTCCATATGTGTCAGCCATAAACATGGGCATTAAACATGAATGTCATAACAGGACATAACCATAACAGTGTCCAAAAACCCAGCAAGATAAGAGAAATGCCGTTGTTCATGTGGGCATCTGGTTCCAGACACCTTGTCATTGGTAGTTGTAAACAGAAGAGTGTTCCTGGTCTGCTTCATCTGTCCCTGTGGTTGCTGACACAGGAAGGGGCTTGAGCAAAGCAAAGCATGTTTGCCATTCCAGAGCACACAAAGCATTATGGTAGGTTAAGCTCAGAGTGGGCCAAAAATGTCTTTCTCCTGATTGGCCAATCTAGGTTTCAGGCCTTTCTCAGGTGATGGGGGTAGGGGGCTCAAAATGATTTGGGGAGGGGGCAAGCTGGCTCATAGCAGGGAAAAGAAGTCAAAGGGACCAGGATGAGATACAATTTAATTGTATTTCCCTGAAATTTGTATTTGCAGTATATCTATGTGTCTGTCCATCCATGCCTATATGTAGAAAGATCCGTCTGTCTGTCTGTCCCAAAAGTCTTAGTGCATCATTAAGCTGGTAAAGCTTCGAACTGCACCAAGATTCTTGGGAAACCCCCTATTTGGCATTGGCTTATCTGTGTGCATAGTGCTCAGCCCCACCCCATCCTGCCTTCTCCTCCCACCCCCATCAGTCAGGTCCTGGAGGTCAAAGACAGTAGCCTTCTTTTTTGTCTTTGTGCCTAGCACAGTTCCTGGCATGTAGGTTTAGGATAGAATCACTTGGATTGAATTGAACCAAGATCATGAGTGGTCTGGAGACTCTGCTGTTCTAGATTGAGGGAGAATTGGTATGCTGAGTACCCTTCAGTAGTTCTCTATTGTCCACAAGATGAAATACAAACAGCCTGGTACTGAAGGTTCTCTGTAATCTGGTCCCATCTCTTGCCAGCTTTGTTTCTCGGCACTCCTCTAAGGCAATCCATGTTCTGCCCAGACTGGACTGCTGAGGCCAGCCTACCTGTAAATTCCTACTCATCTCCCCTTGGTATTCTTCTCTTCTTTCAGGGCCCAGCTCAAGCCTAGTCTCTTCCAGAGAGTCTTCCCTGGCTCCCTGCCCACCCAAGCTGGACATTGTCTTGCCCCTCTAGACAGAGATTCATTTTTTTAATGCTTCCTTCTTCATGTCCCTGTACACGTCCTATAATAGCTGTGTAGCCCTTATCAGAAAGGGGGCTTCAAAGAACTGTCATTTTCCCAGCTGGAAGGAGACATGGAAGCTTAACAAGAGACAGAAGCTACTCAAGAATGGGAGGGACTTTGGAGTGAGGTGAAACTGGTAGAGACTCATTCAAGGAAGAACAGCCAACCAGTGGTAAACAAAGAATGCTGCTGCCCTGAGCCTGCTAGAATCCCAAGCAGCTGGAGCCTTTCTAGGCTCACTGACCTTCCTGGACTGAACTTCCCCATGTCCTTGACCTGTCACTGCTCCTGCTGCCCCATCCTGTCTGTCCTCCTGCTGTCTCACTGCTGCCTAGCAAACTGACAGTTGGCCTGTGTTTATTTTCTGTTTGCTCTTTTATGATGTGTTTTGTCTCCAGAGAAAGATAAGCTAGTTCTTATTTCCTTCTGAGTTCGTGTGTGCTAGAAAGGAGTGGCCCACACCACAGATAATGATGAGAGGGACCCATGAACCCGTGGTCCTGGACTTGGCCACGAGCCTGCACTGAAGCCCTGTCTCTTCTCTTTGGAGAACCAGAGTGGGGTGTCAGCTGCTTTGTAGACGTCTCTGGAATGTAACAGAGAAGAGAAGGCAGGAGAGATCTGACTGTTCCACTGGCCCCAGAGGGAATAACAAGGAACACTTGGGGGACACTACAAGGAAGCAGTAGGACTCCTCCAAGGACCTCAGGTCTGAGCCTTACCTTTTATAGAGGCAGAAACTACCAAAGAGGAAGGGGGGACAGGGATCAAGCTCACAAAGAACCTGCCTGAGCCCAAAGAAGAAGGAAAATACCAGTCAGGGCCAAAGCAGGATTGGGGATGAGAGTCCAAGAGGGAAAGCACCCAGAGGGTGAGCAGGCCATGGAATTTCTTAGGAGGGGGGACTTGCTCTTCCTGCTCCCTTAAGTAAGTTTCTTTTTTGTAGGGAAGAAACAAGACAGTTCTTAAAATTCAAATTGAACATAACCTATTACAAAAATGGGGGAGTCTCATATAATTTATGGCAAAGTTTCCAATTTCAAAAGAAACATCAGTTTAAAGTGTCATTTTAAAATTGATCAATGTTTAACTTCAGTTTATAAGACTCCCTAAGTATCTAACTAGATGCTCCAATAAAACTCAATGACCTTTCAGTTGTTTCCCAATTCACACAAACCGTTTTTCTCTTTTTTTGTGAACCAGGACAGAGTTAGTAGCAGGCAGGCTGGCTTTCAGTTTTTGTTTTATTGTTGTTCAGTCACTCCCAACTCTTCCTGAGCTCTTTTGTGGTTTTCGTGATAGAAATACTGGAACTGTTTGCCATTTCCTTCTCCTTCTTCCTTTTACAGGTGAGGAAACTGAGACAAGGGGGATGAAGTGATTTGCCCAGGGTCACACTGCAAGGATGTGTCTGAGGCCACATTTGAATTCTGGTCTTCCTGACGCCAAGCTCAACTCTTTATCCACTCCAATTAGCCTCCCACTTTCTAAGTGCCAGATGTATTCCAAAGTGTAAGCCTGTCTCCCTCCCCCACTCTTTGTCTCTTGGAGACTTCACCAACACCTCCCGGAACCTGACTTTGGATAATCATGTAAATTCAGGCTCTTTACTGCTGAAGCTCCCTAACTCCCTAAAGTGCAGCCAGAGCTTAAGGGGGAAAGTGGCCAAACCCTTTTATTGTCAAACTCTCGGTTAACACGGTCAGTGCCCACGCTCCTCCCATTCCGGCAAGCTTCAACTCTCTCTCTCCCTACGCTTCCCTCCAGGGGACTTTAATTAAAACCCACCCACGTCCTTTCACATTCTGATCTGACACTCCTACTTTCTTAGAGCTCTTACCAATCATATCTCAAATAATCTTCACTGAGTGTTCTCTCCTTTCTCTCTGTGCCTCTCAGTATCTCTCTCCTCCCTCTCTCTGTTTCTCTGTCTGTCTGTCTCTCTCTGTGTTTCTGTCTCTCTGTCTCTCTTTCTGTTTCTGTCTTTCTTTCTCCCTCTGTCTCTCTGCCCTCTCTGTCTCTGTCTCTCTCCCCCCATCTCTGTCTCTCTCCCCTTGTCTCTGTGTCCATCCCTCTCCCTGTTTCTCTCTCTCTCTCTCTCTCTTCTGTCCATCCCTCTGACACTGATCACTGATGCAGTAGTCAGAGAGGGAGGGAGAGAGAAAGGGAGAAGGAGACTCTCCCTGTTTCCCTTCCCTCTAGACCATCCTCCGAACCTTCCCCTGTATCACTGTCTTCCCAGGGGTCGGAGCCGGGGTTTCATATGTGTCTTCTCCTTTCCTTGGACCCCGCCCTTCCCCTGATGATTTCCCCCACACCACTTTAAAGCTCTTCCTGTTGTCCTTATCTCTTTAGAACTGATTCTCTTCCTCACACTGCCCACCTAGGAGTTCCTTGGGATGGCTGCCATTTCCCACTGCCACGCCTTAGCCCAAGCTCCCCTACTTCTGCCTCCCATCTCCCTGATTACCTCTCTCTGTTGGGGGCCCTTCCCCATCCTCCCAGATGTGTTTGACTTCCCTTCTCAGAGGGCCTTCCTTCGACTTTGTCCACGCCTGGTATCTACTGGTATCTGCACATTGTCTCCTCTTCCCCTCCCCGATCCGAGTGGCAGCGCCTTGAGAGAAGGGCCTCTGTCCCCTGGCAGTGCACTCTGTGGTGTTCAGTGCACACATTTGTCTGGAGTGTGTGTTGGGGAGGGGGGGGGGAGACAGAGAGGCAGAGAGAGAGAGAGAGAGAGAGAGAGAGCTGAGCTCTTTGTGGAATCGTCTCTTGCCTTTCCTGTGCCATCCATCCTCTGCTAAGCTTCTCAACCCATGCCCCCTCCCCCCCACCCCCCAGCTTGAGCTGCTGGTCTCCAGGGCCCAGCCCTCAGAAGCCCCAGGCTCTGGCTAATTGCATTGCCCTGAACATTGCCACATTTTACAGGAGAACTCTATAAAACTCTCTTCACACTCCGTCTCTCTGCTAAACATTTGCTGACCCGAGAGAATCAATAGAAGTACTTTGAGGCAAAATCACCGTGGCTCAATTCACAAATAATTTGCAAGGGCAAAGATTGCCTGTGGGGGATAGGCAGCCTTGGAACAACACTCCCTTCCCTGGTGAGTAGTAATGAACGAATGGGTGAATGAAGCAATGATTAAGTGCTTACTGTGTACAGAGCACTGGGCTAAGCATGGGGATGCATCTAGAAAAGTTAGAGGCTCCCATTCTAACGGAGGAGGAAGACAACACACTGGGAAGGTTTTGACAGTGAATCAGATGCAAAGCTTCCAGGGTCCTGAGAGGGCAGCAGCAAAGCCATGGGGAAGCCTCTTCTTTGATGAAGTTCTATCCATTTCTGATTTGGCACCATTTGGTACCTGCACCAAGGATGTGAGCCATAGAACGGGTTTAATAATAGCCCCCACCTACCACGGTGGTTGTGAGGATCAATGAGATCCTATTTGTAAAGCGTTTAGCACAATGCCTGGCACATAGTAGGTAGTTAATAAACGCTTATGCCCTTCCCTTCCCCTTCCCACTGTGGCACCAGCTAGAGCAAGGTATTTCCAGGCTGTATCTTCACAGACGCTTTTTTTCAGAGTTTGGCACAGCAAGGAAGGAAGGTTATAGGACAATTTGGGTGCATTTGTGGGCAAGGAAGCAGCCGGCAGAAAGGGAGAGATTGAAGATTAAAGAGTGATGGGGGGAGGGGGAGATAAGAATGGGGGTGATCAGTGTGAAAAGATGAGAGGGAAGGCATCGGAGTGGAAAGTAGAGTACTGGCTGTGACCAGAAGAGGGCTCGGCTTTTCATCTGAGTCAGATGGGGGAAGAAGGAGCTCTGGCCCAGGGGCCTGGATTTCTTTCTTGTGAAGAATGAGTTGAGGTCCTCAGCAGAGGTGGCAAAAAGAGGAAATGCCATGGTAGGCTTGAGAATTAGTGAGACAAATGTGGAAGGATTACCTTGTAGCTGTGAGGGCCCAGCTGAAATGAGATCATACAAATTTGTAGGGTGGGGGGGTCAAGACGGCCAACCGAGAGGAAGTGTCTTTGCCTGGTTTACCTGTAACACAACCTGCACAGCACCTAGAACTAAGACTAAATCCTGATTGTAGAAGCAAAAAAAAAAATAGTCATGGTGAGTCCTTTTTTCTATCCCGGAGCAGCTTAGGAGGAGAGGTTTGTGGATGCTGGGGTGGGAGCTGGCTATGGGGGCAGAGGCAGAAGCAGCAAGCATTCTAACCCTAAGGGGACTGAGTGTCAACACTGAGGCAGGAAGAGATCCCAGCAGACCCTTGGCCTACCTCTGGGAACAGGGACAGTGCCACCTGATAGCTCTATCACCATTATTTATGGCTAGGGCAGAGAGGAGCAGTCAAGGTCATGAGTGAGAGAGGCCTGAACTGTGCACTGAGCCAGGAACAGGTTCCAAACCCTCAGTGCATGGCTTTGATCCTCCATGCAGAGGGGGAACTTGGTTCTTTCTAGTCTAAGCTTTCAGTGGAATAACCCAGGGCAGGGCAGGAGTCCCAGATCAAAGGGAGTCAGGCAAGCTGTTTAGTCCCTCTGAACCTACAGGGCCTGCCAGGGGACTTACAGTGACCAAGTCCAGCGGCAGTCTGTGAAAACTCAACCGTGCACTAGCCAACAGACTGTACCTGGGTCAGGAACTTGCAGAGCTCAGGCTGGGAGGGCAGTGAACAGACCTCTCCCTGGATCACACCACTTTGGGAACACCCAAAACATGCGCCCAGGCTCCCAGTCAGACCCATGAAAGCAGCAGCAGGAGATAAAGAACAGAAGCTCAGGCTAGACATCCTCCCACAGGTGAGCGGAGCCCATCAAATCCAATCAAATCAAATCCAATCAAATCAAATCAAATCCAATGTCAGGAAAGAGGCTGGAAGAATGAGTAAACAAAGAAAGAAAGAGCTACTTCAGTGACAGGGAAGCTCAAGACACAAGCCCAGAAGAAGATAGTGTCTTGAAAATATTGTCAAGCAAAGCCTTAAAGAAAAATGCAGATTGGACACAAGCCCAACAAGAAGTTCTAGAAGAGCTTTTTTTTTTTTTAAACGAGAGATTAAAACCAAATAAGAGTGATAGAGGGGGGAAATTAGAGCTATGCAATAAAGTTATTATAAGAAAATTAGCAACTTGATAAAAAGAGGTACAAAATTTTATTTTAAAAAATAACTCCTTAAAAAATTGGTATTGGCCAAATAGAAACTAATGACTTCATGAGACACAAGGAAATAATAAAAGTAAAAAAACTGAAGAAGAAGAAGAAGAAGAAGAAGAAGAAGAAGAAGAAGAAGAAGAAGAAGAAGAAGAAGAAGAAGAAGAAAGAAGAAGTGAAATATAGGAAAAACAAATGACCTGGAAAAGAGATGAAGGAAAGATAGTTTCAGAATCATTGGACTATCTGAAAGCTATGAACCAAAAGTGAACTTGGACACACTATTTTAGGAAATTATAAAACTGCCCAGATATTTTAGAACCAGAGAGCAGAGTAAAAATTGAAAGAAGTCATTGGTCACCCCCTGAAAGAAACCCCAAGATGAAAACTCCCAAGAATATTATATATGGCCACAATTTGTAGTAGGCCCAATAAGTATGGTTTCCTATCTTCCTCTGACTCTATTCATCAGTACAGACTTTAGGAAGAAGAGTCAGACAGTGAAGGCAGTCCAGGGTCAGAGTTTGGCAAGGTGTGATCAGTGGCAGGACAAGAGGAGAAAGCATTCTAGAACAAAAGACAGTGTGGAGTGGAGGCAGTTTGCCAAATTGGGATGGGAGAAGAATGGCACCAATGCCAGGTGGGATGTCCTGGGAAACAACTGAGGGCATATCATAAATCTCCAAACTAAATAATAAAATAGAAATTATAAAAATTAAATAAGAGATTAGTAAAGCTGAAGCAAAAAGACCATTGAATTAACAACCAAGTAAAAGTAGGAGTCGGTTTCCTAAAAGTACTGTGAAATTCAGAGTTAGCTAACAAGATTTTTAAAGGGAAAAAAGAAAATTCAATTGTTCATGTTAAAAATAAAAAAGAACTTACGATTGAAGAAGAAATAAGGGAAACTATTAATTAGACTCAATTTCAGTCCTAATAACTAGCATTTGTGTAGGGACCAGAGGGTTACACAGGGCTTTACAAACATTATCTCATTTTATTCTCACAACTCTGAGAGGTAGATACTATTATCGACATTTTATAAATAAAGAAACTAAGGCACTTGGAGGGTAAGTTCAGGTTCACATAGCTAGTAAGTATCTAAGGCTGAAGTTGAACTCTATTCTTCCTAATTTCAGGTCTAACGCTCTCTCCATTATGCTGCCTAGCTGCCTTAATTATATGCTAACAATTTTGGCCAATTGTGTGCTAACAAAAGGGATAGTAGAGGGAAAAAAATGAATATTTGTGAAAATACAAAATAGATTGACAAAAGGAGAAATAGGCTATTTAAATATTTAAATTTAAATAAACTATTTAGATAATCCAATAATAGAATAAGAAATTGAACTTGTAATAAATTAATTATCAAGAAAACACCTCGGGGCAGCTAGGTGGCACAGTGAGTAGAGCACTGCCCCTCAAATCAGGAGGACCTGAGTTCAAATCCGGCCTCAGACACACTTGCTAGCTGCGTGACCTTGGGCAAGTCACTTAACCCCAATTGCTGGGCCTTCCCCACTTCAAGAAAAGAAAAGAAGAAAAGACCTCTAGGACCATATGGATTTACCAACGATATCTACCAAACATTAAAAGAACATTTAATTCGAATACTACATAAGCAGCAATCTCTACTTATGATACAAATATGGTCTTGATTCCTAAAACAGAGAGAGACAAAGCAGAAAAGGAAAACTATGGACTGCTATCCCTAATGAATTTCAATGCAAACTTTTAATGAAATATTAGCAAGCAGGCTATAATAACATATTAGCAACTATGACTAGTCTGGGTTTATGCCAAGAATCCAAGGTTGACTCAACATAAGAAAGATTATGAATACAAACTGTTTTAAAAGTTTTAGTGCAATTCTAAGCTATTAAGGGTGAAAACTGCACTAAGACTTCTGAGACACCCTGTATAATAAACCATGTAGATAATATAAACAAATTTTAAATATGATTATATTAAGAGATACTTAAAGAGCTTTTGACGAAATCCATTACTTATTTTATTTAAAACTCTAGAAGCCATAGAAATAAATGGATCTTTCATTAATATAGTAGATAGTATTCATTTGCCAATGACATCATGAGCGGATGTCTTGACCTATACATAAACTGGAGAATGAAGGATGAACAACCAACCAACCAACCAACCAGTATTTATTTAAATCCAAAAGCAAACATTATGTGTATTGAAGAAAAAGTAGAGGGCTTTTAAGCAAGGAGTAATTCAAAGATATCCACTACTATTTACCAAACTGCTAAACATCCTAGTTGTAGCAATAAGACAGGAAAAAGAAATTGAGGGAAATGCACAAAAAGAAATCAAAAACTTCACTTACTGTAGATGACATGCTTAAAGAGTCAATTAAAAATTAATTCAAATAATAACATCAACAAAGTTGCCAGCTAAAAGACAAATCCACAGAAGTCGTCAGCTTTCCTATATTTCACTAATAATACCAAACAAGGAGTACTCTGCAGAGAAACTCCATTTAATATAGCTACATAAGCTAGGGGCTGTTATGGGATGCCGCAGTATCCAGAGCACCTGGTGTGGAAGCAGAAACCCCAGAGCTCAGACTCAGCCCGAGACACTCACTAGCTATGCCCTTTCTCCATCTGCTTAAGTTTCTTCATCTGTAAGATGGGGGTAATAAGAGTGCCTACCTCCTGAAGTCGTGAGGACCAAATGAGATAATATCTGCAAGGCATTTTGCAAACCTTAAAAGGCTGTTTATAAATAGCTATTGAATGCTAGCTATTATTTTTAATTATTTAAAACACTTTATTTAAAGTTTTGAGTTCCAAATTCTATCACCCCTCCGTCCTTCCCTCCCTCTGTTCCCTCCCTTTGACAATAAGCACTCAGATATAGGTTAGACATGTGCAGTTATGTAAAACATTTCCATATTAGTCATTTTGTACAAGAAGACTCAAATAAAAGAAAACAATGAAAAAGGAAAGTGAAAAATAGCATGGCTCAGTCTGTATTCAATCAATATCAGTTCTTTCTCTGGAGGTGGATAGTCGGCTTCATCCTACGTCCTTTGGGATTGTCTTGGGTCTTGTATTGCTGAGAAGAGCTAAGTCATTCACAGTTAATTATTGTTACAATGTTGCTGTTACTGTGTACAATGTTCTCTGGATTCTGTTCACTTCACTATGCATCATCATGTAAGTCCAGGATTTTCTAAAATCATCCTGCTCATCGCTTCTTATAGCACAATAATATTCCATTACAGTCATATGGCCATTCTGCAATTAATGGGCATCCCTTCAATTTCCAATCTGTAACCACCATAAAAAGAGCTGCTATAAATATTTTTGTATAAATAGGCTCTTTTGCTTTTTTATGACTTTAGGATATAGATCTACCATGGTACTGCTGGATCAAAGGGTATGCATAATTTTATAGCCCATTGGGCATAGTTCCAAATTTCTCTCTAGAATGGTCGGATCAGTTCACAACTAATGCATAATAGTGCATTAGTGTTCCAGTTTTCCCACATCCCCTGCAACATCCAACATTTCTCCTTTCTGTCACATTAGCTAATCTGATAGGTATACAGTGGTAGCTCAGAGTTGTTTTAATTTGCATTTCTCTCATAAATAGTGATTTAGTGTTGTAAACTAAAAATAAAAAATAAATTTATTTTTAAAAAAGCGAAAAAAAGCACACCAAAAAATACAGTGATTTAGAGCCCCTGGGGTGGGGCTTCACTACTGGTGAGCAATGGACGGCCACCACTCCTCCAATTCCTGCTCTACTGAGCCCAGGCCTCAGTCCTGGGCACCACAGGTTGAGAAGGATGTGAATAAGCTAGAATGCTTTCCCAAGAGGCCTGTGAGGACCAGCTGCATCCAGGTCATTGAAAGGTCCATTAAGGGCTCAGAGGCCACGGAAGGGCCCGTCTTCCTGTGGGAGAGGACAGAGGATGCCCAGGAGCAGGGAGAAGGAGGGCTAAAGAAGCCAACTAAGGCTGAATGCATGCTGTCCAAATGGAGGACTTTCCAGGGCACTTTTAGTCTTAAGGAGAGACAAGTCAGGAAGTCTCTGCTCCCCTGGAGCTCCCATTCTGATGGGGAGACAATAGGTTGGGAAGGTGTCAGTTGATGAAAAGGTCCCTTGGTCCTTTGGATGCAGCTCTAACAAAGCAGACAATTCTGGCCTTTTCTTTACTGTCACTGGCATCTGATGCCAAAGCACTGGACAATGCGGAGGACTTTGTGGGAAGAATTTTGGCCACAAACCAACTTGCCATGTTCCTCTCCCACCTCCATCTTAAGTCTCCCATTCATGCTGTCAGTGGCCACCTCAACTTTGCTCTCAGATCAGCTTCTCTGCCCTCCTTTCTTCCTGCTCCCCATTGTATCCAATGAACTACTTTATCCAAGGGTATGCTTGCACCCTGAGCCTTCCATCTCCTGCTGGGTGAAGTGTGTGCCCTGAAGAAGGGTTGCTACAGGCCAGGCCAGGTGTATTCTACCTCCTTCTGCCAGCCCCATCTCCCAATGGGGATGTGGAGAATCTTCAGGGCAAAGAAGAGCAAATCTCCCTTCTGCCCTCCACCCAAGGATGACCATTCTCACACCTGGTCACGCCCTTCACATCCTAGTGATTCTGAACTCCTGTGGATCATTATACAAACTCCATTCCATATCCCCTACCACCCAATTTCTCATTCTCATTCCCCTCAACTGTTCCACCCCAAAGATCCACCCTAACTCCACTCTTCCCTTGCACGGTGCCCTCTGGAATGCATGTTCCATAGGCAACATACTTCCCTCCATCTGACTTCTTTTCCTGTCCTACTCCTTCTACCTACTAGCTCTCACTGAAATCTGGCTCTTCTCCAGCCCCCCAGTGACACAGCCTCCTTGATCACCCTTTGTGTTGTTAAGCAAAATTGTCTCATTAGCATGGCTTTTGTTTCTTTTGAGTGGAAGTACTTTCAGCTGTTAAGTGCTAAGCCCCAGGCCCAGGGCCCTGTCAGGTGTGAAACCTGTGTGGGTGTAGATTGGTGACTTAGGAGGGGCCAGCTGGGGAACCAATGGTCACTGGTCATTGAGGCAGGGCTTGAGAACTGGAAGCTCAGCTGCGAGGAGGGGTGAGCCGGGAGACAACTTCAGCAGCGGCAGCAGAAAGTGTGGAAGCCGGAAGCTGCAGAAGCAGAAAGCTGCGGAAGCCAGAAGCTTCGGAGGCAGGAAGCTGCGGAAGCAGGGCTTACCCGAGTGCAAGCAGGAACGTGAG
>CM053623.1:463710817-463727384 GCA_028646595.1 Phalanger gymnotis | reverse complement strand
GGCCCATTCGGGCTCTGCCTTGCCCATCCGGGCCCTGCCCAGCCTGGTCCATTCCAGCCCTGCCCGCCCCTTCTCTGCCTAGGGCCCGGGGAGCATGAGGACGGTGGTGCCTGGTGGCCGAGGCAGCTAAGGACAGCCGGACCAGGTGGAAGGGAGGGAGGGCAGAAGGGCAGGCAGGCCCAGGAAGCCTTGGGTGGGCCAGCTCGGACCCCGACCCTGACCATGCTGCGGTTCCCGGTGAAGAAGCTTCGCAAGCAGTTCCGTTTGCTGCTGCTGCTCGTGCTGCTGACATGTGCCGCGTGGCTCACCTACTTGCACCTGAGCCTCGTGCGCCAGGGCCGAGCCCTTCGGCTGCGCCTCAGCGGAGGCTCTGGCCCAGGTAGGGTCCCCTAGCTGCCTCAGCTTCCCTCCACACACCCCTAGAGCCTTGGATCTACCTGATAACTTGGGCGGGGGAGCGGCTTCCTTGCGGCACACTGATAGCCTCACTTCAGGAGGTACCTGGGGAGGAAAGGGTTAAGGATGTGTTGTGCTTAGTCTGGGGGCCCTTGGGGTCTTAGGTGGGAAGATTTCAAACTCCGTTAGGAGAAGACAAGAGACAGGCAAAGGTCACTCCGAGGCAGGTCAGTGTTAAGACAGGAAGAAACGCCACTGTGTCGGAGAGGTCCGTCTGACAAAGCACAGATGTAGCTTCGGTTGTTCTGGATTTCCTAACTCCCTTGTTCCATTCTGCACTCAGCAAAGGCACATTTCTGGCCGTCGTGTCTCCTTTGCTCTAAGACCATGTCTGGTTCCCCACTCCCTGACCCCCATCTGTGGACACTGGCCAGATCCAGGCTCTCAGCTGACACGTTCAGACTTTGGTCTCTCAGGTCCCCTCCTTCTACTTGTCAGCACTGGCTGTCAGTGGCTTGTCCATTTGGGTGCTGAGGAAGAAGGCCCGGGCCCTCTCATCAGAAGGGGACAAGAATGTGATTCAAACCACCTGCACTTCCTTCTGGGGCCCTGTGTCTACTGGGGCTGATAGGATACTGAGTCCTTGCCACCACTAGAGGATTTTCTGCTCTTCTCGGCTCACTGTTGATGGGGGGCAGCACAAAGACTGGGGTTCTGTCCCACATCCTGTAGCCTGTCCTCTGTCCCAATGCTAGGCACACCCCTGAGTCAGCATCCTCTGGTGGCATCTTCTCTTTCAAAGGGTGTATGTTGTTGGAAACTGAGGCTCCACATCTGGTGAGGGTGGGGCCAAACAGCACGGGATGAAGTTGCAGCTGAGGGACTCCCAGAATGGCAAGGGAGCTCCCCACCCCTTAGTCCAGTTAGGGTTCAATGCCATTCCTCCTTAGGTACTTCTCCATCCCCTCCCCCTGCTCAGATTTCTTTCCAAAGGCTGGAGCCACACATGCTTGAGCACAGTAGTGTGTGAGACCATGTGCATATGCACACATATGCCCGGCGCATGCTGGGCGCGCACACACGTGCACGTACACACACACACACACACACACACACACACACACACCATCCCATCTTTGAAGAGTCCCCTTCTAAGACCTAGTTTTACAATAATCGAACAGTCTCTGGGGTGGCAAACGGACCATTCACTAGAGAAGTTAATAGGAGAATACTTGTGTTGTGGCGGGTGAGAGTCCCACCAAGCAGGGGTGTTGGGGAAGTGCCCCTGGGGGGTTGTCATTCCCTGAGCTGAGCCTTGGACTGGGGGAGAGGCCAAGGTGAAGGTGGTGTGTATACAAGCAAGAGGGACCAGCAGGTAGACAGAGGCAAAAGATAAGGTGCCCGGTTTGGAGAGCAGCAGCTGGAAGGTGGAATGTGTGGAACACCTTGTCAGAGGCCAGAGCAAAAAGCCTTTAAACCCCGAGTGCAGAGTTATGTCTTAGGTTAGGGCCATAGGGAGCCCCTGAATGTTTTGGAGGAGAGTGCCTGCTTTAGGAGGAAGACTCTGGTGTCTGAGGGCAGGATGGACTGAAGAGGCGGACACACTGTAAGTGAGGGGACCGAACAGGCTAAGGCCTGAGCAAGGAAAGGGAGAGGAGGGGCCAGCCTCTGACCAGGGATCCCCGAAGAGTTCTTCCAGGCAAGGGGAGTGGGGGTGGCAGCCAGCTTCCCAAAGGGGAAGCCATTATTCTGTTTCTGAGGACTCACCCCCAGCAGGGGAGCCCCTCAGCCCCACCCCCTTTCTCTAGCAGGTAGCCTGGCTCAATGTGAGGTAAGGGCCCCCACAGGATAATGGGGGTGGGGAGGTATAGAATGAGGGAAGTGAGTTTCTCAGAACATGGGGAAGTTAAAACCTCAGCATCTGCTCATCACTCTCTGGAAACCAACCTGGGGAACTGCTGAATCAGAGAGCCCATCAGCTCTCTCCATCCATGACTTCTCCCTCCCATCAGGCTCTCTGCCTTGCTTTTTTCCCTCTGCACTGGGTGCCGTGGTGGAGAGAGGCGCATTGGCCACTTACCCTGGGGCTGGAGATGGGGGCTGTGAAGGCATGGAGGAAGGAGGGGCAGGTGGGCAGGGGCCTAAAATGCCAGGATTAGGAGTGTGCATTTTGTCCTGTAGGTAGTGGGATCCAGTGAGGTCAGAAGTGTGCCTTAGCAGTGTGGAGGATGGATTGGAGGGGAAAGTCTGCAAGCACGGAGCCCAATTCAGAGACAATTGCAGTAGTCCAGGTGAGAGGAGGTGAGGATTTGCCTAGGGTGGTGGTCCTGTGTGTTGCCCCCCAGCCGAAGCAAAAACGGCTGGGAGGGAGGGAACGTGACTGAGTCAGGTGCACTTGGACATGGCTTTTCCCTGGTCTGTAACCGGAGGGCTGGGCTCCACAGCCTGATGTACTAGGATGCCACCACTGAGGCTGCCAGCCTGGATAGATGGGCAGCCATGCTGGAATTCAGGGCAGGTGTGGGGGGAGACAAAGAGCCTGGTGTGGCATCTGCCCAGTTTGAGATGCCTGTAGGCATCCGAGTGGAGGGGTCCAGGTTTGGCGCTGGAGTGTGCCAAGTTTGGTCATTCCACTAATGTGGGGCCTGTCTTCAGGCAGCAGAGACTTGAAGGGCAGTGAGGGGGACTGGGCCCAGCTGGCAGCTCCCTTCTGTAACATGGCATCGTGCACGATCCACCTGTGTGACTTTGGGCCAATCCCTTTCTCTGTCTGGGCCTCCCAGCTAGTGTAAAATCTGCCTCCACTCTGGTAGCACCAACCTGTAGGACAGTTGACAGGGGCCAGCACTTCCTGGGTTTAGATGTGCGCCCCCTCTCCTGGCATGAATGTGTTCCCCAGCCCAAGGCAGACCTGGAAGGCTCTCTTTGGCCAACCTTGAGGCCTCTGGTTTCCAGAGAATTTTCACTGGCAGATGCTCTCTGGAAGCCAATAGCAGCCATCGAGGGAAGGTCTAGACACTCAGAGGGGCCTCTTTGGGGGCACTGCCCCACATCCTGCTCTTCTCCTCTGTCACCTGCTGGTGGAGCTCTCAGAGCCCACACCATGGCATAACAGATCTGGGCCTAAGGGAAGAGCTCTTCCTGGACCACATGGCACAGAGGAGGCAGCCCCATCCCCTGCTTTGAGGGACTGATTCGTGGGAGGACACAGGGAGACACAGCTCTGATGGGGTCTCAAGGCTGAGTCTGGGTCCTACATCCAGACAAAGGTCATCTGCTCCCACCTCCTCATTTGGCAGAATGAGGAGACTGAGGCCCCGACCCAAGGTCAGCCAGGCAGTGAGCACTAGAGGGGAGGTCTGGAGCCAGGTCCTCTCCCACTGGACTGTCCTTCTTGAAGATGCTTCTTGGCAGAGGTGAGCCCCTCTGTCCAGCCTCTTCCCTCCTCCCGGCTTCTCCCTTGCCATGTGCAGAGCCACTCCATCATCCTTGGCCTCGCTTCTCAGGCTCCCCTCCTACTGGCCCTCACAGCTGCTTTCTGCCTTCTAACAGTGCCCACTGGCAGGTGGGCCTTTGGAGATGCCCCCTTCTCAGCCCTGCTCCTCAGTGAAATGTCCTCTTGGTTCCTTCAGGATTTCACTCCTGACTCTCCTCTTTCCTGAGCTGGCCTCCCTTTATAAGACTTGAAGGGGTCCCCCTTCTCTTTCCTCTGAACCCTTGGGAATCTGCTCTTCCCAAATCTGGGGGTCTCGTGTGCAGCTGCATCTGGCCCGCCTCTCCTGCATCCCAGTCTCTTCCATGGAATCATCACACCCCTCCCGCCAAGCATCCCATCATTCCCCTCCACCTGCCTTAGTGACAAACTCACTGCTCTACTCTGGGCAGAAAGGGCTCTGGATCACTGAGACCCCCATCACTCCTATGGCACCTGGGGCCCCTTCTGTTGTTTCCTTACTGTCTGAGTTGTCTCTCGTGTACTCTGATGATAAACATGCCTTGTGTTTCCACCTCCACCCTCTCCATTTTGCTTCTGACCCCTGGGTTTCCCACCTGGGATGTATCCTTGCCCTTAGTGTGCCCTGCTGGAGCCACACCCCCACATGAAGCCTCCAGACCTACCTGATCTCCTGGGACCTGCAGGGTCAAGTCAAAGCTGTGCCCTCTTGATCAGCTGCCTGTGTGTTTGGGCCTCTTGGCTCCTTCTGTACCCAAGGCCTTTGCAGGGCTCTCCTGCTGCTCTAGCCATCTGTACAAGCTAACTTTGTGGGTGCATCCTTTCAATTTCAAGCCCTTTGGTTTAGATTCTCCAGACTCAGGGCACATCCCTGCATAGCAGCAGGCCGTGGGAGCAAGGGTCATCACCATCACCTCTCCCTATCCTTGCCTACCTCCTGACTCCCTGGCAGAGTTCTTCTGTGGTAGGGAACAGGGACTTGGGGAGAACATGGGGAGAGCTTTCAGGGCTGAGACCCAGCCCCCTGACCCAGGAAGCAGTTCGAGATGAGGAGTCCGCTGGTGTGGGAGAGGTCTGGGGAGCCTTGTCTCTGAGGGGGCGCCATGCAACATTTCCCCCATGTGCTGCCTTTGCAGATGGAGAGAAGCTGAGTGAGGTCACAGATGCTGGGAAGGGGGTGGGGGGACCCCAGGTCGTGTCCCCCCCCAAGAGATTGGAAGACTCCAGTGAGAGTCATGAGGAAGACCAGCTGGTAAGTGGTCCTGAGAAACAAGCAGGTGTGTTGGAGGTGAGATCTCCCTCCCACTCCATCCTCCATCTTCACACCCTGAGTCCTGATCTCTCCAGCAGGCAGAGGGGCGGGAGCTGAGTACCTTCCCTGGCCAGGCAGGAAGGTCATCCCTCCTGAACCTCACCCACCAGGTCCCCCGGTGGCAGGAGGAGGTGAGTGCCAGGGGGTGAGGAGGGCTTGGAGGAGGCTGATGCTCACACCCCAGCCCCCCACTCGCTGCTGCACTCAGTATGACAGGTCCATGGGCCTCTTGCACACACAGTACAGGGGGAAGGTTAACCTGCACGTGTTTGAGGACTGGTGTGGGGCCACTGTGGGGAGCCTGAGGAGGAATCTTCATTTCCCACTGTTTCCCCATGTGAGTGTGTACCTGGGGGGAACTGAGGAGGGGGCAGTGGACTAGGGGAAGGGCACTGGACCAGAGTCTAAAGAAGGAGAATTGAGAGGACTGGAATACTGGGGGGCTGAAGAAGTTGAAGGAGCATGGGGGAGATTGGAAGAAGAGACCAGCGGCCACGGAGATGTTGGGAGAGGACGTAGGACACTAGTGGGAGGCTGGGGATGAAGATTGGAGGCTGAGGGTACATTGGGGAAGGTTGGGAGGGTCTATGGGGAGGGCCCAGAGGAACCAGAAAGCAGTATTAAGGGAGATGAGGGGTCTGTGAGGGCATGAGGATGGAGAGCATTGGAAGGAAATGTATAGTGGGAACCATGGGATCAGGAAGTCACTGGCTTACCATCCGTGCTCCCTGCCCAGACTCGAACTACTGTGAAGAAATTGGCTGTGTCCCCCAAGTGGAAGAATTATGGACTGCGGATTTTTGGCTATATCCACCCCAGTAGAGATGGTATGGGGGAACGGCGTTTGGGGAGGTATGGAGGGAAGGCTGTACAAGGACAGCTGTACACCCCAATACGGGTTCCTGCTGAGATCTCAACAACAGTGGGAGATGGGAGAGTCTGGGGGATGTGGAGATGTGGGCCAGAATCGCTGAAACTCTCCATGCCCTGGGATGGATCAGAACTCTGCCAGCCCTGACTCTGGTATTAGAGTCTGTGCCCCTCTGGTCCTCAGGTGATCTCCAGTTCTCTGTGGCCTCAGATGATAACTCTGAGTTCTGGCTGAGTCCTGATGAAAGCCCAGCAGGTGCCCAACTTATGGCATACGTAGGCAAGGTAGGCCTCAGGAATTCCCAGCAGAGCCGGGGTTGGGGGGGGTATCCAATGATGTGCTCTGAGGCTCTGTTCTTGAGGGGAGGGTTCATTTCAGCATTTTTCTTCATGACTTGGTTAGAAGTGTAGATTGCTGGCTTATCACAAAGGTCACCCCAGAGTAGAAGCTGGGCCCAGGGATGGGCTGGGGTGAGGAGATCCAGCCTGCCACTGCTCACAGACCAGGCACAGGAGCATCAGCTCCCCCAGGCCCTTCCAAGCCAGAAAGACTCTGCCAGCAGGCCCTGTACCCTGCCAGGCATCTGGGTTCCACGGGCCCAGCAGAGGGCAGGACCCCTCCCAAGGGGCCTTTGGGGACCCACACTAAGGAGATCCCCAGTCCTTGGAAGAAAAGTAAAAAATCAGCTTCCCAAGTCCAGGATGTCAAGGGTCTGAGGCCAAAGCCACCTGAGTCTGAGGGGAAGGGTGCATTCACTTTAGGGAACTAAGCTGGAAGGGGGGATGGGGGTGGCTGGAGAGAGTGGCTCTCAGGGCTGGAAGCAGCTGCCTTCCGAGGAAAGGGGATCACAATTGGGCCTGGAGGGCAGATTGAGGAGCCAAGCCAGGAAGTAAGACAAGGCCATGAGGAGCAAAGTCTCTGGTGGCTGGCCCACATTGTTAGGAATCGCTGCTTCGGTAGGTGGTGAGCTCCCTGTAGCTAGAGGGTGACTTCTAACCACAGACACTACAAATCAGGGATGATATCTGAGGCCCCTCCCCACCCCATATTCCTGCACCCCCACCTTCCCTGTTTGAGTCCCTGTCCCGGTTATCCGAGCTGTGTCTGTCTCCATCCCCCTCCAGGCTGCTCATTGGCTCCTACCAAAATAAGGGGCCCAAGTAATCTACTTCCCTTGTGTCCCCCACTGTAGACTGGCTCTGAGTGGACAGCACCTGGGGAGTTCACCAAGTTCAGCTCCCAAGTGTCCAAGCCAAAGCGGTGAGCGCTGACCGCCCCACCCCACCCAGCTGTCAGGGCATCCCCTTCTAGCCACAGACAGACCTTTATGGGCACAGACAAAACCGTCGTCACGGTGAAGTAGGGGGAGCCCTGTCCTTCGCCTCTGAGGACCTGGGTTCAAACTCCTTATATTGTACCCTAAGTGAATTCTTTCCAGCCTCCAACAAGCCAGAGTTCCCCTTTGAGGAGGCAGGACCCCTAGTCTTCCCCTACCCTCTTGGGGAGGCAGGACCCCCAGTCTCTCTTCCCCCAGGTAGGATCTTCAGTCTCCCCACCCCCCTTAGGGAGGCAAGACCCTCAGCCTCCCCTCCCCCTCTGCCCCAGGCTCTCCTCTTCCCGAAGATATTACTTTGAGCTTCTACACAAACAAGATGACAGGGGATCTGACCATGTGGAAGTGGGGGTAAGTACTGAGCCCCTAGACCAAGGCCAGAGCAGGGAGCCCTCCAGGACCACCGGAGCCTCCCTTCCCCAGATCTAACATGTTGCCCCCCTTCCCCCGCTCCCCATTCCTCCCCAGTGGCGCCTGTTTCTTCCCGGCCTGAAGTTCGAGGTCATTGGCCCGCCGCACATCTCTCTCTATACAGGTGGGAGAGGGGGTGGCTCTCGAGTGCCTGCCCAGGGGTCCTGGAGAGGGGAGCCCGGGAGATGCACTGACTTCAGGGGTCCTGGAGAGGGGAGCCCAGGAGATGCACTGACTTCAGGGGTCCTCCCTCCTGCCCCTAGATGAGTCATCCCTAAAGATGGATCACGTGGCCCACATCCCCCAGTCCCTGGCCAGCCATGTGGCCAAGCCGGGACTGCAGCCCAAGGAGCTAGGAGCGGACATGCTGAGGCCAGATGCTCGGGACACTTTCTTCCTCAGTAAGGAGAGGCAGGGGTTGGGGCTGGGGCAGGGAGGGTGCTGGAGGACAGGGGCTGGAGCAGGGTCACCCACCCCTTTCCCTCCATCCTCCCCCACAGCACCGAGGCTGGAGCCGTCCCGGCTGGAAAACGTGCTGCTGCCTTGTGCCTACGCCCCCACCTATGTGGTCAAGGACTTCCCCATTGCCCGCTACCAGGGCCTGCAGTTTGTAAGTGACCTCTCCCCCAACCTCCAGTGTCATTCCAGGAAGTGAAGCCCTGCCTCTAACCTGTGACCTTTGTGACCCTCTCCTCCAGGTCTACCTCTCCTTTGTTTACCCCAATGACTTCACTAGACTCACACACATGGAAACTAGTAACAAGTGCTTCTACCGGGAGTCACCACTGTACCTGGAGAGGTAGTGCCAACAGAGGCCAGGCAGGGGCTGAGCTGGGCTAAGGGGCAGGTGCTCAGGTCCTTCCAGGCTTACATAGGGCAGCCAGAGGAGAAGGAAAGGGCTTTCTCAGTCTGACCCCTTTGCCTCTCCAGGTTTGTCACCACTCTACCTGGAGAGGTGGTGCCAACAGGGGCCAGGCAGGGGCTGAGCTGGGCTGAGGGGCAGGTGCTTACATAGGGCAGCCAGGGAAGAAGGGAAGGGCTTTCTCAGTCTGACCCCTCTACCTCTCCAGGTTTGGGTTTTACAAATACATGAAGATGGACGATGAAGAAGACAGGGAGAAGGAGGATGCAGGACGAGCAGCTTTCCTGTTCCTTGATCCAGACAGTGAGTGTGCCCAGCCAGAGTCCTGCCCAGACTCTTCCCTCTCCCGGGCAGTTCCTTGACTAGCCATCCCTTTTCCCCAGGTTTCCTGGAGGAGGAAGAAGAGGAGGAGGAAGTGGAAGTGGCTAGCCCAGAGCCCACAGGAGCCCACCCCTCCCCAAGCAGGACTACCCCTCCTCCCTGGAGCACTCAGCACCACCAAGGGACCATAAACAGCAGCCCCACCCCCCATCTTAGGAGGGAGACCCGGCTAACACGTGCCCTGAGCTGGGCCCACACGGCCACAGACACACTCCAGAATCCTGTCAGAGCCCAGCCTACGCCGCTCTTTCTGGGCCGGGCACCACCCCCCAGGTCTCCCGCGCAGGGGCCTGCTCCACCATCACTGAAGAAGCCAGAGAAAGTGTATGTGACAAGGGTCCGCCCTAGGCAGCGCTGGTCCCCTCGGACGCGGCCCCCACAGCCCCGGCCCTGGCTAGCCCGTGGCCCCTGGCAGCCCCCACTGCCTGGCATCTTTCTCTACCCCCGGCCCCTTCAGAGGGTGCATCTGCGGGCGCTTCGCAGGCCTCCAGGCCATAGGGCCCCAACAGTCAGCACCACTGCAGCCAGGGCTCCAAGGCCCCCAAATTCTCTCCAGAGGACCTCCAGAGTCAGATTCACCCAGGGGTCCCTGGACCTAACCACTGGGCTCGCAGGCCTGACCTCAAACACTTCTTCTGAGGGTGGCGAGCCAGTGACTTCTTTCCTTCACGTGTCAGAAGTGGCACAGGCCAGGCCTCAAAGGGAAAAGATGGGGGTAGAAGAGGCTGAGGGTGGCCCAGAGGAGACTGCCACATCCCAGGATAGCGAAGAGGAGGAGGCCGGTGCTCCGCCTAAGGGCTCCTGGCCTGAGGATGCCATCAACTGGCAGCGGACCTTCAGTGTGGGTGCCATGGACTTTGAGCTACTCCGTTCAGACTGGAATGACCTTCGATGCAATGTGTCTGGGAACCTCCAGCTGCCTGAGTCCGAGGCTGTGGATGTTGTGGCCCAGTACATGGAGCGGCTGAACACCCTGCATGAAGGGTACCTGGGGGCTGGCCAAGCCAGGGCTGGGGGGGTGAGGTGGGGAAGGATAGGCATGGCTACCGCCTCAGCTAGGGCCTCTCGCCCCCTGCAGTTATGGATGCCTATCTCAGGCTCTCTGGGCGGCAGGGAGAGTTTCCTGGAGACAAGGCCCTTCCTTGGGTCAGGCTTCAAAGGGAGACTGAATGCATGCAGCAGGAGGGGAGGCCAGAGCCCAGGGCCACAGGACCATCCCAGCCAGGGGTCAAACCCCTGCCCCCTCCGCAAAGTCCTAGAGTAGTTCCTCACACCAGGGCTCCATGGACCAGATGAGAATGATGGCTGAAAGCCAGACAGGCAGGTAGCAACACTGAGTAAGCATCTACTGTGTGTCAGGCACTGAGCTAAGCTCAGGGGCAGAATCACAGGCCTGGCCCTTGAGAAGCTCCCAAGGCTATAACTGGGGGGGGGGGGCGTGGAGGGGGGAGGGGGCAGGGAGAAGGGCAGGGACCCAGGAGAGGTGACAGGAAACTAGGAAGCAAGAGTGGGGGAGGAAGAAAAGCGATCCAGGGATGGGGGATGGCCAGAAATGAAAATGGAGCGTCTTTTTCAAGACCAGCCATACTGTCAGCATTGATTGAGTGCCTACTGTATGCCAGGCCCTGAGCTAGGAGGAGGAGGCCAGGGCAACTGAATAGCAGTTGGGGGTGGGAGAATCAAGTAGAAGAAGGAGGGAAAGGGAGGGAGGGGCCTGGAAAGGACTTGAAATGCCAGAGAGCTTTGCTGGATCCTTGGAGGTGAGAGGGAGGTGCTGGAGTCTGGGGAGGGGCTGCAGGGGGGGGGGGGTCTACACTACACTTGAGAAAATTCAGCTTGGCTGTCAAGGCTGGATTAGAGTGAGGAGTTGGGTTGGGCTGGAAGAGACTGGAGGCAAGGAGGCCAATCAGGGTGCCAAGCACCTCTACCCAGATAGAAATACCAGAAGGGCCAAAGCTTGGGTAGCCTGCAGGGAGGAGGACCGGGAGGTGAGGAATGAGCTCTGTACAAGGAGCTAGCTGGGAAGACTGGGGTAGAGGGTGCCCCCAAAAGGTTCAGAGCAGCATAGTCACACCCCTTCCATGGGAGGATTTTCACAGCTGGAGGGATTAGGAAGCTATTCCAGGTGAAGAGGACCTTGGAAGGCCATGGTAGTGCTTCTGGGAGCAGAGAGAAGGGGTATCTGTGAGACAGGGAGGCACAGTGGGGAGGTGGGGACAGAAGGGGGTGTCTGAGGTGTGGAGGCACAATGGAAGTGGGGTGAGGAGAGAAGGGGGGTCTGCGAGATGGGGAATAGTGAATAGCACTGAGCAGGGAGACAACCCAGGACAGAGCTGCAGGGGACCCCCACAGTTAGCGGGCATGAGCTGGCACATTGGGGGCAGAGGTGAAGAGGAGGAGAAGGAAGCAAGGTGAAGGAGGCAGGCAGCCTCTCCCAGGAGAACCCATCCCCCTCTCCCACCCTCCGAGGCCAAGTCATACCCCTGTTCCAGGGGACAGTCCTGAGAGCAAGACTTGGGTTCCTAGACAAAGGATGCTTTGTGAAGGGGGAGCTTGGTGCCATAGTTCCTGTAGGTGAAGCTGTTGTCTTATAGCTAAGGGCTGCTCAGTGGGACCAGCATTGTGGCCGTGCCCATGTTCCATCCTGCCTTTGGGGCAATAGGACCGACCCCTTCTCTTCCAACTTCTCTGTCAGATGGCCCCCACCATCTCCTCTCTGGCTCATCTTCAGGCTCTCCTTGCCTGCTTCCCTCATGCTTACAACCTGCCTGTGTCTCCCCATCCTGCAAACCCCTCCCTCGATCCATCCTTTTACTGTCCAATCTCTGTCCAGCAGGTGCCTCCACTTCCTTTCTTCTCTCTTAACTCTCAACAGTCTAGCTTCTGACCTCAGCATCTGACTGAAATTCCTTCTGCCAAATCTAAAAGCCTTTTCTCAAATCCTCAGCCTTCTTGGCCTCTCGGCAGCCTCTGGGGCAGCCACGGGCACCACTGTGCCCAGAGCACTGGGACTGGAGTCAGGAAGACCTGAATTCAAATCCAGCCCCAGACACTTCTTAGTTCTGTGACCCTGGGCAAGTCATTTAGCCTGCATCTGCCTCAGTTTCTTCAACTGCAAAATGGGGATAATAATGGCATCACAGGGTTGTTGTGAGAAGCAGATGAAGTATTAGCAAAGCGCTTAACCAACCCCTCTTCTTGATCCTGTCCTCTCTGTTTTCATGACACTCTGCTCTCTCCTGGGGTTCCTCCTCAGTCTCCCATAACTGTGGGTGTCACCCCTTGCCCCTGTCCTGGGCCTTCTTCCTTTCTCCTTCTATACCCCCACCCTGTGACCTCATCAGTTCCCACCATTATGCTGAGGATTCTCAAATCTACTTTTCCCAGCTCAGCCTCTCATCTCCAGCTGCCTCTTGGACATCACTAACTGAATGTCTCAGAGATTCCCTAAACTCACCACATCCCCAAAGGGCCCTCCCCTTTCCCGGCTCCCTACCAAAGTGTCCCCCTCCACTCCTCACTCTCTGCCCTCTCCTATCGGATCTGTTGCCAAGGCCTCTGGATTTTACCTTTGGGGGCCTGATGGGTCTCTCACCCAAGCCTGCTTTCCTCCAGCCGTGCCACCGTGTTGGTGCAGGCCTCCATCTCTTCAAGTATGGGCTAAGGTTGGGCTCCGCCTTACCCCTCCCCCTCCAGCCAGTGCACCCTCCACGCAGCTGACAAACACTGGCCACATCAATAGAGTCCTGTGGCTCTCTCTCATCGCTGGAATCAAACCAAAAATCTTGGTTGACACTGAGTGTCCCTGCTGCCCCTTCCACTTCTCTCCGGCCCTCTCTCGGGGATCTGGCATTTTCTCTGGCCGAACCCTCTCTCTCTCCTCATCTATCTCTTGCCTTCCTCGGAATCCCAACTAAAATCCCACCGGTCCTCCTCTATGCCAGTGCCTTCCCTCTGCGGATTACCTCCATATGGCCTGGCTAGAGCTTGCTTCCATGGAGCTGTTTCCAAGGCTCCGTTCCAAGGCAGGCAGAAAGCGACCCCGAGGACCAGCGAAAGAAGGCCGCGAGGGTATCCCCCAAGAGGGGGCCGGATCCGCTGGCCCGGGCGGGAGTGGGGCGGGTGCGCAGTGCCGGCAGCCCCGGTCCCCAATGACCGCGACCCCCTCGCTCTCAGGCGCTTCTCGCTGCTGCGCATCGTTAACGTGGAGAAGCGCCGGGATTCGGCCCGTGGCAGCCGCTACTTGCTGGAGCTGGAGCTGCAGGAGCGTGGAGGACACGGACGGTTGCGGCTGTCCGAGTACGTCTTCCTGCGGCTACCACGTGCCCGGGCCGGGGCCGACGGGGAAGACGAAGCCGAGGTTGACGACGACGATGGCGACGACGGGGTGGCCCCTGAGGCAGTCCCGGCCCGGACCCCATCGGAGTCTCCGAGCCGCACCCCTGAGCCCCTGCTTTGCCGGCCAGTGCGGCTAGCTTGGCGCCAAGACGTCATGGTTCACTTTGTGGTGCCAGGTACCGGGCGCGTGAGAGCAGGGGCCGAGCTCGGGCGAGGCTGCGGCCAGCGAAGGGCCTGGGCCTCGCTGATCCCCGGCCTCCCCGTCTGTCCCCAGTGAAGAACCAGGCGCGCTGGGTGACCCGCTTCCTCTGGGACATGGCTTCGCTGCACGCGCTCACTGGCGACACGCGCTTCAGTGTGGTCCTGGTAGACTTCGACAGCGACGACATGGACGTGGAGCGAGCCCTACGGGCGGCGCGGCTGCCCCGGTAAGGAGCACCTAGGCCCTTCCCCAGGCTCTTGAACCCCGCCCCGACATCCTCAACAGCAGTTGACCCACTTCCCACCAGGTACCAGTACTTGAAGCGCTCCGGGAACTTCGAGCGGGCCTCGGGGCTCCAGGCGGGCGTGGATGCCATCGAGGTGACGACCCAGGGCAGGGCGCGCCCACGGGTGAGGGGCGGGGAGGGCCGCGCGGGCCGGGCTGGGCCGAGCTTGGCGGGTGGAGGGCGCTAGGCCGGGGGCCGGCTGCGGGTCAGCTCTCGTTACGTACCAGGACGGCAGCAGCATCGTGTTCCTGTGTGATCTGCACATTCACTTCCCCCTCAACATTTTGGACGGGATCCGCAAACACTGCGTGGAGGGAAAACTCGCCTTCGCCCCCGTGGTCATGCGGCTCAGCTGTGGGAGCTCCCCGGGCGACCCCCATGGTAGTCCCGTCCCCCCCCCCCCCACTCCCTCCGAGCGCCGGGCAGGGAGACCCCAGGGAGCACCTTCCAGTCCCTCACCAGCCTTCCTCGGGATAGTCGGTCCCATCCTGCCTGGGGTGAGGGGCGTGGGGTGGAGGCGGGGTAGATCCTGGGATTCCAGGCCCTCTCTCTGGCCTCCCTCTCCCTTCAGGCTACTGGGAGGTGAATGGTTTCGGTCTCTTCGGGATCTACAAGTCGGACTTTGACCGAGTTGGGGGCATGAACACCGAGGAGTTCCGGGACCGCTGGGGCGGCGAGGACTGGGAACTGCTGGACAGGTATCTGACCTCCCCCCCCCCCCCCCCACTTGTGTCCTGGCGCAGAGCTGAGCCCTGAGGAGACAAAGAAAGGCAAAAGCCAGACCCTGCCCTCAGAGACCTCACAGTTTACTCACGGGAACAGATAAACTAAACCAGATAAATTGGGAGAGGGGGGAGGGGGAGTGGAATCTCAGGGGCTCAGGGAGGGCTTCCAGTAGAAGTTGGCACAGGAGCTGGAGTCAGGAGCACCTGAGTTCAAATCCAGCCTCAGACGCTAGCTGTGTGACCCTGGGCAAGTCACTTAACCCCTTTGCCTCCAGAAGCCAAAAAAACAATGAGGTTTGATCTGGGACTTGCAGGGCCTCCAGAGGTGGAGATGGGGGAGAGAATTCCAGATTTGGAGGACTGGGGAACTTAATCCAAGCCTGCCCGGAGAGCATGCACAGCCTCCTGCCCTTACTGCCGTTTGTCCCCTGCCTTCCCTTCCCCTTCCCCCAGGGTCCTGCAGGCCGGTCTGGAGGTAGAGCGACTCCGGCTCCGAAACTTCTACCATCACTACCACTCCAAGCGGGGCATGTGGGATGCCAGGAGCAAGAGGGAGCCCCAGGACTGAGCTCAGGTTCCCCATATGCCTTGGAGTCTGTTAGTGACCCCTCGGAGGGGCCTGGGCCCCAGTGGCCACTGGTCTTAGGCCAGGACCTTCAGGGAAGTGCCTCTCTTGGAGCTCCCAGTTTCTGGAGAGGAACATACCCTGTCCCCCCTTCCTCCGACGGCCCTAAAGGAGTTACTTCAAGATCTGAGAGGTACTTGTTTCCCTTCAGAAAGAAGGCAACCCTCGTGAAGCTCCTCAGGTTGGAGAAGTGGCTACAGGTTTGTCTGGGGGGAGAAGGGCCAGGGTCCTGGCTTTGGACTGTAGAGTCTGAGAAAGAGAGGATAGCCCCGGCGCACTCCCTTCCTGGTGGCCTGGGCAGGCTCTACAGAGACAGACCATTGTGACTTTGAGAGCAAGGCAGAAGGGGGAAGAGAGGAAAGGACAGGCCCCATTCCTTCCCTCCAGCACCCAGCCTATTACTGTGGTTGGGGTCCGGGCTCCCCAGAACGCTTGGGGAGCAAGTAGCCGCTCCCAAGGATCTGATCCTGGGGCAAGTGATCAGGGCCCACACTGTGCGAGATGATTTCTGTGAAATTGTGTTCTAGAGATGAAGTTTTTCACAATTCCTAACTGTTCTGTCTGTTTGAGCTTTTTATTCAGAATAAAACAAAATGTTTCATTTTTTTTTCCTGACTTGTCCACCCTGCCTGGGTTCTTTGCAGAGGGTCTGGCCAAGGCATAGCCAGCTGCCCCAATCTGGGTTGGAAGGTCCTGGGCAGGAAGGACCATGTGCTCATGAGGGGCCAGCCTCATGCTGGATTTGTCTCTGTCCCCTGGGAATTCTCCTCCCTGCTCCAAGAGACACCCTGCCTTCCCTCTCTCCCATTCTGGGTCACCTAAGATGATGGACATAGGCTTTCAGAACAGACCTGACCCACTCGAAGGGAAGCCTTGGAACAGAGGCCCAGGTGGGCAGGTCTGGTAGGCACCAGAGTAGAAGTACCCAGCCCCATTTCCCCTGGTCCAAGATGGCTCCACTGGGTCTGCTACCCCAAGATTCCTCCCTTGGGCTTAAGGACAGGCTGTATCAATGCACCTGACTGTCTGATTCCTAATCCAGCCTGTTTCTCTCTGTCCAGGTCAGTTGCCAGAGGCTTTCACACCCAATTGTCAAGTTTGGTTCTGTTCCTTTGCCTGGTTCTGAGTCGATATCCAGCCTTTGCTTCTTTTTTTTTTTATTTTTAGTTTGCAACAAATGGTTCTACATAATTTTGAATTCCAGATTTTTTTCCCTCCCTCCCCCCATCCCTCCCCAAGAAGGCATGGAATCCCATATGACTTCCATGTATAACTTGGCATTGAATTAATTTACACAGTAGTCAAGTTGTGGAGAAGAATTATGACCAATGGAATGAATTATGAGAAAAAAGAAACAGAACCAAAAAAAAA
>CM053623.1:463606372-463710317 GCA_028646595.1 Phalanger gymnotis | reverse complement strand
TTTTTCCCCCCAGGAATTCTCTGGGTGGGGAGGGAAGGGATTAGAGCTGTTTACCTGGCCATTATGTCTCCCAAAAGTTCGAGAATACATATTTCATACCTTGGGGCTGCATGCCTCAGGAGTTGGTATCTCACAGTCGGTGGCGTTGGGCTGCCTCTCGTCTCCGCTGGTTTTGGGTGCCTGGCTTTCTCCCAGCTGGTCTCCCATGTGGGCTTCCCAGCCAGCTGCTTCTGCTTTGGTCCCGTCTGGAGCAGCTCTGCATGCCGAGCGCTCTCCTAGCCTACAGATTCATTCCTTCAGTCTTTCAGCTTCTCCTGGCTGGGGAATTTGCCCCACTCAGACTTCTCACAGTTTCTAACTCTCTGAAATCTGCTCAAATTCACTTCTTTATGGGAATCTCACAGAACTTGTGAGAGAGCTCTGGTAAGATGCTGTTTTCATGCGGCCATCTTGGCTCCGCTCTCCAAACGGCTTTGCTTCTTCATAGCAAGACCCAACTTTCTGTTAGTCTCTCCTTCAAAGCAATGCCTTCCATTCACCAGAAATGATAACATCTCTGTAGCTTCTGACATTCATTATCTCTGCAACGCCTCCTATGGCCACCCCGCCATGTGCATTCGTGAGTTGGGTTGCTGGGAATGACTACCCCTTTGTACATGGTACTTTACTGATTCACAGTCCTGACACTATTACTTGTGAACTCCCAGCAATGTGTTTACTTTTCATTAGTCAGCCAGAGAATGCAATTGGCTCAAAGAAAAGTCATTTACTGAAATGATATATTAACAATAATGCTAACAATAACCTTAAAAGAGACCATAATAGATGTGTAAAGTGTTCTAACAAAACCCCACATAATATTTGTGATACACAGCAGAGATGTCAAACATGTAGCCCTTGGCCACACTCTACAGAACCAGCTTAAAGTATATTTTAGGAAAAAAATTAGGCATAACTTGGAAATAAACAAAACATAAATAGTGTTACATCAAAAAACTAAGTCTATATGCAGCCTGAAGGGATCCTTCTATATGGATCAGTGGACCAAGTTTCTGTATGAGTTCGACACCACTGATGTACAGGACCCCTCACCCTAAGGCAGTTCTAGGAAGATGAATGCTTCCTGGCCAAGGAGGAAGAAGAGGTTTGATCCAATGAGATAATATTTGTAAAATGCTTAGCACATCATAGGTGTTGTAGAAATGCCGGATATTCTTATTCTTGACAGATATTCTTAAAACACATAACAAAACGGCCAAAAATCTACAGAAATTCTTTGGGAACAAGGAGACCATTTCACTGAACAGTAGTCAAGGTATATACTATTGAGTTTGTCAAATAGATTGAAAAGTGGCTTCCACCAGGAGCCTGTAAAACAGCCTCAGTCCAAGAGTGGATCCAAAGATCCTCCATGAGTGATATACACATAAACTCAGCCAACAAGATGGCTTCCAAAGAAGCGTGGGGCCAATGGCTGTCACACCGAGCACTCGGTGCTTAATGAAGATTACTCAAGGAAATGGTAGACATCTGGCAGCCCATCATGGCAGGCTGTCCAAAATGCAGGCCTTTGGACTGAATCGTGATTTCATTCATCCAAGGAGGCACCTGCCAGTAAGGAATCTCCTTCCAACAAGGTAGATTCATGCCTTCTCTATAACTTATAATCCTGGGAACTTGCCTACCACACTGAGAGGCTAAGCAACTTGGCCAGGACCACGCAAGCTAATATGTGTCATTAGAAGGCAGATTCATGCTCAGGTGTCTCTGGTTTTCAGACCAGCTCTTTCTTCACCACAGTAGGCAGCTTAGCAAGGTCGGAACCAATGGCTAGAATTATACATCTGAATCTTGCTGTCTTTCATAGACTCTCTGAGGACAGAGTCCTACACTGTAAATATGGACCTCAAAACATCTTGGAGAATTCAATCAATAAACCACACTACAACCAAATCGTTCTCAGTGACTAGACAGTTTGTTCCCCACAATTGCCTGGATGCATCAATGACCAATCAAATCCGAGAAGCATGTTTTCACATATATTACCACAGCCAGTACTCATGATCACGAACCTCCGTGGGAGAAGCTCTAGGAGCCTGGGCCTAGGAGGTTCCAGCTCCATGGGGACAGGTCAGTTGGGGCCCATCCTGCTTGTAGTCCTGCCTGCCCTGGACTTGTTCCAAGGAAGTTTGCCAAGGATCTGAGGTGGAAGACCTTCCACCTCAGTTCTTGTATTCAGTTGCAAAAAGTGATTCTTGGAACCCTATGGAATAGTCCACAGAGCAGCAAATATAAAAGCATCAGAATAGGATGGTGATTTGTCCTGGGGCCATGTCTATCTGAACCTCATAAAGATAATTAGAATGACCTAATGATGATTGCAACAATAAGAATCAACCTTTCTGTGTTTGTTTTTTTGCCGATTATCAAGGATGTGTCAAATGTTTACTATGGGCCAAGTATCATGCAAACAATGGGGATACCAAAGGGAAAAGGCAAAAACAAGGTCCCTGCACTCAAGGGATTACCAACATTTATATCAGTCTTTTTTTGATCACATCCAACTCTTCATGGCTCCGTTTGGGGTTTTCTTGGCAAAGGTACTGGAGCAGTTTGCCATTTCCTTCTTCAGATCATTTTACAGATGAGGAAACTGAGGCAAACAGGGTTAAGTGACTTGCCCAGGGTCACACAGCTAGTGAGTGTATGAGGTCAAATTTGAACTCAGGTCTCCCTGGCACTCTATCCACTGCACCACCTAGATGCCCTAATATTAACATTATCTATGACTTACTCTATTTTTATTTATTGTATTAAATACTTCCCAATTATATTTTAATCTGGTGGCTGCAAGTGTGGCCATGTTTTCAACACCTCTGTTCTAGCTTGTCAAGTTCTTTTAGTTCATGCCTTGGTCATCAAAGTGATAAATGAAAGGTGGTAAATGCAGGTGACCAAATGAAATTAGTCCTGCAGAACACTTGGAAAACGTTTCCCTTTTTCTTCTTCGTTTTTGTTTTTGGGATTTTTTTTTGGTTCTGTTTCCTCTTTCTCATGATTCATTCCATTGGTCATAATTCTTCTTTACAAATTGACTAGTGTGTTATGCACAGAAGATATATTGGATTCCAGGCCGTCTTGGGGAGGGATGGGGGGAGTGTTGTAAACTAAAATATAAATATGAGCTATTATGATTGTGAGTCTTAAGCACCCCCATCCCCCAGGCAATATCACTGTATTAAGTACCAAGAGTACGCAATATTTGAGTTGCCCACCAGGTGGCGCTCCATTCAAGACACCAGATCTTGGTAGAGTCTGTTAACTAGCCTTCCTAAAAGACTGCAGTAACCCTAACTGACCACCAGAGTACTCAGAGAGAAGATTCTTGTAACTTCAAGCTATGGGTATGCCCAATCCAGAATCCACCAAGGAATGGAATATATTACTCATGGAATGGGGATGAGGCTGCAGTCATCACTATAGGATATGTATATAGCTCATGAGCCCCCACCCAGTCCATCTCTCAGGGGTCTCCTCTCCCAGGCGCAGAGTCCACCACCCATGGATCTAGAGACTTAGCCTATTAGCTCACTAGCTACTGAAGATGGCAGAAGTATCAGGTCAGGTCTTCCTAGATGGAGGCATCAGGATTCAGTCATCTACCAAATCTACTGATCACCCTCCCAGATTTTCAGAGCCTGGAGGTTGGGGTTTCCCCAAAAAAGGGAAGAAAGAAATGCTCATTTCCAACTCCCATCTCAGGATTACAGATTTTAGAAAGGAAAATCAAGGTCAAGAAGAGGAAGAAGAGAATTCAAGTTTCCCTTTCAGCTCACCAGTCCAGTGGGAGTCACCACAACTGTCAGTCTCAGGGTTTATGATCCTCCCTTGTGAAGTCTGGATTCCCTGTCTGTTCCAAGAGCTGGTCACCATCTAAGCTACTTTTGGATACCAGGAATCTACTTCATGGAAGCCTGGAGGACCCAAACCCAGGACGGTGGGTCCTTGCAAGCTGCCTTCCCCAGGGCACTTAGGAAGTCAGACTCCTAAGTGTAGCCGAAGGAAGTAGAGGCAGCAGCCCTTTGCGGATTTCCTGTCCCTCTGTCCAACTGCATCACTTCCCACCATGTGGAAGTGTGCTCCCTGAGATTCCCAGTGAGGTGGGAAGGACAAACATTTTCTCTTATCTCTTTCTGAATCCTCATCAACCCAGGGCCAAGAGAAAAATAATCATTCAGAAAGAGAAGAAACACTAATGCATTGGTGGAGTTGTGAACTGATCCAACCATTCTGTAGAGCAATTTGGAACTATGCCCAAAGGGCTATAAAACTGCATACCGTTTGATCCAGCAATGCCCCTACTAGGTCTGTATCCCAAAGAGATCATAAAAAAGGGAAACGGACTCTCACGTACAAAAATATTTATAGTGCCTCTTTTTGTGGTGGCAAAGAATTGAAAACTGAGGGAATGCCTGTCAATTGGGGAATAGCTGAACAAGTTGTGGTACATGGATGTAATGGAATGCTATTGTGCTATAAGAAGGACGAGCAAGCAGACTACAGAAAAACCTGGAAAGACTTAAGTGAACTGATGTTGAGTGAAGTGAGCAGAACCAGAAGAACATTGTACACAGTAACAGCCACACTGTGCAATGACCAATTTTGGTAGATTTAGTTCTTCTCAGCAATGCGAGGGTCCAAGACAATTCCAAAATACTCCTGGTAGAAAATGCTATCCACCTCCAGAGAAAGAACTCTGAAGTCTGAGTGCAGATTGAAGTAGTCTATTTGCTCTTTTTGGTTTATTTTCTCTTTCTTGTGGTTTTTCCTTTTGGTTCTGATTCTTCTTTCATGACATGACTAATGTGGAAATACGTTTAATACAATTATACATGTATAACCTACAACAGATTGCATGCTGTCTTGGGGAGGAGGGGAGAGGGGGGAGGGAGAAAAAATTTGAAACTCAAAGCCTTATAAAAGTGAAAACTATCTTTACATATAATTTAAAAAATAAAATACTATTAACTTGAGGTGGGGAGAAAGAAGGCCAAGTGTGGGCACAGGTTCCATTGTGGTGGTGGTTGTTGCTAGCAATCCCTCCCAGCTTTGTGACATCATCAGATATGACAGGTATGTCATCTACGCCTTTATCCAAGTCATAAATAAAAATGTGGAACAGATAGAGCTATGCACAGATCCCAGGGGCACTCTGCTGGAGACCTCCTGCCATATTGATATTAAGCTCTCAATTTTTCTTTGGGTCCAGTCACTCAGCCAGTTCTAAATCTATCTCTCTATCTCTGCCAACATTGCCTCCACATTTCTATTTTTGTCCAATAATCACTCATATTTCTTTAGGGCTGTAAGCCCTGGGGAGGGGAAAGCAGTGTAATGATAATTAAGCCCATATAAGGGAAAAAAATGAAGCTGTGAGGTGGCACAATTAGCCCAAAGACATCAATCTGGGCACCAAGACCTGTGTTCTCCATCACAGCACACCCACAAGGTCCAACCAAGTCAGGTCTTTGGTCAAAATAACAGTCACTCAAATGCTCCATTAGCTTAATTTTTATTTCCTGAACTTAAACACTATACATAGCAGAATACAGAAAGCAGATTCTCTCTGAAAAATATGAATCGAAATTTCACATGACCTATTCTTAAGTGTAGAATGAATTCTATGCATTATTTTTAAAACTGTCCTCCTTGTCTGCACTTCTTTCTGAATTTCCTTCTCTTCTATACATTAAGAAATGTGTCTATTACCCTTTTTTTTATATATAAATGGATGAACAGAGCATTTGTTAAGCATCGACTTTGTGCAAAGCATGGTGGTAAGCCCTGGGGTTAGGAGTAGAAAAGTAATACATAGCATCTCCAGCCCTGAGGCCCCTCTTCCTCCTAGGACCTCCACTATAATCATTATTAAGGTAAGTCTTAGAAACAGTCTGGTTCTGGCTAAGAAATAGAGTGGCAGATCAATGGAACAGATTAGGGACAAATTATATGATAGCAAGTGACCATAGTAATCTAGTATCTGATAAACCCAATGATCCAAGCTTTTGGAATGAAAACTCATTATATGACAAAAATTGCTGGGAAAATTGGAAAACAATATGGCAGAAATTAGGTAGAGACCAACATCTCACACCATATGATAAGGTCAAAATGAGTACATGATTTATACACAAAAGGTGATACCTTAAGCAAATTTGGA
Source organism: Phalanger gymnotis (assembly GCA_028646595.1). NCBI lineage: Eukaryota > Metazoa > Chordata > Mammalia > Diprotodontia > Phalangeridae > Phalanger > Phalanger gymnotis. Next base: position 463,704,097 of record CM053623.1, on the reverse strand, counting down.
GAGCTTAGGATAGTTTATTTGTCAGATCTATGGATGAGGGAAGAATTTAGGATCAAAGAAAATATAGAGAGCATCACAAAATATAAAAAAAGATCATTTTGGTTATATAAAATCAAAAAGATTTTTTTTTGCACAAACAAAACCAATGCAGCCAAAATTAAAAGGAAAGCAGAAAACTGGGGGGAGGGAAGAGGGCAGGATTTGCAACAAGTATCTCTGATAAAAGCCTCATTTCTCAAATATATAAAGAACTAGGTCAAATTTATAAAAATATAAGTCATTCCTCAGTTGATAAATGGTCAAAGGCTATCAACAGGCAGTTTTCAGACAAAAAAAATCAAAGCTACATATATATATATATATATATATGTGTGTGTATATATATATATATATATTCCTATGAAAAAAATGCTCTAAATCACTATTGATTAGAGAAATGCAAATTAAAACACCTAACACCTAAAAGACCTAAAAAACCTCACACTTAAAAGAGTGGCTAATATGACAAAAAAAAAAAAAAAAAGAAAAGGATAAATGTTGGAGGGGATATGGGAAAACTGGGGTGCTAATGCATCATTGGTGGAATTGTGTACTGATGCAATTATTGTGGAGAACAATTTGGATCCCCAAAGGGCTATAAAACTGCATATCCTTTGATCTAGCAATACTACTCCTAAGTCTGTATCCCAAAGACATTTTATTTTTTAAAAAGGGAAAAGGACCTATTTGTACAAAAATATTTATAGCAGCTCTTTTTGTGGTGGCTAAGAATTGAAGATCAAGGGGGATGCCCATCAACTGGGGAATGGCTAAACAAGCTGTGGTCTATGATTGTGATGGAATATTGTTGTGCTATAAGAAATGACAAGCAGGATGATTTCAGAAAAACCTGGAAAGACTTATGTGAACTGATGCAAAATGAAGTGAACAGGACCAGGAGAATGTTGTATACAGTGACGGCAACATTGTACAATGAACTGTGAATAACTTAGCTATTCTCAGCAATACAATGATCCAAGACAATCTCAAAGGACTAATGATGAAGCAGACTATCCATCTCCAGAGAAAGAACAGATATTAACTGGATACAGACTAGAGCAGACTATTTTTCCACTTTCTTTCATTCTTTTTCTTTTATTTGAGTCATCTTGTGCAAAATGACTAATACAGAAATATTTTTCATGATTGCACGTGTATAACCTATATCTGATTGCTTGCCATCTCAGGAAGGGAAGGGGAGGGAGGGAGGGTTAGAATTTGGAATTCAAAATTTGTGTTTGTCCTTCATTCTTTAAGAGGGCCATAACATCAGGGAGATGATGACATGACTTGCAGTTGACTTTGATTTGAGTGAAGGAGAACTGGTGCAAGGTCACCGGCCTCATTTTCTCCTCTAGAGCCATCTGGGTCCAGCGGCCAGAAATTCATCAGGACAACTGGAGATGGCCCAGGATGAATGCAAAACTTAAAAAAAAAAAAACACCAAATGTTTAAAAATTGTTTTAACATGTAATTGGGAGAAAAATAAAATGTATATATTAAAAATGCAAGCCTTAGAGTGAGTGTGCTCTGGCACCCTCTCTTGTATCTCCCCTAACCCTTTGGGGTTCCTACTGTCTCCTCTAGTACCTTGGTCTAGGGGGTTGAAGCCCTAAGACTTGGCTCAGAGCAACAGTCCAAGCTCACATCCAAGGGCAGCATCTTTGCCAGATAAGTCTTCGTCTCAACCATTCTTGGGCTGGAACCCTAATAATCACTCTCAGAGGTGGCTCTTTGTTCCTCAGGGTATTAAGTCTATGCTGACTGTAAAACCTGACCTAGATTCTAACTCTGGGATACCTCTGGCTCAGTCTCCCAACCTTTCAAAACTCCCAGGGTGGGAGATGCCACTCCTTTCACCTAAACCACCAAAGGTCAAAGACTTGGATCTATTCTTTAGAGTCACAGAGATCTCCCTGAGAGCCTCTAAGGACCACTGCGGTAAAGGAGGAGGTAGCTGGCGATCACAGACTTTTTGAATGCCTCCAAAAGAAATCAGATGGCCTCCATTTCACGGCGTGAAGGAAGCCGGCCACGCAATGTTTATGCTCTCCAATGTGCCTCTCTAAAGCTCATCATTATGACCCTGCCAGAAGATTCTCAACGTGGAGAGGTGGCCTCAACTGAACAAGCTAGTGTGTGCCAGACCCCCGTTATGCAGCTAGGGGATGCCTCAGTGCCTAGAGTCCTGGGCCTGAAGTCAGGAAGACCTGAGTTCAAATCCAGCTTTAGACCCTTCCTAGATATGTGACTCTGAGCAAGTCACTTACCTCTGTCCGCCCTCTATTTCTTCATCTGTAAAACAGGGACAATAGCACCTACCTCCCAGGGTATTTGTAAAGATAAAATGAGATGATATTTGTAAAGCGTTCAGCACAGTGCCTGGCGCGTAGTAGGCACTCTAGAAATGCTGGCTATTATCACATCTCTATCACCCTCCCCATTATTTCAGCCATTCCCTCATTGTCTAGGAAGTGACATAAAGTACCCCCAGTAGATCCTAGTTCTTCACTTTCTCCTCTGCCATCTCCCCCCACACTTTAGCATCAGGAAGTTTATTTTACTTGTGAGTATTCCCTCTCTTGTGTGTGTTCTCTCTTGACCTCCCCCCTCCCCTTCCCTGAGCCATCTCCATTTTTTTCCTGTTGAGTTTGGTGCATTTCTACAGCAAATTCGTGTGTGTGTGTTTGTGTGTGTGTGTGTGTGTGTGTGTAACTCTCTTTGAGGGTCCTTTTCTGCCATCTGATGCCTGCTCCCTCCCAGTTTCTTCCCTCTTTGCATTCTGTTCTACTCATACCCCATTGATGAGAAATAGTGACTTTCACCCCCTTCTTCCTCCTCTCTATCCTTGTCTAGTCCTCTGACTCTCCCTCCTTTCCCGTTTTCAAACCCCCAGAATAGAAGTAACCCATTACTAAGTCCCCCCCTTTCTTATTTAACTCCCTCAATACCCTTTAATATTCTCAATATCTACCTCAATACAATTAAGGTGTTGATGTTAGCACCACATTATTAGACAGCTCCTTCCAACTGTCCATCAATTAAATTTACTTTTCTAGGTTTCTCTCGATGCATTTGCACTTCGACATTCCTGTCCAACTCTGGTCTTTTCATTGGATGTGCCTGCAAGTCCACTATTCCGTAAAAGACCCTTTTTAGCCCTTGAGATTAAACTTGCTTTTCAGGATGAGTTATTCTTGGTTTCTAGTCCTACTTTTTTGTCTGCTTTTTGGAATATTATATTCCAGAATTTTCTTGCATTTATGGTAAAAGCTGCCAGGTCTTGAATCATCTTAACTGTAGTTCCTTGGCACACAAACAAGTTCTTTCTTGATTTTTTGCAGTCTTTTTTCTTTGACACAAGGACTTTTTTTTTTGGATTTGGGTTACAACATTCCTAGGACTTTTGCTTTTGATGGATTCTTTCTATCTATAATATGCCCTCTTTTTTTTTAAATAGATGAAAATTAATAGATCAAAAAGGCAGTTTTCATTTATAAATTGATTTCCTTGTTTATAAATTACCTCTCCTTGACCTGTTTCATAGGTTACTTGTTTTTTATAACAGATGTCTTACATTTCCTTCTATTTTTTTAAATCTTTTGATTTTGATATAATCTGTTTCCTGGAGTCATTGGTCTCTGTTGGGGTCTATTCTAGTTTTCATTTCTTTCATTTCAGTCTATTTCGTGGATCAGATTTTCTACTTTCTGTTCCAAGCTATTTTTTCTTTCAATTCTTTCTTCAAACACTAATTTCATTTTGTATTTCATTTTATTTCTTCTCAGTATTCATGTCAGCATTGTAAAAATCTATTTTTTCTCTTTGAGTCTCTGCTTGTTGTTATGAAGTCACTCCTTTGGGGGGAGGGGAATCTCTAGATCTAAAATACTTTTTCAAAAAAAAAATATTGGTCAGTGTTTTCTTTGCTTCTCATTTCTCTGGCTTTAGTTCCTGGAAGGGGCTTTTGTCCAGGGCCAGGCTCCATCCCCTGCTGGGCTTTCCAGTGGGGTGCTCAGCCCTTGATGGTTCCTAGGTTCCTGAGCTGACCATTTACCTCCTGGCTCTTCAGGGCCCTCCCTGGTATCTCAGCACAGCATTAGGAATCTCAGAGCCCCTGGGTTCAAGGTGTCCCCGTCTGAATGCTAGTGGCACCATGCTGACTGCTGCCTCCTCCTGATTCACTGGGCTTCCAAGGTCCCCACTCTTAGGCTTTCTTTGGGGAGTCTTCTGTTCTTGCTGCCATCAAACACAAAACCTCACAGACTACATGTGCTCCTGGACCATCTCTCATTACACTGGGAACATACCCAGAGGCTGGTGGCTCAATGGAGAGAGAGTCAGGCCTGGAATCAGAAAGACCTGCATGTGAGTTGTGTGAGCATGGGCAAGGCACTTAACTTCTGTCTGCCTCAGTTTCCCCAACTTTAAAATGAATATTAGCTCCCAGGGTGGTTGTGAGGATCAAATGAGATATTGATAAAGCACTTAGCACAGTGCCTGGCACATAGTAGGCACATTTCAGGGGCTCATTCCCTTCCCTACTCAACATTGACATTGGCTCAGTGCAGTGCCTAGCACATAGTGGGCACATTACAGGTGCTTATTCTCTTCCCTACTCAACATTGACATTGGCAGCCCCTTCAGGCTTCTGGGGCAGTGCTAGACTGGAAGAAGTTACTCACTGCAGTTTTTCATTGGATTTGTTGGTCCTTTGGTGTGATCTGGTGAGATCTACAAGGTTTGGCAGAGTTAAAGACATAAGTGCTGGGCAGTCCACCGAGAGCCAACTCTCTCTAGCGTCTGCCTCCATGAGATATTGGCAGATTCTTTGCTGAAATCCTGGCAAAGTGGATCCCTAGCATCTTTCTGCTGCGCGACCAGTCTGGTAAGCTTGTCCCAAAGGAAATGTGGTTCCTCCAGCAGGACCTGTTCTTGCTGAAGCCTGCTGCTGCTGCCTGCCTCCCTATCAGTCACTTCTGCCCTTTCCAAATGTCACAAACCAGCCTTTTCCCGACATCCTAGAACACAGTTGGGGAGTAGGTCTGTTCTGCCCTTTGGAAGATCAGGAGGTGAGCCCTCCAGCAACTCTGCTCAGGATGTCTGTAATTCAGCCAGCCAAATTACTGCAGCTCCTGCAGTAGGAGTGGGAGGGGGTTAGGGTTCCCAGCCTGCACCTTCATCTCCCCCTCTGAGCGTCATCTGCTCCTCTGACCCTGAGCTCCAGCTGCCCAGGCCAGAGGCTGAGAGTGTGTGAGGTACTCTGAGCTGGACTCCAGGGAAGGTTCCCAACCCAATCCCCTCCCTCCCCTCAGCCCTAGGCCCCAGGTTTCCTGGATTCTCTGGGTGGGAGGAGACCCACCTCAGTGCCTGCAGGATCCACCCAATGGAGGTTGGCATGATGCAGATGGTGCCAGGAGGGCCCGCTGGTGCCAGGCTGTGGTTCTCCCAGAGAGCTACAGCTCCGTACAAACTTGTCTCCAGGACTTTTTTCCACTAGAAATACAAAGTCTCTGATGGAAGCAACTGGTTGGATCAGTAAGAGAGGGGAAGGCAAAGGGCGTTGCCCCAGCTGCTGATCCATCTGGTCCCACCCCAATCCCCCCACAGTCCAAGGAACAAGAGAGACCTGGATCCCAGGCTGGGGCCAGCCCAGGAGAGGAGCTGAAGGACCTTGATTCTCTCCACCTCAAAGATGGACAAAGAGATGAGCAGATCTTTCAACATGGACAATGTAGGTCCCTGCCTCCTTCAACCTACTGCTGACCTTCCCCCCTTACTGACCCCCATCTTTTCCCTCATTCCACTCTAGCTTAAGGTGGGAGTATATCCGGGCTGGGGTTGGGGCTGGTCATCTCTCTGGAGGGTCAGTGTGTGCCCAGGGTCATTGGCAGAGAGCCTGGCCATAGGAACACAGGTTGAGGAGGGGAGTGGCTGACAGAGACAGGGTGTTTTCCATAATGGACAATGCTGTCTGAAGGTCCTAGCTAGACAGCCAAGGCCACCCCAGGGGCACCTGAGCTGGGGCTGGGAGAGTCTCTGGCCATGAGGAGGGTCTTAGTGTCTAGCTAGACAGCCAGGTGAGCCAAGGCCACCCCAAGGACACCTGAGCTGGGGCTGGGAGAGTCTCTGCCATGGGGAGAGAAGAATGAAAGGGCCATCCAAGTAGTGGGACCAGAAGTTGGGAAGCCTGCTGCGGAAGGCCGTTTCCCCTTGTCTGTGAGTCTCATTTTCCTCATTCTTGGAAGGGGGCAGTTGTTCACTCAAGTTCTTTCCAACTCTCCTCATGCCAACTATAGAAAGCCGGTCCAGCGGGTACTGTTGACCCCTTTTGACAGATAAGGAAACTGAGGCTGAGAGATGAAGCTAGTGAGTATCTGAGTCCAGCGGCCATGGCCTTCTTGGATTGACTGGGCCTCAGAGTATAGATCAACCTATAATTCCAGGTTCTCGGGGAGCAGTCAGGAAGGTATGACCCCCAAATGGAACAGGGCAGCCCTGGTGTATTTCTGTTGCCTGAAATGCTAGGTCCCAGAGGCCTGGGCTCCGCCCGCCCCACCCCTGCTAGTGTGGACTTGTGTTCTGCTGCTCCCCCTGAGTCACCAGCCTGCCCCTCCCACCCTATGCCCACGTCACACATGGGAGCAGCAGTGCTGGCACCAGCCCAGTTTGGAGGTGGGGCATGGGTCTGAGCAGAGAGGCCTCTTGGATCAGAATTCCAGAGCCCCCCAAGCTTGCCCAGACCTGTCTCTGTCTCTCTGTCTCTATTTCTCTCTCTCCCTCTGTCTCTCTGTATCTCTCTGTCTCTGTCTGTCTCTCTCCTTTCTCCTCTCTCTTTCTCTCTGTCTCTCTGTGTCTCTCTCTCTTTCTCTCTGTCTCTCTCCTCTCTTCTCTCTGTCTCTGTCTGTCTGTCTGTCTCCCTCTTTCTCTGTCTCTCCTTGTCTCTGTCTCTCTTGTCTCTCTCCTCTTGTCTCTCTCTCTCCTCTCTCTCTCTCTCTCTCTCCCTCTTTCCCCCCTTTTCTCTGTCTCTCCTTGTCTCTGTCTCTCTTGTCTCTCCTCTCTTCTCTTCTCTTCTCTTCTCTTCTCTCTCTCCTCTCTTCTCTCTCTCTCTCTCTCTCTCTCACACACACACACACACTCACACCCCTGATGCAGGAGTGGCTATGCTGAGGACTAAGCCTGGGCCCCAGGAGGGAACATCCTTCTCTGGACCTCGGGTGTCTAAGATGGATGCCCCAAACAGAAGCCATTTTCCACTGAGGCCTGGCTCCCAAAGGGATCCTTGGAAGAGGGTGTCTGAATAACTAAAAAGCACCTCAGATTGTTAGACTAGATGGACAGTAAGAGAGAAAAGGGGAGTATGACTGATGAGAGTAAAGGATGAAATCATCCCCAAGACCTAGCTTTATCACAGCCCCCTGGATGGCTACAACCTAACCTTAGGCCACCATAAGCCCATCCTCTCCTTCCTCTATGAATGGCCTTGAAGAATCTTTGGACATTCAGCCCCACCTCCTGGCCTGGCCCGCCATTAAGCCCACCCCTTCATGAGGGCCCAAATAGGGGGAAGGAGGTGACTGACCTCCATATACTTGGACCCAGGCCCATCTGCTGCCCAGCCAAGGCCCAGCTGGAGAGATGCCAGGCTAGGTTGGGCCAACAGATGAGCCCTCGGGAAAGCGTTGGGTAAATAGAGAGGTAGTAGGCCAGCTTCAGTCAGCACCCTTCCCACCACCCCCAAGAGCAGCAACTATAATAATTGGGTACCTCCCATCCTGTCCTGTCTGGTCCCAGCAGCGTCCCAGCCCAGCCCCTGCCCTGGGACCTCCCCAGGCCTCCAATCCATCCCGTCCCTTCCCCACAGCCTTCCAGGATGGAGGGTAGAGCGAGGTGGAGGCTGAGGGGTAGGGCCCCTGGGGCCTGGGGGCTGGGCAGGGCCTATTCCTTCACCCGGAATTCCACCCTAAGGAGGCTGGTGGCTCCTCCCTCTCTAGCCTACCCCCAGGTATCCCCGCCCCCAGGTGAGCTCAGGCCTGGGCGGTGTCGGCTGTCTCTCCCTGGGCGCGGCTGGCTGGCTGGCAGGGACAGCTCGGAACTGAGCCGACTGACCCACTGGCCCAGGACCCGGTAAAGGGCCATGCAGGGCAGGGAGATCCGGCCAGAGCCCGAGCCCTGCTGAGCTCCTAGCCCCAGCTCCCAGGCCCAGCCCCAGTCTGAGGCCCAAGCTGGTGCTGCCACCATGCAAGACAGTAATTTCCTGCTTTCTGCCCTGCAACCTGAGGCAGGGGTCTGCTCCTTAGCCCTGCCCTCTGACTTGCAGCTGGACCAGAAGAACAAGGAGGCCATGGAAGCAGAGCGGGAACGGCTGAAGGTGGCCCGAGTGCAGGAGCAAGTCCGGGCCAGGATGCTCCAGCTGGGTCAGCCTTCGAGAATCAACGGCTCCCTGGCCAGCACCCTGATGGATTCCTCAACCAGCACAGGCCTAGACAGCTCCAGAGGTACCCACTGCCCAGGAGGTGGGGGGCACTAGGGATGCAAGTTGGGCTCCTTGGGCCAGGGCCAAGGGGCCACAGGGAGGTGGAGAGGGAGCCACAGGCTGCCAGTCACAGAAGAGGCAAAGGGATGGCTGTTCTAGGGTGAAGGAAGGAGGGCCAGCAGGAGACCTAAGTCTGTGCCCAGACTCCAAGCTCATTCTCTGACTCACTGGGAAGACTTGGATTGACTCAGTCTGGGGATCCCAGGCCCCACAAGAGAGGGGGCGGGGGAGGGAATGGGAAGGAAATGGGAAGGAGCTCCTCGGCGGTCCCTGAGCTACTTCTCCCTAAGATATACAGGAGGCTCCAGCCCAGGTGTCTGGTTAAAGGGAAGGAGCATAATGTCAGGGCTCAGTCAAGGGGAGGAAAGTGGGGGCTAGATGTGGGTTTCCTCAGAGCAGTGTGGGTCCTCCAGTGGCACTGTCTCAGAGGAATCCCCAGCCCTACCCTAGTCTGGGGACAATTATGGAGAGAGTGAGACTTCTGGGAGAGGTTGACACCCTCTCCAGCTCTCTAAGCCAAGCTGGGGTCCCCCCAGTTTCCAATCTCACCTGCCCGCTTCACTGTTCTGCTGGGGCACAAAGGAACTCCCAGAGACAATTCAGGAAGCCCCAGCCCCCAGGAGTCACCCTGTCAGGGATCTCGGACCCTAGGGCACTCCGCAGAACTTTATCTGGGGAAGGGAGTGATCCAGGTGGCACGCCTCTACTAGGAAAATGCATACTGGTCAGAGGCCTGCTGGAGGGCAGCTGGCCCACTGTAAGCCAGGGGAATGGACAAAAGGACCTGTCGGGACCCTAGACAACCAGGACAGGAGGCAGAGAGGGCCTCAGGGCCTCCAGGGTCCTCCTCCCTCAGCCTCAGCTTTCCCAACCACAGAGTGGAAGTTCACCAATTGGGGGGTGGGCAGGAAGGAGGCAGCCAAATATGGACATTAATTACAGTTTGTAAAATGTATCAGAGATGGCCACCCATGGCCAGCCCTGACAATTAGGAGGATGATTATAATTTGGGGGGAGGGGCGAGCAGGCAGCCCAAAGATGGGGGTGTGTCTCCCCTCTGGCAGAGCCTCCCTGGCGTCAAGGGGTTAATCTCCCCACCCATGAAGCCTCATTAAACCGGGCTGGCAGGGGGGCCTGGGGGATGGGAAGGCCTGTGTGGGTGAGGAAGGGGTGTGTTTGCCTCTGGGGGTGGTTGATCTGTCTCTGACCAGGCAATGTATAGCAGGGTGGAGCCAAAGGCATCAGAAGAGCTGGCTGGAGGGGATCCCCCAATGAGGAAGCTCCCCCAGTGTCCTCAGCCCCCTTGGGGACTCTGATGATTCCTCCTCTTTGCCAGTTAGGATTGGAACCAGCCAGCTTAGCTCCACTCCCAGACCCCTTAAATGCTGCCCAATCTCTCCTGAGGCCCTAACCCCACAGATGAAATAGCTGAGGAAGCAGTCCTTTGTGGCATCTGCACCTTCCTCCCACCCACCAGCCCCTCACCAGGCATGCAAAGCGCCTTCTCAGTGTCTGAACCTGCCCCCCTCTCCCTACTCCAGTCTCTCTGCACTAGTTCATGTCAGGGTCCAGGCCAGAGCACCTACCACTGCCCTTCCCACTATTTCATCAGCCTGCCTGCCCCCTGCCCTCTGGTGGTCACCTCACCTGCTCCTCACTGCCCCCTCCCATCCTTCTTACCACACAGTAAACCCTGGTGCAATGTTTATTCCTTCCTTCCCCTCTCTGGGCACCCCAGGACAAAAATAGAGGAGTCCCTACCCTGGAGCATGGAGGGGAAGAGCAGGAAGGAGACCCAGGGCAGGGGGCAGGGGGAATGGAATGAGGGATCTGACAAGGAGCCCCCAAAACTCTGAGGGGAGACCAGGGGAGAGGCAGTGCCCTCTTCCCCCCACCCCACCCCGGCAAGGTTACTTGTAGAATTAAAGTCCTGGATAAATGTTTGCTATTGTTAGGCAGGCTCTCCCCAATTTCCTAAATCCTGGGTGTTGGGGCACAGGGAGCTGCACTAGGTACAGCAGCTAAGGTAAAACTTGTACAAATCCGAGGCCAAGAGGGACCAGGTTCCAGACCTGAGGGCAGGAAACAGCCTTGCATCTACTCCTGCGTGTTCCTCTTCCACTCATTCTGGCCACCCTCTCCCCATCTGTCCACTCCCCAGAATCCTGAAATCTAGAAGTGACCTCAGGAGCATTGTGCCAAGCCCAGACCTGAACAGAAATCTCCTCAGTCAGTATACCTGACCATTGGGCCTCCAGGTCCTCCTAAGAGGTGGCCCACTCCACTGAGAGACAGCTCTCCTGGTGAGGAAACATCTCTCCAGATCAAGCCCAAATCTGCTTCTCACCCTGCCCCCAGCGCATGGCTCCCACCTCCAAACATGGTCCCCTAGGACATGGACTCAGCCCTTTACTATGCTAGTGGCCCTCCTCTGTGGCCCCTAGAACAGAACACAGTCCTCCGATAAAGCTCTGGCTGGAACAGGAGATCATTTATGGGCCTACTGCCTCCTTGGTCTAAACTTCACATGGGGTTCAAGATTCCAGGAAGGACTCATGGTGAACCTATGGGTCACAAAGCCCCCTGGATCTCTTTCGGACAAACTGCTGCCTAACCTTGCTCCACCATCTTAGACTTAGGCAGTTTATTTTGTAGAGCTAAAGGCAAGACTTAGCATTTTTCCTTCTTGAATCTGTTGCATGAGATTTAGAACCAGTTGCCAGCATCTCATTCTATTGCCCATTCATTACATTAGCCATGCCTCCCAGCTTTGTGTGATTTGCAAATTAGATGAATCTGCCCTCTATGCCTTTCTCCAAATCGTTGATAAAAAGGTTAACTAGCCCAGAGTCCAGAACAGATCCCTGGGGCCCTCCACTGAAGACCTCATGCCGCACTGACATTGGACCGTTAATGACTTCTCTGGGTCCAGCCAGTATATCTATTCTGAATCTACTGATTTGTATTATCTTTGTATCTACCCTTCCAGAAGAACAGTAAGAGTCAAACCTTGGGACTTAAATCCAGGTAAATTCTGCCAACAGCATCCCCTTGTCCACCATCCAGAATGGGCATGGGCTCAGTCTGACATAACCTGTGCTTGCTGAAGCTAGGCAGGTTCTTGCTTGATTCTTTCTCAGCTCCCCTTTCCAGGTATTGACCAACTACCTCTTTAATGATCTTTCAGAGATCTTTGCAGGAATCCAAGCCCACTTAGCTTATGGTTAGTAAGCTACAGACTGTTCTCTTCCCTTTTTTCGAAAAATCACCCAACACTTGTCCCTCGCCAGCCTTGTGTCCCTCTTCCCATTTCCCACCATAGTGCAGATGTCACTGACAGCAGCTCTGCACTCATCTTAGCCAGTTCTTTCAGGAGCCAAGGCTGACTCTCGTTTCTTCTAGGGAACTTGACTTCATCAAGGGCAGGGCAGGATTCTCTGTCTCTTTACTTATCTTGGGGAGCAGCCTCCTATCAGGCATTTTTGTTTTGTTATTTCCGGTGCAAAGGTCTTTCCTTTTCCTTGTCTGAGGACACAGAAACAAACCTGATTTGAGCCTCTCTGTCTTGTCTCTTTCTCTTGTGCCCAAGCACCCTGAGCAAAGGTCCCATCCCTTCTTTGATTCTTTTTCCTCTCCCAGTAGAGCTTAAAGAAAAACCAAGGCTTTCGTTGTCTTGGGCTTCCGTCCACAGCTCCAGCTCATTCTTATGCCATTTGGACTGGACCATGCCTTGCTCTTCTGCTTGTCCTTTGTAATCTGCTCCTTCTGCCATCTTCTGTACAAAATCCAAGTTGTCGGTGAACTCCCTGTGCGTCAGCCTCTTCAGGCAGCTGCCATTTCCCTCCTTGTTGAAATGGTTCCCCTTTGTGCTTTCAGAATGTCATTCTTGGTTGCTTCTCATCTCTCCCATGATACTCTCTAACACAGTGCCTGGCACATGGTGTTTGGTAAATGACTGCTGGCTCTCTCTAGCTCGTTAGCCCACCTTGGTTTGCTTATTGTCTCTTCCATCAGACAGGGAGCTCCATGAGGACAGACATGTTTCTTGCCTTTCTTTGAATCCCCAGCACTCAGCCCAGTAGCCCAGAGCAGATGTTTAAGAAATGCTGGCTGACCCATTGACCAATCCTTGGTCTGAATTCCCCTGTCACCTTTTAGTCCCTGGAATCCTGTCTCTTCCTCTGGAATCTTTGAGATCTACACTCTCGGAAATCTGGGGTATGTTACATTGTAGCTGCCTCTCTGCATCATTATCGCAGACTCTAGGAAGTCTGGTCACTCTCTTCCCAGCATTTTGACTGCATCAGCTAGTTCCTCAATTCGGTCTCCAAAAGGATGGCATTTCTTGGTTTCACCCACTTTTGGAGGGGTGGAAGGGGGTAAAAGTGGCACCAATGGTGTGCATTGAAGAAAGTTAGAGTTTGTAAGAGAAGGGATTGATGAGAAGGGGGTACATCCCAAGGAGAGGGACCACCTTAGAGAAACAACAGAAATGAACATGAGAGGGAAGGTCCACTGGCTCTGGAGTCAGGCTGAGGATCTGGATTTGAATCCTATCTCCGACATTTGCTGCCTGTACCACCTTGGGAAAATCATTCTACCTCCCTCTGTCTCAGCTTCCTTACATATGAAATGGCAGATTTAGACTACATGGCCTCTGACCTTCCTGCAATCCTGTCAATGACCAGAAGCCTCGTTTGTCTGGGAAATGGTATGTTAGGAGACCAATGTGAAATAATCCAGAAGTGAGCTGGAGCCAGGGGGCTGGGGACTTTGAATGGCAATCTGAGAAGTTTGTGTTTTTCCCAGGGATATTGGCCTAAAGTGGGGCAGGCCCTGAAGAATGTTGAGCATGACTGAACTCGCACCTTAGGAAAGTTGTGTCAGCTTGTGAAGGATGGATTGGAGAGGGGAGAAATGAGGAGGGAAGCCACTTGGGAAGCTAGTCTGGGTGGGAGGTGATAAGAGCCACAGGACTGGAGAGACAGAGGTGGATAGGAGGAGCGTGAGAATGGAACCAAGACTTGGCACCTGATGAGATGCGAGGGGTAAGGGAAAGAGAAAGAGGAAGATGACCCAAAGGTGACAGCCCTGGGGGACTAGAAGGATGATCATGTCAAGCTAGGAAGAACAGCAGGCTTAGGGAGAAAAAAAAATGAATTCTGCCATGGACATGTTGGATTAGAGATTATCGCTGGGCTCCTGCATGATAGGTTCAGTTGGAAAGGCCAATAAAGAGACAGTCCCAGCAAGGTGTGATTTACTGTGGGTTGCTCTGAGACCCGGAGTCAGAGACAGGGTTTGAACCCAGGTTCTGACTCCAAAGTTAGGGCTCCTTCCAGTGAACCACCAAGACGGAGAAGTCCAGCCAGGAAGAGTTCAGGAGAAACGTTGGGTCTTGACGTATAGATTTGTGAGTCACATGATAACTGGACCCACTGGGGCAAAGAGTCTCATTAAAGGAATGAGTGAAGAAAAGAGAAGGCTTAGGATGGAGCCTTGGGGGCACCCATGGTACCAGGGGTGGGAGCCACAAGATAACCCAGTGAAAGAGGCTGAGGAGGCTTAGGTAGATGAAGAAAGAGCAGAGTCACAGAGAAGGGAGGGGAAACCAAGGGAGACCAAGTGCCCAGGAGGAAGGGAGTCGCAGCATCCCAGGCTAGAGAGGTTCAGATGGGACGGAGAAGAGGTCCTAGACTGAGCAGCCTCCCAGAGTCTGCAAGGAACCAGAGTGAATGGATGGTGGGGAAGGGTAAGCAATGAACTTGGTAGTTCTTGGGAAAGGGAAGAGGGGTCTGCACTGAAGCTGGGGGCAAGGGGACCACAGGGTCCTGGAAAGAGACAGAAGAATGAGCTCTCTGAGGAAAGATGAGGGAATGGGGGATGATGGGTAGGCTGCAGTGTGACTTGGGAGAGGTGCAATAGCTCAGGGACCTCTCTCAGGAAAGTAATAGGTAAGGTCCTCTGCTGGAGGGAGGGATAGGATAGTTGGAGGTGGGGTCGAGTCCAGAGGCACTCAGCAGCAGAAGAGGAGGAAGAGAGGGCGCAGATGGCTTGGAGGGTGATCCGTGGGTGGGGTTTAGCTAGGCATGAAGGGCAGAAGTTCACCAGGGCCAGGCACTTAGGAGTAGAAGATCTCAAACAGTTGGGTTGGCCAAGTTGAGGTCAAGACTGTGAAGAGAGCCAAGGGAGGGAGGCTCAGAGAAGAGGAGGCAGCAGCGGCAGCATGGTGAGAGAGCTGGTCTCAAAGCCAGGAGGACCTGGGTTCTCATCCTGCCTCTGACAACACAATGTGGCCTGGCAAGGAATGACCACTCTAAGACTCTGGGTGAAAAAAAAAAGACTCTGGGTGGATGCAATCCCCCCCAACGAGTGATCTCCGCACTATTGAAGTCATAGGCTTGACCAAAAGAAAGAGGCGATGAATTAGTCAGATTCTTCTGTGACCACTGGTTAAGTGAGAACAAAGGAGCTAATAATCCAGCCAGGACACCTTGGGCAAAAAGGAGTCCAGGCTGGGGGAGGGGCAAGGGAGGCCAAGGGAAAGGCAGAGGGATAGAGACCAGGGAGGCAGCAGGTCAGGGATGAAGCTCTGTAAGGCAGAGACGGCAGCTGCTTTTACAAATTCTGTATTCCAAATCTTGTTGAGAGGGCTCTAGGGAGGTCAAAGAAAGGGCCATGAAAGACAATGTCTGTGTACTGCCTCCCCCTCCCTGGACTCCCCAGGACTAGAGAGGGTGGCGAGGGTTAAGTGAATGCAAAAATATGGGAAGAACGGGAGAGGAGAAGGTCGGGGATGAAAGGAGTATGTTAGTGATGCCAGGTACTCAAGAAGATACAGCGGAAGGTGTTGCCAGAGGAGGGAAGGTTTTAGGAAAGGGGATGGGGGGGGCACCTGGGCAGACCACGACTCCAAGGAATTAGGGGAAGAGGAGCTGGAAGGGACTTGGCAACTATGGGGTGGGAGAGGTGCCCAGTAGAGGATGGGAGAAATGCTAGGATACCAGGGCTCTCTCCTTCTAGACTCCGGCAAGAAAGGGCATTGGGCTGGTCAAATTGTTGGTGCCAGTTCCTCTGCCTTCTCCCAAGCTGGTGGGGGATGTCATATACCCAGGAGGTGCCCTGTGTCTGGACAGAGCCCATAGGAGTGAGACCCTGCCTGAGTGGGGCTGCAGCTGCAGTCCCACCTTCCCCAGCCCAGGGATGGAGACCATATTCTCAGGTGGCATCGGGATGCAGGGAGGAGGAGAAATCACCTCCATACCTGGTACCCATCTACCCACCTGTTCCTGTTTGATGACCCACTCACAGGCATCTGTCACATCCCTTTGCAAGATCCCTTAGGGATCCCACAGGGGTGTGGTCCTGGAAACCACACATGTAGGACAATCAGGACAAGAAAGGACCATGATGATGAAGGTCTGGAAGGTTATGTGGGTCAGGCTGCTCAGGCCTGAAGGCAGCAGGACCTTAGGGACAGGGGATGCTGAGCAAAAGAAATCTGTGGCCTCAAAGAAGTAAGAGGGGCTAGATATCAGCTGGGCCTTGAAAGATGGGCAGAAGGTATACAGTCAAAGAGGAAGTGGGCATGATGTCTTCAAGGACCATGGAGGAGACCATCCCAGCTGGAGGGGGCAGGGTTGATGTGGGAGAAGAGCGGCAGATAGCCCTGGAATGCCAAGCGAAGGAATCTCATTTTTTATCCCAGAGGCAATAAGAAGCCAGTTAAGATTTTGGATCCAGATGTATGTGTAGAGCCTATCTCAGATTGCATGCTGTCTTGAGGTGGGGGGAGGAGAGAGATGGGGAGAAAATTTGGGACTCAAAATCTCATAGAAATGAATGGTGAAAACTAAAAATAAATGAATATTTTAAAAAACATTTTTGATCAAAGTAGTGCCATAGACAGCCATGGGCTTTAGGAAAATCACTTCCTGCTAAGTGGAAAATAGATTGGAGAGATGGGGAGAGACTTAAGACTAAGAGACCAGTGAGGTGCCCTTAACAGCAGCCATTACTTCATTTCTGCCTGACACACAGTAGGTGTTCAATGTCTGTTGACTAGCACAGGCTGGGGGTGGGAGAGCTGAATTCCAGGAGTGGCAGGAGGCCGCTAAGGTGGGGGAGGGGAATTCACCAGACAAAAGCCAGGGAAGGAGAGACTAGCCCAGAGAAAAGATGAATCCTCAGTGTCAAAGGCACCATGAAGTCAAGAAGAATGAGGGTTAACAAAAAGTTTGTGGGAACCAGAGAACTTCAGAGTCGGAAGGGGACAAAGAGGCCTACGGTGCATTCCATGGGTAACCGAAATCCTTTTTACAAAATCCTGTGGCTGCCTTGCCTTGGCTTGAAGCAAATTTTCTCCACTGGGCAGCCCCTTCCTTACTGGGAGCCTCTCTGTAACCTTGCTGGTCCTGCCCCTGAGGCCAGGCAGAGCAAGGCTGAGCCTTCCTCACCAGGAACCTCTCTGTAACCTTGCTGGTCCTGCTCCCTGGCTGAGCCTTCCTCCACCAGATGGCTCCTCAGCACAGACAGGTCTCTTGTTCCCCTGAGACTTCTCTTCTCTAGACTGACACCCCTGTTTCCTCCAGCTCATTCTCATACAACACGGGCTCCAGGCCTTCCCCCACCCCAGTTGCCTTCTTCAAATGCTTTCCAGTTAGCTTATCAATGTCCTTCTTGATCTGTGGTGCCCAGAACTGAACACAGTCCTCCACTCTCTGCCCCTCCTGTGTCCTGAAGAGGCAAGGATCTAAGTTCTGACCAGCAGAGATTAGGGCCCTGGCTAGGTCGGGGGTGGGGTGGTTCGGCTATTGAGGGAGACAATCTGGTGACCCAGCTTTCTGCCCACTGACCACCTGTCCCCCTCTCCACTCCCCAGGTGTCTCCAGAGGTCAATACCACACAATGCAGTCTGGTGCTGGCTTCAGCTCTCGATCCCAGGGCATGAACATGGACAAGGCCTCGGTAAGCCCTCCCCCATCTGCTCTCCTCAAGGCCTGGGGAGGTCATGTTGTTCCCAACCCCTTGGACCCTAGGCCAGGCAGGGTGAGGGGTGGGGGAGGCCTGGGTTGGAGACAGGGGGGTATCGTGTCCCCCCCGCCCTTCTCACCACCTCCTTCCCCCATCCCACAGACTTTCCGGCCCATCTCCAAGCCAGCGTATGGGACCACAGCCTGGTCCTCACGCTCTGCTGTGGACCTAAGCTGCAGCCGGAGGTTGAGCTCTGTGCACAATGGGGGCACCTCCTACGGGTCCACGGGCTACATGGGGGCCCAGCCTGCAGTCCCAGCAGCACCCCGGCCTGTCTCCTACCATGACCGTGTGGGCCCCAGCCCCAGGGCTGACTATGACACTCTGAGCCTTCGTTCTCTGCGCCTGGTGGGGGGGCCCCCCGGAGGTCTGGATGACCGCTACAGTGTGGTGTCTGAGCAGCTCGAGCCTCCAGGGGGGGCTTCCTACAGGGCCTTCAATTATGAGCGACAGCTGAGCTCTGCCTCCAGCCGTGCAGGGGGACTGGACTGGTCTGAAGCCGCAGATGGAGCCCCTGGCCGGACCATCCGAGCCCCAGCCATGCGGACCCTGCAGCGTTTCCAGAGCAGCCACCGCAGCCGGGGGACAGCCTCGGTGGGAACTGGTGGAGGCCTGGAGCATGTGGCCCGAGCACCCTCAGTCCGCAGCCTCAGCCTCAGTCTGGCTGACTCTGGACACCTGCCTGATGTGCGGGGCCTAGACAGCTATGGGGGTCACCGCACTCTACAACGTCTCAGCAGCGGGTAAGCCCTAAGGAGCAGGGGGTACAGGGGAGTAAGGGGGGCTGGGGAGCAGGGGTGAGGAGAGGAGGGAGGCTGGGGGTGGGGAGCAGGAGTGAAGGGCTTGAGTCATGAGTCATGGGGCTGGGGGGGATGGACCATGTGGGCTTCAGGGATATTGGAGCCCCGGAAGCCAAACCCCCCACCACCACACCCTCCCTCCCCTACAGCTTTGATGACATCGACCTTCCCTCAGCTGTGAAGTACCTCATGGCCTCAGACCCCAACCTGCAGGTGCTGGGAGCTGCCTACATCCAGCATAAGTGTTACAGTGACGCGGCAGCCAAGAAACAGGTGAGGGCCGGGCAGGGTGGGGTGGAGCAAGGCTGGGCCTATAGTCAGGGGAGCTGTCCCTGCCTGATTCTCCTGCCAACCAAGGGCTTCCCCCTAACCGTGACCATGGTTGGTGTCCCCAGGCCCGCAGCCTCCAGGCCATGCCGAAACTGGTGAAACTCTTCAACCACGCCAACCAGGAGGTCCAGAGGCATGCGACAGGGGCCACAAGGAACCTCATCTACGACAATGCTGACAACAAGCTGGCCCTGGTGGAGGAGAATGGCATCTTTGAGCTGCTGAGGACACTACGGGAACAAGACGATGAGCTGCGCAAGAATGTCACAGGTCAGGCTGGGACCGGCCACCCCCCACCCACAGGGCTGGGCCAGCCATGCTGAGATGTGCACACGTGTGTCTGAGCAGATGCATGGCCATCAGGATGGTGGGGCTAGGAGCAGGGGAGGGGGGGAGGCCAGAGTTTTCTCCTGCCTGAGCCCTAGATGAGGGAGTCAGATTCCTTCAGGGTAGCAGCTCTCCAGGGGGTGGGGATCCTGTTGCTGACCCCTGTTCTCTTACTCTCAGGCATTCTGTGGAACCTGTCATCCAGTGACCACCTAAAGGACCGCCTGGCCCGAGACACCCTGGAGCAGCTGACGGACCTGGTGCTGAGCCCCCTCTCAGGCTCTGGAGGGCCTCCCCTTATTCAGCAGAACGCCTCTGAGGCTGAGATCTTCTATAACGCCACAGGCTTCCTCAGGTGCCCAGACCCCTCTGACCCAGCCACTCCTCATGCATGTCACAGCCCTCCTTGTGTCCAGTCTGGTCCATGGGGGGCCCATCCTGAGGGGGTCTGTGGGGTCTTCAGGGAGACAGAACTGGTCAGCTCACCTTGATGCCTGGGCGCGACAGGGAGGCCGGCTGCTTCATGAAAGAATCCCAGGCCAAGCTCCCCTTTCTCCAGAGGGGCCTGTAGCTTCTGACCGCCCCCTCCCAACTTCTTTGCCCCAGGAACCTGAGTTCAGCCTCCCAGGCCACACGGCAGAGGATGCGAGAGTGCCATGGCCTGGTGGATGCCCTGGTCACCTACATCCACCACGCCCTGGACGTGGGCAAGTGTGAGGACAAGGTCAGCAGGTCCTGAGCCAGGGAGGGTGGAGAAGACCAAGGATATCCCATCCCTGCCCCCACCCAAGTCCATCTTCCTGGGGGTTGGAGGGCCACATTCTGATCTGGGCCTTCTCACCCCCAATTCCCACTCTCTCCCTAGCTCCATCCCTCCCCCCAACAGTGGCTGTGACCACTTACCCATACCAATGCCCCCAGAGCGTGGAGAATGCTGTGTGTGTGCTCAGAAACCTCTCCTACCGCCTGTATGACGAGATGCCACCATCGGCACTCCAGAGGCTAGAGGGCCGAGGCCGTGGGGAAGCTGGGGCCGGGAGGCCCGGGGAGGTCGTTGGCTGCTTCACGCCCCAGAGCAGGAAGCTCCGGGAGGTAGGCAAGGAGAATGGGAGGGCAGCTGCCCTTGGGGAGCCCCAAGGCTGGGAAGATAGGGGTACATGAAGATTGATAGGGCACTCTCCTCACAGCCACCTCACATGGTGGGGAGTGCAAGCCTACGGGGCTCATTTTACAGAAGCTCAAAGAGGCAAGGCCAGGCTGGACAGCCTGGAAGAGGAAGTCCTGGATGATCTTGAAGAGAGATCTGAGGAGCGAGGGGCTGGGGAGCCAGTGAAGCAGCGAGTCTGATTGAAAGGGAAGAAAGAGAGGACAGTAGTTTGGCTTGGTCAGCATGGCCAAGAGCAGCAGCTGACTCTTGGTGCAAGGCCTTGGGAGAGACATAGTGGGGATGGGGAGCTGGAAATGAGGAGGGCTCCCTGTCCTAAGATCCAAAGAAGGGAGGGAGGGCAGGAAGGAAGCAGAGAAAGGGGTGCCCACTGAGAGCCGGGCCCAGGCCCATGCCTCACAGCCCCCTCACCTCCCCAGCTGCCCCTGGCGACAGATGCATTGACTTTTGCTGAGGTGTCCAAGGATCCCAAGGGGCTGGAGTGGCTCTGGAGCCCCCAGATTGTGGGTCTCTACAACCGACTCCTTCAACGGTGTGAGCTGAACAAACACACGACAGAGGCTGCTGCCGGAGCCCTACAGAACATCACTGCCGGGGACCGAAGGGTGAGGGCCCGGGGCCAGAGGGCCAGGAGACTCCCAGGGGAGCTTCAGTCTGGGGCCCTATAAAAACCTGGGGAATCGAAGAGAAGGAGAAGGGAGCTGGGGGTGATCCCTGGTGGAAGGTCCAGGGACTGCAGGACATCTTATCCTGGCAAGGAGCTAATTTGGAAGATCTGGGGGGCAGAGGGGCATTGGGAGCCCCCAAACCCCTCAATTCTTCCTTGCCCCGCAGTGGGCAGGCGTGCTGAGCCGCCTAGCCCTGGAGCAGGAACGCATCTTAAATCCCTTGTTGGACCGAGTACGGACAGCTGACCATCACCAGCTGCGCTCACTCACTGGCCTCATCCGGAATCTGTCACGGAATGCCCGGAACAAGGATGAGATGTGTGAGTCTCCCTTAAGGTTTAGGGGTAATGATTCCCTCATCTC
Source organism: Phalanger gymnotis (assembly GCA_028646595.1). NCBI lineage: Eukaryota > Metazoa > Chordata > Mammalia > Diprotodontia > Phalangeridae > Phalanger > Phalanger gymnotis. Next base: position 463,682,836 of record CM053623.1, on the reverse strand, counting down.
CTGTGTCCTAACTGACCCATGGCCTGAAAGTGTCATTCTCGTCCTGGCTGATGGGCCAGAGGTGAGGAAATGGGGTCATTTGGGGAGTGGGGAGGAATGCTCATGCAACTCCAGCTCTAAGAAAAGGAGGGGTTCTGGGGAGCTGTCTGACACCCTCTGACTTCTGCCCTCTACCCATGAGGGAGGTAGCCACCAAGGTGGTCAGTCATCTGATTGAGAAACTGCCAGGGAGTGTTGGGGAAAAGCCGCCTCCAGCAGACGTGCTGGTCAACATCATAGCAGTGCTCAACAACTTGGTGGTGGCCAGTCCCATTGCTGCCCGAGACCTCCTTTACTTTGACGGCCTCCGAAAGCTCATCTACATCAAGAAAAAGCGGGACGGGTCAGTACCAAACCCTGAGCTTTGGCCAATAACAGGGGAGGTAGGCACTGGGAATTAGGAGAAATCAGATTCTCCTCCCCCTAGGCTGGGGCTCTCCGCCTTCTTGGATCTCCCCAGCAGCACCAGCTAACACCCTCTACTCCTCCCCAACAGGCCTGACAGTGAGAAGTCCTCTCGGGCAGCCTCTAGCCTTTTGGCCAACATGTGGCAGTACAGCAAACTCCACCGGGATTTCCGTGCAGTAAGTAAGCCCATGCTAAGCATGCTGAACTCTGCTCGAGACGCAGGATGGGAGCATCCTGGGACAACAGGGAAGAGAGAGAGCCATTCTTTTTTTTTTTTAATTTATTTTTTATTTTTAGTTTACAACACTCAGTTCCACAAGTTGTTGAGTTACAAATTTTCTCTCCCTCCCTCTCCTCCCCTCTCCCCCCAAGATGGCATGTAATCCGACTTTCTGACTTGACAATGCACCCCCATTAACTCCTCCCTCTCCATGTTGCAGAAGGGCTATCGGAAGGAGGATTTCCTGGGTCCATAAATAACCTGAAGAGGAAGAGGCGTATGGTGGGGGAGGGAGCTGATGAGAGAATCCCTCCCCCACTGCTTCCTGGGACTATCTTGGCTCAGCTCTGCCCTCACCTCTTGGCCCCTGGCCCTGTCTCCTTGGACCTGCCTAGATCTGACCTCTTGGCCCCCACTGCTGTTTTGGGTGGGGTGCTGAAGCAGGCTGACTGCTTACAGAATGGGCAGAGGGGGTATGCACTAAGGACACAGCCAGGACTTGGGGGAACTTTGGGGGCTTTGGGGTGAGTCTGGCTATCAAGATGGGGCAAAAGCCCCGGGCTTCTGGGTGTAGGGATGCTTGGGAATCCTTTGGTGTTTTAGGGGGCCTCCAATCTCTGGGGGCCACCACTGCTGGGGCCCCAGGGTCCCCCAGGAACTCGACCAATGCTTGGTACAGGGAGTGGCTGGAGCCAGCCAGACATGCACACAGTCACCTACAGATTTGAGGTCAGGGCCTGAGTCTGGCCTGGGAGGGACTGGGGCTAGAACAATAAAAGAGGCACTAGTCTGGTGGGTGTTTGTTTGCATTTTCTGGGAGGGATCCACTGGGAGAAGAAGCTTAGCTGGAATATGTGAGGCCCCCCAGAAGGCACAGCCCCTAATGATAGTGATTGCAGGACATCAGAGCTACCACTGTAAAATTTTGACTGTGGCTGGGGGTGGGGGCAGATCCTCTGGAAAGAAGAGATTTCAGCTCCAAGGATATGTGGAAGATCACACACACACACACACACACACACACACCAACTTGCACACAAAGGATGCATGCAGCTTTACACAAGTTGTGGGAATGTCCCAGACCACCACACCCCCTGAGAAAGAACCAAGTTCAACTCCAGATATGGGAATTGTCACTTTATTGGCAGAAAACAGAAATAAGGTGAAGCCTGGGGTTCGAGGGCCCCAGACTCAAATGCCCTGGACCAGGTCATCCCCTGTGCTCTTTGTGGCCTGAGTCTCAGGGGATTGAGCAAAGTCCAAGATTTCAAGCAGGAAGAACCATTGGGTCACACAGTCCAATCTCTTGTTTTGTAGCACAAGAAACAGGCCTCAACAGGGCACTGGCTTTTGATTTAGAGGAAGGAGACACTCTTCTCTCCACTGAATTACTCTGCTCCCCACCAGTCCAAGGCCCTGTCACCCCCAGTCCAAGTCTCTGTACCCTATTCCAAGGCCCTGCTCCCCAGAGCAAGGCCAGGTGGGAGGTCCTTGGCAGTCTACATGTCATCTTCAGTGACCAGGCAGTAAAAGTCAGTCCGGGCCCCATAGTTGCGTGATCCCAGGTCAGAGACATCGATGTCATTCCGCTGGGTTTCCCCACCAGAAGGCTTAAGTCTTGGCAACTCAGGGATTGGGCTCATGCGTGGAGGGGGGAGGTCTTTAAAGATGGGTCCCCTGACACCTGTGGAGGGAGTCAAGGTCAAGGTGACCACCCCACTTCCCCCATCCCCTAACCCCTGACTCTAGGCCCAGGGGGCCAGACCCTCCATTCCCAATGGTTTCACCCTAGCAGAAGAGTAGAGCAAGGGGTAGAAGGAAGGCAATCAAGCACTCAGGACTCAGAAAAGTGGGCAGAGAAACCGTGATGTGTACATGTGGCCACCTGTGACATCACGCAAGCTGGGCCAGTGTCACAACTGCCCCCAGGACATCATGTGCTGGTCCCAACTAAGACCCTGGAGCTCAGCCCCATGAGCCCCAGAGCCATAGGCCCAACTCAGTTGGCTTCCCCAGGACTTCTGTTGCTCCAAGCAGAGGTCCCCTCCAGTGGCCATTTCTGCACCAAAACCCTGCCATTTACCCAAGTCTCCTTCGGGGTCAGGGTCCGGGTCTGGACCAGGCCGGCCCTCCAGGAAGCCACTGTGGAGGGTCAACATGGGATCCTTGTCCTCCTGTAGCTGAGTCTGGGGGTCACTCACCAGGGCCCTATAGTGCACCTTTCGTGGCAGGGCTAGACGTAGTTCCTTCCAAAAATCGGAGGAGGGAGTCTGCAAGGTGACCAAGGGTCATTACTCAGATGCTGCTTAGGGGGGTTCTGGGCCGAGAGTGAGTATAAATATGACTATGAAAACCAGCCTCATGGCACAACAGTCCCCTGAGTATGAGGGTTACATGCCCACTATACACTCTACTCCAACTGAACGTGGAGGCCAGTGAGAAACAGGCCTACTATACAGCCCATCACCCTCAGCAGACCACAAAGCCCCCTCCCCTTCCTATCACGGTTTTCTTCATCACCAAAGGACTGTGGCACCCCTTTCCCCTCCTACCATGGAGCCCTTCACCCCCAAAGGACCATGGCACCCCCTTCCCCTCCTACCATGGAGCCCCTCACCCCTAAAAGACCATGGTACCCCGCCTCCCCTCTTACCACAGAGCCTGGCCTCCACAGAAGCAGGGTCACAACATGTCGGTGCTGCCGAAGCAGGTGGAGAGCAGGGTGTAAAGGATTGCGGGTCTGACCCTCAAATGTGATGAAGATTGGCCTTCGGGACAATTCAAGGAGCCTCCATAGGCCTTCCCTGTACCAGCCAGAATCAGGACTAGGGGCTCAGAACTGGTGAGATCCTGAACTCCAGACCCAGAAGACCATGTGACCACCAACTCCGCCCCACCCCCCACCACCACCACACACACACACACTCATCATAACATACTCACTCACACACAGCTTTCCCACTGTGGCACCTGAAATTGTGTCTGCACCAGGCCTGGCCCAGGAAAGCGTCTGAGAGAACCACAATAAGGCGCCGACATCGGCTGAGGTTCATTATCAGATCTGCAGAGGGCTCTGGAGGGCAGGAGAGGGAAGGGGAGCCTGTCAGGGAGATCCAGGGAGGGGAAGCCCCTAGCGGAGGACTGTGGGCAGCTTTGGGACAAGGAGGCCAGTGAGGGCTGACAGAGATGTTCCATCCTGGGGCTCAGGGTATCTGAGGATCCCCTCAGAGAAAAGTCTAGGTGCCTAAGGCGAATACGCTGAGGCAGAGCTGCCTGGAGCAGCTTCACCTTGCCCTTCACCTGTACCTGAGTTGGGGAGGACATCTCTGTCATCCAGGAGAAGCTTGTAGCCATGCCGATTCTCCAGCTGTGGTTTTAGGATGAAGTTCACAAACTTCCTGTCTTCTGGAGAGCTGGTGTAAGAGATGTAGGCATCATAGAGCTTCCCGTCTGAGAATGAGAGGGAGGAAAGAAGAAAGGAAGGGAGGGGAGCGAAGAGGCCAGTGAAGAGGGGAGGGAGAAAGGAAGGAAGGAAGGAAGGAAGGAAGGAAGGAAGGAAGGAAGGAAGGAAGGAAGGAAGGAAGGAAGGAAGGAAGGAAGGAAGGAAGGAAGGAAACAAGTACCTATGAAATGCCTATTATATGCCAGGCACTGTGTTAAGTGCTTTACAAATATTATCCCATTTGATCCTTGGAATAACTCTGGTGGGTGTTGTCCCTACTTTACAGATGAGGAAACTAAGACAGACAAAGGTGAAGTGGCTTGCCCAGGGTCACACAACTAGTAAGAGTCTGAGACTGGATTGGAACTCATGCCCTCCTGCCTCCTTCCACTGAGCTGCCTCCCAGAAGAACATGGCAAGGGATCAGTTGCTTGGCCCTGGTACTGTCTATTTCCAGCACCCTGGCCCATGAGCACTGCTGTCTTCTATCTTTTCTTTCTTGGTTTTTTTTTTGTTTGTTTGTTTTTTTAGCAATAGTCTAGCTTAATATTTTTTAGCATTTTTATTTAAAGTTGTGGTTCCAAATTCTAGCCCTTCCTCCCTCCCTGAGATGGTAAGCAATTGGATCTAGGTTATACATGTGCAATTATGTAAGACATTTCCCTATTAGTCATTTTGTAGAGGATTCAAATAAAAAAGCATGAAAGAAAGTGATTAGGGGCAGCTAGGTGGCGAAGTGAGTAGAGCACCAGCCCTGGAGTCAGGAGGACCCGAGTTCAAATCCTACCTCAGACACTTGACACACTTACTAGCCGTGTGACCTTGGGCAAGTCACTTAACTCCAATTGCCCGGCCTTCCACCCTCAAAAAAAAAAAAATGAAAATAGCCTGCTTCAGTTGGGATTAATCAATATCAGTTCCTTCTCTGGCAGTGGATAGTCTGCTTCATCATGAGTCCTTTGGGAGTCTTGGATCATTGTATTGCTGAGAAGAACTAAGTCATTCACAACTCTTCCTCGAACAATATCGCTGTTACTGTGCAATATTGTTACTGTGTACACTGCTCTGATTCTGCTCACTTCACTACACGTCAATTCTTGCATCAAACTACTTGCCATTTCTTATAGTACAATAGTATTTTACCACAATCACGTACCACAAGTTGTTCAGCCATTCCCTCAATTTGTCCAATGGTGGGCATTCCCTCAATTTCCAATTCTTGGCCACCACAAAAAGAGGCGCTATTAACGTTTTTGTACAAATAGATCCTTTTTCCTTTTTATTTCTTTGGGATATGAACTTAACAGTAGTATAGCTGGATCAAAGGACATAGTGTCAGATTGCTCTCCAGAATGGTTGGATCAGTTCGCAACTCCACCAACAGTGCATTAGTGCCCCAGTTTTCCCATATCCCCTCCAACATCTAACATTTTCCTTTTTTTTTTTTTTGTCATATTAGCCACTCTGATAGGTGCGAGGTGGTGACTCAGAGTTGTTTTAATTTGCATTTCTCTAATCAATAGTGATTTAGAGCATTTTAATAGGACTATAGATAGCTTTGATTTCTTCATCTGAAAACTACCTGGCCTTTGACCATTTATCAATTGGGGAATGACTTGTATTTTTATCAATTTGACCTAGCTCTCTCTATATTTGAGAAACGAGGCCTTTATCAGATATAACTGTTGCAAAATTTCTCCTCAGTTTTCAGCTTTCCTTATAATTTTGGTTGCATCAGTTTTGTTTGTGCAAAAACTTTTTAATTTTATATAACCAAAATGATCTGCTTTAGGTCTAGGGTTTTATATTTTGTAATGCTCTCTATATCTTCTTTGGTCTTAAATTCTTCCTTATCCATAAATCTGAAAAACTATTCCAGGCTCTCTTAATTTGTTTATGGTATCACCCTTCATGTATAAATCACATACTCACTTTGACCTTATCTTGGTATATGGTGTGAGATGTTGGTCTATACCTAGTTTGTGCCATACTGTTTTCCAATTTTCCCAACAGTTTTTGTTCGAATAATTAGTTTTTGTTCCAAAAGCTTGGATCTTTGAGTTTATCAGATACTAGATTATTATGGTCATTTACTATCATGTAATTTGTCCCTAATCTATTCCACTGATCCCCGACTCTTTCATTTCTTAGCCAGGACCAGACCGTCTTGAGAATTACAGTATCTATTTTCCTAAGGTGCATCCAAGCCCCGCCATGGTGCAATGTGGGATGGGCAGGACCTTGTCACAGCCCACAGGGCCTGAGCTCCCCTCCCCCAGGACTCTGAGCTGCTCACCATTCATCTCCACATCCCCATATTTGTCCCGGTACCAGAGCAACACACGGAGACGACACTTCACATAGAGCAGGGCTGCCACAAACAGGACAAGCAGGACCAGAAGAGAGGCAAGAACGGCCAGGATGTGGCCAGCAGGGTCTGGGAAGGGAGAGAAAGGGCCATCCTGGAACTGGGTACCTCCAGGGCAGCGGGGGCATGCAGACCCCTGCCTGGCCCCCACCTGTGGCCATACCTGTCCTCTGCAGTGTGAATGAGGCACTGAGATTCCGGAGTGTGCAGGTGAAGATCCCATAGTCCTGGATACTTGTCAGGTTGGCACCCAGGACGCTGGACAGGAGCCCCTCAGATGCATTGGCCCCACCCCTGAGGAGACCCAAGGGAGGCCTCAGCCTCACTCACTGCCCCTGCAGGGAGAAGGCTGAGCCTAGAGCTCTGAGGCCCAGGGCTAGGGGCTAAGACACACACTTTGCCTTGGCCTAACACCGAGCTGAGCTCCCATAGCAACAGGAGAGTGGAGGATGGGAGAGGGGAGGAAGCAGATGGTTTTGGAGCACACAGGCCCCAGGCTGGTCTCAGGACATGGTCCCTTAGGAGGAAGCTGTTTGGGGGAAGGGGTTGGGAAGGGGAGGAAGGCAGAGAGGAAAGGAGGGAGGAAAGGAGGTGTGTATGTGTGTCCCAGGCCATCACTCACCCCTACCTTCCAGTGTCCATACAATCCCTCCCCCCACAACCCCCTTCCTCATCTGTGTCCCAGGTAGTCACTATCCTACTGAGGTTTACATTCCAGCAAGTCACTCCCCCAACACTTCTCCCTTGCCACACCACCCCTCTTGGCCAAGAAGTCTCTCTCCTCACCTTCTCCCCCTACCCGCCCCCACCCCAGTCAGTGTCCAGGACAGTCACTCCCCTACCCAACTACTGGAGGGAAGGGGTAGAAGGTTGTGTGTGGGGTGGTATCTCTCTGCAACCTTAATTAGAGGAAGAGTTATGGAGCCCCCAGGGCCTGAGTTAGGAGGGTCCATCCATGCCTGAAATGGCCGCTCCTCTCTAGTCCCAATCTTCCTTTCTTGAACCAGGCATTCAATTTCCCCATCTCTGGGGTCAGGGAGGTCTCTGTCACTGGCCATGGCCTGCTTGCCTCTTAGGGCTGGGAGGGTAGGGAAGTGATACTTCAGGGTTAGGTTTAGGGTTACTTGAAGGTGCCTGTTTCTCTTTCCCTAGTCATCTCAGATTTCGAGGCATCCTTACCAGAAGACTTCCTGAATGTCATAGAGGCTGTGGTTCCCAAGCAGATGACCATTTTTCAGCCACTGGACAGCAGGGGGGCAGTGGGCCTCGAAGGCCACCGAGAATGTGCAGTTCAGAGTGACGCTGCTATCTAGGGCTGGCACCAGAACCTGATCCATCAAGGGGGTGAGGATGGTGGGAGCCACGTCACAGAGATCTGCGGGGGGAAAGCCAGCCATTCACACTGTGAACCTCAGATGGGCCAGGCTTTGAGAAACATGGCAGTTAGTTGGCCTGTTTATCTAGGCTCCCCTTCTTCCTTCCATCCTGATAGCCCAGGGGGCAGCCACTTCAAAAGCAATTTCCCCTTGACCATCTGAACACAGGTGACCCCGAGCCCCTAAGGCATATGAGAAGCTCACAGATGCTCCATTCCTTCAGGGTGGGTGGACAAGGTCATGGGCAGATCCTGTGCTGGGGACTCTTGCCTTTATTGGCCAGTGGGGTCTGCTACCACAGCCCTGGAGCAGGAAAGGTCCTGAGCTCCATGCCCAGTATAGGATAGAGGCTGGGCTGGTGGGAGAACATTGGCATGCTACTATGCTGTCCTCTATTCATGTGCCATGAAGCCAGAATCCTCTGGAGCTCCCCATTCTGCTGCTTCTCTATCCCACTGGCCAGTGCTATGGCTGTTGCTGGGTACTCCTGTAATGCCAGGCTCTCCTGTTTCCCACTTGCTCTGACTCCCTGGAAGTCACCCATGTGACCCACTTGTGATACAATCATAAGATTCCTTAAATCTCAGACCCCAACAGGAATTTGGACATCACTTGGTCCAACCCCCATATTTTATAGATGAGGACACTGAAGCCAGAGGGAGGAAAGAGCAAGCCTTGAGATCAAGCGTAAACAATATGCATCAAGAGTCATAAATCTAGGGATAAAGGGAATTAGCCCTGTGGCAGCGGCAAGGATGGGGGGGGAGGGGCAGGAAGTGCAAGACCTTCAGACTGGGAGTCAGCGCACCTGGGCCCTGGACCTGGCTTTGCTTCTGACTTGCTGTGTGGCTTTGGCTGAGTTACTTCTTGCCAGGCCTCAAATGAGCACAAGATTCTTGTCTGACAAGCTTTGGGGGCTGTGGGCAGGCTCTAGCCCCTTGGAAAGTAACGTGGGTGGGGCATCTCCACATCACCCACAGCCCAGGGACTCTTGAGCTGACTGGAAGTGGGCTGTGAGGCCCAGTCACAGGGCTGTGAGCTTTATTCACCCCAGGGGAGGGGGTTGGGGCCCATGAGGGAGTGAAGTGGGGTGCAGGATACATGGTGGGGTCAGGCCTCAACCCTGGCCCAGGCTGTGGGGAAAGAGCCATGAGTAATTCCCTAGTTTTTTTCAGCAAGCCCTTCCAGGACTCTCCCCTACCTGCCATGGCTGGGCCAGGAGGACCTTTGCCTCTGGAACCTCTCTGTGAACTGCTCAGATGAAGGCCGAAGTCAGCTCTGCTCCCAACCAGGACCAGCCCAGGGGAGGGCCCTCGGCTATCTCAGCCAGAGGGCCTGCAGCAAAGCCCAGGCTCTGCTCTTTCCTGTCCTGTCTGGTCTGGTTCCTGTGATCAGCTTGTCCCAGGCCAGTCAGGGGCTACAGACACTAAGCAGAATGAAAGCATTCGATAAACAGGTAAGCACGGGACCAGTTAAAGGCTAACAGTTAAAGGGGCCCTTGTGGTAGCTATCAAACACCGCCCTCTCCCTTCCTCTCCATCCCCCAGTGTGACCTCTGCACCTTGGTTTTCCTCTATCTCCTTCCCTCCCAGCACTCTTTCCACCCTAGGGGCAGGCCCAGTCTGGAGGAGGAGGTTGGTCACCTGTGTTCAGCCGCTTTCTTCCAGATTCAGGTCCAGCCATTTGCTTGGGTTTAAAAACAAGCCCTTCCAAAGAGGCCGGCTCCTGCTGCCTGCCACTGTCCCCACAGGTGAGAGCCCCTGCCAGCCTGCCTATCACCCACCGGGAAGTGGTTATGGGCTTGTTTTGGTTCAGAAAAGCTCATAAACACACAATCACAAAAGAAGTCGAGCACTTAGGGGTTGTTTTTGTCTTTTTTTTTTAATCTGAATTTCTCCCTCGTAGCTTCCTGGCCCAGTGGTCACATCCTTTCCTCAACCTAAACCCCACCCAGACATTATTAACCCCATAGAGTCACCTGGCAGCAACAATCAGTGCCCACATTGGAAGAAAACTTCTAACATTTTAGCCAGTCTCCAAACATTGTAGCAAGTCTCCCCACAAAACATTATAGCAAACACCAAAACAAACATTGTAGTAGTCCCCTGAGTAGTAAAGCAAGCACTCAAACATCGTTGCAAGTCCCTAAATGTTGGGCCAAGCTCCTAAACACTGTAAAGAGCTCCCGAAGAAATCTTACAGCACACACCCAAATGTTGTAGCAAGCCCCAAAACATTGTAACAAGCCCCCAAAGAAACCTTATAGCAAACACCCAAATGTTGTAGCAAATCCTTAAACATTGTGGCAAACCCCCTAAGAAACATTATAGCAAACACCCAAACAATGTAGCAAGCCTCCAAAGAAACATTATTGCATACACCTAAATAATATTGAGGCTCCTAAACATTGTGGCAAGCCCCCAAACACTTTAGCAAGCCCTCACATGAAAAGTACAACAGGCTTCCCAATGTTGTATTTGCCTTGAGTTTCCCTGAAACTTGGGACTGGGAGGGGGAAGCCCTATTGTGACTGTTCATGCCTGGAGAGTATCTCCTAAAACTCCCCCAAAACACTTAGAAATGATCTGGTCATCAAAGAGCTCACAGAGGCTCACAAGGTTGGATTGTCAGGAGCAGACTGTGTTTGGCTTCGTTAAATACCAGGTCCCCAAGGACGGGAAACACCCAGCACCACTGATCCTGAAGGAACCACAGGAAACAGCCCTAGTACTGGGTGCCAGGTGCCAAGGGCTGGGGGTGGGCCAGGCCAGCCATCCAGGCCACAGCCCAGACACAACAGTGAGATGATTCAGTTCCTCTCTACTAGGGACTGAGTCAAAAATGAATCCATCCGTTCTTCCCTCTGCTTGGGCCAGGCCTGAGAAACTAGCTCCCTTGGCCGACTACACAGCCTAGGCCAGGCCCAGAAGCTGAGGACTCTGATGCCTAGGGCAGCGGGGCTGAACAGTGACTAAAGGCTTTCCAGTTGGGCCCACAACCCAGAAGCAGCAAGGCCCAGCACCCACCAAAACCTGCCTACCTTCTCTCTCCCCTCTCCATAGTATTTCATCCTGGAAAACTAGTTTTGTCCTTCAACCTCATCCCTCAGAACCTCCTGGGGAAGGGGAGGCAGCTAGAGGCTGGAGGGAGGAGGAATAGAATGTGAGAGAGAGGAAAGAAAGATTTCTCACACCCCCAGCAAGGCCTTCCCAGGTGAATCCACAGTCCTTTGACAGCCCAGCAGCCAGGCAAGGTGACCCTGGTAGTTTCCTGTCTAGGCCCAGATCCAGTCCCATTCCCTCTCCTCCTCACCCCTCAATGACCCTCCCCCATTCATTTCCCCTCCTCTGGCATTGGGGCCAGGGAGGAGAAGGTGGGGAGGGGGAGGGGCTAGTCCCTCTGCTCGGGCAGGAAGCAGGGCAGGCAGGCCTGAACTCAGTGACTACCCCTTAGCCTGGGAAGTCCCCTCCCCCTAGGGCCTGGCTGCCTGTACCGGCCCTGCTTTTACCCTAAAGCCACTCTCCAGTCTCACCCTTCACACCCTTCTCTGCCCCCCCCAGCCACCCAAGAGAGGGATCCAGACCTGAGTCCTGCAGCCTGCCTCATTGCTCCCCCAGGTCCCTCTCACCAGAGGCTTGGCCAGTCAAGTGGGCGGGCGGCCTCACCTGGACAGGTGTTCGGCAGCTCAAGCAGGTGCAGCCACGCCTTCTCTCCCTCCCTTCCTCCCTCTGGCCCAGGGAGGGGGAGGAGCAGAACTGGGACTGGTGAGGCCCCAGGCAGACTGACTCTAGAGGGACCTAGGCAACAGGAACCTGGTCCCCACCCTTTGTTGAAGGAGAAGAGAGGTGAGGAAGGAGGGAGGGAGACCTGAAGATTTGGCCTCAGGATTGCTAGGGCCCTCCTCCCAGGCTCTAAATCTCCAGGATACCTCAGTTGGCACTTCATTGACAGGGGTAGGAGGCAACCCTGCATTCAGAGCATGGGGAGTGGTGTGGGCAGGAAATGCCAGGTTTGCCAAGTGCTTCTTTCCTGCCCTCTCACCCTCCAAAGGTACCCTTTGCACTTGCCCCTCCCTTCTGTCCCCAGCCCATCCAATCGTTTGTCATGTCTTTTCAAACCCACCTCAGAGCTAAGGTATCTAAGCCCTGTTAGATAAGGTGAGATCCCTTCGCCTTGTCTCAGCCATCTTTCTGGCCATCACCAAGGATGGGTCTGCAAGACCTCTGAAAGGAGAGCGCAGCCCCGATGGTCACTCCCCTTCTCCAGCTCCAAAGGCTCCCTACCACCCCCAGATCAAATTCTCCCTCCACAGTTTGGCATTTAAAGGCCTGCTCCCAAGCCCCTGCCCAGCTTTAGGCACTCGTCACACCGAACTGGCCTTACTCTTCCTTCTACAAAGCCTGAATTTCCCACCTCCATGTCTTTGCACTACTCACTCATGCCTGGCGTAACCAGTCTGGGGCCATGTTCACAAGAGTCAGTAGTAACAAGCTCTCCCTCCTTGGGTCTTCCTCTTAATACTCCTGATGGTTCCTGCAAGGCCCAGCTCCCCATCTCGGATCATTTTGTATTCATTTGTATAGATCTGTTTTCACACGTGTTGCTTCCCTGGGTTATACTGGAAGCTCTGGGAGAATCTTGCATCCCCAGTATCTATAATCAATGTGCATCCTCCGTCTTGAGGCAGAGAGACCCTCGGGGCCGTCAAGCCCTTCAGAAACCCCCTCCGTGAGCATCTCTGACAAGGGGAACCCCCAGGGTGGTCAGGAGTCTGCCACTGTCTGAGTCAGCCTCTCCAGGCCAGGCCAGGCCAGCCCTTATTCTGCCATGCAGTCCTAAGTGGCCCCTTGGCTCATTCTGCCCACTAGAGTGCAGCCTGATGAGGCGGGTCTCTCTTCCACAGGACAGCCTTTTCAACACATTCTCATGCCCCTGCTTCAGTGTTCTCTTCTCAGGCTAAACACTCCCAGTTCCTGGAGACGACTGCTTGGTGGTGCCACAGTGCACAGACCGTGAACCCCGAAGTCAGGAAGATCTGGCTTCAAACCTCAGACAGACATTTACTGGTTGAGTGACCCTGAGGTCACTTCTCCTCTGCCTCAGTTTTCCCTTCTGTCAAATGGGAACAGTCATAATAGCAACTGCCACCTAGGGTAGTTGTGAGGATCGATCGCATGAGATACTCTGTAAAGTGCTTTATAAAAATATGTTAGCCTAGTTATTGTTCTGATTCTAAGCTTGCTGGTCCTCTGAAGCCTTTCCTACCCTGGCTGTAGCAGCCTCCCTTTCCTACAGGGTAGAGGACTTCACTCACCAGTCCTTTCCGGATTCTCAGTAATCCACAGCTCAAAGTACATTTACATAAGGCTCTCCTCATTGGTGGAGATGAGCAGAGGGGCGGGGCCTGGTCGGCTTCTGGCTTTCTGCCGCAGGTGCCCTTCAGGTCTTTCCTCAAGCTCAGCAGAGGGCGCGCCCTCTCTCAAGGCCTCCCCTTAGAACAGCTTCCAGGCTGGGCCAGCTTCCTTCTCCATCTGGCTGCACTCATTTGGCACCTCGCCCTCCCCCTCTAGATTGTAAGCCCCTGGAGGGTAGGCACTGTCTTTTTCACATTCGTGCCCCTAGTGTTTTCCGAAGGTGATCTTCCCAAGGCCCCTGACCCTGCCATTCTCTCACGCCCTCGTTGATGGCTCCCTATCACTCCTAGAAGAAACAACTCTTGGCCCCCCAGGTCAGTGGCCAGCTGCCTCAACTGACCCTTCCAGTGCTGTTCCCTCAGCCCCTTCCTCACCTGCTGTTGCCCAAAATGGACATTTGCAACCCCTAACCCTGTCTGCAGGCCAGAAGTGGGGGTGCCTCTCTTTTCTGAGAGCCCCCATCATCCTGACTTGCCTCTCTTCTGGACCCTGGGCTCCCTGAGGGCAGGAGCTCTGTCCTCTTTCCATCCCTCCCCCCAGGCTCAGCAGCACACAGTAGGCATTTAACAGAAGTTTGTTAAGTGGGGACCCAAGGTGATTGCCCATGAAATGTTGTAAGATAGTTGGGGTGGGGTGGGAGGGAGGCTCATTGGAGGAAGGTTCCGGGCCCTCAATTAGCTTCTGGGGGGAGAGTGGACAGGGACACTCTCCCAACAGCCAAGAACTGTGGGCCTACTTTCCCCTGGACTGCGTGTGGACTTGTGGGAGAGGGTGACTCCAGCTGGGGGAGGGGAGCAGTGTTTTGTACCACCTGGTCTTACCCTACCACTTTGGTGAATACCTTCCTAATGGTTAAGTCTAGCTGGCTGATTGATATTGACTGATAATTGATGAGGAAACATACCAGTTGGGGGCTTGTGAGCTATGATACTAGGAAAAAACGCAGTTTTCCTCAGGGTTCCTGAAAACTCAGAGTGGAGAAGCTAGTCCTGCTCTGGGAGTCCAGTCTGCTACTAAGAATGGCTCTTTCTGGTCTCACATATCATACTTGGAACCACACTTTTTAAAATTATTTTATTATCCACCAAGGAAATATATAGGAGGATTTAGTCAGCCCACCTCAGTCCTTCCAGGAAAGACAGGCTGCCTAAAGAAAGGGCAACCCAGAGGTTTGGGTTTGAAGGAGTGTGTGGCTGGGTAGAAATCCCGTTCAGGTACTCCTGATCAGATCCAGGGTCCAGCTGGCCAGGGACCAGGCCGAGGGCTTGTTCACAAAGGAAGGCAGGATATGCAGAAGGATTGCCTCTCCTTCTAATACTGCTGCCCCATTTCCCAGTACCCCAGGGACAGACAGGAATCAAGAGGACATCACAGAAGCCTTGGGGGCTCAGAGGTCACATAGCATCCAGGCTGGACAGAGGCTACTTTGGGCCACCTTAGGCTCTTCTGATCCTTCTTCCAGCCTCCCTACACATCAGTGACTCTGGAGCTGAGGCTGTGGAAGATGGGGAGGAGAAGGAGGAGGAGGAATCATATTGGAGCCTCCCCCACTCCTCTGCTTAGGCCCAGCATCTCCTTCAAAGGAGGGAAGGAAACCCCAGGGAGTTTTCTCAGAGTTGGGCACCCTCCCCAACCCCACACTCCCAGAGGGAGGGCAAATGCATTCATGGGAGGGGCAAGAGGGAGAGGTTGGGAACACCCCCCTTAGGGGAGGGGCCAGAGCAGGTTTTGGGACTGGAAGCACCCTCTCATACCAGAGCTTTTTACGAAGATCCTCATATTTTTCCTCAAGGTCTTTGTTTTTCACAGACTGGGGAACATCAGGGACAAACCAGGCAGCGATGAGCTTACCGCACAAGGCCACATGCTGGAGGGTGGGAGGGGCTTGTCGGGGGAGTCTGAGGCCCAGCAGCTTCAGTCTCCTGGCCTGCCCCACCCCGACCCCCACAGGGGACCCTTACCTCAAAGAGAATGACAAAGGCCAGCCTGGAGGCCAGGAGCAACCAGAACTCATTGGAGTAGTTGTAATCCACCCCATTCCGGTAATCCCGGTACCTGGGAGAGAGAAAAGGGGCTGGGAGGGGGCCCTGAGGGTAGAGAGGCAAGAGGGTCAAGCCAAGTGCTTCCCTCTCCAGTCAAGGCTGGGACCCCTGACTCACTCATCTACACCCCCTTGGCCCATCTTTACCTCCTCACCCCATCCACACCTCCTTACACCTCCACAAGGACACTCACTGTTAGCACCTTCTGATTCTCTACCCCTAGCCCTTTCCCCTTTGGAGGAGGGTACTGAGTCCCTGGCTCCCTGGCCTTGGTGCTGATTCTCGATGAAGTCACTCCCTTGACAACTGATATCTCTCTGGTACTCGAGCCTTCTAGAGCCCTCTTAGTGGGATATGGACCATGATGAGGAAACCGCAGCTCGGATGGGCAGAGGATTTGCTCACAGCCATGTGCTAGAGGCCAGAATCAAGCTCAGGACTCTCATGACTTCAAACCTAGCTCTCCTTCTATGAGGCCAAGCTGGTTCCCCCTCTCCCTTCCTCCCACCCCATCAGTCCCTGGGCCTGCAGAAAGGAGCAGAGCTGAAGAGTGAAGACCAGGCATGCTGGGCAGCCTGCGCACCTGCACTCAGTCACCCTCTCTATTCCTTGGCTCGGGAATTGGTCCTTGTAGTCCTTGGTATGGAAAACGGAAAGGCTGTGGTTGACATATCCGGTCAGACAGCTACAGGACAGGGAGGAAGAGATGCGACTGTGCCCTGGTCTGTCCTAGAGGGCACGGAAAGGGCAAACCAGGCTCCAAGAAAATAAATAAATCCAGGCTCCCCCATTCCCTCTGCCAAGCCAGATATGGTAACAGCAAGTGCAATCCTAGCACAGTATGAAAAGAAGGTCTGCTGAATAAAGGAGCACCTGCCAAGGGCCCAGGGCTGGGCTAGGCCCAAGAACACCTGGGTTCTGCAGGGACTTGGACCCCTGACCCCTCAAAGTCCTGTCTCTCATCATCTCCTGGGAAGGGCTATTAGTAACCAGGGACACAGAAGTCCGGGGGTCAAAAGGTTACCTCAGTCTTCTCCTCTCACCTCTAAGGTCCCTTCCGGCTTAGTCTGTGAGCCTGGGCATCTATGATCCTCCCTCACTATACCTGAGCCAGCCCTTCCTGTTCCTCTTCCTCTTCCCCCACCTCATAGGGCCCCCAGGTCAGGGAGCAGGAACAGGGCCATGGAGTGGTTTGGGGAACAGAGGGGGCCCTCCTCTGCCCAGGTCCTGCTCACTCAGCTGTGATGTTCCTTCCCAGGCTGCATGGTCCATAATGGTACTTATACATGAGACGGGGGATGAATTCAGATGTAAAAGCAATGACCATCCCATTAGCGATGACTGCCAGCACCCCAATGGCCTCAAGCACCTGCAGCCAGGTTCCTGGAGAGTTGGGGAAGGCCAGGTGAGGGAAAAGTCAAGGGATCCTCTGGGGCCACCAATTCAGAGAAGTTCAGGGGCAGGAAGTCCCAGCCTGACCAGAAGCTGAGGTCAGGGCCAGGGCTGCCTCTCTGTTCTCTTTTTCTGATCCCCCGTCCCGTTATCACCTACCTGGGGGCAGAGTCTGAGCCTGTTCTGCCTCTGTCTCCCCTGTCTGAACTCTCCTTTCCCTGTGTCCCTCACACAAAGCAACGTCCTCCAGCTGTCCTCGGGCAGCCATCCCAGTTTCTCACCAATGTCATTTGTCTTTCGAGGTACCAGCCGCCGCTGTAGTCTCACCATCTTGATGGCGTCCAGACGGATCTCAATGAGGTTGCTAAAAAATGCCAGGAGTGGGGCCAGGGGGAAGGCAGCCACAAAGATGGTGGTAAAACCATACTGGATCACTAGAGACCACCGAGGGACACAGAGATGCCAGTTACCTCAGTCTCAGCCTGATCACCACCCTCTCCCTGAGCCCACCGCAGAGGTGAGGCTGCCCCCCAGGGCCCCGGGGGCACCAAGAAGCCAGTCCTGGCTAGCCCCCAGGGCCCACTGCAGAGGTGAGGCTGCCTCTCACCCCTCCCCCATACCCTGACGCACTCATTTCCATGAACTCCTCAAACAGGCTGAAAACGTCAACTTCATTCAGGGAATAGTTTTTCAGCCACTCCTCCAGGCTTGGATCATGCAGCCTGCTGCCCTGGGGCCGCTCTTTTAGCTTCCCTATGTGGTAAGTCAGCCACCTGGGGGGGGCAGGGAGGTCGAGGAGAGGGATAAGGTAGGGCCGAGTATCAGGGTCCCAGGGGAGTAGGCAGCTGGCCAGAGCTGGGTACTGGGGTCAGAGCTGAGGGGCAGCCAGGCAGGGCTGAGGATGAGGGTCCCAGGGGAGCAGGCAGCCAGGCAGGGCTGAGGATGAGGGTCCCAGGGGAGCAGGCAGCTGGGCACTGAGGTCAGAGATGAGGGGGGCAGCCAGGCAGGGCAGGAGGGCACTGGGTCCTGGGCCCCAGAAGTGCTTGCTCACGGGCTCAGGTATTCCATACAGTTGCTGAGGGTCTGTTTCAGGCCCATGATGATGGCCATTTGCACAAACAAGTCCATCATGCAGCCACTGGGGTGGCACTGGATGAGGCAGAGGAGGCAGGACTCACCCTCCGGGCCTGGTTCCCTGCCCTGGCCTCCAATCTGCCCTACTCTCAGTGACTCCCACTGAATTGCTTAGATGGAGCCTTCTCTTCTCCAGTTCCCCAACACCTGCCCAGGGCCATCTGATGCTTCCCATTTTCCACTCCTCCCACTTGCCTGTGTCCCACCCCAAGGCTCAACACAAGCTGTGGCCCAGGGAACCCTCTTTGACTACAAGGTCTCCAGCGTCTAAATAAGAACCTGCAGGCAGGCTCAAGGGTCCTCTCTCTCCCAGGGGAGCTTCACTGGCACCACATGGAGACATAGACTAGACGCTTGGTGTGAAGGATGAAAAGGAGGCCATTGGGACCCAAAACTGACCTCTTCCAGCCTCCACTGACCACCAATTCGGACTTGGTTTCCTGGGTGCCCGTTTATCCTGGAGAAGAGAGAGAGGAGAGCACAGATCAGGGCAAAGAAGGGAATGACACCGAGGAAACCCCCAATCTCTTGAAGCTTGCCTATGGTGGTGGTAGAGGGAGCAGTGGAGCCCAGGAGAGGCTGGGGGGAGGGCTACCTGCCAGGGACTCATCTGTCCTTGACCTCACCTGCCCAGGAAGAAGGCAGTGTAGATGAGGGACGAGAAATGGGTAAAGAACTGGAAGGTGAAGAACTTGATGGTGAAATTGCTTTCTCGCTCTGGGAACGTCCGAGGTTTCTCTGGGGGAAGAAGCAGGAGACCGATGGGGAGGCTGCCTGGGCCCCAAGCAGAAAGACTGAGCCCAAGCACATGCTCTGAGGAGCGGGCCAGCCTTGGGCCTCTGGGCCATGACACCACTGCCTGACCCGTGAGTTCCTGTGGCCAAAGTCAACTCTGGCCAGCCAGGGCCAGAGCCCTGAAAGCAGGGAGACCCCGAATGGCATTGGCTCCTGGAGACTGCTTCCAGCCCTCCTCCCAGCCCTCCTCCCTCTCTAGTATCCATGATCCTACCTACTTACCAAAGTCACAAAGCTTCAAAGCCACCTTCCTGTTTACCTGGGGAGGGACAGGGTCTGGGCTCATCCTGGGCCTCAGGGAGCCAAGCCCCCCAACTGTGCCCTCAGCCCCAAGACAAGGCATAGCATACAGGAGGGAGGCCCTGCTTGGTGAATCCCTGGTATGGGGGAGTAGCGGGGGCGGGCGGGACTATATTTCTCCTCAGCCCTCTGGGACTGGGGTAGTCAGTGCAGCCCTGGAGAGGTCATCCCTCCCCTTCTCCCATCCTTCCATGCACCCTTGGGGGCCCAGCCACCTTGGTCATGACCACAATGATCATGTAATGCACCAGGGCTCCCGTGACCACTACCGCCGTGGTCAGCTGCCGCTCCAGGAAGGGCAATGCTGAATGGCTGAAGAGGAAGGTAGCCATGACCCGATAGAGAACCAGGACATGGGCCATGCCAATCAGCAAGCAGATCTGGGGGCATGAGTGGCAGAATGAGTCCCCAAGGCCATGCGCCTGGGCCAGGTATGGCCCATGCGGGGGCCATGCGCCCTCCCACCAGCTGCATGTTTTGTGCGGGGGCAAAGGGGCCTATGGGCTCCTGCCAGCTCAGTCCCTCACCCCATCCCCGGCCTTGTCATGGAGCTCCCTCCCTGCCCCACACTCCCACCCGCCTCTGCAGAGCAGTGGTACCATGACCAGGGAGAAGAGGAGGATAGCACCACTTCGCAGATAGGAATGCTGGTGCTTCCGTAATTGGTAGGTGGGGTTGTTGATCAGCTCCATGGCAAGCTCCTCCTGGGGACACAGGGGACACCCACTGGCTGTAGAGCATAGTCCCTCCCAGGACGACATGGGCACAAGACAGACAGCACAGGGCAGTCCATACCTGGTCCTCATCCCACCCGTACAGGTTCCAGCCAAAGGCGGTCTGTGCCCGTGTCCGCTTCCAGAGCTCCAGAAACACAGTGGCTATCCATGGGAGAAGGACGTGAGCATGGGGGAAGTGCAGAAACTTCCTCCCCTCTCCCCTCCTCAATCTCATGCACTCACCCCACAGTGCCATGAAGATGGCAAAGAACACCGTGCCCTCGTTGTCAAAGAGGTGTGTGAGCTGCAGGAAAGACAAGTTGCTGGGGGTTGGCGTAGGCTGCCCACAGCCCAGGGCTCTGTCACCCAGTTTGCTGCTGGACCCTGGAGCCTGCTCCTGGTCTCAGCTTCATTAGCTATGAAATGGGCACAATGGTGACCAATGGAGAGGTCCCAGACAGTACCTTGGCAAAGGTGCAAGTCTCTGAAAGTCTCCAGTATTTGCGCTGATGGTCTTGGAGCGGGCACATGATGGTTTCGTTGGCCTCACAGATCTCTTTGCTGGGGATGGGGAGGGGAAGGGAAGAGGGAGCAATGAAGGGTACCATGGGTATTCACTGAACCCCGGGCCTTTCTCATCTTGTCTTCCCCCCCCCAGGCTCAGTGCCCCTTCTCCCACCTGATCTGGCTGGCATGAAAGAGGGAGAAGCCACTGAGGAAGACGAGGAGGCCAGCGACAGCCGCGGGCACCAGCATCACAGTATACCAGCCCAGCCAGGCAAAGTATAAGGCCACCTTCTCCCCAAAGTAGTCTCTATGAGGAGCACAGCAGCAGCAGACTCACACCAGATCTTGGGCCCAGACCCCAGAGGGATCAGTGTGTAGGTTCACCCTGCAAGTCTTCCCATGGGGAATGTGGGGCAGACACAGGTGACTCCTGGGGGCCACAGTCTCTGAGTTTGCTAATGAGCATACTGAGGAGAATACCCTGGGCTCCCTCAACCATGGCCCCCAAACAGACCTCTAATGACCCCCAAACTGAGCCTGCCCACTGACTGGGGACCCCCAGACCAAGCCCCCCACTGACTGGAACCCCAAACTGAGTCCCCTACTGACTGAGGACCTCCTTCCCCTACAATGACCACAGTACCTAATGCTGTTAATGGGCTGCTTTTGGAAGATGTCTCTCCACCGGGCCCAGTTATTCTGTAGAAATTCTTCCCTCTGGGCACAGGAGAGAGTGAGAACCAGGCTCGAGGTCCTCTTGCCTCCATCCCTCAGCTCCCCCGTCCCAGGCCCTTCACTCTTTCACACACACTCCCCAGGGCCTCCCCTGCCCCACCTAGAAGGGACCTTCCCAGGACACAAGCCCCTGCCTCTCTCTCTCCTCCCACTCTGACCACAACTGCTCCACTCCTACCTCATGGAGAGCGAACTTGGCCTCAAACACGTGGTCCTTCCTCAGATCATCAAACTTCTCTAGGAGAGACAAGTCAGGCTCCCAATATTCCCTGTCCATGCCTCCTGCCCACAAGCCATGATCTAGAGATTCCTCCCCTCTCCAGGCTCCCAAAGAAACCAGGGCCCCCAGACATGCTCTTCACGCTGAAGGGGGCATTGTGGGGGGTATTGCACCCCTGTACAGATCCAAGGTTCGAGCCCCACAGAAATGCAGCCACCCATGCCATCCTCCCCCTAGGAGCGATCCCAGCTCCCCTGACCCTGAGAATGCCCGCCTCTCAGTCCATTCACACACCCCTCTGCAGAGACACTGAGACCAGCCCAAACCCCACTCAAGCCCTGCAGGTGGGACCAGGACTGTGGCTCGGTCCTGCCAGATTTCCTCAGAACTGGACAGTAGCCAGGTCTGGGAAGGAGAGGCCTGAGGCAGAGGTCCAAGCTGGAGCTTCTCTATCCAGGACCAGCATAAGGGGCCACAGCAGAGAGAAGAGAGCTAGGGCATCTCCTTACCACCATCCACCTCCTTCTTCCTTATGATGAAGTTAACGATGCGAATCCTGAAACACACAAGAACTCTCAGCTTCAGGAATCCTCCAAAGAGCCCATGGGAGGGAGTCTGATATTTCCCACATTTCAAGAAGCAGAGCAGATGTTAAACCATAGTAAAGGACCAGGGAGAAGGCTTCTAAGTCTGTTTAGTCTGGGAGCTCTGGGGGGCAGGGCCCTGGTCCTCTCCCCTGGCATCCCCTAATGAGGAGCTCTCTTGGGGGGGGGGGGCAGAGTCCTAGTCTACTCTGCTGACATCCCCCAGTCCAGGAGCTCTGGGGGACAGGGCCCCCTAGACTTAACTGCCTGAGCATAAGGCCAAAATCTGTCCCTAGCCTGACAGCTCCCCAATATCCGCCTCCATGCCTCTCCCACAGTGAGCTCCCCAAGGAGGTCCTCCTCTGCTCCCTCCACTCCTGGCACTGCTGGGCTGTGAGAGAGGATCAAGGCACTCAGGGGGGCTCACCGAGTGGTGGTCGTGGGCAGGGCACCAGGGGAACAACTGGTGTCCTTCAGTAGCTCCATGTATCGGCTTAAGAGACTGCTATGAGCTCTGATACCACAGAACAACTTTCTTCTGTCTTCTACTTCCTGAGGGGGCACAGAGATTGGCGTGCAGGGCAGCAACTCCAGCCCAGACTGGTCACCAGCTGAACCACCAAGGAGGGATCCTCCTCCACCCCTTCCCTGGTGACATCCCCAATCTGAGAGCTGCCCTCGGAGGAAGAAGCAGAGTCTTGGCCTCGCCCTCATCCCTCGCCAAGGTCTCCGAGGGCCAGCAGCCCCACCTTGATAGTGAAGCCTGTCTTTTCGAGTTCTGCCAGGAATCTCTGCCGCCGATGGGCCCGGTTTGGGTTTGTCTTCTGAAGATCAGAAACGAGGACAAAGTCCCAGGTCTCTGTGGCCTGGAGAAGGAAGGAAGAGGGGGAACTTACTCTATGCAGGTGCCCTGCAAGGCACTTTACAGGCATCACCTCATTGGATCCTCACAGCAGTCCTGGGAGGGAGATGCCCTTCTTATCCCCGCTTTACAGGTGGGAAACTGAGGCAGACAGCAATGAAGTGACTTGGCCAGGGTCACACAGCTAGTAAGTGTCTGAGACTGGATTTGAACTCAGGTCTTCCTGACTCCAGACCCAGTGCTCCATCCACTTGCTGCTCCAGAACTCAGGGGACCTCAGAAAACCACGGAGCCCAAATCCTGCATTTTACAAATGAGGAAACCTTTGTAAACACATAGAGAGGTTAACTGCCTGGAATGGTGCAGTTAGCATGCATTGAGGTGGGTCTTGAACCTGAGTCTCCTGCCTCCATGCGCAGTGCCCTCCCTACTTCCCTCTGCCATCCTTCAAGCGCATTCCATATCCATGGCCTCCTTTGGACTTTATGAAGCCACTTGGGCCTGGAGTGGGGAGGGGGCCCGGGCCAGCTTCTGCATCTGGGGGCTCAGCACTCACCTGGAAGTGTCTGAGTTCCATCAGTGGGAAACTGTCTGTCTCTAGAACAATCTGAATTTCATCCTCAGTGCCCTTGGAAGAGACAGAGAGAGATAGAGGCAGACTGAGACAGATACACAGTGAACCTGCAGGCTGGCAGGCAGGCCATCACCAAGCACTTGTGTAGCCCTGAGGGCATGCCAGGCATGGCTCAAGGCATTGGAGTTACAAAAATAAAAAGCGACTTCCTCTCTCCAAGGGCAAGGTCCTGCCCTCCACAGATTGTGTGTGTGTGGTCTCTGTGTCGATGCCTGTGCATGCGTGCCTGTGTGTGTATATACACACACATATATATGTATCTGATAATCACTGATTAAGCACCAACTGTGTGCCAGGCTCTGGACTAAGTGCTGAGGGTACAGCGAAGGGCACAAGACAGGCCTGCCCCCAAGAAGCTCACAGCCTTGGGGGAAACAACTATACACAAATGTTTAGACAGGATAGGATGGAGGTGAGTAGAGGGGCCTTAGGGGGATCACAGGAAAAGCTTCCTGCAGGAGGTGGGATTCAAGCTGGAGCTGGAGGCCACAGGAGGCCTGGGGCACCAGAGGATGCCTGGTGTGGGCAGTGAGGAGCCTCTAGAACAGACCATGTTGGGGTGAGGGGTAGGTTGGAAGGGGGGAAATCTGCCAGGAAAGATAGGAGCTTTAATCGCCAAACGGAGAAAGCAGGGGAGCCTTGGGGCAGCAGGCTCAAGCCTGGCCTTGGACACACACTGGCTCTGTGACTTTAAGATGGGCAAGGGGGGAGGGGCTGCCCTGGTAGAGGCAGTTGGGGCCTCATTTGGGGGCTACTCTGGCCACTGTCATCCTGATGCAGTGGTGGGACCTGGACCCCAAAAAGCCCTAAGACCATGTCTAAGTAACCCAGCCCTGGCATTCTTGGGGTCCCAGCACCCCTAAACTGTGTCAGCACACCCCTATCTTCAATTCTGTGTCCAGGTCTCACATCCTGTCCTATCAGGCCTCTTGAGCAGGAGTGAGAAGGCCACACATGTCCCTTGAGCTCCTCAATGTGGAGAGGCTGGGGGCAGGACACCAATCAGGAGGGAGACCATTGCATTGTCTAGGGGAGAGGGAAGGCTGCGGGATGGAGGGGGAGTGTGCCTGTGGCAGTCCTAGCCATGGATCTGATGTCCAGGCAGAGGACAAAGGAGTCTCAGCTACCTCTGGGCCCTCGACAGAAGGGAGGATGTCTGGGGAGGAGGATGAGCTCAGTCTTGGGTCGAGTTCAAGACTGAGTGAGGAGAGAGCCGTGGAGACAGACAAGGAGAAACAGGGAGGAAGGTAGGAAGATAGGGCCTGTAGGCCTCAATGAGGTCTGTAGTCTGCCCTCCCCCACAGGGGCAGAGTTGGGGTGGTGAGGAGAGGGTGGACATCAGGCTGGGCCATCAGACTGGCACCTTGTAGCTCACAAACCCTTAAAGGTACAAGGGACTCCTGGAAAAGTGGGGAGGGGGAGCAGGGAAGTGCCTCAGAGTCCCACTGCAACCTTAGCTGATCACTTAATCTCTGTAAAATGCAGAGGTGGAAGTAACCAGCCTCTAGTGTCCCATGTCCAGCCTTAGCCTCTCCCACTGGCCTCCACAGCCCAGCTGCCTCCCACTTTCTTCTCTTCCTCCCTGGGTCACCTGGCCAACAGGTGCCAGGCTTTCCGGGAACTTGGAGAGCAGGTTAAGCTGCTGTTCCAATCTCCCAGAAGCTTTGCCTCCACACCCAGGTGGCCAGCCCTTCCCCGGCCTTTGCACCATGGTTAGCAAAAGCGGCATGCCCCAGATGCCTAAGGTCCGCCACCATCCCAATTGGGTCCACAAATTGGTGTTACATAATCTCGGGGTCTTAACTGCAGTCAGGCCTCCTTCATGGGCTCCCTCTCCTGTCCTGCATAGCAGAGCCTCTTCATCCCTCCTCGAACCTTCTGAGGCTCTCCCAGCCCCCAAGATTCTCTCAAGTGAGACCCCACCTCATTCTACAGAAAAGATGGAGACCATTCCGTGAGTTCCCCCTCCTCTCCTCATCCTCCCCTCCCATCACTCAGATGCCTTCTGGCCCCGTCTCCCCCTTCCCCAGTCTTCTATGATGAGGTGGGACTGACCCCTCCACTGCCCCAGTGACCCCATTCCAACCCTCTCTCACTAATCTTCAGGCACTCCCTCCCTATCTGCCGCTGCTTCCCTATGCCCTACAGACAAAACACAGTCTCCCAATCTCAAAGAAGCCTCACTTGATCCTTCCTTCCCCACTAGCTACAGCCGATGTTGTGTTTATTGCCTTGCTAATACAGTACCCTATCTGTCCTCCATTTTGTGGCTAAATTCCTGAGAAGACGTCTATGCCGGTGTCTCCACTCTTCTTATCCCCTCGTCATTCCATGGAAAGTCACCCATGACCTCTTAGTGGCCAAATCCAGTGGACTTTTCTCCTCTCTGCAGCCTTGGACACCACGGCTCCCTCTGACACTCTCTCTTCTCCAGGTTCAGGACGTGGTTCTCTCTCGGTTCTCCTCCTGCCTCTCTGACCTCTCCTCCTCCACTTCCTCGGCTGCATTTTCATTCAAGTTATCCCCACGATCCATGGGTGCCCCCCAGGGCTCTTCCCTCTTCTCCTTCTTGACTTGGTGATCTCCTCAGCTCCCACAGATTTAATTACCATCGGATGATTCTCCTATCTACCTATCCTCTCTGGCGACCTCCAGGCTGGGATTTCCAGCTGCCCACTGGTGATCTCATACTTGATGTCCCAGAGACACTTTTTTTTTTGTAGGCAGTCACAGTCGAATGACTTTCCCAGAGTCGCACGGCCAGTAAGTGTCTGAGGCCAGACTTGAACTCAGGTCCTTCCTGACTCGAGGGCCAGTTGCTCTATTTGCTGCCCCGACATCTGAAACTCAACATGTCCAAAACTGAACTCATTATTTTCTCCACCAAATGCTCAACTCCTCCAGATTGCCCTATTATTGTCAAAGCCGCCACTAAAACTTTTTGGCACCATCATCATTACTAATAACAGCAGCATTTATCGAGCTCCTACTATGTGCCATCCTGGCTGCTGTTGCAGCGCAAAGATTCCCAGGGCTGAACCTTTGCAAAACCATGTAGCTTTCTGTTTCTAGCCTGTCCCCTCCAAGGCTGCAGTAAAGGCCACGGTCTTGTCATCAGCCTCCAAAGCACCTCTCTCAATCTCCAAGGTAGTTGGAGGAGAAGCATGGGGAAGTGGTCTGTCTGCCTGTCCTGGCCTTGTCCTTTGCCCTCTCTCTGCTCTTGTCCAATCAGAGCAAAGCTCTGCTGCACTCCATCCAACTCATTATTTACACTCCTTCTGGTCCTCTTCTTTCGTGATGCTTCCTCTGACTACCCAGACCCCGAAGCACTGCCAGTCTTCTGCGTTCCAAACTCTGGCATCGAGTTCAACACCCTGTCAATTGCCAAGTCTTGTGGCTTTTCCTTGGACCACGCCTGGAGGCTCCTTATTAAGGTTTGGGCTGTCCTAGTGACTTCCGAGGGCCCTTCCACCTTGGCGAGTGACTTATTCCAGGATCACACGCTCGGCAGCAGCCCAGTCCCCAGTCCCTCTTGGTCCTGCCCGGCCCCACACACCATCCTTCAGAACTCAGCTTGTTTTCTTCTGCCTGTCCCTCTATCAGACTATAAGCTTCCTAAGGGCAGGCCCTCATGCACAGAAGGTAGACTCACTGTTTCTGGAACAGAACCAATTGTTGCCTCCCCTGCCAGTGCATTTCGAGAGCTGATGAGCCCCGGTGGTGACTTCTCCTCTGCCCAGTTCCCCTCTATCCCAGCCAGGGCCAAGGTGGCCCCAGGGAGAAGCCGTGGAGACACGTTAGATACCACATCTCTTCCCTGGGTCGCCCAAGACACTTTCATAGACTAGAGGAAGGGGCCCTGTCACAAGTAGAAGAATGATGCCACTGCTCTGACAGCCTCAAAGATGATTGTGCCTGCTACACGTCTATAGCCCTTCACGGCTGGTAAAGGGCTTTTCAAATATTGCTTCGTTTGACCCTCACAACAACCCTGGGAGGGAGGGACTCTTATTATCCCTGGTTTACAGATGAAGAAACTGAGCCAGTCAGCAGGGAAGTGTCTTGTCCAGGGTCACATAGCTAGGTAAGCATCCCAGGCTGGATTCGAACTCAGGTCTTCCTGACTCCAGGCCCGTTGTTCTATCCGCTGCATGTTCAGAGATGAGAAAAGTAAGGCCCAGAGAGGGCTCATCATTTACTCAAGGTGAATCCTGATTTCCAGGCTCCCTCATCCCTCAGGCATTGATTGGCTGTTTGCACTCCAGGCGATTCTGCTTGTTTTCTGGTCTGCCCTGGGCAGGCAGACTCAGGGCTCTGGGGCCCAGGAAACAGAGGAAGGGGAGTGAGTGGAGTTAGGGGGGAGGTGGACAGTGACCAGAGCAGGGGTGACAGGGGTGAGCTCAGCCTCGTGGCTGGCCCCTGGCATGCAGTGCAGGGGGCATGTTCGGACCCCCTTTGGTCTTGGGGGAAGGCTAGCTTCCCATCCTGCCTCTCCCCAATTCAAACCCAGACCCACACCTCAATTGGTTTGAGGAAAGAAGGCTGACCTCCAGGGATGAGAGGCGGGCAGGGGGCGGGGCTCACCTGCATGATGGAGAGCAGACTTCGGCTCAGGCTCCTTTCCAGCTCCGGCTCCTCCGGCTCCCAAGGCACAGACTTGAGGGAGTCAGCCTCAGGTGCAGAGCGGTGGGCTTCACCTGGCAGCCAGGCCCCCAGGGCCAACCTGCCTGCTTACCTGTCCCAGGTGCCTGCCCGACTGCACTCTGACTCCTTGGCTCTGACTTCCGCCTGAGAGTCTCACCCCTCCCTCCTAGGAATACCAGAAGCTCTAGGCTGAAGGGGAGGAGCAGGGAGGAAGGGGAGCGGCCTGCTCTCCCAGGCCCCCTACACACTGGGCTGGGGGCAGCCAGACCACACCCTGGAAAAAGCCTCCATCCTAGGTCAGGAATGTGCTTGCTCCGGAGGTCAGCATGAGAATCCTCATCCTTGGAAGGGTCTCTCCTGGTGCATTTAGGGTTAAGGTTAGAGAGGAGATCTCCAGCTGGGTAGTGAGAAAGGTGTGAGAAAACTTAAAGACTGAAGAGACCCTCTGCTAAGGCAGAAAGGTCAAGAATGATCACTCTCTCAGACTCTTCCTATCCCTCTGGGGAATGGGCTGAGACCCTGTTTCACAAGTGGGAAACTGAAGTGTCAAATGCTCATGCCTGTCCTAAATCACCCTCCAGACTTCTCCCAGCCAGCCTGGGCAGGGAGGACTTGGGCAGAGATGGTGCCTAAGAGGAAAGCAGGTGGATGTTTTGGGAGGGGGGAGGGGAAGGTGGGATGGGAAGGGAAGGTGGGACTGGATGAGTCAGGCAACTCCAGGAGCTGATCCCAGGTCACAAGACCAACCAGTGGCCCAATCCTCAGAGCCTATTGAGAATACCGGAAGTCAACCGAGAGACCTGTCCCCAATGAGCAGTGTAACCCTAGATGTCTTTGCAGTAGATAGAGAATCCGGAGACCTGAGCTCAAATCCTAATAGACACTGCTGTGTGACTCTAAGCAAATTGCGGTGGTGGTTGTCCAACTGGTTCAGGCATGATCTTCATG
The DNA here is from genome assembly GCA_028646595.1 of Phalanger gymnotis. NCBI lineage: Eukaryota > Metazoa > Chordata > Mammalia > Diprotodontia > Phalangeridae > Phalanger > Phalanger gymnotis. Next base: position 463,654,056 of record CM053623.1, on the reverse strand, counting down.
ACCCCATTTGGGATTTTCTTGGCAAAGATACTGGAGCGGTATGCCACTTCCTTCTCCAGCTCATTTTACAGAAGAGGAAAGTGAGGCAAATGGGGTGAAGTGACTTGCCCAGGGTCACCCAGTTAGTAAGTGTCTGAGGCTGGATTTGAACTCAGGAAGATGAGTCTTCCTGACTCCAAGCCAGATGCTCCATCCACTATGGCGCCACCTACCAAATTACTTGACCTCATTTTCCTCATCTATAAAATGGGAAGAATCATTGTGAGGATTAAATGAGATGATCATCGTTAAGCTCCTAATATGATGCCTGGTCCATAGGAAACACTATATAAATGTTAGCTGCTATTATCATCTCTCTGGGCCTTGGGGAGATTAGACAACACAGTGCCCATCTCCAGCCCTTCTGTGGACAGTCTCTGTTTCTTGAGGTTGTCTCTCAGCCCAGCTAGGTCTACTTGACTGAGTCTGTGGGTTCTCTGAGGATCCCAGACCCCAAGGCTTGGCCCTCAGGGCACAGAAGCTCTGAGGTCTGTTGGGTTGCCTGCTCTGGCCTCTGGTGCCTTTCTTGCCCTGGCGGCAGGTCCTAAGGAGCACCGTTGGAATGCACTTAGCCCAGGAGCCAAGCCCAAGGCTCACAACAAGGATGAAAGTCCTACCCTAATCTAGCCCTGATTCCTTCCAACTACAAGTCCTCATGTTGGACTTGGCAGGTGGCCTGAGAGGAGCCCCAAGAACAAACCTCCATTGCTGCTGAAGCCCATGGTGAGCAGCAAGGTGGATCCTTGAATGCAATTTAAGGGGCATTTTGAAAGGGCCTACTATGCACCAGGCACTGGCGATACAAAGGCCCTCGAGGAGGCCTCCGGTCAGAGGGGGCATCTGAGCTGTGCTCTGAAGGACCTGGGAGCACTCCAGAGCAGAGGCAAGGAGGGAGCACCTTCCACACATGGGGGATGTCTGGGGCAAAGGCCAGAGAGAGGATGTCATGCATGGGAAATTGCCAGTAGACCAGTTTGACTGGAATATAGAGTCTTCAAATAGAACAATACGAGTGAGATTGGAAAGATGGGTGAGATCAGCCTGGAGAGGACTCCAAATGCCAGGCTGAGGAGAAGACAAAGAGGTGCCAACAATTTTGGGTGGGAGATGGGGACGTGAACAGATCTGTTCAGGGACATCATGTAGGCATGTGAGATGTGCCGGGGTGATCCATAAACCAAAACAATAAATAAACCAGGGGACTTCCCGGGGGGGCCCCCCACAGCTCACTGACTCCTTCCCCCACCCAGCCCCCTCCCAAAACATTCCATGCTCCACCCTCAGCCACCCCCAGGTTCTGTTCCAGGCTCCTAATCAGGCAGAGATGGAAAGTCAATGAGATATACCTAAGGGATAACCAGCCCTTCCAGGAGGTCAGGCCCTACAGCTGAGGCAGCTGCACCAGGCATCCTACCCACAGGCTCCAGAGAACTTGGCTAAAGCTCTCGGGCCAGGTGCAGGAGCCCCCAGCTGAGCCCCATCCTCTTTCTGCTATGGCCTGAAGACCATCCTGACCCTCCAAGGTAGAGCCCACCCCTTTGCTGCACCCCTATACATACCTCCTATTCACCAGGGCCACCCTTTATGTAGGTGGTCATATTAAGCCATCAGAACCAGCTGGCACTGGGCTAGCCTAGCCTTGGGAGCCCAGGATCCTCTCCATGCTAGAAGGGAAGAGGATGCTCGTGGTGCTTTGTGGATACCCAGTAAAAACTTGTGGGGTGCACGGACAGGCAAGAGAGCCATCAGGACCCGGGGCATACCCACTCCCATCTGGCCTCTATGGGAGACTGATTTCCTCCTTTTCTGGAAAGCAGGAAGAAGCCATGTCCCCTTGATCACTCCTTTGTTCCCCTGCTTTGCAGGGCTGCTGAACGATTAGATCCCTCTAATACTCAACAGATATTTGTACACTAGGGGTAGAATCCTCTTGGGATTGAGGATAGAAGCAAATTCCCAGACCGTTCTGGATGGAAAGTATCCCTCTGAGCATAGCAAGGGAACCATCTTTTTTTACCTTTCCCCACGCCACAAAATACACTCAGCCAGCAAACAAGTAAAGCACTAGGTGAAGCCATCCAGAGGCCTGGGAGCTGCGAAACTGTGCAGTGAGAGGAGATCTCAGCCCAAGAGAAGACCCCTCTCAGATTGTGTGTGGCCCAGCAATAGTCTCTCAGATAAGTCACAGTGCTAAAAAGGAAGACTGAAGGTCCTCCATCAGCAGCCTGTGCCTCGGGCTAGCATTAGCCATTCAAAGTATATGCCCTGCATACTCTTCTCTCCCCTCTCCTCTGAGTCCCCCCCTACCCCTGTGTCAGCATCAGAGGCTCAGAGGTCTCTTAGCCATGCTAGAGTCATGTCTCCCAACAGGTAGGCAGCATCACAAGGTGGTCTTTCAGGGGACTGCCCAGCTGGGCTTGGCATTAGAGGCAAACCAATATTTTGTGCAGACAGGCAAGGCCAGTCTTGGACCTGTTTTTGGCCAGAAACAGATTCCATGGGAGGGCACTCTGCCCAGTGGGCTGCTCCTGGTGGGGAGCCTGATCTGAGCCTTGGTGGAGGGACCAACCCAGCCTGACAGGGGCTGGGAGGCAGTGCCTAATACTGTCGCTCCTTAATAAAAGCTAATTGACTCACTGGGCAGGTGCTAGGACCCCCAAGATAAGGCCAGGACAAAAAGTGGGTCCCCTGCCCAGCTCCTGGGGAGCTGTAGACTCAGCCATGCCAGAGGGCACACTTCCTTGGCCAAGGGTGGTCCTTGGGCAGCCAGAGAGGAAAAATGTGTGAGAGGGAAGAAAAGAGACTAAATTTCTGTGACCGGCAGGCCAGCAGCCCCTAAAAGGCCAGGAGAGAGATGAGGTCCTGACCACTCCCAGGGCACTGCCAGGGGAGGGTAGCCTAGTGGGGTTTCCTCTAGGGTAGGGCTGCCTATCGTTCAGGTAAGTGATAGCAATGATGGGGCCTCAGTTATCCAGTCTGTGAAAGGGTCCAGTGCAGCCAAGGACTCTTCCCTGCCTCTGCCAAGCTCCAGGGCTGTTGCTGGAAGCTTCTCCATGTGGGAACCACGCCCCTTTACTTCTCTATGGGCTTGTCTCTGGACTCCTAATAGCAAGTCAGCTCTTTGAGGGCAGTGTAGCACACAGTAGGTGCTTAATCAATGCTTGTTGAATGAACAAATGAATTCATTCAGTTCCCCAAGTGACCAGGGGCCACATAGTGCTGGGTCTGGAGTCAGAAAGACCCGAGTTCTAATCCAGCCACAGATACTCACCAGCTATGTGACCCTAGTAGGCAAGTCACTTTACCTCTGTCTGCCTCAGTCTCCCCAACTGTAAAATGGGGGCCATAACAGCACTTACCTCATGGGGTCGTTGTGAGGACCAAGTGAGATCATATTTCTAAAGCACTTAACCCAGTGCCAGGCACATAGTAGGGTTTATACACACACATAGAAATACTTATTCCCTTCTTTCCCCCTCCCCATATTCCCACTCTTACTTAGAATCTTCTTCTTATTCCCCCCTCCCCCTCCTCCCTCTCCTTTCCTTTTCCTCCTCTTTCCCTTCTCCTTTCCCCCTCCCCCTTCCCTTCTCCTTTCCCCTTCCCCCTCCTGATCCTTCCCCTCCTCCCTCCCTGCTCCTTCCCCTCCCCCTTCCCAGCCCACACCGGGGCAGTTGCCAAGCCTGTGACCCGTAGTCTCCCACTGCTCTCCCACATGTCCCCTTCCCTCCCTCTCTTACCTGAACCATGGCTGTAAAATCTCCCCTGTCCAACCTGCACACTGTGGTCCCAACGATCTTCCTAAAGCAGCCACTGCTCGGCTCATAAACCCTGGCTGGCACCTCCCTACTGCCTCCAGGATACAGCAAATGCCCACACCTGGTGTTTGAGACCTTGCAGCATGACATTTATACAGTACTTTCAATTTGCCAAGAGCGTGAAGAGCAGGGAGCCCTGAGGCAACCTTGTGGCCATTTAACAGAAGAGGCAGCTGAGGCTCAGAGAAGAGACACAGCCTCTGGGCCTTCAGAGTAGGAGGCTGCCTCTGCCACTCTGGCTTCTGGTCTGTCCCTTCCCGCACTCTGCTATTTGGGCTGTTGCTGCCTGGCCTGCCCTCCCAGTTCTACTTGGGCCACTTCTTCAGGCAAACCTCCCAAGATCTCCTCCCACCATATGGTTTTCAGTTGCTCAGGGCTCTCCCTAGAAGGATGTGAGCCCCTTGAGGGCAAGGACTGTCACCCAGCACAGACCCAGGTGTGGGAGGCAGGTGCCATATACTGCAGGGGAGGGGGGCCTAGGGCATGCCCCCTGCAGCCACTCTCGGATCCTGTCCTGGTCATTCGTGCCCTCACTTGAGGGACTTGGAGCCTTCAAAAAGTGGAGTGACCCGGGGTGTTGGGGAATGAGCCCATTCTGCTGGGCTGAGGCAGCCCACAGTTTGGAGTGCTTACACACGGCAGGGGGCCCTTCCCCAAACTCTGGGGGCTCAGGTAGGTCCCTGCAGCTGGCTCCCTTACTCGGGTGCAAGGAAAGAGGCGTTGTGTCCAGAGTCTGTCTGTGGAGGAACCAGATTCCCTGAGATCTGGGCCTCTCCACAATCCCAGCAAGTTCCTTCCTCCTTGTATCTCCATGGGCTCTTCTGTGAAAGATGGGCTGTGGAATGGACCAGGCTCCTTTGTCTCTTTGGGATCAAAGGCCCCTTGAGCAGCTGGTCTTTAGGAAAGGAGTTCTCTCGAAGACCAATTACCTAAATTAATTTTATAAACACACAAGTCACCAGCCCCCAGGGGAAGAGCCCCTGGGCCCACAGGTCTCTAAGAGCATTTCTAGATTCAAGCCCCCCTCCCCCATCTAAGACATTTACCCTCCTCCATATGTGGTCTTAGGTTTTAGATTAGTTCAGGCGACTGGGGCAACCCCTGTGCCCTACTCCCCCAACTTGGCAGAGTTGGGTCCTCCAAGGGTGATTGCTACTTCCAAGTTCTAGGGATACCCAACCCTTAGCACAGTGCTTGGCACATAGTGGACTCTCAGTAAATGCTTACCAATTGACTGACTTCCCACTTCTAAAGCTCAAGCTGAGGAGTCCCCACCAATGGGCTTCTTATTAACAGTCAGCCTGCAAAGGCATTTATTAAGATAGCATAGTAAAATCAGTACCTACAAGACGTGCTTCTCAAATATCTGGGATGTGCTCTCCCACAAATGCCCACAGCACCCTTAGAAAGAGTGGGGGCAAACTGCAAGGACTGCAGTAGGAAGGCAGACATAGAGGTAGCCCTCTCCATGGAGGGTATTCAGCTGCTCCCTCTCGAGGGAGTCCAGAAGTCACATTCTTTGAGGCTGTTTCTGACTTTCCGCAATAATCTCTTGGCATTTCTGTCTGTCTAGAGAGGCCATCCCTGCTCCTTCACCTGTACCTTGAACTTTGTCTTCCCAACTCTTTCCGCCTGCTGGACGGTGGTTAGACAGCTCTTCAGCTCGTGATTCAGACCAATCTGACTGTCTCTGGTCATTTGTTCCCTTCCACTTGACCAGAAAAGGGTTTGCATTTCCTAGAGGGATTAGTGTTAATACATCTCACACCTTGTCTTGTCTGCCATTACATCCTGCAACTATATCAACTGAGGTGGAGTAAGAGGTGTGTGTGTGTGTGTGTGTGTGTGTGTGTGTGTGTGTGGAGGGGGAGGGGGATGCCCAAGAGGGAGGAGAAAAAAAAGCCAACATCTTAGATGTTCAAAGGAAGTGCCTCTGTTGGAACTCCCATGGCTGGTTCTCTGGGGCCAGGGGAGCAGGGGCCAGCTGGAAAGAGGCTCTTTTTGCTCCAGAAAGGAATTGATTAAAAAGAGCCTTTTGCAAAGTAAGTATTTTTAAAGTAAAGTTGAGTAGTTAACAAAAACAAGTGGGGTTAGTAAAATTTCTTTTGCTTGGTGAATAACAACCATGTCCCTTCTGCTGGAGCATTCATAATGTTGGCCTTGGTACCAAATGGCTGCAGCTCTCTTCTAGTGAAGGGAGCCTGTATACCTGGGATGGAAGGGCCAGACAACATTCCTTGCTGGGCCCCTAGTTCCTGGGCCCTTTACGTGATGGGAAAGGAGCAGATGGGGGCTGGGATCTCTGGAATGCACCCCAGCTTCGCTCTGGGGACCCTGAGGCAGGAGGTAGGAGACCACCAGGCAGCTCCTGAACTTGGTGATGAGGGCATAGTCTCTGGGAACCCCCTTGCATCTGGAATACAGTCTCTGGGAGCCTCCTTGAATTCTCCTTGAACCTTACATTATCATCAGGCCCAAATCTCTACCTAAGCCTTGCCCTCTATTGCTACTATCAATATGCATGCCTTCAGTTACTTACCAACCCTGATATTATCAATGTCCATGCTTTCAACTACTTTCCACCCTTAATTCCATTCTCTTGGTTCCTGGACTCTGACCTCATCTCATCCTCCTTAGACTCCTCCCCAGGACCCTCCCTGAAGCCCTCCTCTAGTCACCCCAGACCACCCCTCAATCCCTCCTACAATCTTTGTGCATATAATCTCCATCTTGCCTCCATGAAGGTGCTCAGATTCAATCTAGCTCGGCTTAGGTTGAATCTGGGCCGCTTGTGAAAACAGGCGTCACAAAGAGTAGGATTTCTTAAGACAACCCATTATGGTGAATTCCCAATAAACTTTGTCTTATCCCTTGGCTGAGAAGGCTTAAGTCAAATTCTTTCAGCAGGACCCGGCATGTCTGTATTTTGGGGTCACAAGCACCCCTAGAAACCTATGGTTTCCTACCATCATCATTTTCCTTAAACCTCTTCATTGGGATTTAGAGGGAATTTGATACATCCTTCCTGCCCTGGACCCAGAGGCCAGGGGCATTGTTCAGGGGGAGGAAGACTTCCCTTTCCTGGCCTGGAAGTTCCCATAGAGATTCTGGAGTCCAGGCCAAAGAACAAGCATTCATTAAGTGCCTACTGCGTGCCAGCCGTTGTGCTGATCACTGTACAGCTATGATCTCATTTGGTCCTCACACCACCCCTGGGAGGTTATAGATGAGGAAACCAGGGTAAACATAGGTGAAGTGACTCGGCCAGAGTCACACAGCTAGAAAGCCTCGGAGGCTGGATTTGAACTCAAGTCTTCCTGACTCCAAGCCTCCCCTCTAGGCATTGTGGCATCATTTGCCCCTTTGGACACCTTGAATTCACCCAGCCTACTCCACTCTACACTGGACAAACCCAGTGGCTCATCCTGCAGATCCCCTGGCCCCATATCACTAGCCAGCGCTCTCAAGGGCCTCCTGAAGGCCGTGTTTATTGTCTAAGAAGCCCCTGGAATGGCAACAAATGACAGTGTGAGAGCTCCCCAGTGTGGGGCACGGCCTATGAACACCCATGCTCCCAAGCAAATTGGGTTATGGGCCTCTTGTCTGGACCAAGAATGATGAGAAACTATCCAAAGCCGGAGCTGTGGCCCATCCTGGCTCCCCCTGTCCTCACCCACCCAGGTCATACTGCCAAAGCAGCCAGTTCGTTTGGCAGCAGTCCCCAGTGTACCCTAACACTTGCCAGGTCCCATTAGTTTATATTTTGCCACATATACACCCCTTCTTTGCTCAGACACAGACACCTTTCCCAGGGCAGGCCCTCCTCCCCTCACTCCCAGACCTATGCAATAGGTACTGGGGTGGGGGTGGGGGCTGCCTGCCTCAGTCTCTCCCCCTTCTAGTTCATCAGTCCCCACTCAGTAACCAAAGTGAACTTCCTAAAGTGCAGGTCCAACTGTGTCTCCCCCCACTCAATAACCTTCAGCTGCTCCCCATCACCTTGGCTTCCTACAAGTCCCAGCTAAAATCCCACCTTTCACAGGAAGCCTTTCCTGATCCCCACCCCCATCATCTCATTTTGTTGGCCCCCTCCAGGCTGTGAGCTGCTTGAGGGTAGGGGCTGACTTTTGCCTTTCTTCATCTGCTGGTGCTTAGCCCTGTGCCTGGCTCATAGTAGGTGCTTAATAAATCCTTCTTGACTGGATTGTAAAACCCAAAGCCCAAAGCCATACATTTCAGACACTGGCTAGAACCAAAGACACCCAAGCTTGACAACAAGATGGGGCTGAAGCGACCCCCATGGCAATATTAATTCTAGCATGTGCACAGTCCTTGGAGGTTCAGAGGTGCCATGACTGTCCTCATTTACAGACCAGGAAGCTGAGGCTGAGAGGAGGGCCCAGGGTCACACAGTTCTGCGTGTGTGTATGTGTGTGTGTGTGTATGGGGGTGTGGGTGGGTGTGTGGGTAGCAGTGTTTGTGGTGTGTGTATGGGAGTGTGTGTATATTTGGATGGGGGTTCCTCTGTGTGTTTGTGTGTATGGCGGTGTGTCTGTGTGGATGGGAGGGTGTATGGGGGTATGTGTGTATGGGGTAAGGGGGTGTGGGTGGGTGTGTGGGTAGCAGTGTTTGTGGTGTGTGTATGGGTGGTGTGTGTGAGTTTTGGGTGGGGGTTCCTTTGTGTCCTTTGTGTGTGTAGATGTGTTTGTATGGGTGTGTATGGGAGTGTGGGTGGGTGTATTTGGATGGGGGTTCCTCTGTGCGTATGGGGTGCATGTGTGTAGATGTGTGTGGATGGGGGTGTGTCTGTGTAGAGGGAGGGGTGTATGGGGGTGTGAGTAGCAGGTTTGTGGTGTGTGTATGGGAGCTGTTTGTGAGTATTTGGATGGGGGTTCCTCTGTGTGTGGATGGGGGTGTCTATGTAGAGGGAGGGGTGTATGGGGGTGTGGGTAGCAGTGTTTGTGGTGTATGTATGGGGGGTGTATGTGAGCATTTGGATGGGGGTTCCTCTGTGTGCGTGTGTGACGCAGGTTTGGAGGGCCCTATCCAGCACTCTCTCCATCGTCCACCCTCCGGCATTGGATCAGGCCTACAGTTAGGAGAGGCAGAATGGAGTTAGCATACTGTTTCAACAATCTGACTAGCAAATGCTGTGGGGGTGAAAGACCAACCCAAGCCCAACAACAAGAACGCTACCAGCACGCTGCAAAAGCCCAGGTTCTTTTGATCTGCTTTAGTAAGGAAAGCAACATTAAGGGGTTGACAAGTTTACTTTGATTCAGCATACAAATACCATTCACTTAGTTCAGGGGAAAAAGCCAGCACCCTGAACTTCAGAGCAAACACAAACAAATTACAAACATTGACAGACAGACTAAATACAATTCATAGTTACCGACATCTAGGTTCAGCCCAGGAGCTCACAACGAGGGCTGGTCCAGAGTCGTGTGTGCCACCACAGCTGTGGGTAAGAGCTCCGAAGAAGAGAAAGCCAACCCCTGGTTTTATATCTTTTTTTCAGGGTCAGGGGTGAGTCATAAATACAACTCACCCATGTGACCCTAGAATCGTCACAAAGAGGCAACTTAAACCCACGAGGTCTAAAAGCCTCTGATTCTCAAACGTGTCACTCAAACTCATGTGTAAACTAGGCCCTCCCCCGAGGCAAGGAGGCCACCAAGGACTCCCAAATCTAATCAAGGAAACAAAGGCCAAACTCTTCAAGGGCGCTTGGTTGAACTGAGTGCTAAGAGCCCATTTTGTTTACCAACACACATACAACATGGTATTCAGGCTGTCCCAGTCTCACCCAGCTATAATCCTGGGCTTGCTCAGACCTTGGCTCACCAGGCTACTTCCTGACCACCTCCCCTCTTAGTCTCCAACCAACAAGAGGTTGGGCTCTGATTGGTGAGAATTCTCCTGCCCTCCCCTGCCGGGGTCACCCAGAGGGGCTGTGAGCTTCTTCTAATGCCCTCACTTTGGAAATCAGCATTCGCACAGTTCTCCTGAGCACCAGCGTGTTTTCCTTTGCTGTCTTCTAGCCAGGGGGTGATTTGGGCCCCAACGTCACTTGGATGGTTGGTGTCTCCTGGATAACACTGATAACTGATTAACCTCTATCAACTTTTACAGCTCCACTTCACTGAAAAGCCCTAGTAAGAACCACAGTCTAAATCATTTTTTTTGGTCAAAATTGGGGTACCCTCTGTCTCCCTCAACCTCTCAGGCTCCAGAGTTGCTACCCAAGAATTCCTCCCAAGTTCCCTCTTTCTTTGATTTTGTTGGGGTACAGGCCTGGAAGTGGTCAAACTAGCTCAGAGGGGATGCACAGTCGAGTGACTTGGGAGGCTGAATTCTAATTAGCTTTCTTGAAGAGCTGGACCTATCCACGGCTCCAGCAACAGAACACTCTGGTGAACCTGCCTTCCCACACCCCCGCCAGCATCTGCCAGATCCTCTGTCATCTCTGCTGGTCTGATCAGTGGGAGGGGAGCCTCAAGGTTGCTTTAATGTGCATTTCTCTAATTTCTAGTGATTTAGGGCATTTTTTCATACAGTTGTTGACAGCTTAGATTTCACCCTTTGAAAACCCTCTCTTCCTATCCTTTATTTATCTTTTGGGGAAATAGATATTAGTCTTAGACATTTGAACCAGTTTCTGATGCATCTTGGACATGAGAGATGTGCTGCAAAGACGTTCCCAGTTACCTGTTTCCTCTCAAACTCTTCAATTTTATATAATCACAATTGTCCCTTTTGTATCTGCATTACTTGTGGAGCCATAAACCAGGCCATTCCCCTCTCCTTAGACCTGAAAGGCAGGTTTTTCCTTGCCCCTCCAGTTTGTTTTTCATGTTATCTTTCACATCAGGTTCCTGTCTCTTTTGGGAGCTTCAGCAAGCATTTACTGAGCCCTCCTCATGGGCCAGGCACTGAGGCAGTCAAGATAGTCCCTGCCCTCAGAGAGCTTCCAGTTGTTTCCACAATCTGGCTAGCAGCTTCTGTGGGGGGGTCCAGATCCACCCACAGCCAGCACCCAGAAAGTTGCCGGACAGCCAGAAAGCCCAGGTGCTTTTGATCTGCCTTAATAAGGAGAGCAAGGTTAAGGGGTTGGCAAGCTTACTTTAATTCAGCACACAAATATCATTCACTTAGTTCAGGGGAAAAGCCAGCACCCCGAACTTCAGAGAAAAATACAAGCAAATTACAAACATCAACAGACAGACCTTGTCTGATTCAAATCCCAATACATAGTTACCAGAGTTCAACAAAGTCTCAGCATCTGGGTTTACAAGCTGGAGGGCTCCTTAGCTACAGCTGCCCGGAGTCTCTTCATCAACACCATCTCAAGAGCCCTTAACCAAATTACAAACAGACAGACCCAATACAATTCTTAGTTACCAGTACCAACATCTGGGTTTCAAAGCTGGGGGGGCAGTTTGCAGCTTGCCCAGAGTCTCAACACTCCTTCCATAAGTGCACCCTAAAAATCAAATGCCAAGCTCTCCCCAGTTATATCCAGTTTTTGGAGCCCTGAAGCCTTTGACCTCACCCAGACTGAGTCTGGGAAAGTTCTCCATTCCCAGGATCACATCATATACAAATCAATGACTCCTACTTGTCTCAGTGCTGAGAAATACTCCAAGACAAAAAGATCCCACTTTATCTGCCCCAGAATCATTAAAGGCACTTAAGAGAAGAAAAGCAAAATGTCCCACCTTAATTACTATTACATAATAATGTTAATGTTACACTTAATAGGGGTTTGGGCCTGGGGCTTAGCACTTAGCAAGATTCAATGAAATAGCTGAATTACTCAAAGCAAACAAAAGACAAACTCTTCAAGGGCACTTGTTGAACTAAGTGCTAAGGAGACCATTTTGCTTAACAACATACCAGTCCAGAAGAGTCAATCAGAACCAGCATCAGCTGGAAGCAAAGACATCAACCAATCGAGATGCTACAGTAAAAGGAGGCTCCCTTCACCTGCACCATGACTCTGGGTACACTTTCCCACAAGGACACCCAGCAACCTTGTGAAGAATAGAGTGAGCTTGGAAGATGGGGCTGATGAGGAGCATCAGGAGGCCCCCTGGGGGGATCAAAGCAACTCTCTCTCCAGTCTCCTCTTCTTCTTTGAGTCAGGAACCAAAATTCAAGGAATACTGAGCTCCTTAACTTTTGGAGGAAGAGGTTTTCTTTTCTCCCTGTGGGGTGAGTCATGGCATCCAGCAGGGGAGCTGTGCTCTGGAGAAGACACCTCCATCTATCAAGAGAATCCAAGGCCAACCAGTCAGCCTTCATTAAGCACCTACTATGTGCCAGCCACTGCCCTAAGCACTAGGGGTACAGAAAGAGGTTCCCTCTCCAGACTGACATGGACAGCTTTTAGGAGAGCTGGCTGTGAACTTCAGAGCTGGATGCTTGGCTCTTTGTCCTGAACTTCCAAGAGCACCAAGGACATCATGGGGTGACATTTTGACTTGGCAGTGAATTGGATTTCAGCGAGCTGTACAGAGTCATCGGCCTCACTCTCTCTTGCAGAGACATCAAAGTCCAGAGGCAGGACCACAGTCAGGATGACTGGCAATGGCCCAGGATGCAGTGGGTGACCCTGGCATCTTCAATGTCTGACTGTGCTGTAAGCGCTCCACCGGGCCTGCTTTAGCTGCCTTCATGACCGCTGGAACAAACTGTTCTTCCCATGCCTGGGGTGGACACCCCCCAACTCACCAACAGGTTTGTGGCCAAATGGTTACCCTCAACCTTGCAGAGATGGTTTTCGTTGAGTATGTCCTCTTTGGATGCTACGGAGCCACCAGTGAGAGTCAGATACTTGGAGTCCCCATGGCCACACTTCTCATGACCACTTGTGGAGATCTGTGGGAGGGCGTGGTCCAGGTTTGAGGTTGGTTTAGGGTTGCTTGGTAGCTTCTGTTTTCCTCTCATTTTATTTTTTTCAACCAATGAAAATCTATATTCCCTCTCATGTCCAATGCCCTAATTTGAGGAAAAAGACAAAACTCTCATAACAAATATATATAGTTAAAAAAAATTCCCATGTTGGCCTTGACCTAAAGCTGAAGGCCTCTCTTAGTGTGCCCCTCTCCTCTCTGCAAGGAGGATCAGAGTTCCTATCTTCCACAGTTGTTTGTTGTTATCCTGTTGTGGTCATTGGGTTTGAGGTTTTCTGAGTTTGCACCTGCTCATCCAAGTCTTTCAACGTTTCTCTGTGTGGATCGTGTAATACCATTTTTATATCATTTTTGTAACTTTCAGTAGAGGCCAGGCCTGAATTAACAATCATCCGAAAGAAGAGCCTGGACCTGGGCTTCTTTGTTCTCCGAGTTTACTCAGAGAGTGCCCCTTCCTGTGTCAGTGGGGCCAGATTGGGCTGACCCAAGAACGTTCTTTCCCCTGTTAACCATTAAAGGATGAGACCCTAAACCCAAGAAACTACCTCACTTAATATGTTATGGGCATATACTATGCTATGGAATGTTAACGGTAAATTAAACACAGAAACGCTGGCTTGTAGTTTTAACTGACCCTTGTCAACGCTCTTATCTTATTGTATTTTCAACCTATTCCATTAAGGGAAATCCTTGTCTTGTATCATGGTTAAACATATTTGGGGATCATAAAATTGAGTAACACAAAAACATGCTGAATTGTGACTGTTCTAAAAATATAAAAACCTGTTCATTCTTCTGTACGAGTCAGTCAGACTTTTGCCTGACTCCACGCATGCATGTCCGCTATGCTTAAGGAAATAAATAAGTAATATGAATTTTTCTATCATCTAGCTTTGTTTGCCTCCTTAACCAAACTTTCAGGTTAACATCTGAAACCATCCTCTTCATCATTTCTTACAGCATTGTCAGAATCCCTGAACCTCCCTTAGGTCAACACACACAAACCATTCCCCACTTGACCATGGGGTGCCCAGCTCTTAGCCACTGTGAAGTGATAGGCTACCAATACTTCGGGGGTCCTTTTCCTCTTGCTCCCATCTTTTGGCAGTAGAGGCCTAGTAGTAGCATTTATTGGGTCTAAAGGTATTCATAGTTCACACACTTTTTAGGTCTGGGTCCAAATTGTTTCCCAGCTTGAATAGTAGTATGTGAATGTGTCTATGTCTCCCCACCTCCTACAATTTTACTTATTTTCCATTTTTGTCAACTTGGCCAGTATTATGGGTGTGAGGCAAAACCTCAGAAGAGTTTTAAGCTGTGGCACTTCTCTGATTATTAATGGTTGAGCAGTTAGGGGCCCCTGCAGTGGATAGATCGAGAGGCCTGGAGTCAGGAGGATCTGGGTTCAAATCCAGCTTCAGAAACTAGCTGTGTGACCCTGGGCAAGTCACTTCACCCTGTTGGCCTCGATTTTCTCATCTATAAAATGAACTGGAGAAGGAAACAACAAACCAATCCAGTATCTTTGCCAGGAAAATTCCAAATGGGTTGTGAAGAGTTGGACAAATAGCCGTGAAAGACTGAATCACAAGGATGAACACTCAAGTATTTTTTTTCATGTGATGACAGAGAGTTTGTTTTTTCCCCCTAGAAAACTGCCTGTTCATCATCCTTAGATTATTTATCAGTTGGAGAATGACCTATTCTTATACATCAGAATCAGTTCAATCAGCATTGAGACCCTCATCTGAGACCTTGGACACAAGGCCTTTGCCAAGAGCCAATTGTCTTGGGACTGATGGTTGATGGGATGCTCCGGACCCAGACCTGACACCCTTCCAGGACCCGGTCATTCTGGAGCTCGGCCCCAGAGATGGGGGCGAAGGAGACTTTCTCCCGAATCCCGGGTACAGGTCGGCTCTCCCAGGCAGACTCCGGGGGACCAGCTTCCGATAGGCCAGACCGTGGGGGCTCCTGTCCTCTGGCTCTCCTGCCCTCGATGGCTCAGTCCCCACCTCCCCCCAGCCTCTCACTGCCCCACCTCGCCCCCCCCCACCCCGGGCCCGACCCCTTCTGGCATCGGGGAGTGGTCCCGGGGTTTCCAGGCCGCCGCCCTCGCCCTCCCTGAGCTCCCTCGGGGCGTCGGGATGTCCCCTCCCTCCTCCCTCCCACCCCCAGGCTGGTGCCACTCGCGGGGACCCACGTAGGGGACGGATACTCCCTGGGGC
This sequence comes from Phalanger gymnotis, assembly GCA_028646595.1. Lineage (NCBI taxonomy): Eukaryota > Metazoa > Chordata > Mammalia > Diprotodontia > Phalangeridae > Phalanger > Phalanger gymnotis. Next base: position 463,639,053 of record CM053623.1, on the reverse strand, counting down.
AAACGGATTGAAAGTCAAGCATCTGTTTAATGAGAAAAGTTCTCATGGCGACGGCCTCCCACAGTTTCCCTCGGGTTCCCCCCACCCCGTGGCCCCTAGGTGTTCACCGGCTGGGGCTCCTCCCCGCTCTCCCCCTCCAGCCCGGCAGGGGGCCAGGGTGCTGCAGGAGAGTTCTGACAGCCTCGCCCCCGGGAGCTGGTGGTGGAGGGAAAGGAAGGAGGTTCTACCAGGGCTTGTTCTCTGGGAAGGATGTCAAAGCGGAGGAGGGGTCACGGCCAGAGGAGGAGGATTCACGGTTAAGGGAGGCGGGGTCACGGTCAGGGGAGGAAGGGTCACGGTTATGGAACTTGAGTCCGGGTCCAAGGGAGGCGGGGTCACGACTATGGGAGGCGGGGTGATAACTAAGGGAGGCGGGGTCACGGTCATGGGAGGCGGGCTCACTGTGGCTAGGCGATGGGCACTCAGATCGAGGGGGGGCGGAGTCACGGTGAAGGAGGGCAGAGTCACCGTCAAGGGAGGCGGAGTTAGAGTGAAAGGGGGCAGGCCGACCACGTCCGAGCCCGAAGTGGAGGGCGGGGGCACGGTCAGAGGGGGCGGGGTCATGGTGAAGGGCGGAGGGGTCACAGTGAAGGGCGGGGGGGTCACAGTGAAGGACCGCCCGGCCCTAGTGACTGACGGCGAGGTCGAAACCCGGGTCACGATCGGGGACGACGACGTGATGGAGGCCTGGGTCATGGTGAAGGTCGGGAGCAAGGTCGGGGACGGCATGGTCAGACCGAGCCGCAGGATGGCGCGGGGCTGGGTGGTCGCCTGCTTCCGCCAGCGTTGGGGTGGAGAGTAGGCACGCCCCTGGGCGGACGGGGTCGGGGGCCGGGTCACGATCAGGGTCTTTGGGGACACGGACTGGTGAGTGGGGGGTGTCCAGGAACTCTGGCTCACATCCAGCTGCCCATTGGGCGAGGCGCTCGGGTCAGTGGCCTGCGACGGCCCCGCCTGCTGCCGGGACTGCGGGGGGTGGGCCCGGATGATCATGCTGCGGTTGGGGGCGGGAGCGGGGCCGGGATGTCAATTATCCTGATGACCAATCTGAGCCGGGACTACAAATCCCAGGATGCTGCTAGGGCTGAGAGCTGCGCGAGCCGGCGTGCGCGGACGGCGCTTCATTCGACGGGCGGGGCGGGACCACTCTTCCCAGCATGCCACGCGGCAGCGGGGCTTACGCGGCGTACGCTAGGGGCGGGACGAAGGGGCGGGTCACCTTGGCAACCAGCCCGCGTCCCTCCGGCCAGCTACTTGGTACTAGGCGGCAGAGCGCGGCTTGCGGCCCAGGAGCGGCGTCCAGTGACATGCGCCGGGCCACCCTGCGTGCGGGGCGGGCCGGGGGCGGAGTGTGCGTGCGGGGCGGGCTGGGGGCGGGGCGCAGTGGGAGGGCAGAGCCGGAGCTTGAGGCGAGCGGTGTGGAGCCAACGCCATGCGCAGGGTCGAGCGCCGGGGCGCCCCGGGCTCGGGGCCGCAGGGCAAGGCCTCGCTGGAAGGGCCGCTGGCAAAGCCCGGGCCCGGGGCTGGGGCTGGGGCCGGGGCCGGGGCCGGGATAGGGGTGCGCCGCAGCACAGAGTCCGAGGTCTATGACGACGGCACCAACACCTTCTTCTGGTGAGCGTCGGGAGGGCGCGCGGATATACGCGTGCGCGGGGAAGGGGCGCGCGCGCAGCCCCCGCGCCGGCCCCTGTTACCCCTTCACCCCCAACCCCCACCACCCGCCATGAGGGCCCCTAGATCCCTTCCAGCCTCCCAGTATCTGACTCCCGCTCACCCCTGCCGCGGCTTTCGGAGCCCCCCCCCCTTTGACCCTCTGACCTTTCTTTGGCCCTGGCGGTGCGATGGATCCTTCATCTCTAGAACCTCGAGGAAGCCCCACGTGTGGCTTCGGGGCCGACTGTCACGGGAAAGCTTCTCGTAGGTCATCAGCAGGCATTGATTAAGCGCCAGTTACGTACCAGGCTCTGTGCTCCCATTCCCTGCTCTCGGGAGCTCTGGGTCTCCTGGGGCCCCTAGGTGTACATCAGATAAATAGGAGTGAACCCCCCACCCCAGGCGCCGGCGGGGTTAGGAATTCGGGCTCTCTTCGAAGGTACGATTTCAAGGCAGCCAGAGAAGCAGGGGTGGGGAGGGCATTCGAGGCAAAGCGAACAACTAGGGCAAAGGCTCGGCCAGGAGACCAGGGCCACTGGATCTAAGAGTATGTGTCAGGGAATGGGGTGTAAGAAGATGGGTAAGGGAGGAGGAGGCAGGTTATGAAGGGCTCTGAATGCCAGAGCTTGGTATTAGATCCCAAACGTGGTAATGGGGTGACTTGATTGGACCTGCCTTTTAGGAAGATCAATTTTATACCTAAGTGGAGGATTGGCAGGAGTGAGGGGGGCGGGGAGGATTTGAGACCGGCAGAGTCTTTTGTAACAGACCAGGCCTGAGGGTGTGAGGGCCCACACCTGGGCGGGTGGCTCTTAGGAGAGAAGGAGCTTTTCCGCCAGGTATTGCCAAAGCCCAATGGATCAGAAATGGTGTAGAGGTAAAATGGACCAGGGATGTTGCAGAGGTGAAATCCACAGGGGTTGGCACTGTATTGGATTTAAGGGTGAGACAGAGTGAGGAGTCCAGGATAAATCGTGGATTGGGGGTCTGTGGAACCAAGAGCATGGGGTGGTTTGACTCTCATCTCCTCTGGGCTGCTGCCCAAACAGATCACTAAGACGCATGGTCATGCTGCCCTGTGGGTCAGGTGAGTCACCTATATCAAGGCCACCAGACAGCTGTTGGACTACAGGTGTTCTCTCTAGTTTACAAGGAAGGAAGCTACGTGTCCGAGAGGTCAGTAGTAATGATGGTGATGATAAATAAGAGCCAGCCTTTGTTCTAGAGGCCTTTAATATTCTCAGAGTGCTCCCCACCACAGTTTTGGGAAGTTAGGAATATTCAGATCCCCATTTTACAGCTAGGGAAACTGAGGCAAAAAGGGCTGAAGGGGCTTACCCAGGGTCACAGTGCTTGTCAGTGTCTGAAGCTAAATTCCACTGCACTTCCTGGCTGCCTTTTTGACTCTGTGCCCCTTGCTGTGCCAAGGCACAGATGACCCAGCACATGCCCTCCAGTTGTGTGGGTGCTGGGAAACAGAGCTGAGGGGCTTGCACAAACCTAGGGGTCAGAGGGTCAAGCTCCTTTCTACTCCCCTCCTGCTCTCTTTCTGGCCCCTAGCAGCTTCCCTGTGCTCAGGTGCTAGGACCTGCAAGGCAGAGAGCCTTTCTTATCTATCTTCTTGGGCCCTTGATGGGTCCTGCTCCCGCCCCCGACTTGTCCCCCTGGCCTTGACCTGGTCCGTCCCCTTCCACAGCAGCTCCTTCCTCTCTGTCCAGCATCCTCAAGGACCCTAAATGCAGCGCTGAGTCCTCTTGGCTACCTGCTGCTCTTTCCTCCTTTCCCTTCTTAATGTCCGTCTCTGTCTCGTCTTTGGTCCATCCCTGCTGTCTTGCCTTCTGGGTGGTGGTTCCCCGAAGCTCTCCCTGAGCTAAGGATTCTGCCATCCTTTCAATGTGCCAGCCTTCCCAGGCTTACATGCCTAGCCCCTCCTTTGGATGGCAGCTCATGTTTCCCAGGCAGCATGAAGCCTTATCTTCCCTCCAAAATCCCTTGCTTCCATATTCGGTCTGTGGCTACACCTCCCTCCAGGCCCTCACTTCCCTCTCCTCTCCCCTCCCCAGCTATCCTCCACTGTGCCCCTAAAGCTGTTTGCCTGAAGTGCAGGTCTGAGCAGGTCCTGTCCTGGCTCTGGAGGCTGGAAACTGCGCCCCCATCCTAGGCATCTAGGGTCTCCCCACCTTGGTGCTGGGCTGAACAGGGACTGCGGGAGATGGGGAGACACCTCCATTGTTTGTTGGATGCAGGAGGTGCCCCATAATGGAACTGTGGGCCAGCCAAGGGGAGAGACTTGTCAAGACCCCCAAAAAGCATTGGCTGGGTGAGGATGCTCACCTGTACTGCCATCGCCATTGCCGCCACCACCGTGCCTCCAGCCTCAAGCCAGGGCCCTTTCACTTGTACTTATTCCCCCTGGGCCCCTCCAGTGATCCTCACAGATCTGACTTCAGAATCAGGCCATAGAGTCTTCTTTCCCAGCTGCTGCCACATGCTCACTGGAGACCTTCCTGAGGCAGCTGGGTGCAGTGGTCGCTGAGGGCTCTTGGCTTCTGGGCTCTGACCCTGTGAGCCCTTGCTGGCCACATTCCTTGCTCACTGCTACATCTGGCTCCAGACAGTTTGAGACTCCTGCCTCCCAGTTTCATCTCTCTCAGGGTGTTCCTGGGGGAGCTCTCGTGTCACCAGCGGGACAGAGGAAGCCTTGCTGTCCTTTCCAGAGGGATTCTTTGTGATGACACAGGAGGGTATCTGTTCTCCCTACAGAGGGATTTGGATTTGTCTGGAGGGCAGGGGCAAGCCCTCAAAGGAGAAGGCTGGTGAGGTCATGGCATAGCCCAGTTGCTGGAGAGGAGCCATGAGAGGCAAGTGGACAAAAATGGCTTGCAGCCAAATTGCCCAGCAGAGGAGGGGGTTGCCTTTTCTCCTCTGAGCAGAATTAGAGAGAGAATATTTTGGCAGTTGTGAGAAGAATGGAGTAGTGAGGGGGGAAACCTGAATTAGGAAGATCAGGGAGGGGATGGTGCCCCAGGCATGAGTGGAAAGGAAGGGGGTGGGGAAGCCTGGGAAGAACCCTAGGCTCACAGGGGCCTTGGCCAACAGACAGTTGGAGATGTTGGGTGAAAAAGAGGGGGTAGGTTTGGAGGTGGTCATTGAACCTACACACACACACACACACACACACACACATACATACATACATACACACACCCATACACATCCACACCCATACCCAGCTGCCCCCGGGGCACCAGCCAGGAAGACTCAGTTCCTGTCCTCTGCTTACTTAGGCCAAGGGGCCACTTCCACTCTTCTCCTTGGGGTCCCTGTGGCCCTGGCCTTGGGAATTGCTCAGAGGGGGTGGGGTGGGTGAGAGACTGCCCATGTTTTCCCTCCCCTCTCCTGGGAAACTTGAGTAAGCAAGCTCAGCGCTATTTGAGCATCTATCTGATTGATATTGGGCTTCTGATGCCCAGCTCTTGCCAGCCTGGGGAAATGTGAGGAACAGAAGGCTAGGAGGCCAGAGAGGAGGCTCAGCTTATCCTCTCTCTTCTCAGCCAAGGAGTGTGAGTGGTTTTGACCCACTAACCAAAGTGATGAGCAGAACCCCAGGATTTAGTTAAAGAGCTGCATCCTGGGCTTCTGCATGAGCTGGTGCTGGCGGGAACCAGGAAGGGACATGGGGTTGGAGCATCTGGGACCACATCTTCAATGAAGGGATGAATGACAAAGTGTCCCTTGGGGCATCCTGTGTGCCCCAGGTGGAAGGGAGTTCACCTCCCCATTTCGGGAAATAACATCGGAGGGTCCTACCCCATGGCTGATAGATCTGCTGGGCCTCAGGAAGTTGGGTGGGCCCCGCAAAAGCAGAAGGTATGGGGCTGGTGATTCCTGGCTCATCCAAGTAGCGTGAGTGGCCACTTGCCACAGGTGCCAGTTTGTGGATGTTTGGGCCTGGCTTGGCCTGCTTCACTCCTGGACCAGAGGATGTGTCAGGGGAATCTTGGGTGGATGGTATAGATATCAGCTCTAAGAGAGACACAGGGTGGTTGTGTTGTGAACATTTGGGGTCCAGAGGAATTGTGAAAGGTTTGATGTCAGTTTGGAGAGAGAGAGCATGTTGGCTGAAGCTCTCCCAGATCCTCTTCACAGGCATACAGCACTTTGTCTGAAACTAGTCTGGGGGCCTTGGTGGCCCTGGAGCTCAGGAGTCAGGCCATCAGAGGCCAGCAAACCTTGTGGGAGAGAGAAAAGCCAAGATGGCAGTGGCCGTTACGCCCCTGCTTCTGGCCAGAATCTCAGGAGCTGGCTTCAGATACCTGCTCCTGGGCCTCCTAAAGTTGAAATTCCTATTTCAAAACGGTTTTTTTTTTCCTTTTGGTCCAGAATCTCCCAATAGATTCCTTCAGTACAGAACGCATTAGTTTTGTGTGGTATGACTGCATACTTGGCTCAGCATTTCGTGAGGATTTTTCTTTCTCCTTCCCTCTTCTCTCCTCTCCCCCATCCTCTTCCCTTTCCCTCCTTCCCCTTTCCATTCCCTTTCCTCCCTCCCCTCTCTTCCCTTCCTTCTCCTCCTTCCTGTTCCTTCCTTCTCCCTTCCCAGCTCCCCCCTCTCTCCTTTCTCCTCATTTCCCTTTTCCCTCTCCTCTCCTTCCTTCCTCTCCCTCTCTTGCCCAAGCTGAGTTCTTGTGGAAGTTGACCTGTCCCCTCCCCTCCTTGGGCAACCTGGGGTACCATGCCTAGCTAGAATTTTCCTGCCCTTCTGGTATCCTGTGACCTTAGGCTCCAGAAGTGCCTTCCCCTTTTGTCCTAGGGATCCAGGGTAAAGCATCACTGTCCAGTCCTTGGGATCTCCCTAGCTTTGGTGGGCCCAGGGGCTTCATTGCCATGGCATGGGGTAACATTTTTTTGAGGTTCTTGCCTTTGGCTCCATTCAGCAGGCTGCCCTATCCCAAACCCCAGGACTAGCTAGGCCCAGTGGGAGGCCAGGGCCTTAGGGGTGGTAGTGAGACTCCACAGGGTTTCTTTGGGATGCTGTTGGTCTGGCATTGTAGGAATAACCTTTGGCTGCTTGGAGAGGAGCACCTGAGGGCTAGTGGGCTGGTGGGGTGGGGGTAAGGGCCAAGTCCTGGAGGCTTCATGAATAAGAAATGCCTGATTGCATTACTCCATGTAAGAGAGTCTGGTTCTTTTCTGAGCAGGAAGTTGCTGACCACATTTCCCTGGGAAGCAAAGTGTAGATACTCTTGGAAAAGTTCGAGGGTTTTTATTCTGAAATCTGAATACCCCAAAATAAGCATTTCCATATTCCTAGAAGAATACAAAGAGAAGATTGACAAGAAGCCATCCACCTCCAGGCCTCATAAGGATGCAACCAGCCCTGTGGTCCCTTTGATAGCTGTCTATACGTCCATCTATCTACTTGTCCATCCATCCATTCGTCTGTCCATCCATCCTTCCATCTATCCATCCATTCATCCATCCTTCCCAACTTCCCTCTGTTATCTTGGGTGCAGCTCACTGGCCCTTTCTTTTGTTGGCATTACTGTTGCTTACCAAGGGTTAAAAGCCTAGAGAACAAAAACCCTTGTAAGAGGTACTCGGCTGTGGCCCAGCCTGCTCAGTGGCCTGTGGCCTCTTCTGCTTGCTGGTGGGGCCGCTCTCCTTTGGATGTAATGGAGTGGTTGGCTCCCTGTGGTGTCTCAAGACAGAGGGCTTTGGAGCCCTTAGATGCTGGTGTGATGCCTCACGGCACTGCTTCCTGACCCTTTTGGTTTACAAGGTACCCTCTGGGTTTCTGACCTCCCTCAGAGATTTCTTGGGGGAACCTCTGAATGCAGAGCCTTCTAGGCTACTAGGTCAGGCTGGGAGGCCATGGGTTGGTGTTGGCTTTGCCTCATGGTCCCCTTCCCTGTTGCCTGCAGGCTTCTGGCTCGTGTCTCATGCCATTCTGGGGCAGAAGGGGCTACTTCCTGGTGTTTCTCACTATTTCACGGTCCTTCCTTGGCCTGGTCCAAATTTCAGGTTTTTGCTGTTACAGGAGTGTTGGGCCTGGGCCATGTGCCTTCCTTCCCTGGGGGTCCACCTGTTCTTTGGGCAGACTGCTTCATGTGATGTGACGTGATGGACATTCTCACAGCCCCTTCCTCCTGTTGGGAAATTCTCAACTGTCTGTCCCAGTGCTTGCCTCTCACTGCCCTTGTCCACTATGAACGCTTGTGGATGGGCTTGTGGGCAGCAGGATCAGAAGTTTCAGGTTAGACCTTAGAGCCAGGGCTTATTTCTGTCTATGTCCACAGACTCCCAAGGGGTCTGAGGATAGATTTGGGCAGGGGGAGGGGTGTTTGTGAACTTGGGCTTTTTTTTTTTCCAAATAGGGGTTTTGATCACTGTTCCATTTTAACTGACTTCCTTTATAAATGCTTGTATTTTGCTTTATACATTTAAAAGCAGCATTCTGAGAAGGGGTCTCTTAGCGGACACAGATAAGGTTCAGAAGCCTTGCCTTCCTGAGAGGGTTATAGGATCCACAGTCCTCTCTGCCTCCAGAAAGGTGAAACCAGTGTTCACATCCATTTGTAATGCTTTCTTCCTCTTCCCTCTCCCCGCACACTGAAAAGAGAGTCATTGAACCTGGGCCCTATCAGCCGAGTTAGGAGAAATGAGTCCCCGTTTTGGCTACATGTGTGTCCAGACAGGCAGTCAGCCTTCTCCATCAGTCCTCAGGAATCGTGGTCAGTCATTGCATTGACCAAACCAGCTCAGGTCGGCAAGCATATATTGATTGCTGTGTGCCAGGCACTGTGCTCGCGTGGACCTTACGCTCCCAGGGGAGACCTCACATGAAAGTTAGATACCCTCACCCTTCTCTCTGAACTGCCCCCACCCTGGCACAGACCCTCAGCTTCAGACCTGGACCATGGCCATAGCTGGTGGTGAGTCTGCTTGCCTTGGGTCTCTCTTCAGCTCAGCCCAGTGCATCTTCCCCACAGAGTCCAACTGTGTGTCTCCCCCACCCTCAGTAAGCCCTGGGGGCTCCCTGTTACCTCTAGGGTCACATATAAAATCCTCTTCATGACCATCCCAACCTTTCCTGTCTTTCCCTCCTTGTACTTTGCAAGTGCCTGCTGTGCACAGGGCGCTGGGCTAAGTGCTGGCTGTTCTGGCACAGGTTGCTTCCCTGGCTTCCTTGGCTTCCTTTAGGTCCCAACTAAAATCTCAGTAACTTCCTTCCCTTTGGGAACCATCCCCATTTTAGCCTGTATCTTCATTGTATGTCATCATTCACGTGTTGTCTCCTTGAGGACAGGATTCGCTTTTGCCTCCCTTATATCCCCATGCTTAGCACCATGCCTGGCACACAGCCTGCATTGATGGGCTGGAGAAAGTCTGCAGAGGGAGGAAGATGTGTGCACTACTTAAAATGGAGGGTCTGGGATCAGAGCTTGCATCTAAGGGAGACTAGACTGAAGTCCCTTCAGTGCAAGTGACAAATGAAGGAGTGAAAGCGCCAACTTTTGTAACCTGTTTCCACAATCCGGCTAGCAGCTTCTATGGGGGTGAAAGATCCACCCACAGCCAGCACCCAGAAAGCTGCCGGACAGCACAGGTTCTTTTGATCTGCCTTAATAAGGAAAGCAAGGTGAAGGGGTTGGCAAGCTTGCTTTAATTCAGCACACAAATATCATTCACTTAGTTCAGGGGAAAAGCCAGCACACTGAACTTCAGAGCAAAAATACAAACAAATTACAAACATCAACAGACAGACCCAATACAGTTCATAGTTACCAACATCTAGGTTCAGCCCGGGAGCTCAGAACAAGGGCTGGCCCAGAGTCACACGCCACCACTGCTGCGGCAAAGAGCTCCAAGGAAGAGGAGGCCAACCCCTAGTTTTTATATCTTTGTCAGTGTCAGGGGGGTAGGGTTAGGGTCAGGGGGTGAGTCACACATGCGACTCACCCATGTGACAAAGAGGTGGACTTAAACCCACATGGTCTAAGAGCCTCTGCTGTCCGAGACATGTAAACTAGGCCCTCCCTGGAGTTAGCCCCACCTTGGGCCCCACCTTAGTTGCCAATCCACACCCACATAGGTTTTACATCTAATAGGGGTTGGGGTTTGGGCCTGGGGCTTAGCACTTAGTAAGACTCAATGAAATACACTGAATTACTCAACAAAAACAAAAGCCAAACTCTTCAAGGGCGCTTGTTGAACTAAGTGCTAAGGAGCCCATTTTGCTTACCAACACATAACCCCATTTTCCATGTGTTTCAGGAGAGCCCATACCTTAACAGTCTTGTTCATCCTCACCTGTGCCCTTGGCTACGTAACCCTGCTGGAAGAGACTCCTCAAGATACTGCCTACAACACCAAACGGTAGGCCTGGGCTTCGGGCCTGCCTCCTGCCAGTCAGGACCACACAGAAATGGTGGTTCATCAGGGTGTCTTAGGGAGGTGCCCGTGCCCCTCTTTGATGATCAAGCTCAGGGCTGCTGCTGTTCTGGGGCTACTCCTCCTGTCCCCATCCCCTGGCCTGGAGACCAAGTACACCCTTGCACCTGCTTCTGTTTGGGTGCCTGATGGGTCCATCAGGGATAAAATGATCCAGAGGACCTTGAGCTGGTGGGAGGAGAGAAAATGAAGAGTGGCTTCCCCCAGTGTCCTTGGCTGTCTTTCTTTGTCTTTGCTTTCCGTGGTTCAGTCATCAAAGCCATATTTGTGTCATAGAAGGAATTTAGGAGTACTCGTTCCCAATTTTTCCATACAATTTTTATAGTATTGGAATTAGTTGTTCCTAAAACCTTTGGTAGAATTTGCTGGGAATCCATCTGGTCCTGAGTTTCCTGTCTCAGGGAGCTCATGTTTGATTTGTTTGATTTCTTTTTCTGTTTTCCTCTTTTGTTAATCTGGGCAGTTTATATTTTTGCAAATAATTCATCCACTTCATTTAAATTGTCAGTGTTATTAGTAGTTGGTTGGGCAAAATAGCTTTTAATAATTGTTTTAATTTCATCTTCACTAGTTGTGCATTTTGATACTGGTAATTTGGTTTTCTTCTTTCTTCTTTTAAAAATCAATTTAGCCAGTGGTTTATTTTTTTTCTTTCATAAAATCATCTCCTCGCTTTACTTATTGGTTTAATGGGTTTTTTTTGACTCAGTTTTATTAATCTAACTTTTGATTTTCTGGATTTCTATTTTGATGTTTAATTGGAATGTTTAATTTGATGTTTTTCTAGTTTGCTTAGTCACATGCTCAATATGTTGATTTGTTCTTTCTCTTTTTTTATTGATGCATTTAGAGATAAGAATTTTCTCCTAAGTAGCTTTGGCAACAACATACAAATTTTGGAACATTGTCTTGTTGTTGTCAAGATCTTTTTTTTTCTTTCAGTATTTAATTTTGTCATGATTTTTAATGACTATTGATTATTTCTGTGATTTGTTCTCAGACCCTAATTCTTTAGAATTAGGTTATTTAGTTTCAATTAATTTTTTATCTACATTTCAGTGACTCTTTTTTAATGTAATTTTTTTGTTGTTGCATCAGAGAAAAAGATGCATTTAGTATTTCCACTTTTCTGGATTTCTTTGTAAGGTTTTTATGTCCTGATACTTGGTCAGTTTTTGTAAAGATGCCATGCACATCTGAGAAATAGATATACTCCTTTCTGTTCCTGTTCAGTATTCTCCAAAAGTCAGTCACATCTAACTTTCGTAAAATTGTATTCATCTCCTTAACTTATTTCTTTTTTATGCTTATATTTATCTAGGTCTGAGAGGGGTAAATTGAGGTCCCCCACTAGTACTTCACTGTTTATTTCCTCCTGTAACCCAATTTTACTTTTCCTATAAGAAGTTGTGTGCTCTGCCTTCAGTGCATTGATGCTGAACCTTTGGCCTGGCTTTGGCACTTGCTGAAGCTTCTGGTGGGTCGGAGATATTGGGAGCTTCTTGTTTCACTAGTGCTTTCAGTCAGATCTTGTTGCAGTGAGAATCGAGGGGCCTTCTGAGGGTTTCAAATCCCGCCCTCCCCCCGCACAGTTGACAATATTAGCTTGTGCTGAGCATGAAGGCCATATCAACCCTCAATGGTGTTCTTGCCAGGGTCCTCCATGGACAAACACACCCTGCTGCTTGTCATCTCACTGAGGGGCCTGAGTCCCTAGTACCAATGTGCTCTACTTAGAGACAACCTCCTGGACTCTCTGGAAGGGAGGGGGCCCTAGCCACATGGTAGCTTTTGGCTGGAGAGTGAATTAGCAGCCTCCTGACATCAAGTGTGTCCAAGCTAAAATCAAGCGACTGCCTGGGAATGGGAAGTCTGATTGAATATTCCAGAGCAGGGGCTGGGCTGTGACCCTTTCACTAAGCACAGGGCTCCTTTCAGGGATCTGTTGGAGAGGAGGGGACACAAAGATCAAGGACAGAATCAGCATCTATATAGCTCCTACTATGTGCTAGGTCCTGTGCCAAGAGCCTTACAAATGTTCGCTCATTTGATCCCCACAGGAACCCTGGGATATCTGTGTTATTTTTATTACCCCTATTTCACAGATGAGAAAACTGAGGCTAACAGGTTCAGCAACTTGCCCAGGGTCACCCTGCTAGTCAGTGTCCAGGGCTGGATTTGAAATCGGGTCTTCCTGACTCTAGGCCCAGTGCCCCCTGGCTGCCTCACAAGTCACTGTGGGACTCAGCTTCTTGACGAGGAGAGGAGGGGGAGCCACTTTGGAATAGAAGGCTCTTGGGCTGCTCTCCTGGGCCGGGGGTGCAGGCAGCCTAAAGTGAGAGGGTGACTTGGAGATCCTGGGGGTCCAGTGGCACAGACACTAAAGGGCTCTTTGCTCTTTATCCTCAGAGGGGTCGTGGCCAGCATCTTGGTTTTTTTGTGCTTTGGAGTCACGCAGGCCAAAGATGGACCGTTCTCCAGACCTCATCCAGGTAACTTACCATTCGCTGTTGGATTTACCACATTGGCCTTAAGGGTGCCTGTTGGTAACTGGGCACATGAGACTCTGCCTGCCCTGAAGAGCGCCTGAGGCAATGACCTGAGCTTCTCCAGGTGCATGGGTGAAGTGAGGTCCTTGGGGGAAACAAACAGCTGTGGATGGCCAGCACATGAGGACCAGATGGCCTCTGACAAGAGAACAGGGTTTGGTGCCCTCTATAGCTCCTGGGGATGCTAGGTGAGGTCCCCCAAGAGGCCCAGGAATGCTGTCCTAGCCAAGCCATCGTAGGGGACAGCATGACCCGAAGGGAGCACAAGGTCCATCCATCTGGTGAGGTTGTGCGTCAGACCACAACTGTGGATCTGTTCTCTGCAAAGCGCTCCCCTGTCTCACCCAGAAAGGCTTTGGAGTTTTACGTTCAGGTGGCCCAGGCAGACTATCCCCCCTATCTTTTGGATCCCCAGTGGCCTTTTTTCTAAGTCCTCTTTCTCTTTGGCCTTTCTGTGGCCTTGGACACTGGCCTTGGACACTTGGACGCTCTGTTCCTGGATTCTCCCTTCTTCTTAGGTTTTCAAGGCTCCCCCCCCCCCCGGTTCTCCTTCTCCACATCATGCCCTATAGCCATGTGGGTGTCCCTCAGGTTCTGTCCAGGACCCTCTGCTCTTTTTCCCTCTAAACTACTTCACTTGGTGATCTCGTCAGCTCCCATCGATGCTCACATCTACGTTTCCTGCCCCAAGCTCTCTGCTGACCTCCAATCTTGCATGTCTAGCTGCATTTCAGACCTCTCAAACTGGACATCCAGCAGATATCTTCGACTAAATTATGTCCAAAGCAGAGCTCGTGATCTTACCCCCACCAAACCCTCCCTCCTTCCCCTTCCCCCCTTCTCTATGACTGTAGAAGGCAGTGCCCTCCTCCTGGTCCCTTAGGCCCACAAGCCAGGAGTCATCCTGTACTCCACACTCTCTCATATCCAGTATGGTGTCAAGGCCTGTTGATTCCACCTCTGTAGCACCTCTGGGTCAGTTTTATCTCTGCTGTATCTCTGGTCCATTTCACCTGTGCAGTATCTCCCCAATATTCCCCCTTCTCTCCTCTAACACTGCCCCCACCTGGGTACAGGCTCTCTTCACCTGAACTATTGCAATAGTTGCTGGAGGGTCAGCCTGCCTTTCATTCTATCCAACATTTCAGCAACCCAAGTGATCTTCCTAAAGCACAAATTTGGCTATGTCACCCCCTAATCAGTAACCTCCAATGGCTCCCTCTCACCTTCAGCAACTTATACAAAATGCTCTGTTTGGCATTCAAAGCCCTTCATGCCCAACCCCCTCCTCCTTTTCTCATCTTACACCTTACCCCCCAGCACATCCTCTTCAATCCAGTGTCTCCAGCCTCCTGGCTGTTCCACTAAGACCCTCCCTTTCTCAGGCTGTCCTTCCTCCTTTCTGTTCCCTGCCTCCTTCTAAGTCCCAGCTTAAATCTTACCTCCTAAAAGAAGCCTTCCCTGAGGCCTCTACTTTCGGTGCCTTCCCTCCATGGATTGTTTCCAATTTTATTGCAAAACACTGTTTATCTAGAAAAGTTGGTGAGAGTAGGCTAGACTGTAATAACTGAAATGGCTGTGGCACAGATTAGCCCTGGGCTCTGAGAAGTCAGCTTTGAAGGAGGTCTCCAGTGGAGACCTGTGCTTTAGGGATCTGTGCTCGGCTTTGTGTGATGACCATTTTGGTCAGTAACTGGGTGAAGGCAGGAAAAAAGGCACACTTTAGGGGGTCACTGTACTGATAGGGGTCACACAGTGGATGAGAAGAGTCAGGAGACACAAAGAACACTGGGCTGGATCTGACAAGATGGAATTCAGTAGGGATAAATAGAAAGGCTTCCTCTTGTCTTTTCTTGGAGCAAATGAATTTCATAGGTGTCAGATAAGAGAGCTGTTTAGGGGGGTTTTCCTCAGGGTAGTTTAAGCTGAGAAAACACCTTCAGTCAGTCTCCATGCCAGGCACCATCCCCTCCCCAAGTGAGAAAGGATGTTGATCATCTGGGGAACGTCCTAAGGAGGCCACCTCAGTGGGAGGATTGGGGGGAGATGAGGCAGAGAAACAGGTGGGCTCGGTTGGGTCCCCCCGAGCAGTGCTGGGATCAGAAAAAAGGCAGAGTGAGTTCCTCAAGAGATGGTGAGCTCCCCTACGTGGAGGTGTGCAAGTGAAACCTGGGCCTTGTCGGGCCTGAAGTGTTCAGTCAGTGGGGCCCATTCAGGTGGGAGTAGCGGAAGTTGGAGGGGAGACCAGCCTAGGAATGGAGGCCCCAGCAAGGTGATGGCCACAGATTTGGTGAAAGTAGGCTTAGGAACCACCCCCGTGATGTCTTAACGGGGGAACAACCCCTTCTCTGGGGATGCTGAGAGGCTTCCATGGCCACTTGAATGCAGAGCCTTCTGGCCTCTAGCATTTCAGAAACACCAACTTACTGGAAGAAAAGCAGGGAATGAGTGTTCTGTTGAGAGCATGGGCTGGTTTTCCCAATGTCCCACCCAGAGCCTCCGCTGGCACCAGTCCAAGCAAGGCCAATTCCCCTCCCCCAAACAGGACTTGAAATCCCTGAAAATGGTGGCATTGCCTTGAGGCGCCTCGGTCTGTCTTATTGGGGGTGACTGATGCCAGTGCCGTCCCCTACCCTTCCTCTGGTGTGGACTCGTGGCTTCTAGGACAGGGGACAGGCTGCCACCAGGGGACGTTCCTGCCATGGACTTGGAGAGCTTTGTGTGGCTGCTGCCCCCTGTGGTCTGAGGGTCAACCCTAGGGGTAGGGGGCACAAAGCGGGGTGGGGCTGCTCGCGCTGAGGGGACTGACTCTGCAGACCCTCGGAAAGCCTTGGGCGCCGGGCAAGAACAGGGGCCAACATCTGCTTCTCTCTGTGTCCTTGTAGCTTACTGGAGGTTCTGGCTGTGCGTCAGTGTTGTCTACGAGCTCTTCCTCATCTTCATCCTCTTCCAGGTAAGCCGCTTTGTCATTTCCATGCTGGGCACCGTAGTGGGGCCAAGGTGGTGTCGGGACTAGAGAGGACACCCTTCCTTCCTCCACCTCCAAACCATTGGGCAGACACTGACTCATGGGGGACTGACCCTCATGACCCAAGGCCATTCCCTCCCAGGAGGAGGGGAGGAACATGGCTACATGTGGAGGTGGCCATGGTCTTCCAGGAAGCCCCATGCGGGCTGATGGCTAGTTTACTCAGGCAGTGCACGCCTGTTAGCTCATGTGACCACCCTCTTCAACTAATATGCCAGACCTGAAAGAGATAAGGACCTGGAAGCGACACTTTGTCTCTCCTGGCAGAGAAATTGGGGCACCTGCAACCGATGCCTCAGATCTTAACAGAACAAGATCTCGCTTTGAGATGTAGCTCAGCAAGGTGGCCTGGGCTGCCCCACCAGGAGGTCTCCAGTTAGCAGGGGAGGAAGTCAAACCTGGGGGTTCTGAGGCCCTTTTTCCCGAGAGGATCCCACTCCCGCCAGGCCTGCCTCCAGTCTCCCCTTCCTTTCCAGGCCAGGTCATTCCTTCTCGAGCGAAGGAAGTTCTGGTCAGTGTGTGCTTAGAGAAGATTCGTGCCCCTGACTTTCTGTTTTCCTCTTGAGACCAGGCCAGATTATGTCCTTTTGAGGAGTATCAGAATTCCCTACCCTTCAGAGCTGACTCCTTTGGGCGGCTTCAATCCTCCCTTCCGCCTCCTTAGAGTCACCTGGGATGAAGGTGTTAGGAGTGAGTTTCCCAGAGTGAGCCTCAATTTTAGCATTCAGACACAGTCTTGGGCCATGGGGCTACTTTGTTCTTTTTAGGGGGAGGTGCTCTACCTCAGCCAAGGCCAGTCTAAGACACACAAGATGTGTTCATCTCCCCATGTGACCTGTGCTCCATGGGGAGACACCCGGAGCTCTGGCCCAGAGAATTCCAAAGTGTTCAGAGTTGGAATCCAGCCTGGCCAACCCTGATTGTAATACACCTGATGGGGCTGTGCTAGCATTGGATGGGGGGGGAAGGGGAAGCAGGTCCTAGGAGCCGGTGCCAGCAGCTGAGAGAGAGAAAAGGAGGGGAGGAGAAGGGGAGAGTGAGAGGAGTCTCCAGGGTGATCAGTGGTAGTCCCGAAGGATGAGGGCAGAGGAAAGGCTTCCCGTAGTCATGTTGGATGGGCAGGTGAGAAGCCACAGAGGAGGAGACAGAGAACAGGACTGATCGGTAGTGTGTCTTTAAGAATGGAAGCCTGGGTGTGTTGGTGAGCCTCATGTGTGCAAGTTTGTGGAAGAGAGGTCGGGGTGGGGAGGGATGGGATGAGAATGCCCTCCTGCCTCTGTCACTGCTAACAATGCTCAGGTCACTGGGCCCTCCCCGAGGTCTTCAGCTCTGAATCTCTCTAACGATTCTTGGGTCCAGATGCATGTCTGCATCTTTCCCACTCTGACATCTCAAAGTGGCATCTGACAGTCAAAGTTAGGCCACTCTGGCGTGACAATTTCTTGATCAAACTCCCCACACCCACTGTCCACATTCTCAGTTTCACTAGGCCTTTGAGAGTCTTCCAGAGCCAGAGCGCAGCACACTGGCCTGTGCTTTGGTCACTCTGTGCTCTTCCTTTTTGTGAAAATGGGACCATTTGCCTTTTTCCAGGCCTGTGGCCCCTCCTGTTCTCCAGGGGCTCCGCAATGACATGGGGATGTCATTTATCTGGGCCTCACCTTAGGGAGGGTGGCCTTGGGCCTGGGATGCCAGACTTGGATTGGTGATGGCGCGCCATATCTGGGCCCAGTACCCAGCCTCACAGCCACTTCCCACGTCGCCTTCCTTGTGGTCACCCATAAACCCCAGACCTCTCGCCTTTTGCCTTATCTTCCCCACAGCATGGTCTCCAAGTCACTTCCTGGCTGTCACCACGCTGTGGCCTTGGCCCCTCTCTACCAAACGCACAGCTCCCTTTTGTTCTGTGTCTTCCTTTTATCATGTGAACTTCTGAGAGCAGGAACTGTCCTGCTTGCATTGTATCCCTGTGCTTGGCACACAGTAAGGGCTTAATAAATGCTTCGTCTCCTCTCATTTCCATCTGCCTGCTCTGCCCTCTTCTTATCTTTCTTGTCCAAAGATCATCTTGGCAGAGAACACGAGTGCAGCCCCTGCCCAGTGCCCCTCTTTCCCCCCATCGTCCCTCCAGAGGGGCTTCAGATCCAGGTTGCAGTGACTCCCCCCTTACTCTCTGCCCTAGGGAAGGGGAGAACCTCGCATCCTGCCTGGGGGTGGGGGCAAGGGCACCCTGGCGTTTTCAGGCTCTGCCCGCTTCCTCAGCCCGCTTGTCTTGCTCATCCAGTGCCGCCAACAAGCCTCTGTGGATGTGGCTCCTGCTCCGGTTCAGGCATGGGAACACCCAGCTTCCCTTTTGGAGTGCTCACTGCAGTCTAGTGGTGGGGGTCAGCTTGTAGATGCAAGGCCCCAGTGATCCGGAATCAAGGATGGACTTGGGCCTGGGCTCCCAGAGGCCATTGGAGGCAGAGGAGCCAGGCAGCACAAAGCCAGCATGCGGAGGACAGGGCAGCTGCACCTAAGGGGGTGTGAAAGGGGGGAGCACATTCCCAGAGAGACTCTAGGGAGCAAGCCCCTTGAGAAAATTTGGCCCCCTGGCCTCTACTTAGGGCCTTCCACTGCCGCGTCTCTGAGGGTTAGGGTTAGGGTTAGGTAGGCGTGACGAGATCCAGCCGCCGAGTGGACATGTGACTGCTTCACACGACTGGGAGCCTGAGTGGAGAGAATCCGGCTGGATGCAGAGTCGTGGGAGGCCCATGCATAGAAACGGTCCTTTCCGTGTCCACCTTGGGTATGCCCACTGTCTGCGGCTTGGTCAGCAGCACCAGATGCTGCAGAAATCAAGAAGACCATCAGGTTGGGTGTGGAGACGCATTGCTAGGGAGGTCAGTGATAAAAAGACCAGCCTCATCGAGCCCAGTGTGTGCATGGCCACATGTTTTGTGGAAACCAGCGGAGAGATGCTGTTAGCCCTCATGGTGCGTGCACGTGGTGGACTGTCCCTGGGATGGATCCAGGTGGGCTTGGAGAGATGCTGACAGACTGAAAGAAAGCTAGGAAAGGAGGGTCCTTGACGAGATCCCCACCGCCAAAGCTGCTGGATTGCTGCTGGATCTCTGCTGAGCCGCTGCTGGATTGCCACTGAGCCACTACTAGACCTCTGCTGACCTGCTGACTCGCTGCTGGACCACTGCCAGACTGCTAGGGTTGGGTATGACGGCCCCAGAGAGCCCAAGGAGATATCACCACTTCCCTTTCCCTGGAGCTGCGTGCAGCATCTGACTTTGGGTGGTTGCTTGGTCAGTTTGGTGGGGACGTGTTAGTTTCCTCTCTTGATTCTAGGGTATGGCTCAGGGTGGGAAATGCAGGTACTGTAGAAACCAAATCTATCAAAAAAATTGGATTTCATTTTTTCCAAAGAGAGGTCATGGGACATTTCTCTTGGTCTCTTCCAGTCTGTGGTGTGCCCGGCAGCGAAGGCAGCAATGCAACAGCAGCCAGTCCCACAAATGGTGCCCGGAGACGCCTTCTCTGAAGGGCTCAGCCCCAGAAGTGCTGACCCCCAGCCCCACCCCGGGGCCCCCCAGGGGCAGCAGAGCAGCTAGCCCCAGGCCGAGGGACACACAGACGGCCTTGGCCCTGAGACAGCGCACCTCCGGTCACTCGTAGAGATGAAGGAAATGGTGAGGCAGGAAGACGGTTTCCTTGGGCTTGGGAAGGGACTGAGGCAAGGAGGGAGAGGCCTCATGGAGGAGTGGACAGGAATAAGCATCTATTAGGCGCCTACTCTGTGCCAGGCTCTGTCTCACCTGGTCCTCAGAACAGCCCAGGGAGGGAGGCGCTGCTCTCCTCATTTTATAGATGAGGAAGCTGAGATGGGGGGGGGGGGGCTTGCCTGCACTCCCCCAGTTAGGAAGTGTCCTAGGCTGGATTTGAACTCGAGTCTTGCCAACTCCAGGTCCAGTGCTCTGGAACTGATTTTGGACAGAAGCCTGAGGGGATGGCAGGGTCTCTGAGGGAGTCGTAGACCTGTTTGTAGCGTTTGTGGATGGAAAGGGGGGCAGTGATCTTGAAAAGGCAGGAGGGCATGAAGTCAGGGGTGTATGCAGGCAGAGGAGAAGGACCGCTTGTTCTGAGTGCTATGTAAAGGGAGAGAGGCCTCACAATTCTGCCAGGAAGGAGAAGGGAGGGACCACCCTGGGTCCAGCTGAGGCAAGGCTTAGGCCCTGGGAGTTGGGAGGATGGAGCAGGGGGAGGTAATGGGGACACGGAGGCTGAAATCCCCACTTGGAAAGACAAGCAAGTCATGACAGCAAGCATTTATTAAGCGTTTACCGTGTATAGAGTGCTGTGCTGAGGGCGAAAGAGAAAAACAGGCTTTCCCATACCAATATGAACTGCACACCGCCACCTACAGAAAAGGAGAGGAGGCCCGGTGGTCCAGAGGGCAGTGCGCGGATTGCTGCAAGGGGCTTCCAGGATGCTCCTGGACAGAGCTGCCACTGGGCAAGAAGAGGAGAAAGTTCAGGCAGAGGCCATAGAGGCTGAGCGCGCCATCAGCCAGCCCACAAGATGTCTGCCCACGCTGCCAGCCGACCTTCGGTCTTTGACCCCGGTCTCTTCTCCCTTAGGCAGCTCACTGCGGCCAGTACCTTTGGCCCTGTCAGCTCTGCCTCGCCAGGTGCCTGGCCAGCTCTCCAGTTCAGCACATTCATCTGTCTTGGACTCAGAAGCTCGGCCCATTCTTGCCTCTGGCCTCATCTCCCTGGTTTGGAGTCAGTGAGGCAGATAAAAAACAAACTCCTCCTCTCAGACATGTGCACATGTGTAAATGCGCACACACATATACACACGGCATTGTATCCACTCAAGGTCACCTACAGGGATGTGCCCACATCTCCGTGAGGAGCCTCGCCAGCCCCAAAGAGCCGCCCTCCCTTTTTGACTGAGGTTTATGCCTTGAGGCCTGGTCTCACTCTTGTGGCCATGCTAGGACAGTGGCCAGATCCCACAGGAGAAAATGGTGTAGCCAGGGTCATCTGCCCATGTGACAACCACGGCCAAGCGTGAGCTGAAGATCACAACTGGGAGCGGACCCTGAGGATGAGAATCCCATCCCTCTGCTGCGTGGGGCGTGGCCTTTGGGCCCTTAGGCGGATGCTGGCCCAGGACCCCGCACTTCCCCCTTGCCCACAGGCCTCCCTTCATGGCCCATCCTGGCTTCTGCAGGCAGCCTCACCCAGAGTCTGCTTTGTGTTCACACCTCTGTTCCTTCCATTTCTTTCTTCCCCTGGGCCTGGTATGCAGTGAGCACTTCAACAGTGCTCGTCAGCTGACTGGGCTGGACAGCCTCCCCCTGCTATGCCCCTCTTGGCTCAGGATCAAGGATTCTCCCTTCCTCACACCCTAGGACATTGGTGAGGCTAGGGGGTGGCAGGGAGAATAGCCAAGGAAGCTGGTCTGGGCTGAAGCCCCCTTTGTGAAAGAAAGCCAGTGGCAGCCCCCAGCGCTTCTGCCTGGACCCTGGCATTGGGGAGCCAGGGCATCTGAATTCCCCTGGGACCTTCCCTGGAGAAGGGGTTGGTGCTGCTGGGCATCTCAATATTGCCCCCAGGAATGGCCCTGCTGGATGAGTGGTGGGAGTGGGAATCAAGGGCATGTAGGGAGCTTTGAACAGGGGGTGGAGGGAAGGCCGAGGCCCCGGTGCCTTGGGCATGCGGTGGTAGTTCTAGCACTGCTTCTTGGGCCGCTTCTCTTCCCTCTCCGCATCGGTTTTGGAGAACCCCAGACTTGGCCTGACTCTGCCTGGTCTCTTGTCTCTGAGCCACCATGGGCGGAGGCTGGCTGACCTCTGTGAGACCCCTTCCCTGCCATCTCATCCCTTCTCTCTGAGCCGCCATGGGCGGGGACAGCTGACCACTGCGAGACCCCTTCCCTGCGGGCGCAGGCAGGGGCTGGCTGACCTCTTCCACCGCCCTTCTCTCTGGTTGGGCCAACTGACCCCTGTGGGCGGGGATTCTGGGAGCCACCTGCAGAGCCGATTTCTCTTGGTCTTACAGACGGTGCACGATGGAAGGCAGTTTTTGAAGTATATCGACCCTAAGCTGGGTGTCCCC
Source organism: Phalanger gymnotis (assembly GCA_028646595.1). NCBI lineage: Eukaryota > Metazoa > Chordata > Mammalia > Diprotodontia > Phalangeridae > Phalanger > Phalanger gymnotis. The sequence continues at coordinate 463,617,217 of CM053623.1, read as the reverse complement.
TTGCCAGAGCGAGACTATGGAGGAAACTGCCTCATTTATGATCCTGACAATCAGACGGACCCATTTCACAATGTCTGGGTGAGGCCCGAGTGCGGGAGGCGCAAGGGAGGTGGGCCCGTGATGGGCCCTGGGCCAAGCACTTCTGTGGGAGCGTCTCTTTGGATGCTCTCAGAGGGGGCTGCTGTTCTCCCCAGGTGAGGAAACAGGCAGGCAGCAGGGAATGACTTGCACAGAGTCCACAGCTAGGAAGTGCCAGAGGGCAGATCCAAACTCAGGGCTTGCAGCATTTGGTAGGTAGTTAGCTATCACTAGAGGTCTTTAGTTAGAGGCTGCTGGTCAAGGATGTCTCACAGGGGAGCCCAAGCCCCCAGGGCCTGGCAGGAACCCCCCTTGGATGGCCCACAAACACTCTCCTGTTTTTCTGCAGGACAAACTGGATGGATTTGTTCCTGCTCATTTCCTCGGCTGGTACTTAAAGGTATGGCCCAGGGTGTGGAGGCCCCCAGGGAGCCCTGCTGCTGTGACCCCCAGCCCCCCAGCCCAGTCCAGAGCAGGCACCCCTGGAGAACACAGCTCTTGTGTGGAGGAGGCCGCAGAGGGGCTGGGGTGGAGAGGAGGAGGCCCCAGAAGGAAGAGAGGGAGAGATTCCTTGGCCAGGACTGTTGCGGGAGCCAGCCTGGGGCCAAGTAGAGGGGGGGAGCTCCTGGCCCCAGGCACATTGTCTCCCCCATTAGGCTGGCCGCTCCCTGAGGGCAGGGGCGGCCTTCTGCCCAGAGTCTGGAACACAGTGTTTGTTGTGGCTGTGGAGGGAGCCCTGATGGCCTGGGCAGCTGGGGAGGGGGGCTGGTACCAGGATCCCCTCCCTGTCTTGTGCCCGCAGACACTCATGATTCGGGACTGGTGGATGTGTATGATCATCAGTGTCATGTTTGAGTTCTTGGAATACAGCCTGGAGCACCAACTGCCCAATTTCAGCGAGTGCTGGTGGGATCATGTAGGTACCTTCTGTTCCCATAGCCCCTCCCTATCCTCTTCAGGGTGTGGGAAGAGATCTGGGTGTGAGCCATGTTCCCTGACCCACCTGTATCACTCTGAGCATGTTTGGGTTCTGCCATGGCTCCAGCCCGGGGAGAAGGCCTCCAGGGTGCGTGTGTGCCCCAGAGTAGGGAGGCAGCCGGTTGCAGGACAGACTCCCGGGTGGCTCAGGGCTGTGGGCAAGGGGAGAGTAACAGAGTTCTGAGTTCAAATCCAGCCTCAGAAGCTTGGCTTCTGGGAGAGGAAACCAAGGCCCAGGGCAGTGGTTTCCTATAACTGGGTTCCACTTGCCCCTCAGAACCAGGACTGGGGCCTATTTCCTGTAAAAACTATGTGTGCGAATCTGTGTATGTAACTATGTGAGAGCGTGTGTAACTGAGTCTGTATGTAAGTGAGTGTGTGTGTGTGACTGTGTAACTGTGTGAGTGTGACTGTATTTGTTAATGTGTTTGTGTGTGCATGTATGCACGCACACTTGTATGCACTTATCCAGAAACTAAAGTTGTTTTCATCTAGTGTGGGAATGGGGCAAAAGAAGCCTTCCTGAAAGATGTTTTTATTAAGATAGTTTCATCAGAGTTTTTTTGGGGTGCGGGGGGTTGAGAAGCCTGCCTGCCCTCTCCTCCCTCCCCTGCCTCACTTCCTGTTTCTCCTTTTTCTCTTCTTGTCTGTCTCTCCATCTCTTTCTTCCTTTCCCTTTCTCCTACTGAATGTGATGACAGGTGCTTTCTCCAAGTCCCAATCAAACTGTATCAGTTTTATTGTTGGTGGGTTATTTTCCAAATATGGGCATGTTTGTGGTACAGATCCTACTTGATCATAAGAGACACAACCTCCTCCTGGACCCCCTCCCCCCACCTTTGGCTGTACTGATATTGCCAGTTGATAGTTTTCTTTTTCTGCCTTATCCCTGACGGTGACAAGAAGAGTAGCTCAGGTTCATGCACCGCTTTACACATGTCACCTCCTTTGATTCATCTTCCAGAGCAGGAAACTGAGGCAGGGAGCAGGGAAGTGGTTTGCCCAGGGTGTCTGGTGTAAGGCAGAGTCAGGTAGTTGGGGCCATGTGATATGAGGACTCGTCTCTTTCATGTTTGCTGTACTTGCTTGTATCATTGGGTGCCTTTTTATGGGACAGTTTTTAATACTTTATTCAGTACATTTCAAAGTGTGGCTTCTTTGGGACTCTGATCCATTTTCATCTGGGGGCACCGTGGTACCCAGAGTGCTGAGCCTGGATTCAAATACACCTTGGACACCTCCTAGCTGTGGGACCCTGGGCAAGTCCCTTCACCAGTGTCTGCATCAGGTTCCTCGCCTGTAAAATGAGGGCAATAGCCTCCCAGGGTTGTTGGGAGCTTACTCAGCTGGTGCTGGGCACCGAGTAGACGCTTAATCAGGTCTCATTCTCTCTTCCATTTGAGGGGCTGAGATGCGCTCTGAGACCTGATGGCGTGTCCCATGGGTCTGGGCGTGACACCGTTCTCCTTTCCAGTGGATAATGGACGTACTCTTGTGTAACGGGCTGGGCATCTACTGTGGCATGAAGACGCTGGGCTGGCTTTCTCTGAAGACGTACAAGTGGCAGGGGCTATGGAACATCCCCACCTACAAGTATGTGCTGGGAAGCAGGGCTGGGCATGGGTCATTGGCGTCACGTTTCTGCCTTTCTGCCTAGAACTTGCCCACACCACCCAGGGAGAAAGAGAAAGCATTGATGAGCACCTGCTGTGTGCTGGGTACACTGGGCCAAGCCCATTGGGCTACCCACCCTCACCCCCCCACCCCCACTCCCACTACAGACTAGCTAGAGGCAGTCTTTCCCCTCAGGGGAAACCACAAGCAAACAAATGTGGATGCAGCAGGCTTTAGGCAGGGTAAACAAGGAATGATAAACAGAGAGAATGGCTAGGCAGGCAGTAGTGGGGGGCACAGTCTTCCAGGCTTCATTGGTGGGTCAGCCAGAAGGCTGGGGTCACTTGGCAGGGAAAGGGAGAGAGGGAAGGAGGATCAGGTAAGAAAGGGCTTTGAAGGCCAAGCAGAATCTGGGGGGTTGGGGAGGGGGTGAGGTGGCCAGATCTGTGTTTTGGGAGGTTGGACTGGAGGCAGGAGGTGATAAGGGTCTGGGCTGTGTAGGAAGACTTAGAAATGATTAGAACAGCAGGGAGGGTGCTGTCTCTCCCACTTAGTACACCCTGGGTGTCCCTGGGCAAATGATCCTAAGCCTGTCAGTTTCTCCTGTCTGGCCTAGGTGATCTTTGTGGGGGTGAGAGAGAGTAGGGAGTTGAGGGAAGTGGTACTTCTGGGGGTGGAGGGAAGGGGCCAGGCGTCTTAGAATCTTGCTGTTTCCATAAGCAGCCAGGTAGACTGGTGGACAGAGGGCTTGACCCTTCCTCTCTGGGTGTTCACCTCTTGGCCTCAGTTTTGTCTGTGAAATGGGGATAATAAGAGTCTTTATCTCACAGGGTCGTGTTGAGGGTCTAACAGGTAAAGTGCTTTGCAAACCATATATATAAGGTTACTATATAAATTCTAGCTGATAGATTTTAAATTAAATTTTTTCTTAATAAAAATCTGCCTTCTTTCCTTCTTATTCTCCCCACCCCCCTCCACCACACACACACACACACACACACACACACACACACACACACACACTTCACTCTCTGCTCTCTTGCTTCTGGCTCTGCCCCATATACCCTCCTGGGCTGTTGTGTTCCATCCCAAACCCCTAGAGAACGAGCCTGGGTCTTGTTGGTGTCCAGCCACGTGCAGTGCTGTGGAGCTGGGCCCCAGTTGGTGCATGTTTGCTGCTGCCAAAAGGGATGCTTGACATATTTTAATTTTTGTCACTGACCTTCCTGGGGTGCACACCTAGCAATAGACTCTGGGTCAGAGGCCATGGGCAGTCTCCTTGCCCCCTTAGAATGATCCTACATTGCTTTGCAGAATGATCATAGCAGTTATGACGGCCAGATGACAATGTCTTGGGGAGACTTTTAGCAAAATAAACACAGACGATGTCAGGCCAGCCCTTTGACATTCTTCCAGCCCCATTTCTGAGAGCCCTTTGTTTGTTCTTTCCCTTTGACCCCTCGTCCCCCAGTGATCTACTCCCAAACCTTCATCCAGGATTTGATGCAAAGGCTGTTTTTCCCCATTTAGCTGCTTCCTAATATAAACGCAATCCTGACAACAATCCTATCTGGGCGCGTTTTATAGTGCTTGTAAGGTTTACAAAACACTCTTCATCTGTCCCTCATAACAATCCTGTGATCTTGGGGCTACAGTGACCCCTATTTCACAAGTAAGGTATTTGGTGACTTGCCCAGGATCCCATGGCTGGTCTGGGTCTGACTGCGTTCCAGCTCCCATGTTCACAGCACTGAGGACAAGAGTTCATTGAGAAATACACTTCCCAAATGATGCGCACTGACTAAATGCTGTTTATTCTGGAGATGCAGAGATGGTGTTGGGCCACTAGGAAAACCACTTAGTTAAAAAGAGAAGCATCTCAAACCACACAGTCGTAAAGACAGAAAAAGCCTTTGACGAAGTACAACACTCATGTATACTTTAAAATACTGTTAAATCTTGAGCATAGGTCTTTTAAAAAAATAAAACTGGATAAAAAGTGTCTAGAATGTAAGCAAAGATGGTGGAGCGAAGCCAGGAAGTTTCCTGAGCTCTCCCCAGTTTCCTTCAGAAACAGCGTCAAATTGAGCCTTTAAGCAGATTCTAGAGCTACACAACCCACAAAAAGATGGACTGAAACAATTTTCTCACTTGGGCAAAGGGGAGTGCAGCCCAGCCTAGAGAGAGTGTCTGGGCAAGACAGGGGGAGGTTCTTTGTCATGGCAGGGATCAGCAACCAATGGTCCTCAGTCCTGTCTCAGCAGGCCGGTTGGGAGATCTCCAGTCTGAGACCAGCAGGCAAATTGCGAGCCCCGGAACCCAGGGCACAACCACCCCGGTGTGCAGTTTGCAAACCCCTAGCACCTGAGGCCTTGGCACAGAAAGCTAGTGACCAGCCCTTGGCCCCCAGCATAAGAAGCTTGGGATAGTGCCCCCTGTGCCTCAGAACAGAGCTCAACTTTAAAAATCACAAAATAGACTTTAAAATGAGCAAAAATCAGAGAAGAGTCCTGACCATAGAAAGCTACTTTGGTGACAGGAAAGATTAAAACACAAACTCAGAGGAGGATAACACCAAAATGCTGCCTACATGTGAAGCCTCAGGGGAATAGGAATTGGTCTCAAAAAACCTTCGTGGAAGAACTCAAAATGGATTTTAAAAGTCAAGTAAGAAAGGTAGAAGAAAAATTGGGAAAAGAAGTGAATTAGACAAGAGAGAGTCAACGTCTTGGAAAAGGAAAGACAATAGTTGACTGAAGAAAACAATTCCTTAAAAAATGCACTTGACCAGATTGGTGGTGGGGGCAGGAATCCACTGAGAAAACAACTCCTTAAAAAGTAGAATTGGCCAAATGGAAAAGGTGGTACAAAAGCTAAATGAAGATAATTCTTTTAAAATTAGTATTGGGCAAATGGAAGCTAATGAGACTATGAGGTTCAAGAATCAGTCAAACAAAATCAGAGGAATGAAAAAATAGAAGAAAATGTAAATACCTTATTGGAAAAACAATTGACCTGGAAAATAGATCCAGGAAAGGTAATTTAAGAATTATTGGACTGCCTGAAAGCCATGATCAAAAAGAGAGTCTAGACAGCATCTTTCGGAAATCATCAAGGAAAACTGTCCTGATATCCTAGAACCAGAGAGTAAAATAGTCATTGAATGAATTCACCAATCACTTGAAAGATCCGAAAATGAAAACTCCAAGGAATATTGTAGTGTAGCCAAATTCCAGAATTGTCAGGTAAAGGAGAAAATACTGCAAGCATCCAGACAGGAACAATTCAAACATCAGGGAGCCACAGTCAGAATTTCATAGGACTTAACAGCTTCCACATTAAAGGATCAGAGGGCTTGGAATGTGATGTTTCAGATTACAACCAAGAATCAGCTACGTAGCAGAATTGAGCATAATCTCTCAGGAGAAAAGATGAACGTTCAATGAAATGGAAGATTTTCAAACTTTCCTGATGAAAAGACCAGAGCTGAACAGAAAATTCAGTCTTTAAATACAAGATTCAAGAGAAGCACAAAAAAGATAAATAGAAAAGGGGAAAAAAAACAAAACGTTATTCAATAAGGTTAAACTCTTTATATCTCTATGCGGGAAGATGATATTTGTAACGCTTGAGAACTGTATCTCTGCTAGGATAGTTAGAAAGTAGAGTATACATATAGGGTGTGGGTATGAGTTGACTTTGATGTGATGATATAAAAAAAATTAAGAGGTGAAGAAAGGATTGTACTGGGAGAAGAGGAAAGGAGGAAGCAGAATATGGTAAATTACATCACATGAAGAGGCACAAAAACCTGTAGTAGAGGGAAAGAAGGGAGGGGGTGAGCGTTGTTTGAACCTTACTGTCATTGGACTTGGCTCAAGAAGGGAATAACATATATACTAAGTTGGGTATAGAAATGTTTCTTACCCTATAGGAAAGCAGGAGAGGAAAGGAGAAAGAAAAGGGAAAGGGGGAGCTGATAGAAGGGAGGGAAGATTGAGGGAGGCGGTGGTCAGAAGCAAAACTTTGGTAACGAGAGACAGGATAAAAGGAGAGAGCAAAGTATGAACAAGGGGGAAAATAGGATAGAGGGAAATACCAGTAATCATAACTGTGAATGTGAATGGGATGAACTCTCCCATAAAACAGAAGCAGATAGCAGAGTGGATTAAAAATCAGAATCCTACAATATGTTGTTTACAAGAAACACATTTGAAGCAGAAGGATACATACAGAGTTAAGGTAAAAGGCTGGAGTAGAATATATTATGCTTCAGCTAAAGTTAAAAGAGCAGGGGCAGCAATCCTGGCTTTGGACAAAGCAAAAGCAAAAATAGATCTAATTAAAAGAAATAAGGAAGGAAACTACATCTTGCTAAAAGGCTCTATGGACAATGAAGATACTAAACATATATGCACCAAATGGCATAGCATCCAAATTCTTAGAGGAGAAATTGTGAACTATAGAAAAAAAATACAGTAAAACTATACTACTAGGGGGACCCCAACCTCCCCCTCTCAGAGGGGGATATATGTTGTTAGATATATCTAACAACAAAAATAAGAAAGAAGTTAAGGAGGTGAATAGAATTTTATAAAAGTTATATATGATAGATCTCTAGAGAAAACTGAATGGGTTGTGGAAAGGAATATACCTTTTGTTTCAGTGGTACATGGCACCTACACAAAAATTGACATGTATTAGAGCATAAAAACCTCATAATCAAAGGCAGAAATATTAAATGCATCCTTTTTAGATCATGGTACAATAAAAATTAAGTGTAATAAAGGACCACAGAAAGATAGATTAAAAATTAATTGGAAACTAAGTAATCCTGAAGAATGAATAGGTCAGACAACAAATCATAGAAAACAATTTCGTCAAAAAGAATGACAATAATGAAACAACATACCAAAATTTATGGGATGCAGCCAAAGCAGTTCTTAGGGGAAATTTTATCTTTAAATGCTTACGTGAATAAAATAAAGAGCAGATCAGTCAATTGGGCGTGCAACTAAAAGCTAGAAAAAGAACAAATTAAATACCAAATTAGAAATTCTGAAAATCAAGGGAGAGATTAATAAAATTGAAAGTAAGAAAACTATTGAACTAATAAATAAAATTAAGAGTTGGTTTTATGAAAAAAAATAGATAAACTTGGTTAATTTGATGAAAAAAAAAAGCCAATTTACCACCATCAAAAATGAAAAGGTTGAATTCACCCAATGAAGAGGAAATTAAAGCAATAATTAGGAGCTGTTTTGCCCAACCATAAGTGAAATGGATGAATATTTACAAAAATTTAAATTGCCCAGATTAACAGAAGAGAAAATAGAATACTTAGCCCCATTTTAGAAAAAGAGACCAAACGAGCCATCAATGAACTCCCTAAGAAAAAATCTCCAGGGTCAGATGGATTTACAGGTGAATTCCACCAGACATTTAAAGAATAATTCTGATACTATATAAATCATTTGGAACAACCAGGCAAAGAAGGAATCCTACCAAATTCCTTTTATGACAGATATGGTGCTGATAGCTAAACCAGGAAGAGCCAAAACAGATTAAGAAAATTGTAGACCAATTTCCATAATGAATATCGATGCAGAAATTTTAAATAAAATATTAGCATAGAGATTACAGCAATGTATCTTGAGGACATAATACACTGACCAGGTGGGATTTATACCAGGAATGCAGGGCTGGTTCAGTATTAGGAAAATCTATCATCATAACTGACTATATCAATAACAAAACTAACAGAAATCATATGATTTCTCAATAGATGCAGAAAAAGCTTTTGACAAAATATAGCACCCATTCCTATTAAAATCACTATAGAGCATAGGAAGAAATGGAGTTTTCCTTAAAATAATAAGCAGTATCTATCTAAAACCATCAACCAGCATTCTATGTAATGGGTATAAGCTAGAAGCATTTCCAGTAAGATTGGAGGTGAAATAAGGATGCCTATTTTCACCACTGTTATTCAATATTGTATTAGAAACGTTAGCTTTAGTAATAAGAAGAAAAAAATTGAAGAAATTAAAACAGGCAAGAAGAAACAAAGCTATCACTCTTTGTAGATGATATGATATACTAGAGAATCAACTAAAAAACTACTTGAAATAAAAATAAACTACTTGAAAATAAAATAAATCCACATAAATCATCAGCATTTCTATAGATTACCAGCAAAGCTGAGCAGCAAGAAATAGAGAAATAATTGTAGACAATATAAAATGCTTGGGATGCTACCTACCCACACAAACCCAGGAACTATATGAATATGGTTATAAAACACTTCATAAAAATAAAGCCAGATCTAGATAACTAGAAAAATAGCAGTTGCTTATGGGTAGGCCTAGGTAATATAATAAAAATGACATTTCTACCTAATTGAATTTACTTATTCAGATCTATACCAATCAGATTACCCAAAAAAATTATAGCGCTAGAAAAAATAACATTCATCTGAAAGAACAAAAGATCAAGAGAATTAATGAAAAAAAAATTTAAAGGAAGGTGGCCTAGCAGCACCAGATCTAAAACTATTATAAAGTAGCAGTCATCCAAACTGGTGCTGGCTAAGAGAGTGGTGGAGCAGTGGAATAGGTTAGGCACATAAGGCGCAGTAGTCAGTGCCTGTAGTAATCTGCTGTTTGGTAAATCCAAGGACTCTAGCTTTTGGGATAAGAACCCACCATCCCGACAAAAACTGTAGGGAAAACTAGAAAACAGTATGGCAGAAACTAGGCATAGACCCAACATCTCACACCCTATACCAAGATAAATTCTGAATGAGTTCATGATTTAGACATAAAGGGTCTAATTAGGAGAGCAAGGAATAGTTTACATGTCAAATCTACGGAGAAGGGAAGAATTTATGACCAAACAAGATAGAGAACATAATGAAATGAAAACGGGTAATTTTGATTATTTTAAAAAGTTTTGCAGAAACAGAACCAGTGCAGCCAAGATTAGAAGGAAAGCAGAAACCCAGGAAACAATGTTTACATCTAGTGTTTCTGATAAAGGCCTCATTTTTCAAATATATAGAGAACTGGGTCATTTATAAGAATACAAGTCGTTCCCCAGTTGAGAAATTGTCAAAGGATATGAACAAGCAGTTTTCAGACAAAGAAATTAAAACTATTAAAGCTATAGTCAAATGAAGAAATGCTGTAAATTACTATTGATTAGAAGTGCAAATTAAAACAACTCTGAGATACCACCTCACACTTATTAAATTGGCTAATATGACAGAAAAGGAAAATGATAAATGTTTGAGAAGACATGGGAAAATTGGAATGCTCATGCCCTGTTGGTGGAGTTACAAATTGGTCCAACCTTTCCGGAGAGTAGTTTGGAACTATGCCGAAAGGGCTATAATCCTTTGATTCAGCATTACCACTGCTAGGTCTGTATCCCAAACAGATCATAAAAAGGAACAAAGCTATATTCTAGCAGCTCTTTTTGTGGTGGCAAAGAATTGGAAAATGAGGGGATGCCCATCCATTGGGGAATGGCTGAACAAGTTACGGTATGTGAACGTAATGGAATACTATTGTTCCTTAAGAAATGGAGAGCAGGCAGATTTCAGAAAAACCTGGAAAGACTTCTACGAACTGATGCTGAATGAAGTGAACAGAACCAGGAGAATGTTGTACACAGTAATAGCAACACTGTTTGATGTTCTACTGTGATAGACTTAGCTCTTCTCAGCAACAGTGTTTTAAGACAATTCCAAAAGACTCAGGATAGAAAATGCTATCCACATTCTGAGAAAGAATTATGGAGTTTGAATGTTGATGGTCACACACTATTTTCACTTTTTTGTTTTTTTCTTGTGTTTTTTCCCTTTTGTTCTGATTCTTCTTTCACAACATGACTAATGTGGAACTGTGTTTAACACGATTGTATGTGTATAACCTATATCAGATTGGTCGCTGTCTTTGGGAAGGAGGGAGGAACTCAAAATCTTAGAGAAGCGAATGTTGAAAACTATCTTTACATGTAGTTAGAAAAAATAAAATACACTTACTAAAGTTGAACTGTTTTGTTTACATTCCCACAGGGAAAGATGATGTGTATGATTCATGAGACCTCAGTATTTGGGTAGCTGAAGGGAATATGCATGTGTGTATATGTGTATATATTTATGTATGTGTATAT